>CM070672.1:2873841-3515091 GCA_036346575.1 Dendrocalamus sinicus | reverse complement strand
TCCTCCTCCAACTCCTCCCCCTCCTCTCCTCTTACAAATACCACCACCGTCCTGTGCCTTGCCTGCCCGACGAACCAGCCGGCCGGCGAGAAGCGAGAGAAGACAAGCAAGAGCCGAGAAACGAAAGGTAAGCCCCCGTTTCTTGCTCCGACGTTAGCCTGTTTGCCTGTCCCGGTCATTTCCTGCATTAGCGCTTCATTTCATCTCATTTCACTAGAGGTGCATCTGAGTCCGCATTTTGTTAGCTAGTTAGAAAGAAGTTCCTTTTGTTCTTGGTGTGGGAAAATTGAAGGTGGCATTATGGGAGCAGTGTGAGCCTTCTTGTCTCTGCATCTCATATGAAGCAAAGGGTTGGTTGAAACAGTTCACCTAAGCATCTTACCTTGTTTGGCAACAAAAAGGCGCAACTGCAGATGAATGTAGCAGGTCCATTCATGGATGATGAATTCGGTATTATCTTGTATTCTGGTGTTGTATTGTGATCCGCGAACAGGACTTTAGTTGCCGTGATGTCGCTGTCTCACGGGATTTGTAGTTCGTACTAGTTCAGACTGAATACATGATTGATAGATGATGTATTTCTTGGCAGTTTCTTAGGTGCTAGAAGGGATCACCTTGTTTAGAATAATAGCTGGTATTCTGATGGTCATTGCTACCAGTTGTTGCTGTCAATGGTAGCTATGATAAATTGATAATGTATAATATTAGGAAGATGCATAACCAAACTCTTTCTGGAAAGCTTGTTATTATGTTGCTTTACCAGGTGCAGGTCAGATGATAATAAACCTGCAAGTATTAATCAACTATGGCACGGGTCATAGTAAATCCTAAAATAATAGAAGAAGTACAGCTCAGAGCAGTCCTGGAATTTTAAAGGACATTGCCCAATTGTAAATGCTAGCGTACCGAATAATCGCTTGTTGGTGAGCCCACCACATAGTCCAATTCAAGATTCACATGTCATGCCTTATGCTCTGATTCTTTGATTTCTTTAGTTCGTAGCAGCGCAGAGGTCAATTCTTCGTAATCTCATTGTCTCCTTTCTTCCCTTGTGCTTTTTCCCCCTTTTATGGAAATATGATACTCACAATTTGGTAGTACCAAGTACCAACAAGTAAGTACATAACTGATTGCAAGATCTCAAATTAAAATAATAGCTTTGATCATTGTCAGTTCTCATTTCAGATAGGTTGTCAAACTTCAGATGTCATTCTTTTTCACCATTGCATGTCATGTCCCTGGTAGGTAGTAAAAGACTTTAGTGTCCACATGAAGGATAGAAGATTTTCTCTTTGTTGGGTTGTCTATTTCAATCTTTTGGAAGAGTGGAGCATCCTATTTTCTTTGTGCTCACTCTTTCGCCTTATTCCATGTCCTTGTTGTTGGACAAAAAGTTTCAAATTGTCTTAATATAAGATCCCTACTTTGAGTTATCAATAAGTACTTATTGAAGTACTACTTTTTCTTGTGAAGCAGTATGGATATTGAGGTTGTACACCAATCTTCCAATGAGGAGCTGGATTCTACCGTTAGCCCCCCGGCTAGTGATAACATGGATAAGTCTGATGATAAGTGTGACCATCCATCAGAACTGCCTGGCGCTGTTAATGTCGAAAGTTCTTTGATCGTTGTTCATGTTACGCAATCTGACAATGGCATCTCTGAACCATTGGAATCTGCTGATGTCAATGGTGCTTCTGAACATGATGTTTCCTCGGCCATTGATCATGATGAGCAGATTGATGATGGTAAGCTTGCTGTAGTTGATGGTTCCATTGAACTTTATGAATCTTTGGCCATTGATCAAATGGATGAAGCAATTGAAATTGATGGTTCCTCCGGTACTAAATTTGTGGAGCAGTCTAATGATAATGGTACTTCTATAAATTCAGAGCCTGTTCTAGATGAAGCCTCTCCTGCTAATGTTGAAAACGGAGATGTGGTGCAACATTGTGTTGAAAGTAGTAATGATAAACAAGGGAATCAAGAAACGTTTACGATGGCAGGAACAGAAGTAAGTGATAGTACCTCAGTCACATCTATGGAAGATGTTCTAGAACAGAAAAATGCTGCTCCATCAGAGCCAGAAGATATTAGTAGTCGCCCTCCTGATCTGTCAAATGGCAAGGCTTCCTCTGGAAGTGGAAATGTATTCCAAAATGCAGAGTGTCTGTTGAGAACTTCGACGAAGAACATGAAGGTAATCTCATTTATTTAACCTGTTGTTTTGCATGAATCAGGAAGAAAACATCCGGATGATGTTTAACAAAACCTTTAATTCTTTACTCTATCATCCTTAGAGGAACACCTATTGTAGGCTTTTTAGCAGAATTACTCCTTCCATTTTAATGTGAAATGAGAACCTTCTGCCAAAAAAAACTGCTTTTAAGTACCTGTGCTATTTTTTTACACTCTTGATCTTTCTTGTATATAGCCTTCTCGTGCTGTTTGGGATGCTCTGTAAATATGCTAGACTGAATTCACTGATCGAATCAAACAAGTGATCTAGCTACATGTCTCTCTATACAGCAGAAATGCAGAATAATGGAGTGTTGCCTTTTTCTTGCATAGACTTCCAAAGAACAAGCTTTCTCTAAGTTCTAACCAAATTGAATGCAGTCATGCAAATGAATTATGGAATTTCTCTATATATTTCTTACAGAGAAGAGCGTCTGCAACAACAAGGAAGCCACTACAAGCTACTAATAGAAATAGTCTGGACGAGGGGAACGCTTCTACTCTCACTAACTCGTATGCTTCACAAATTTAGAACACAAACTTATTTGCATAGATCACCTCTCTATTCAACAATGCTTAGTTCAATAAGGTCTGACATGCAGGAAATCATCAAATGGAAGGGCTACTACAGTTCCATCAGGCCCAGTTTTCAGATGTACTGAACGCGCTGAGAAGCGAAGAGAAGTATATATTATTTTTTTACATGAAAATGTGAAACATGATGGGTCAAAAAGGGGAAAGTGATCAACTTTTTTCGTGTTTCTTGCAGTTCTATTTGAAGTTGGAGGAGAAACATCAAGCCATGGAGGAAGAGAAAATTCAGTTGGAGGCTAGGCTGAAGGTCATTTGTCTAATTGCCAGCATTTCCCATGGAGATGCATCCTCATCTGTCTATATAATCGTTTTTCGATGTTCATATAATTAGCTTAATTTTGATGCCCATTTAGGAGCAATTAAAGTTGTGTCGTTACTCGTTACTCTTGATCATGGTTCAATTATGCAGATAGGTTACTTGACCTGAATTTTGATACCTATTTAGAAGTAGTTGTGTTGGTGGGAGAAGTGTCAACCAAAACTAGGTTTTGAACTTTTTAAAATTTGTGTTTGGTCATGGTTCTTGTTCTGCTTGGACTGTTTATAGAGCTATAGTGTCCTGTTTAGTTGTAGCTGCTTTCTATGACTACAATATTCTTCCTGCTGAAAGAACTAGATGCACTAATCATGACCTCTTGGGTTATAAGCACAGGAAAAATAGTCATAAATAGTTGATGTCCAAATCAATGTCCCTTAGCCACTAAACCATCAGAAAATGGCCTTCCACTGAAACATACCTGTAATCGGAAACACATCAATACACACTAAATAAATTTCAGAAGCAGATCTTTATTGTTTTACATTCTGAATCTGCAGAAAGAACAAGAGGAAACCCTCAAGCTTCTCAGGAAAAGCCTGACATTCAAGGCCACACCCATGCCAAGCTTCTACCATGAGGCACCTTCTCCCAAGGCTGAATACAAGAAGGTAGACACTTAAACGAATCAATTGCTCTATAATCTCCTAGCTCATTCATTGGCTTCAGTCCTCCGAAAAATGCTTTGATCTTACCACTGCATCCTCTCAATTAACTTCTTGCCTGAAGCTGCCCACAACCCGTCCCAAGTCACCGAAGCTGGGCAGGAGGAAGGCCTCCATGGACACCTCCAACTCGTCAGAGGAGGGCGAGAGCACAAGGCCCTGCTGCCGCGCGAGCCGCGACAGCCTCGACAACAATTGCAAATGCAGCAGCAGCAGCAGCAAGCCTGCAACAAATGCTAAGTCGGCTGCCGCGTCCAAGAAGCAAGCCAAGCCCCATGTCCACAAGCTATCTGACGAGAGCGCCATCAACATCGCAGTGCACTAGCTGCTTCTGCTTCTGCAACGCTTGCTTGTTTCTTTTGGCTGCAAGATGATTGCATTGGCATCAGAAAAAAAAAAGAGGTGTAGATAGTAAGTTATGGGAGTGACTTCTGCTTCACGGCTTGCGGTTTTGGTGTAGATAATAAGTTATGATGATGACGGTGGTGGTGATGATGATGCTGCACAAGGGGTGTGCCGTGAGTGAAGTCAGTCAGCCAGAAGTGTTGTTATTTATGCTAATTTTCACTCTGTTTATTTTGAGATGTGAGAATGGCCTGTGCTCTGTCTCAGTACAAGGCTGTTTTGTTTCTTTAATTTATGGGATGTGGTGTTCTTGATGTAAGTTATACACACATGCAAACAGAGGGTTTGCTGGTGCTGATGGCAAGGAAATATTTTATTTGTGCTCACTGCACTTCAGTTGAGTTTCAAGAATTGTGTTGTGTGCTTGTCCCTGATTGGTGTCCAATGGATGTGATGATTCATCATGGTTTGTTGTCACTTGTTACTTGTGGTAAAAAGATGCGCGGGTAGTCGGCCTTCAATTTGCTTTAAAAATCCTTTTTTTTCTTTCCACTTGTCATATAGCCAATTTGGCGCGCTGCCGCTGGCAAAGTGTCGAACCCCGGATTAGCAATCCGGAACATTTTGTGTTTTCACCGTACTATTTACTATTTTCAATAATAATGCACACAGATATATTGCTGGATCATACACATACATCACATACACCATACCAAACGTTGATATTACATATCAGAGTTTAAATAACCCATATAGATTAAAGTTTACATGGTGGGCCGATTGGGCCAAATGTTACATTAAACAAGCAGAAACAGAAGCAAAAAACAAAAAACAAAAGGTGAGGTCACACCTTGGCACAGGTAAGCAATTGGAGGTAAAGGATACCATACTACTTTTCAAAAGTTTGGATATAGATGTGCACATAAACACCATCAAAATTTGCCTATATGAGATAAGGGCTAAACTACTAGAGAACGTCCTAATCTCCACTGTCTTCTTCCCCATCTATTCCCGGAGCGGCATAGTTGACGTACCGGTCATGATCCACAAGTTCTAAGTTAATTTAGTGAGCGAGGATAAGCATAAACAATCGTGCTCCGTGAGCCAACACACATAACACAATAATATAGATGAATTGCTCAATAAAGGATGTCCCGGGTTCTTTCATTTGTGAAATGTCATAGTTGAAATTACAGTAAGTAGAAGTTCTTACGACTTAGCATTTTTTTAACTAAATTATGCTTTCTAAAAAAATGTGAAAATATGCAGTAATTATATTAGTGTGGGTTTCATCCACCATATGATATATTTATTTCTTGGGTTTCGTCCACATAAGGAAAATCAACTTAGAATTACATCCATCCATCGTGTTTTTCATCTCACCACAAAGTTTCTTTTGTAAAATAGACACTAATTTGAGTAAGTTCCTATGTTTGCCTATGACCGTGTGTATGACAGTTCAAACAATTTTCACTCTTTAGAGGTCACACACTTTATCCACAAGAGATAATCAACTTGTTATATTTCACATATGTTCTTAGACATGTAGATCAAGAAAATCACTATAAAGCCTTTACAGTGTGTCTTCCAAATGAGCTTACACCTGCTAAGATTTTCACCGTTGTGGGGTTACATTCACCCGCTCCAGAGGCCCCATATTGCGTCGCACGACATCTTACATCCAGCAACATGACTCGCATTCATCTAAATGGTGCAACTCGCTCTAGATCGATGCAAATTACTTAGCTAGGTCGTACCTATTATAGACATATGGTTACAATATTTTATAGCGGGAGGTCGTCATAAGATTCAGTCCTTAAAACTACCTGAGTGATTCTACCATAAACAACACTCTCGTGCTCCAGCCACACCAGCCCCACTTACCATCCGTCTAAATATTTAAGCAAGTTGAGAGTTTTATGATTTTAAAATATCCTTTCTAGTTCAAATATCAGCCACTTCCCTATAGTGGCTACCTAAACTAAGTTTTCATGTTTGAAAAGATGTTAGGGCAAATTAATTCTCTTGAGTGAAAAGATGTTAGGGCAAATTAATTCTCTTGAGAATCTAAGTAAGACTAATCATGACGCTTAGATACATACTTATTTCTAGTATGTTTATTATTAATTCTAGGGCAACAAGGTTTTATGTCTAAAACTAAGAAGTGGGGTGTAATAGTTAAATAATTAATAGGGACTTAACTATGGCTTAACATGAATATAATTTGCATAATAAAATAAATCATGTAATTTAATAACTTAAATAAACATAACTCGCATTCAAAAACTAGGTGCAACATGATTAAATTATTGACTTATTTTGCTCACAAACTTGCTGGTCTTTGTGGTCCTAGTTGGATTCAAACTATTGCTCTTCCAGGTTTTCGTAATCTATTCTAGCGATCACGACGAAGAGTGAATAAATGCCAGAGAATGCAAATAAATCCAAATGAATTCCAAAATTCATGGTATTACTTTTGTTAGAAAGATCTTGAATTTAGAAATAAGTTTCACATGATTTGGATTTAAAATGAGTGAGTGCCTTCCAAATTTTAATTTTAGGAAAAAATCCTAAAAATAAACAGAGGATAGAGAATGCCTCACTGATAATTGGGCCCTACAAATTTAATGTATTTTCATATTTGAAAATGCACCCAGGGCTGACATGTGAGGCCAGCCGGGTTTTAATTTGTTTTTAAATTAGTTTTCTTAAGAAAACCTAACAGTGACTAATAAGTGGGGCCTTATGGTTTTTAATTTTTTTTGAATTATTTTCTTTAAGGAAAAAAGGAAAAGTGACTGACATGTGGGCTAGTACAGTAAAGATGGTCCACTTGTTAGAGACTCATAACTAAAATTTGGTTTTAATTAAAATTCTTAATGAGGTGGGCCCACGGTGTCAGTAACTGATTAGCACTAATTAATGAGCATCATTAACATAAACTTAATTACTGTTTAAGGGTATCATTAACGCCAATTAAATTGCCACAACAACTTCTCCTTCGCTCGAATAGAGAATGGCCTTGCCATGCTCATCACTGGTGAGGAAGGCATGACCATTGCTAGCGATGCCCAAAATGGGTCACCGGGACTACACCGCACCCATGAGTGGCGGCGGCGGTAGAGGCGAGCTGACACCTCGGTAGTGATGCTCATGGCAATGATAGTGGTCAACCACCATGGCAACCATGCGTGTAATAGTGCGGCAGGGAAAACAAAGGTACGAGAAGCATCTACGGGACAGAAGGGACTCACCAGAGGGGTGGCATGGTTTGGGAGGCGTTGTGGTGGTCCGACGATGTTGGCCCGAGATGGTGTGATAGAGGACCTTGGTACCAGCGAGCTAAGGGGCGGGGACCAAAATCATGAGAGGGAGGCGTGAGGTTACTTCGGCTGACGGGAATTGAACAAACATGCACTGAGTTAGCAACGCAGTGAGACGGCCAGAGTTGAAGGGGATGATAGCGCGGGCGAGCTATGGTGCACGAGAATCAAATCAAGTGAGATGGAACGGAGAGGGGAGAAACGTTGGCATGGTCGGGAGAGGTGGAGGCTCACCGGAGCGACAATAGGGAGCTTAGCTCGGCTCAAATTGAACCATGCGAGGCGACTAGAGTGAATTGGGAGGGATGTTGAGGCAAGGGAAACATTCAGATGGCTTTTATAGCCAGCAGAGGTGGCAGGGTGGCATGGGCGTCATAGGCACGACGTGGGGGTGACACAGGGAGCAATGGCGGTTGGCTTCATGGTGATGAGGGCACAACGGTGCGACAGGACAAAGTGTGCGTGATGAGGCGGTGGGATAGGGTGGAGGAATTGTGACTCTCTCATGGTTGATGATCAACGTGACCATTCAAGGTGACGCGATGGCATGATAGGGTCTTGTTGTTGCGGCATGCATGGGCTAGCAAGGACGTGACAAGCGATGATTTGATGGGTGCTCAGTGTTCAAGAAGGCAGCATTAGGTGGCCGCCTAGGTGGGCCTAGGCGCTGGGCGAAGCCCTGTCGCCGCGCTTTGGCCAAAATCGGGCGCTAGGCGCAAATTTTTTAATATAGAAAATAATATCCAAACATTATGAATTTTTAAAGGCTCCTTACATAGTGGACTTAATTGTGTAATTTTTTTTCAGAATTTTATATGTTGTGAAATAGTCATCTTCCAAAGAACGGTGGCGAACAAACTAGAGTAAGAGCCATTGTGTAAAAATGACTATTTCAGAACATATAAAATTCTAAAAAAAAATACACAATCAAGACCACTATGTAAGGAGCCTTTAAAAAATTCATAATGTTTGGACCTCATTTTCTATATTAAAAAATTCCTACAAACAATATACTTAAATGAATTTTTGAGAAAAATTCATAATGGATAAAATTATGAAAAAATTACACCAGTAAGTACACTTTGTCAGGAGGCTCCACAAAGAAATTTATAATTTTTAGAGCTCATTTGCTATATTTAAAAATTACTATTAAAAGTATACTTAAATGATTTTTTTTGGAAAAAATTCCTTTTTTGGGCGCTACAATGCACCACCGCACGGTGGCCGTGCAGTTTTGGGCACTACCGCATGGTAGCCATGTGGTTTTGGCTAATCCACACGTCCACCGTACAGCATCGCTTATGTGTCGGTTCGTCGGTCACTCCTATTTAGTGGAGGTGCTATTTTTACAAATTCCATATGACAAGTGCTATTTTTGCAAATCGTAAGTCAAAAACTACCATTTGGACCGAAGATTCCACCGCCACCTTCGTGCCCCTCCCGTCGACCTCCACCTCTGCTGCCGCCTCCTCTCTATGGAATCCCACCTCACTCTACTGCTTCCTGGCTCCTGCCACGCCGCGGAGGCACGGTTGAGCGGCTGCTTGAGGCTGCCCTCGCACCGATGGAGACCAAGGCTAAGGAGCCCGGTGCTGCCGCAGGAGATGGCACCGGGGAGGGGGAGGGTGATGGTGTGGGCCCATCGCGGGCGTACGGATAGGAGGAGCAGCCACCAAGGGCTCCCGTGAGGAGCATGCGGCAGTAGCAGGAGGAGGCCGCCGCCACGGCAAGGTACGACCAGTTCAAGCTCATCAACGGCAAAGAGGTAGTCTCAGCTTTGTAGATTTGGCTACTCTATAATCACCAATTAAGGATTTTTTTTTGCTCTTCACATGCAACCACCGAATTCACCGAAGAATGTTTCTCTTTCATCATACCACAAAACTAAATTTTTGTTGTTGAAATTTTGTGGGTGGCAATTCCACTGCGACTGATACTGAAATACTTGATGCAGAGCCGAGTGCAAGAAGGCTGGAGGAAATATGTTTGGTATAGAGGAATCGCTTAAGGAGCTCGAGCAACTATCTGATACTGTTGGGCTCTTGGTTGTCTGTTCGACCTATCAAAAGTAAGCTCGGACCTCTGGTTCCCTAAGTCCTTGTTTGTTGAGGTGGAGCATGCCATGTAATTGCTAAAGAGGGTACAAGAGACTATATACAAAGACAACCCTACAAATATACATATATACAAAAAGAATATGCCTACTATAACATCCCCTCAAACTCATGGTAGATCACACACTGAGTTTGGAGAGAAAATACAAATGTTGCACCCTAGTCTATGGCTTCATGAAGAAGTCAGCAATATGTAAGTCTAAGGGCACAAACTGTAGAACAAGTACTCCATCCTGCACCTGTGAGCAAGTGTATGAAACATCCACACCAATATGCTTAGTGAGCTCACGCTTCACTGGGCCATGGATAATACTGATAGTACCTGTACTGCCAGATAAAAGAGCCATAGGTCCAATCACAGGCACACCAAAATATACAAGTAGTCATCTCAACCAAGTAACATTTGCTATCACTGATGCCATATCTCTCAATTCAGCCACAACACTTGAACGAGAAACTACAGTTTGCTTTATCTTCTAGTTAATCAAGGAGCCAAGAAAAACACAGTAAGCAGAAAGAGAATGATGATCAGAAGAATCACTAGTCTAGGTCGCATCGGAGTACGCCTGAAGCTGTAGTGAGTTGGAGTTAGGGGAAAATAAATGAAGAGAGATAGTTCTACGCAAGTAGCGAACACGAAAAAGATGACTGTAGTGAAGGTGGGTAAGGTAAGCCATGAACTGACTCAAGATATGAATAGAATAAATAATCAAGATAAGTACTCGCAAGATACACCAGACTCCCAACAGCATGCGATAATGAGTAGGATCATCAAGAAGATCACCATTAGTGACACGAAATTGAAAGGTTAGCTCTATGAGAGTCTCAGCAGTGCGAGTGTTAGTCAGACCAGAGTGATCAAATAGATTCTAGACATACTTCTACTGGGAGAGGTAGTACCCCTCAGGCGTGGAAGTGACCTCAATCCCAAGGAAGTACATAAGAGAAACAAGATCAATCATCACAAACTACTCACTGAGATTCTTCTTCACATACGTGATGAATGAGGAATCGTTACCAGTGATGAGCATATCATTCACATACAGAAGTAGTATCCTGCCTCGAGGTGAGACATAGACAAAAAGAGCAGGATCGTGGAAACTGACAATGAAATCGATAATGGTAATTTTCGAGGTAAAACACACAAACCAGGTGTGAGGAGCCTATTTGAGGCCATAAAGAGCACAAACAGAGACGACAGATGTGCCCATCTAGAATAAAATACCCAGGTGGTGGCTGCATGTTGACCTCCTCTGCAGAACACTATTAAGAAATGCATTCTTAACATCGAGCTGAAAGATAGACCATCGACGAATAGAAGCTACCGCAGCAAGAGTGCAAACAGTAGTCATATGGGCATTAGGGGCAAAAGTATTATCGTAGTCATGACCGTACTCCTGCTAGAAGCCGCGATCCACAAGACGAGCCTTATAACGCTCGATAGTACCATTAGACCGAGTCTTAATCTTATACACTTATTTGCATGTGATAGGGTGAGCATGCACAGGTGTCGGTACAACATCCCAAGTCTTTGTACGCTGAAGGGCATCAAGCTCCTTTGCCATAGCAAGCCAGCACTCAGAATGAGGAGCAGCTTCACAATAAAAACTAGGCTTAGTGACAAAGAGAACATGAGCTATCGAAGTAAAACCAAGACGATCAAGCAGCCAAAGGGATGTCTAGTCATGAATGGTGTAACGAGGAGCATCATCAGAAAGATCAGATGTAGGTGTCAGTAAGACGCAAGGAGAGGAGACTGGTAAAGGATTACGATGCTTGGAGTAGTGAACACCAGAGAAGCGAGATGGTGGTGCTGCAGAAGGCAGCATAGGAGGCGGGGGGTACCGAAGGAACCACTGGAGACAGATCAGGAGAAGACTATGGTAGTAGAGAATTTGGCGAAGAGTTAGAAAGAGACAACAATGAGATCATCAACGGTGGAAACAAGACAAGGAGCCAAATTTTAATAGAAGAAAGGTTGAGATTCATCAAAGATAATGTCTCGTGAGATCTTGATCTATCGAACAGAAGGATCATAGCAGTAATAAACCTTATGCTCATAATTATAACAAAAAACGCACTCAACCGACTGAGCTGACAGTTTGGTGCACTCACGAGGCTATAGCAGGACAAAATAGGTGCAATCAAAAACATGAAGGTAAGTGTATTGGGGGCTCGAGAGTATATATGCTCTATAGGATTGACACCCTTAAGAGCAATGGAAGGCTGTATATTGATGAGATATGAAGCTGTAGAAACAACCTTAGCTCAGAACTGTGGTGGAACGTGAGAGACAAGGAGAAGAGTGCGGGTAGTCTCAATTAGGTGACAATATTTGCACTCAACAACCCCATTCTGAGCATGGACACCAGGATAAAAAGACTGGTAAAGAGTGCCCTGCTCAGAAACAAACTATCTAAAAGTGCCAGAACAGTACTCACTAGTAGAATCACAGTGAACATACAAATAGAGGACTCAAACTGAGTATGAACCATCGTTACAAAGCTATGATAGATCGTAGGAAACTGATCACAATTAGACATAGGAAAAAGCTATGTAAAGTGGCAATAATCATTAATAAAAATCACATAGAATTATGCCAACCTTTAGAGATAATAGATGCAAATCCCCATACATCTGAGTGAACTAAATCAAAAAGACAAGAAGACAAGGGCTCACTAGAATGATAAGGAAGTTGTAGCTGCTTACTTAGCTTATAATCCTGATAAAACATGGTCGTGCCAATAGTAATACGTCCAAAAACACCTTAACAAACTAATAAAAAAGGCTGGACCCACATAAGTGACCTAAACGGTGATGCCACTATGCAAAAGCTCCAGAGGTAGTGGTAGTAGTGACGGTGGAGGTAGATATAGTGGTGATAGGAGCAACTGAGGTGGGCGGAAGGTAGAAGCAGCCGAGGATGTAGAGGCCTTGACGATCTTACGGCGCCGGCCAGTCCCAAGTACCGTCCCTGTCTATCGATCCTAAACGAAATAGGTGTGAAAGTCAAAACCAACCTACAGCCGAGATCAATGAGCTGACCCATCGAGAAAAGCTGCATGGTAAGCTGAGAACATGGAAAGCAACTGGAACAGAAAAATCAGTGGGCAAAAGAACGCCCTGACAGTTGATAGACAGATGAATACCATTAGCTGTCTGAACAGAGATAGGAAAAACTAAAATAAAAGATTTGGCAGTGTCAGTACCTTGCCCAGCTACGAGTGGTAAATGGGTATGCTGGGCTGTTAGGCTGCCATACTGGTAAAGGTAAAACTGTTAGCTGGTACACCATCTTGGAGACAATATTGTGACCTGAGCCCTGTCTTCCATGGCATATTATTGAGAATTGTATTGCTTTTTGTGAACATCTGAATTTCTGTACATAAACTATGTAATATCAAAAGATTAAAATTTCTACATAATGATTTTAAGATGTGTATGGATTTGATTAAGATTCCTTTAAGGTTGAAACTAACTGCACTTGATCTGGAATTGATGTGCATATCCTATCTTCCTTTTTTAGGTCACCTTGGCTCAGATGGAATATCAACTTCCTAGGTTGACAAAGATGTGGACTCACCTTGAACGGCAGGCAGGAGGCCAAATCAAGGGCATGGGTGAGAAACAAATTGAAGTTGACAAGCGCATATTGAGAACACAAGTAATATTCTTGTTCTTACAGTTAAATAATTTATATGTGGTCCACCAAATACCAAAAAAAAAATGCTTGGAAATACTCCCATTGTCCCATGCTTTCAGGACCTTTAATTTTTTTTATAGAAGGATTAGATGTACATAATCTGTACATATTTTTTTCTTGGGCCATCTGATACAATATTTGTTACTTTAGATCTTCTCAGCCAAGTAATTCCAGCAGAGTTTCTTTCTGCGTGTATATAAAGTCAACTAGATGTCAGCAGAATATGATCAGAGATGTTTCATGTCTTGGTTATTACTAGCTCCACTAAAGATAATACATACATGACTTTATCATTTGCTATCTGCCTATTGGTCATTGACATGTCACTTCCATCATCTGTGTGTGGAATAAAAAATAATGATTAATAGCGATTTACTAGTTAATGACAAGCTCCTTTTGATAGTGATTTGGAAGACTTAAATATTTTTGACATCTACTGTATTGATGAATTTCTAGTGATAATATCTTTTTTTTGGGAACTGGTGCTTTTCAAACCAAAGTATCATTGATAGATAAGCACTTTGAGGAAAGAATTGGAGTCTGTCCGAAAACATCGAAAGCTGTATCACATCTGTCGCCAGTCAGTGCCTATTCCTGTTGTTTCTCTGGTATAAGCATGGATTTCTTCTTGAGAATAATAGAAAGTTTCCTTTCATGTAAGTTGTTGATAGATTCAGTTCCAAAGTTTTCAGGTGGGATATACAAATGCTGGAAAAAGTACACTATTGAACCGCTTAACTGGTGCTGATGTGCTTACGGAGGATAAGTTATTTGCCACATTAGATCCAACAACAAGGAGGGTTTTGGTATGTTATCAGTAAACTGCAATATTAATATTCTTCAATATATGTAAGGTTCCGTGTGAGTTATGTAAGCTGGAGATAAAGAACATCTATCCTCAATTGTCATTTATATTTTTTGGGAAGTTGTTCTCTCATATATGCATGTATGGAAGAGATGCTCTTTCTGTAAGAATGCTCCATTGAGAATAGGTCTATGAATCAAAGTAACGAGCAATTGTGCTGCTTTCAATTTTTTTTTCTTATTTTTATCCCTTGGGTGCTTAACTGTGCACTACTTTGCAGATGAAGAATGGTACTGAATTCCTCCTAACAGATACTGTCGGATTCATTCAGAAGCTACCCATTATGCTTTTTTTTTCCTCGAACACGCAGGAGAGCTGCGTATCATTATATTAAGAAGAAGCGGAACCAGGGTTAAAGAAACCCAAACAAACTTACAAAGAACATGAGCCCAGAAGGCGCATGCACTCCGAACCAAAAAGAGCCAAACAAAAAAACTAGACTAGGACTATCCTGCCTCAAACGTAGGAGCAACCAGGTAGGAAATCCCCCGTGCCCCTGCTAAGATCCACATCTTCAGCTCCTCCCTTGCCTGAGCCAAGACCACGGCCACAACCGGTGACGCTCCCTCAAAGACACATTGATTTCGATGTTTCCAGAGAGACCAAGCTACCCATTATGCTGGTATGCTGTTCCGAAGCATAGCACTCTTGTTTAGATACTAGCTTCTAGAACATCCATGTGTTGTACATGTCAGTTCCTCTTCACTGTGTGGTTTCACAGTAATTACTGCCATGCACATAAAACACATGAAAGAGAGTACTTGTTATGATTCCCCCTCCCCTTTCTGATCCTAACTCTGAGCAAACTAACTGTTGGTACTTTTCCAGGTAGCAGCATTCAGAGCAACACTGGAGGAGATATCAGATCATCAGTTATAGTTCATCTTGTAGATATCAGGTTTGGAACTGACATAAAAAAGATTGTCTCCTCATTGTGAATTCAACTTAATGCATCTATGCATATTATCTTAATGTTTGTGCCATGTGTGTTCCAGCCATCTATTAGCTCAACAACAGATAGATGCTGTTGACAAAGTATTGAAGGAGTTGGATGTAGAGTCAATTCCCAAGTTGGTCGTGTGGAATAAGGTTTGTTGTTAAATGTATTGGACCTAATTCCAACAGTAATTTCAATGTTTTCAGCTAATTTCAAGTGTTACAGAGATGGGATTATGATGATAGAGCTGCCCTATATATGCTATTCCGATGATCAAATTAGATAAATGTCGAAGCCCACCTTGAGCAAGAGTTGCCTGCTTAATGTGAATTTGTTCGAGTTTTATCTTTGAAGTTCTCTCTGTAGAATGGGTTTCGGTGCACCATTTTTTATTTAATTAATAAATCTCTGATATCTGGATAAATAGTATGTTGAATTATATAGTAATTGCTTCTGAAATTTTCAACCAAAATATAACTTATATGGCATGCAGATTGACAATACTGATGACCCATTGAGAGTGAAAAAGAAGCTGAAAAACAAGGGATAATCTTCATATCAGCCATCAATGGTGATGGTTTGGAAGAGTTCTGCAATGCAATCCAAGCAAAGTTGAAAGTTGAGTTGTTTTCAGAATTCAGATACATAGCTTTTTAGGTATCTGGTGCTTCTTTATTTTTTCTGAAATGAATCACACGATTCACGCCTATCTATCTTCTACAGGACTCACTGGCGCCAATAGAAACTTTTGTTCCATATGACAAAGGAGAGCTCCTTAATGACATATATAAGGTTGGAATGGTTGAGAAAACGGTAACTATCATGTTCGATCATTAAAAAAAGCAAGTCATTTAGTATGTTCGAAATGAAAGACCTAGGAATTAAGTCATCATCCATTCTTGATCGCAAGTTGCCACAGCATGTGCATCAGATAATACTGGCTGCTAATATCTACTTGCCCATTGCATAATTTAAAATTTGCTCAATGTATTTCTGCCAATATAGATTTTATTTGGATTTCTATTCAAATATAGATTGTAAATTTCTTGAGACCCCAACAAAAAAAAAATCATAGAAACTTTCACATTCTTATTTGGAGCTAACAACAATGTTTTTCGCACGATCTTTTCTGCAGGAGCATATGGAAAATGGTACCTTCATGAAAGCACATGTGCCTCTACCTCTTGCAAGGCTTCTGACACCGCTGCGGAAGCAGGTGGTGGCTGCTCTATGATGTGCACGTCCTTTCCTTTCCTGACATTGGCAAGCATATAATTTGCCCGTGTTGTACAAAGTTTAGTCGTAGATTATCTTCTCTTTCGTTTGATCTGTGTAGGGCAACAATACACAATTGTACATGAGTTAGACAGCTGTATAATATCCATTACATTTTTGTAAATAATTTTTTGGCAGATCTGTGTCGCTCTACAGCCCTGCATAACCATGCTTGTATCCAGTTCTTTTTATATTCTCTTCAGGAACAAGAGAATATGGTTATACTCTCTATTTATAACCGTACACAAATAACTCAAGTAAGCCACCTGAAGATCAGATTGGATGCATGCAGAAGGCAAGACAGAGAGTACAACAAACAGGGGAGATTGTACAGAGAAAAAAAGCAAGCCAAGAAAATAGCCAAAGACCCTGATGATGCTGCAGCAGAGGACAGAACCTGCTAACCCTGTGGCCATAATAAATATGCAGATATAATCAATGTATTATTGTACATGTTGATTGTTCCCTCACAAAAAAAAAAGTTCTAAACCTCAAGCTGAATGGTTGCAGTAACAAGCAAAAATTGTTTGTCAATATAAATGCTTGACATTTTCATGACTATTAAACTTCATACAAGTACTTCAGCACACGATTAGCAGGCATTATGTGGAAGATTGTTTTGACTTCACCCGCTAAAAGCATAGCTCCATGTCGTCTCTATTATGAATATTGTGCATCTATTAAAGAGCCTTAATGGACAATATATATAGGGAGTACAGAGGGATATAATAGGGGAATATGCCGATTCCTATTCTATCTCTAATACCCTTAACACCCCCCTCAAATGTAAGACGTATGCAATAGCATTGCATTTAAAAAAGGGTTAACACTAAACAAGAAAAATCCGAAGTCTGAGTCTTGATAATGTCGTCGCTGCGTGTAGCTTTGAATAAACTGTCAAATACCATTAACACCCCCTCAAATGCAAAGCGTATGCAATAGCATTGCATTTGAAAAAGGCTAACACTAAAATAGGGAAAATCCAAAATCCATATCTTGAAGATGTCATTGCGTGCGATTCTTGAAAAACTGTGTCGAATCAAGCCGAAAAGGGAGATAAAAGCATAGCGGCACAGATCGAAGCCCGAGATGGCGGCGGCGCAATGCACAAGACACGCAATGGAGGCGCGGTGCAAAAAGAAGCGCGGCGGCTTTAGAAACTCGGGGCGGCGGCTCAAAGAGAAGCGGCGGCATCATAGAGACTTGGCTCAAAGATAAAAGTAGCGGCTGCGACTATGCGAAAGGAAGGAGAGAACCACATCCATCCGAGAGGATGAACCATGGCTAGCAAAGCAGACGGCTGACTGACAGAAATTTTGTGGACTCACACAGCTTTGACAATATGAAGAAGAAGCTACGGATTTGGATGGACGCAACGGAATACTCAAAGGAAAAAATAACTCGAACTGACACAAATCCTAGCAGCAGCATATCCTCTCTCTTCCTCCTCATTCCTCCCGCCCGCACACTCACTTCGTCCCGTATATACCCCCATCTCTCCTCTTCCCTCAGAGAGAAAAAGGAGCAGCAGGGAGCCGGCTCCCCGGTCAGGCGACGGTGAGATCCGGCGGCGGTTGGACGGCATGGAAGCCGCTGACGGCCTTCTCGGACTCGAAGCCGGCGAGGACAAGGTCGTCGCGGTGAAGGCGGGAGCCGAAGAGGGCGTCGACGGCCTTGGCGGAGGCGGCGGCGGATGCGGCACAGGAGCCGAGGCTGGAGTCGAGGGGGAGGCCCTTGGTGAGGTGGATGGAGACGGCGTGGGATCTTGGATCCGGGAGAAGACGAGCCGGACCTGGAGCCGCCACGAGCCGCATCTGGAGCGACATGCCGAAGAGGGCCGGCACCGGATGGATCTTGTCGAATCCAGTCTTGATGGCGGTGGATCCGAGCGGCGAGCGGCGGCCTTGAGCGAAGACGGTCGGGTACGGTCGGAGGCGGCCGGATCCGAACTTGGCGGCGTCGGAGATGGCCATATCCGGGCGGCGGCAGGATCCGACAGCGGCTACAGGAGAGGCGACCGGAGAAGAGGCGACGCTGGTTGCCAGTGGCGGTCGGGGCGATGATGGCCGAGGCGGCGCCGGTTGCCAGCGGCGGTCTGGGCGTACAGCAGCAACCAGCGCAGGCGCGGTGATCGCCGACAAGAATCTGAGGAGGCGGCGGCGCACAGCCGGCGAACATCATGGGCATGGCGACCGGGAGAGGTGGCCGCCCCCGGGAGAGGAGATCAATCCTCTCGAGGGCAGCAGATGCGGAAGATGAGCAGAGGTGAGCTAGGTATGAAAACCTTGCTCTGATACCATGTAAATGTGAACAGTGGTTGATGTATTGCAATAGCCCATGGGGCACATATATAATACAAAGACACAAGGACACAAACCCTAGACATATAGGAAAAGACCTAAATACCCTTAACAGTCTCCCCATCCAAAACTAAACCACCAACATTTTTCCACATCCAAAACTAAACCACCAACATTTTTCCACGCCAAGATGTCCAACCTAGTTAAATAGCATTGAGCCTGTTCTTTTTTTTGTTGCGGCTTATAGCTTTTAGCTATGGCTTGTGGCTTTTGAGCTGTTCGTACGAGAGAGATTACAAAGTAATAGAAACTCACGTGTGATTTTTACAGATATAAATAAAATCGGTATAGTATGTACTACAATTAACTAGTAGATCCTATTTTGAAAAAAAATACTCCGTTTAAAACCTAATTATTGTAGAAAAGCCGAAAAACAGCTTTTAAAAGCTGAAAAGAATAGGGCCATTATATGATCTAAACTGAATTGCAGTCATTTCAAGTGAAGGACTGCGACAAGGTTTTCTAATACAGTCGAGATGCGGACTGCTACAAACTCAAGTACTCCTTATGCAGCAACAGCATGTGCATCGGAAGCAGGATTCTTGTAGAACATGCTCAAGCTTGTGCGCACAATTGCCTCCCCAAACAATGATGCTGTCGACGACCTCAGAATTTTCACCTCAACAAAGTCACCGATGACTGGCTTACGTGCTTCGTCACCTTCAAATGTATGTGGTAGAGGGACGCTAGTAAACGAAACCCTGTGCCCCCTATCGGTTTTTCCAATCAGCTCTGTTTCAGGAGCTCGCTTGTTGGGTCCCTCGACTAGAACGAGTTGTACTGTACCAATCTGAGAATCATAGTTCTTTGCTGTGGTTTCACGGAAGGTGTTGATCAGTTCTGTAAGTCTCCTCTGCTTAACCTCATCAGGGACATCATCCACATAATTCCGGTGAGCATGTGTCTTTTCTCTCATGCTATACGCAAACATGTAAGCCATATCATATCCAACAGCCCTTACAAGGCTAAGTGTCTCGGCATGCTCGTCCTCTGTCTCTCCACAAAAGCCTGTCATACATCAGAAATGTACCTGTCAATTAAACGAGAATAACCAACACAACAAAGTGCAGCATGTGAACAACTGCAGATAGCACGATGAATCAAAGACAATAAAAGAAAAGAAAAAAGAAATTACATTCCACCATGGATGATGTAAGTAATCTAGCATGTTGCAGTTTGCGACAAATGAGTTACAGCATATGGCAGCTCCACTGTTATAACTCGAGAAAAAAATTGCTTTATTTAAATGCTATTCATAGTGGCAAGAACTCTCAATCACTCAATGTCATGTATACTAACAGCTTTGTAGTACCACAATAAAACTGAGGACATTTCAATTTACCAGCTAAGTTGATGTGAGATTTTTGCAACATTTACAAATAAGGAAAAAGAAAGTCAATCTTGTTCATGTTTAGCTGAGGTACTCCATTTAAACAAGCTCAGAAAAGGACCAGATGGAAATAAATGGAGGCTGTGGATTCAATGAAGCCTAAATGGGGCATGGTCTGTATGGAACCTAGTTCTAAGCTGTAACTAGATGATGTATTGTTAGGCATAACTGACACATTTGTGAACATGAAAAACAAGTTTGTCAAACAATGAGGCCTTAATATAAGATCAAGATACAGTCTCGATACAGGATGCTAATTCTATTTAGTTGGTGTCCTGGTGGTGATTTGTGATTTCTATTGGTTCCCAATTCAAGATGACCTGTCCTAACTCCTAACCACATGATCTACACTAGAAGGTTTAATCTCACTCTTTCCAAAACAGTCACACAGGAAATAAGGAAACAAATATCCACGTTGGAGCACTTCGCTTAGAAGATTGAAATTATGAAAAAGCAGGAAACAAGTAGAAGATAATCCACAAGGTAAGCCAATGGTGATTATTTTAAAAAAAGGCTTACCACATATGAAATCACTGCTTAGCCCAACATCTGGAATGACATTACGAATTTTCTGCACAAGCTCCAAGTATGCTTCTCGAGTATAACCCCGCCGCATTCGTTCCAGCACCGCTGTGCTGCCTGTTTGTGCTGGCAAGTGAATAAGTTTGCAGACATTGTGCCTATCCCGCATCAAATACAGAAGCTGATCTGGGTAATCCTTTGGATGTGGTGAGGTAAACCTGAACCGCATCTCAGGGTATTCTGAAGATAACTGATCCAGGAGATCAGCAAAACGCAACCCCATATTCTTCACCTTGCACATGCTGGAAAATCCCTCACTGAGCTGCCAGTTTTTACCAGGCTCCAACTCCTCAACTTCAGAAGTGTCGTTATAACTGTTTACATTCTGACCAAGAAGCATTACTTCTCTCACACCCGCTTTCCAGAGCTCACCAACCTCTTGGACAATAGAAGACACTGGACGCGACCTCTCCCTACCTCTAGTGAAGGGAACAATGCAAAATGAGCACATATTATTGCAACCTCTCATAATTGACACGAATGCCGTAACCGAATTGTCAGAAATCCTAACTGGGGTAATGTCAGCATAAGTCTCCTCAAGTGAGAGAAGCGTGTTGATACCCTTCTGCCCATAATCTACTTCCTGCAGCAACCTAGGCAAGTCCCTATATGCATCCGGCCCACAGACAACATCAACCATCTTATCAGCATCAAGTATTTTCTCCTTCAGTCTCTCTGCCATGCACCCAAGAACAGCAATCTTGGGAGGCCGCGTAGATTTCGATCTCCCTTCAGCAACATTAGTTTTCCATTGCCTTTTCAGGAACCAAAAGTAGTTGAGCCGCTGCCAGACTTTCTGCTCTGCATTGTCACGGATTGCGCAGGTGTTGATAAATATTATCTCTGCACTCTCAGGGTTGGGGACAATTTCATCATACCCTTCATTTTTCATGATAGACAGCACAATCTCCATGTCATTTATATTCATTTGGCACCCATATGTCTCATGGTAGATGCGCCCCTTGCTTACGGTTGATGGACCAGACTCTAAACTAGACAAACCACAAATACAAAGCATGGTTATATTTCAAGTTGTTACCAACAATTACAGGCAGAAATCAGAAAGATTTATGAATTGAGCATAGTTGGTTGCCTCATTGGAACAACAAAAATATTTTTTTATTGCTCAGAAAGAGAATTACCTATCACATGAAATGATGCATAGTTACTGTTAATAGTCCATATACAAGCTTGTTAAACACCAAATGCAAAATATTTCAGCACTGACTGAAGCAAGAGCCAAGCTAAATAATGAGACCGTAGCCATACATTAGCACATACTGAAGCATGAACCAACTAAACAAGGAAATATTTATGTTTTTACAGACAAACAGAAAGACTTCTAGCTTTAACCCAATCGCAATTTTCATCCATGTTTTACAGTTTTAGTAACGCTCTAACTAACACATGATTTTTCAACACTAATCCTCGTTTCAAGAAATCTCTACAATGTAGTGAATTACTGGTTCCAGCTCCAACACGAACAATCACTAGCCATGAAACATCGCAAATATTGCAAAAGAACCGATTTTTAACACTATCGTCCGAGGTAATGAGCAAAGTAGAAGAAGGAGGGAATAACGAGGGATACAAAAGCGGCGGTGGTCTTACTCTGGCTGGGGCTCGGAGACGGCAGTGGCAGCGGAGGCAGCGGGCGGACGGACGGAGCGGGCGAGGTGGCGAGGAGGTGGGGACGGGAGGCGTCGCGGGGCGGGGAAGGGAGGCGGGGGAGGGGGACCGCAGTAGTAGCGCAGAGAGGCGAGGACGAGGAAGCGTTGGCGATGGCCGAGGCCGCGGCCGAGGCGGAGGGCGGCGGCGGCGGTGAGGGGGGCGAGCGGCGCCGCCATCGCGTTTTGGGTGGCGATGTGGCAGAAGAGAGTCGAGAGGAGTCGGGGGTGGGAGCGGCGGCTTGCCGGGGGGACTTCTCGGATAACCCTTTGGGGGCACCCTATCCGTCTGATCGAAGATCAGTGGCTAACGATGTACTTACTTTATTGTCAACCTTCGTCTTTCTTTTCTTCTTCTTGGGAGGATCTCCGTCCCTCCTTTTTTTTGACACCTCCATCTTTTATGAGATGAAGAGTATGCTTCATTGTCATCGACCATGTAAAGTTAATTCACGAGCTAAGTATTGCAGCTATTCATGAGCTAAGTACTGCGGGTGCTAGATCAACTATCCTTTGTGACTTTGGGTCTCTTTATATTGGCTTCTTCTAATGATAGCTGATGAATAGTAGTGGCTGATGAATAGTAGTGTTTGATAAATAATAGTGTATTATGTAAGAAAGACAGTACAACGAAAGGTACTACAACATTCAGACCACTATGTGACTTACAGAATTATGACATAATAAAATACAAAATATGTTACAATATGTGAAAGCGCAAAAGTGGTGGCTAATAAATAGCAGTGACTGATAGAAACGACTTATAGAAGTTAGGATGTTCGTATTGGTTTTAATTTTTAGAAGAAGTTAAAAATAGAATCTTGGTTTTAATTTTTAGAAGAAGTTAAAAATAGAATCTACTATGAACAACGTTTCATTTGCTATTTTTTTTCATATCTAGTTTGCTCCACATAGGGATGTATCATATGGTAACCTCCAACTTGATGTATTTTTATCTATTACTGTCTTCCTAAGTGGGTGCTAAGATGGCTCCTCACCAGTTTTTCGTTTGAAAATGTTTGTCCGTTGGGAGAATAAGAGTATAGTTATTTCAATGTTTTTATTCTCTACCTCTACTTAAATACTTTTGAAAAAGTTAGGTGAATAGAGGTATACATGATCATTTTACATTAATTTTGCTTACATTTAATATTTTATTGGTCTGTGCTTACGGTGGATCATGAATAAATATTGTGAAACGAAGGAAGTACCATTGCTAGCTACTTTTTGTTGTCCCTCCGTCTAAGTTTATAAAATGTATTTCTGAATAGTTGTGTATAGATATAAGACATATTTCATATTTCAATGTAAAATCAATGGCATGTTCCCTCTATACCTTTAATAAATATCTAGCATTATTTATATTTTCTACATGCATGTATTGAATATAATACTTAGAAATAATAATTATAGGTAATTTAGTCATTTTTAATATCTCATTAGTTTATATACCAAGAGAAAATACGTCTTCTAAATTTGGACCGAGTAAGTAATTCTTAGCATAATATTGGTGCTAAGTGGTACCAAATGTTCTAAGTTTTATTTTTATGTCTGAACATTAGATGAGTTAGCGGCACATCCAAGCATCTTCTAAGCTATGCTTTCCGGATACCGATCACGGCCACAATGCTTGCCATCTATGTTATAAGTTCTCTATCCACTGGCATTCCCTGTAACACCCCAGCCAATCAATGATCTGGAATGCTACCAAACTAATAACATAATAAGGAAACTAATATTCATCTTACAAAATTTCGGCAGAACTTCCTTTGTTTATTGAGTAAATCAAAGGTTTCAACAAGCATAATCAACTGATATGAATACCAATAAGCAATAAGTTCATTTATAAGCAAAACTGGGTTATGATCACCATCGCACTCATAACCATACTACTTAGATAAAGAACGGAATCAAAGCAAATAAGTTCTATTCTTTATTACACATTGAACCTGATAGACAATAATCAAATACCACTTAAATTATTCAGCAAATAATGTTTAATGTTCTTTCTTCCTTCCATGGTGAATAGACCGTGCATGTGCATCAAACTAATCCCTCTTTATTCCCATGAATGCCGATCTCATGTAGGTACCTAAAAACAAACATCAACAAGAGTGAGTTCAAAGACTCAGCAAATATAAATAGTGGCAGCAAGGATAAAAGTGAACATCACTTCACAAATTCTTCCATCAATCATATGAATAAACATGCTATGCAATATGATCAAAAATCTCTTTATCTCTTCTCTTGCGCATTTTACCGGTAATGCGGAGTGTGCATCCGGCAATGCACACCCATGCCTGTACCCTCTGGTACAGGGACCAATTGCCCATACTCCACAAGTATGGGGACCTTTAGCCCGTCATGACAACAACATGTCGGGGACCTCGGCGCTTGGCCATCTTGTGACCAAGACTTCAATAAATCAGCATGATGCACAAATGTGAATGTCTCAACAAATAAAACTTGCATTCACAACAACTATGCATCATAAATTCTCAGGAACTCTTTCAATTGCAATCTACCATAAACAATATCAACATATCATTATCATGATCAAGATCACATATTCTCAAAGCATGGAACAACCATCTTCATAGCAACAATCATCAACAATCCACACTATAAAATTTAAACCATCATTATACTTGCCTTAACCACGAGAAAATGGGGAATGATCAGAAGGTGCGGCCCCTGGAATCCTTCCTCCTCCTGAATAATAATTATAATAATTGCTAAGACAACAGCAGCAAGTTTTTAGATTAAATAAAAACACCCCAAACTAACCCAACGTGTTTAGCTTGAACCAAAACCCCAAATCCTTTCGGCATCCTGTCCCCCTCCACAGACAGCCAACTTCAACAATTCATATCTATTCATACAGAAGTCCGAATGGGGCGTTCTCAGACTTTCTGGAAAGATAATTAAATTATCTAACTAAACCTAGTTGGTGAGCCTTTCTGATTCGGCCATATTCTACCCGCACCAACTGGTTTTCTTAAAACGTCAAATTCTCGTCAGGCTCTCTGGACGGAGCACTAAAAATACCATAACTTTCTGTAAGAGTGTTCGAATCACGATTTCTTGGACTTCCTGGAAAGCTAAGACAATTACCTACAACTTTCATTATACTGAGGTTCTCTAATTCTCCCAATTTCTAATCGCAAAACTCGATCTCCCAAAACCTGACGGAAAACCCACCGATCCGCAGAACAGTTCCGCTAATAAAATCATAACTTCTGCTACAGAGATCCAAATGACGCGTTCTAGCACTTCATGGAAAGATAATGACATCCTCTACAACTCTCTAGGCAAAGTCCAGACCTAAATCCCCACTAATCTTCCCCAAAACAGCCGACTAACCCGATCTGTTCTAGCAGTCCAGAATACCGACATTGATTACGCAATAGAATATACATCTATTAGGGAAGAACAGGGATTACCCTTGGCGAATCGCTGTAGAAATACCACGTACACTCCACGAATTCCTCCTCTCCTTCTTTTCCTCTTTCCCTTCTTCTTCTTCCCTTCCTCCGAACCCAATTGCCTAGCTGCGCCTTAATCCTTTCCCCGATCATTCGGCAACACTTGGAGGTCTTGATCACCGGCAATGGAGGAGAGGAGGAGGAGTCGCTGCTGGACGGCGCGAGGCAGAGGGAGGGGCGCACAAGGGGAGAGGGGGTGGCGGCTAGGGTTAGAGGAGGTGGCGCCTCCCCTTAGGCCGAAATCCACAGGCCAAAGCCCGGCCCAGTTGCAATAAAAATTCAGAAATTCCCCTAAAACTGATATTTTACTTTTCCCTTTAAGGTCCTTCTCCCGATTAATTGATTATTCGCCAAAACTCTTCCGGATATTACATTCTACCCCCCTTAAACAGAATTCGACCCCGAATTCTAACCACGCTTACGCCAAGAAATATAATCACAGCTAAAACTTACTAACCTTGCCACGTACCTGCTGTGAATAACTCCGGATATTGCTCGCGCATGCGAGACTCCAATTCCCAAGTGGCCTCTCTCTCGTGCGCTTCGACAAAACACCTTGACGCGTCGACGCGGCGTTACGCCTTACTACTTGTCCCATCCTTTCAAGAGTCACTCGACGGACACGTCTCGAGGGCACGGTCTTACCCGTGGGTCAACGGCTCAAAAGAAACTTCATGCTCCAGATTCCTCCAGTACTCCCTCGACACTAGGTCATACAAAACGATCTGTGCGCTACGCTAGGACTCAAGACGGTTCTAGCAATACGCTCTCTACCAAGTCTCTCCAACTTTGAAACAACCATTATACCTTGGGCCAACACTCCCTTGGGTACTAAACCCCACAAACGCACACACACACAAAATTCTTGATCCTTGTATCAATCGATCTCTTCACTTTAACAATGAGCACCTCTTTTAACCGGGGACGCACAACATGATTCCGACTGAAAACAAAAGAGTCTTAATGCAACCAACTCAAAACCATCTTCCCTTCAGAAGAGCCCAATCCAAAGACAAAGACTCAACATGAAAACTTTTCCACCTTTCAAGTAGACAGTTTAGAAATAAATGCCGCATAAGCCAAAAACGAAACCCCTCGAATAACTAGATTAACTTTTTTTCTTAACTGGAAAGAACCAGACAAACCGACAAGGACCCACTCAATATGTAATAGACATCCGTCATAAACACAAAGCTCAAATAAAAACTAAGAGAATATCTCACTAAGCAAGATCACGCTCTTTTCCACCATCTTTCTTTTAAGAATTTAACTTTCTCTTAAACCATAGGATCCCAAATCGTCGCATAACATTCTAACTCTTTTCTCTTAAATTAGCAACCTCATGGCTATGCTCAAGTGAACACAAATTCCACACCTATGTAAAGAGACTCTTTCAATCCACAATAACATACCCGATCAACTTCTCTAGCAGAGGAATTACTTTGATAAATAATTCCCAACACACCACGATATAGTTTTGACCACATTCACATCACCTAAATCATAAGGATGATCAAGTTTAAATTCACCACCTTCATGCTTATTACTGCTTCCCAAGGATTCCATCAAACATCACCATAACTCTTGGAATCTAATCATGGAAAACCAAGATGCTAGCATAAAAAAAATGTAACGCCCACATTTCAACCTTTAAGACTCTTACAATGAATTTCTGGTATACTTGATAGGTAACCCTCAGATCTAATGACTAAAATTTTCACACAACTCAACCATAACCTCGGTCACTAAGGTCAACACTTCTCACCAATCAAGTAACCGCCCAAGGCGATTCATTTCACCAATCTTAGACCTTCTCTAACCCACACCAATCAAATTTAGCTGCGCGACCACAAAGTAGCCATTTCTAACTGATTGACCAAGTTATCCTTAGAGATAATCTATCTCACAAAGGGTTACTCATTGAGGCCGAGTCATCCTTAACAATAACTCAACCATCCTCGCTATCCCATTAATTAACACGACTATTAGATTCCTCTATACTACTACTCTCATCATAAATCTTCTACACAATCTTACCGAGTACCCAAAATGCGATACTCTGAGAAACTAATCAAGATTTCCATACTTGCTAATTCTAATATTCTATCAAGATGAACACAAGATCTTGGACCACATCTCGCTATAGGTCCTACTAGTTGCGACAACGAAACCTATTAACTCCAAAGACAAACATTCTATTTAAATCAAATCCTTTCCAAGGATTATTCTAATAAATCGATTTATTACGCCATGCATCTCAAACATCTTGACACCTGAAGCCTCACAGAATCATCTACTCGACCACCACTATCCAGTTGCCAACATTCATCTTTAAAGGCTTTGCAACATGAATAAGTTAATCCTTTCTCAAAAGAAGAGGCCAATAAGAATAATAATAATAATTTCAGCACTCAGATAAACGTTTACCAATCACGGTAAACACCAGACCAAGAGGAACAGTTAATTGGCAATGAACTCGGAAAACATAAGGGGAGTCCACAATTGAAGGCATAATCCCCCAAGAAGAGGATATCAAATCGCAAGATACAAAACTTGGCTTCAGACCTCAAATACTCCTAATGCACTCTTTCCATTAACATAGAAAACAAATCTTTGACTACAACAACACTTGGTCAGATCGAACAAGACAAGCTCTTAAGACCAAACCACAAGAACCACTTAAGAACCAATAAGATCTTTCACACTTCACTTTGCTCGGAACAGTTCAACTACCAAATAAATCATGAGATCCAAATGATCTCCGCCGCAAAACTTGAAACATTTTTATTTACGAAATATCACGAAAGGCAATCAAATTAATCTCCTCTTAAAGGAATCAACATCACTCTAGCAACCATAACTGCTAGTCTTTCTAACATCACATCATGCACTCCTGGCATGATCCAACATAACTCACTATCCCATCATTAACCTTCCCAGGGAAACACAATAAGCAATTTCATATATTTTTCTATAAGGTTGCAATACTCAACCTGGTCAAGAGGATAACTAATGCACAAACCCCACTATCAAAGTAAACCGTCTTTTAACTAAGGCATGGTGCCCAGTTCATCCTCACAACACACCTATTTGGATCACCCTTAAATTCCAATCATTAACCTATTAGCAATGCTCAACATCAATTTAGTGCACACCAATTCCAATCTAATGGTTATCATAAACAGTTGACGATTATACCGTCATGGAAGGATTTATGGTCATTTCTCTATTTATTCCAACTAGCAAACATAAGACCATCAAGAAACCAAAACATCCTTAACTCTTCCTTCCTACACAGTTAAATTAATCCATTGAGATCAAGTAATCCAACCAGTTTAGTAAACTAAACAATTTTTAAGGATCAACCTTCTCATCAAAGACATACTATTATCCTACCACTCCACCATCAGGTAACAAAAATCACCAATTACATTCCATCAGTTCATCTCTTAGTGATGCTCAAAACCATACTTGATACGTAATAAATGCACCTAGCAATTACATATGATCAGTACTTATCCATAAAAGGTAACTCCAAGATTAATATCCACTATGACAATATTCTAACATCTTCGGACCTATCCATCCCAAAGGGTTAGATTAATCCGTTGAGACCCGCAGTCCCTCTATCCAGAAGCTTATCAAAATATATCACCTATAGTGATCAAACCAGTTTCATCAACGTTCCCTACTTGTTATTAACTCTGTTGATTCCACCTAAATATAGTCATACTCACGATCCACACTCATCAAGAACTACTAGAAAACAACCTCAACTTATTCAACTTTCCTTTCAAAGATCTTAGCTAGGATCAATCATGCACACACGCAACCCAATCTTGATAATCCATATCATATTCATTAAGTGCTTTGATTATAACCTCTCATCTTATCATGACAACACATCGCCAAAGGGTTAACATCTTCTTTCATAAAAGAGATCCATTAAGCTTCAACACTCAAAATACCCAAGAGAGATACAATGAGTAAAAGCCTCCACGAACTAAAGGACTTGCGAAGGAAACTTTCATTAACCCAAAAACATCAAGCGAATAAATGGATCAAGATTTCCCATGAGGAAGACAAAACTCCAATATAAAGGTCAAACTTGACCATCAACCAAGTTCACCATCGTAAGAATAACTCATCTACTGGGAAAACAATGATTGCTTTACAAGACAAATTCAGCCCAATCAAAACTCACTATCCTTTCTCAAAGCAACCGATCAACCGTAATGAACTAATAACCCAAGAGAAACTCATCGAGCCCAACTGGACCAAAATTGATCAAATTCAAAGTCAAAGAAGAGGACAACTCTTCTAGAGATACTCACTATCAACGCCTATTCTAAGATATCCGAGGTAACCGCCTTCATATTCTCATACCGCTAACGGTGGTGTAACTGCATGCCAGGGCCACAACCACGACCTCAACCTCTCAACATGGGTTATCCCCACACATAATATCTATAGTTTTATAATATAGATATAATATATCATCTCAAACCACAATCATCATTACAACATAACGAAACGTAAATGCAATGCTTCACCCATTCCCATCCTCTGTGCAATCGTGTGTCAATTTAATTATTCAATTACCACGGACCTAAAGCCCGCTCGATACCAACTGTAACACCCCGACCAATCAATGACACGGAATGCTACCAAACTAATAACATAATAAGGAAACTAATATTCATCTTACAAAATTTGCAGAACTTCCTTTGTTTATTGAGTAAATCAAAGGTTTCAACAAGCATAATCAATCGATATGAATACCAATAAGCAATAAGTTCATTTATAAGCAAAAGCGGGTTATGATCACCATCGCACTCATAACCATACTACTTAGATAAAGAACGGAATCAAAGCAAATAAGTTCTATTCTTTATTACACATTGAACTCCGATGACAATAATCAAATACCACTTAAATTATTCAGCAAATAAAGTTTAATGTTCTTTCTTCCTTCCATGGTGAATAGACCGTGCATGTGCATCAAACTAATCCCTCTTTATTCCCATGAATGCCGATCTCATGTAGGTACCTAAAAACAAACAACAACAAGAGTGAGTTCAAAGACTCAGCAAATATAAATAGTGGCAGCAAGGATAAAAGTGAACATCACTTCACAAATTCTTCCATCAATCATATGAATAAACATGCTATGCAATATGATCAAAAATCTCTTTATCTCTTCTCTTGCGCATTTTACCGGTAATGCGGAGTGTGCATCCGTCAATGCACACCCATGCCTGTACCCTCGGTACAGGACCAATTGCCCATACTCCACAAGTATGGGGACCTTTAGCCCGTCATGACAACAACATGTCGGGGACCTCGACGCTTGGCCATCTCGTGACCAAGACTTCAATAAATCAGCATGATGCACAAATGTGAATGTCTCAACAAATAAAACTTGCATTCACAACAACTATGCATCATAAATTCTCAGGAACTCTTTCAATTGCAATCTACCATAAACAATATCAACATATCATTATCATGATCAAGATCACATATTCTCAAAGCATGGAACAACCATCTTCATAGCAACAATCATCAACAATCCACACTATAAAATTTAAACCATCATTATACTTGCCTTAACCACGAGAAAATGGGGAATGATCAGAAGGCGCGGCCCCTGGAATCCTTCCTCCTCCTGAATAATAATTATAATGATTGCTAAGACAACAGCAGCAAGTTTTTAGATTAAATAAAAACACCCCAAACTAACCCAACGTGTTTAGCTTGAACCAAAACCCCAAATCCTTTCGGCATCCTGTCCCCCTCCACAGACAGCCAACTTCAACAATTCATATCTATTCGTACAGAAGTCCGAATGGGGCGTTCTCAGACTTTCTGGAAAGATAATTAAATTATCTAACTAAACCTAGTTGGTGAGCCTTTCTGATTCGGCCATATTCTACCCGCACCAACTGGTTTTCTTAAAACATCAAATTCTCGTCAGGCTCTCTGGATGGAGCACTAAAAATACCATAACTTTCTGTACGAGTGTTCGAATCACGATTTATTGGACTTCCTGGAAAGCTAAGACAATTACCTACAACTTTCATTATACTGAGGTTCTCTAATTCTCCCAATTTCTAATCGCAAAACTCGATCTCCCAAAACCTGACGGAAAACCCACTGATCCGCAGAACAGTTCCGCTAATAAAATCATAACTTCTGCTACAGAGATCCAAATGACGCGTTCTAGCACTTCATGGAAAGATAATGACATCCTCTACAACTCTCTAGGCAAAGTCCAGACCTAAATCCCCACTAATCTTCCCCAAAACAGCCGACTAACCCGATCTGTTCTAGCAGTCCAGAATACCGACATTGATTACGCAATAGAATATACATCTATTAGGGGAAGAACAGGGATTACCCTTGGCGAATCGCTGTAGAAATACCACGTACACTCCACGAATTCCTCCTCTCCTTCTTTTCCTCTTTCCCCTTCTTCTTCTTCCCTTCCTCCGAACCCAATTGCCTAGCTGCGCCTTAATCCTTTCCCCCGATCATTCGGCAACACTTGGAGGTCTTGATCACCGGCAATGGAGGAGAGGGAGGAGGAGTCGCTGCTGGACGGCGCGAGGCAGAGGAGGGGCGCACACGGGGAGAGGGGGTGGCGGCTAGGGTTAGAGGGGAGGTGGCGCCTCCCCCCCCCTAGGCCGAAATCCACAGGCCAAAGCCCAGGCCCAGGTTGCAATAAAAATTCAGAAATTCCCCCCTAAAACTGATATTTTACTTTTCCCTTTAAGGTCCTTCTCCCCGATTAATTGATTATTCGCCAAAACTCTTCCGGGACATTACATTCTACCCTCCTTAAACAGAATTCGACCCTTGTGGAGTTGGGGAATTACACTTGGTTGCGATGATAGTGCTTCATTTGCAGTTGGGCTATGTCGGGTAAGAGTGTGTTTAAAGTGAGTTCTGTTGTGTGTCCCTCGTTAAAGGAGGCGATCTTTCTTTGGGTGAAAAAGTCCGCTTAATAGGTGGAACAAAAGTTCAGTGTTCTATGCACATGTTGCGTGGTTCGGTACCACTAGGGGGGTTGCCCCAAGGTACATTGGGTTGTTTTCGCTAGTTGGCAAAACGTTAGGACCGTAGTGAGTCCATGCGCGAAGTACACATCATCTTGGTTGTCCCAGTGCTGAGTGAGTACCAGAGAGGTCCGAAGTTTGAAGTTTCGTGGGAGCTGCTGACCTTTGAGTAGCATCCTGTGCGTTGTTAGAGAGGTCAGAGCGAGTGCTGAGGCACAAGTCGTTGGTTTGTGTCAAGGTGCCTTTGTCCCATTAGCTCGAGAGGGAGGCGACTTGGGAATTGGAATCTCGCATGCGCGAGCTTTATCCAAAGTTTTTCACGGCGGTACATAGTAATGTTAGTAAATCTTTTAGCAGTGGTTTTTTTGGTGTTGAGGTTGAATAGAATCGGGTCAATTCTGTTTAAGGAGGGTAGAATGTAATACCCCAAAAATTAAATCGGGAGAGAATAATTAAAATCGGGAGAATATTTCCTTTAGCAAAGCGATTGAACAGGAGAAAGAGGGGTTTTAATGTAATACTCCAATTTATTCTACGAAAGAAAGCGTTCAAAAGAGAAATTAGACAAAAAAAAGGGGGTTTCTGCAGTTTTTCGGCAACTTGGGCCTTGAGCCTTGGCCCAGGAGGCCCATGAGGGGTCGGCCACCAATAAAAGGAAGGGGGAAAAACCCTAGATGCACTGTAGCTACAGTGCCACCGCACTGTAGCACGGCTACTGTAGCACACCTCTCCTCCATGGTGGTGCCCCCCTCCATTGGTGCCTCCCTTCCTCGCCGTCGGTGCTCCCTGCTGCCGATCAAGTGAAGAAAGGAGAGGAGATCAACTTCGTGGGGAGAGTTCATCATCTTGCTGCGATTCTACAAGGGTAACGTCGCGTGTTCTTCGTTGTTTGATGCGTAGTAGTTGCGGTTGATGTCGTTTGGTAGATTGATTTGCGTCGGTTTAATAGATCGCGTTCTGTCCAGATTATTGCGCGGTCAGTTTTGTGTGTTTAGAGGCCGAATTAGGAGTTTTGGTCTTCTAGAGTTATGTAGATAATGTTCTTAGCTTTCAGTGGCCGCCAAGAACGCCAAAATCCGATTAACGGTTAGAAAGTTATGAATTGTTTAGTGCCGCTGTCTGGTTAATCTGTTAACATCCTGACAGTCTGTAGAAAACTGAGTTAATCTATTAGTTAAAGACGAAAACAGAGGATCTCAATATAACGAATATTGTAGGTAATTTCCATACCTTTTCAGAGAGATAAAGAACACAAGATTCGGACTTTCGTAGCAAAAGTTATGGTGGTTTAAGTGTACTGTCCAGAGAAGCCGACGTGAAAATTGTTGTTCTGTAGTTTGGCTTAATCAAAAGGGCTCCCCAAATAAGTTTATTTAGGTAATTTAATTACCTTTCCAGAAAGTCTAAGAACACCTCATTGGACTCCTGAGCAGAAAGTTATGTATTTTAGAAGTTGACTATCCACAGAGGGGACAAAGCGACATCTAGAAATTGGGGCTGGGTTCGCGCTAAAGGAACTTTCGTGAGTCCGTGTTTACTTTTATGGTTTGAGTGGTCCTCTATTGCTGTCTTAGCATTTCTTAATTGAATGTTTAGGTGGGGGACTGGTTCCGGAGGCGACACCCTCTTCTCGTCCTTCGTTCCCGCTCGGTTGAGGCAAGTGCATTGTTTGATCCTTGTTTGTGATTGCTTGGATATGAATGCGGGTTTGATGCTTGTTAATGTCGTGTGGCTATTGATAAGTGTGCATAATCAGAGTGGTGAATGTTTAAACTATGGATATGCTTTATTCATGAATGTTGTTATTGCCTTTATTCATGAATGTTGTTATCGCCTTAATTCACGAATGTCATTGTTGCCTTTATTCATGAATGTTGTTACCGCCATTGGTGCTTGATGTTGAAAAGAGATGGTGCATATGCATTTTGATATCATGTTGAGGCATGGTCTTGTGATGACCAAGTATGCACATCTTTGAGGTCCCCGTCATGAATGTGACGGGCTTGAGATCCCCACACTCGTGGAGTGTGGGCATGAGGTCCCCAATACTTGCGGAGTATTGGGCAATTGGTCCCGTGCGTGCGCGCCAAGACAGCATGGGTATCTGGCGGCGGTTGCATACTTTGCATTACCAGTGTAATGCACAAAGAGATAGAGAAAAGGAATCCTTGAGCATTGCATTTGCATGTGGAATGATTTAGTGATGTGCTCCCGAATATGGATCGACGCTATGGATTGAATTATGCGTCTGCTTATTTATGTACTTGTTGAGTCTGTGGACTCACTCTTGCTTTCTTGTTGTTTTTAGGTACCCAGTTCAAGCGCAGTATGCAAGGGAGGAGTAGCGTTATGCTTTGCACGCACATCGTCATGAACTTTAATTCTCGGACCATGCCTTATTAATTAAGCTACTGATCAAATATTTGACCTGTTTATGTTATCGTATCGGATTATTTGTAATAATGATGAGTAGTCTAGTTGGAAGTTTGAGGATTTGTTCAGCCGATTAGTAAGTTCATGAGTACTTCTTGTTGATCTTGAATATTGCAGTACTCTGTTATAACTCCCTTTTAACTGTTGAAACCCATGTGATGTTAGAAATACAAAGGAGACTCTGCCGAATTTTAGTAAAGTATCTTAGTTTAGTTTTGTGTAAGGTTACTTTAGTAGCATTCTTGGCTCTTGTGGAGTTGGGGTGTTACAGTTGGTAAGAGGACCACTCAAACCATAAAAGTAAACACGGACTCACGAAAGTTCCTTTAGCGCGAACCCAGCCCCAATTTCTAGATGTCGCTTTGTCCCCTCTGTGGACAGTCAACTTCTAAAATACATAACTTTCTGCTCAGGAGTCCAATGAGGTGTTTTTAGACTTTCTGGAAAGGTAATTAAATTATCTAAATAAACTTATTTGGGGAGCCCTTTTGATTAAGCCATCCACTGCCCCTACCAAGCCAAACTACAGAACAACAATTTTCACGTCGGCTTCTCTGGATAGTACACTAAAACCACCATAACTTTTGCTACGAAAGTCCAATCTTGCGTTATTTATCTCTCTGAAACGGTATGGAAATTACCTACAATATTCGTTATATTGAGATCCTCTGGTTTCGTCTTTAACTAATAGATTAACTCAGTTTTCTACAGACTGTCAGGATGTTAACAGATTAACCAGACAGTGGCACTAAACAATTCATAACTTTCTAACCGTTAATCGGATTTTGGCGTTCTTGGCGGCCACTGAAAGCTAAGAACATTATCTATATAACTCTAGAAGACCAAAACTCCTAATTCGGCCTCTAAACACACGAAACTGACTGCGCAATAATCTGGACAGAACGCGATCTATTAAACCGACGCAAATCAATCTACCAAACGACATCAACCGCAACTACTACGCATCAAACAACGAAGAACACGCGATGTTACCCTTGTAGAATCGCAGCAAGATGATGAACTCTCCCCACGAAGTTGATCTCCTCTCCTTTCTTCACTTGATCGGCAGCAGGGAGCACCGACGGCGAGAAAGGGAGGCACCAATGGAGGGGGGCACCACCATGGAGGAGAGGTGTGCTAAAGTAGCCGTGCTACAGTGCGGCGGCACTGTAGCTACAGTGCATCTAGGTTTTCCCCTTCCTTTTATTGGTGGTCGACCCTCATGGGCCTCTGGGCCAAGGCCCAAGGCCCAAGTTGTTGAAAAACTGCAGAAACCCCTTTTTGTCTAATTTCTCTTTTGAACGCTTTCTTTAGTAGAATAAATTGGAGTATTACATTAAAACCCCTCTTTCTCCTGTTCAATCGCTTTGCTAAAAGAAATATTCTCCGATTTTAATTATTCTCTCCCGATTTAATTATTCTCTCCGATTTAATTTTTGGGGTATTACATTCTACCCTCCTAAACAAATTCGACCCGAATTCTATTCAACCTCAACACCAAAAAACCCTTTGCTAAAAGATTTACTAACATTACTATGTACTGCCGTGAAAAACTTTGGATAAAGCTCGCGCATGCAGATTCCAATTCCCAAGTCGCCTCCTCTCGAGCTAATGGGACAAAGGCACCTTGACACAAACCAACGACTTGTGCCTCAAAGACTCGCTCGACCTCTCTAACAACGCACGAGGATGCTACTCAAAGGCCGCAGCTCCCACGAAACTTCAAACTTGGACCTCTCGCTACTCACTCAAGACTGGGACAAACAAGACGATGTGTACTTCGCGCATGGACTCACTACGGTCCTAACGTTTTGCCAACTAGCGAAAACAACCCAATGTACCTTGGGGCAACCCCTAGTGGTACCGAACCACGCAACATGAGCATAGAACACTGAACTTTTGTTCCACCTATTAGCGGACTTTTTCACCCAAAGAAAGATCGCCTCCTTTAACGAGGACACACAATGAACTCGCTTTAAACACACTCTTATCCGACATAGCCCAACTGAAAATGAAGGACTATCATCGCAACCAAGTGTTACCAACTCGGTACTAAAAGAGTCAAGTTCAGAATCGAAGATTTATCACGAAAATCTTTCCACCTTCAAATTAGAAAATTTGCAAATAAACACCACATCCGCCAAAGGAGAAATCACTCGAATAACCAAATCCAACGTTTCTTTTATTCTTTCGAATGATAAGAACCACACATACCAATATAAAGCCAAGCTAAACTTTGCGAAAGACAAAGGTCAACGACATAGAACTTAAACGAAAATCAGGAAAACAATTCACTTCTTGAGGAAGCATCAATTTAACAGTTTCTCTTCTAGGACCAAAATTTCCCTCAAGCTATGGAATCCCAATCATCGCACAACACACTAACTTGTTACTCTTAACTTGGCGATCTCAACGCCAAGCCCAAATCGAAACGCCTTGTCTACACCTTTGAAGAGGGACTCTGATGATTTCACAAAACATTCTCTAACCGATTCCCTTTACTGATAGAATTCATTTGACAGATGGCACCCAGAAAGTATCCCCAAATTAGATCTCTCACACGATCATATCACCTCAACCTTTTTTTTTTGAGGACAAACATTTCAGATTCCACATCACACACTCTCATGTACTACATCAGAAGGGTGTTATCAACGATCATCCCACTGTTCGCAATCCACCCTTATTCTACTTCCTCTACACATAATCTTTGGGCGACTCAAAGTTCTAGCATAACAATGCAAAGTCCACATTTAACCTCCAACACTCTTGCAACTAACTTCTCATATAAAGGATAGAGAAATCCTCAGATTAAATCCCTATAAATCCATAATTCTCACATACTCACTTATTAACATCATCATGAAAATATTTTCTTGACCCGTTTACCTTTACAAATATTATAACTCTCAGAAGGTTACTCATTTAAAACCAAATCACTCTTGACATTACTCAACATTTTCTATTATTCCATTGACGATTCGATTACCTTGTAATCCCACTCTCATTAAACCACATCATCAAGAATAACCCTTCACAATCTCGCAATACTACCAAATTGCTATACTATATAAAATTGATCAGGATTTTCATACTCTCGGTAAGCTAGGCCATTGGAATGCTAACTCAAATAGAGAGCTGAAAATAATAGCTAGCCTCTTCATCCTAGGAAATAGAGAGGGAGAAATGACTAATGGGATGGAGTAGGTTGGGAGGAGATGCTAAACAGCCAACATGCTATCCTTTAGTTTTGGCATTAAATTGACTTCAAAATTCTGAAAAAGTTGTAAAATTAGGGGGTCAACATGTTCACCCGAGTTACCATGTTTTTAAGATCTTTTGAGTTGATTTAATGCCTAACTGAAAGGTTTGCAGTGTAAGCACCAAGTTACTGGTTAGGACTTGATTATGCATACCCTTCCATGAGAGTCTATTGACCTGCTAATACCATATCAAAATCATTCGTCCTAATCAGAAATGGCATAAGGAGGCTAAATTTTCTAAAAGACAAAAAAGAACAATTGGAAAGCTATTTTTAGTTTCATTCAATCGAGCTACGGTCGTTACAATAAAATAGAACAGTCACCAGAATGCAGTAATTCCACAAGCACTAAGCACTCCAGAACAGCTAGACCTCAAGTCCTCAAATTCTAAAATTTTTAAACCACGCATTAACTCCTATAAACATAGCTACAAAATTGAACATATGCAATTAATTGGCTAAAAAAAAATATAATTTTCAATATTGTCAGTTGGCATGTGTTGCAGCTTGGCTGCCGGAGATGAGGGAGAACTCGGAGGAGGTAGGGGAAGAGATTTTTTTTTCTTGCTTTCTAATCAAAGCTTACATTTTCTTATAAATAGAGATAAGAAAGGCAATATAAAGGATTGCTTAACTAATTGCGCAATCTAAATGATTGCTTAACTAACTAAAGCGATAACTTTCTAAATCTCAGAATTTATCCCAATGAAGTCTCATGGAAACTTATCTCTTAAGAAACTCTAGGACAGAGGATGGTTTTCTGGTTGTTGTACCATCGGCTGTATTGGATGCCCCACATAACATCTCTCCCTTGCGAAGTAGCTCGTCCGTGAGCTAGAAATTTGGATAAACTTCTTTGAACTCGTCCAAGGGAATCCATGAAGCGTTAGCTGTCAAAGAGTCCTACCACTAGACTAGAAGGTGATGTATGCCTCGCCGTAGACTTGCCTTGAGAACCATTGAAGGAGCTGGCACCACACAACCATTGTGCATTGCTGAAAGATCAAGAGGGCCAGCTGGAGGCTCACCATGGAATCTCTTTAGGATGCCAACATGAAGTAGAGACAGGCACCAGGAGGTAAAGCAACACAGTAGGCTATTGTGCCCCGTAGCGCTAATTTTCCTTTAGTGGTGGAAGGAAGAGAAGAAGAGCTGCGGTGGAGACGCACCCAGACCCAATCGCCAATGTTGAAAATGACTTCACGATGGTTCTTGTCGTAGTATTGCTTGGCATGCTGTTGAGCTTGCAGTAGATGTTCCCTGACATCACGGAGGAATTCATCAAGAGAAAGAAGAGCGTGGTCAACTGCCTAAATAGTGATGTCGCCGGTCTCATAGGAATGCAAGGATGGGGGAATACGCCCATATACCACTTGGAATGGTGTCATCTTGAGAGTGGAATGGAAAGTCGTGTTGTAGCAATACTTGGCCCAAGATAGCCAATCAAGCCAATGGCGGGGACGATCACCTATAAGACATTGTAAATGCATGGTGATGACTTTGTTGATGGCCTCCGTTTGTCCATCGAACTAAGGATGGTAGGCAGAGCTCATGTGGAGGTGAACACCAGTCAAACAAAAGAGCCCTTGCTAGAAATTGCTAGTGAAGATAGGATCCCGATTACTCACAACGGATGTAGGGATACCATGAAGTTTCATGATGTTGGTAAAGAAGGCGTGGTCCATTGAACTGGCAAAATATGGTGTGCCAATGGAATGAAATCAGCATACTTGGAAAAACGGTCAATAAAGGAGAGGATGATCGATTTCCCATGAATCTTGCGCAAACCTTCAATGAAATCCATAGCTATGTTTGACCATGGCTGGAATGGAACAACCAGCGGTTGTAATAGGCCGGCTGGCTGGAGGTGCTCTATTTTGTTGTTCTGACAGATGGAGCATGTGCTAACAAAGTCCTGGACAATAGCTCGAGTGCCAGGTATCTGGAAATTGCGGTGCAGGTGATGAAGTTTCTTGTGGACACCCTCATGAGCCGAACTGTGAGGGAGTCCAAGATGGCCAGTAAAGACGATGAAGATGGTCATATACTCAACTAGCGTAGGTGATCAGGCCATCCTGCATGCCTCAGGGAGTGCCGAGAGACCCGTCGACGATCTTGGCAATGAGGGCACTTAGCTCTTTGTCGGTTGTTACCTCAATGCAAAGTTCAGAGAAGATGTCCAAGCTAGGCGAGGACAGGGCAAGGAGTTCGCCAACCAAACTGTCCCTCCTGGATAGAGCGTTGGCCACGGTATTGAGGCAGCCTGAGTGGAATTCCACCGAGAAATCAAAGCCGAAAAGTTTGCTAACGCAATGGTACTATGGAATCATGGAGAGGCTCTGGTCGAGCAAAAATTTGAAACTGTAATGACCCATGCACACAGCAAATGGGCAACCCCAAATATAAGGACACCAGTGACAAACCGCCTGGACCAAGCCTATGAGTTTGTGTTCATACACAAGTGATTGGCTTGCTGAAAAAGGCTAGAGGGCCATCACCTTGGTGGAGGATGACTCTAAAGCCTGTGCCCGACGCATCACACTCGATAGTGAATGGCTTGGAGAAATCCGGCATTGGAGAATCGGTGCGGTGGATAGGGAGGCTTTCAGCTCTTGGAATGAAGCTTTGGCTTCAGGAGACCAACCAAAGGCCTCTTTTTTGAGTAGTTTGGTGAGGGGTGCTGCAATGGAGCCAAAATCACGGATAAACTTGCGGTAATAGCCCACAAGGCCAAGAAAACCACGGAGAGCCTTTGTCATTCGCATCGTCGGCCAATTCGTGACGGCCTACACCTTGGCCAAATCCATGGTGACACCAACCATGAAAATTATGTGACCCAAATATGACACCGACAAGGCACTAAAGATGCACTTGGACTTCTTGAGGTATATTTGATGTTGTCAGAGGAGAAGGAGCACCGTGTGGACCTGTCGGAGGTGATCTAACCAAGATGAGCTATATATTAGAATGTTGTCGAAGAAAACTAGGACGAAATGCTAGAGAAAGGGTCGAAGGATGGGATTCATAAGAGACTGAAAAATTGTCGGCGCATTTGTCAAGCCGAACGGTATGACAAGGAACTCAAAAAGGCCCTCGTGCGTGTGGAATACCGTTTTGGGTATATCTTCGAGGTGCGTCTAAACTGATGATATCCTGAGTAAAGATCAAGCTTGGTGAAGAAATGGCCACCCTTTAATTCATCCAGTAACTTGTCAATTACTGGAATGAGAAATTTGTCCTTGACGGTCAACTCATTGACGGCTCGGTAGTCCATGTAAAATCGCCAGCTGCCATCACGCTTCTTAACGAGGATCGAAGATGAATATGCTCAGTTGCTGGGCCGAATGATGCTTTGGTCCAACATGGCAGCAACTGGCAATCCAATTCATCCTTGAGGTGATGTGGATAACGGCCCACCGAGCAAGGCTCCAAGCAAGGGCACGTCAAGCTTGACTGGAATGATAAGGGTAGCAGGTCAACACAACAGCTCAGGTTCCAAGGCTTAGACGTTCAGTGACAGTGCTCCCCTGAGCTACCTACAGGCACAGCTATTCACCATGGCCGTCGGTCCCGTCGATGCCGAGGGCGGCGAGGAGCGGCGGTACGGTGAAAGGATCACCGGGTTCGTGGCGCTCTCCTGCGTCACCGCGGCCATGGGCGGCGCCATCTTCGGCTATGACCTAGGAACTTCAGGTACCACTATGCATGTACAAGTCTCGAGAACAAGTTAATTACAGACTTAATTTGCATAATCAACAAGTTAATTGTACTATACGATACACACAGGTGGCGTGTCATCGATGGAGCCGTTCTTGAGGGAGTTCTTCCCGGAGGTGTACCGGCGGATGAAGGGCGACGCGCGCGTCAGCAACTACTGCAAGTTCGACAGCCAGCTCCTCACGCTCTTCACCTCGTCGCTCTACATCTCCGGTCTCCTCACCGCGATGCTTTTCTCGTCGTGGGTCACGGCCAGGCGCGGGCGCCGGCCGTCGATGATCCTCGGCGGGGTGGCTTTCTTGGCCGGCGCGGCGGTCAGCGGGGCCGCCGTGGATGTCTACATGGCCATCCTGGGCAGAGCACTGCTCGGCGTCGGGCTCGGGTTCTCCAATCAGGTCAGAGAAGCTGTTAATTTGTGCAATTTTGTTCTTCTTAGAACATCCTGGAAATATTGTGCAAAAAATATTTTAAGTGCGAATTAACCATGTTGATATATGTTCGTCTCAAATCAACAAGAAAAATCCTTTTTTTTTTGTGTGCAGGCGGTGCTCCTGTACCTGTCTGAAATGGCCCCTGCACAATACCGAGGAGCATTCAGTAATGGCTTCCAATTCAGCCTGTGTCTTGGATCTCTCGCCGCGACGGTAGTAAACTTCTGCGCGGAGAAGATTAAGGGGGGCTGGGGCTGGAGGCTCTCGCTGGCCTTGGCCGGCGTCCCTGCCGCGTTGTTCACCGTTGGCGCCATCTTTCTGCCGGAGACACCGAACAGCCTCGTGCAGCAAGGCGTGGACCAGCACAAGGTTAAAGCACTGATGCAAAAGATCAGAGGCACGGACGCCGTCGACCAAGAGCTAGACGATATTGTCAAAGCCGCAACAAGGGCGGCGCGAGGAGACAACGGCCTGCGACTGATCCTCTCGCAGCGACGGTATCGCCCGCAGCTGGTCATGGCCATCTTGATACCGGCGTTTACGCAGCTTACGGGGATCAATGCAGTCGGGTTCTACGCGCCGGTGCTGCTGCGCACCGTCGGCATGGGGGAGAGCGCGTCCCTGCTGTCCACCGTCGTGACGGTCGTCGTCTTCACGGCGTCGACGCTCGTATTCATGTTCGTCATCGACCGCTTCGGCCGGCGGACGCTCCTCCTCGCCGGCGGCGTCCAGATGATCGTCTCCGAGGTGCTCATCGGCGCCATCATGGCCGAGAAGCTCGGCGACGAGGGCGGGCTCAGCCGGACGTACTCGCTGGTCCTATTCATCCTCATTGGCGTCTACGTGGCGGGGTACAGCTGGTCGTGGGGCCCGCTGACGTGGCTGGTGCCCAGCGAGATCTTCCCGCTTGAGGTCCGGTCCGCCGGGCAGAGCATCACGGTGGCGTCAGGCTTTGTGTTCACCATCTTCATCGCGCAGTGCTTCATCGCCATGCTGTGCCGGATGAAGGCATGGCTCTTCTTCTTCTTCGCCGGTTGGATCGCGGCGATGACGGCCTTCGCCTACTTGTTCTTGCCGGAGACGAGAGGAATACCCATTGAGCAGATTAGGAAGGTGTGGGACGAGCACTGGTTCTGGAAGAGGGTTGTGGGTGTGTCTGAAGTACAGGCAAATGAGAAGATGTGAAACACATTCAGAGTTTCAGACATTTCAGTAACTGATCCTTCTGAAGAACATTCAGTAACAGGATGTCTATACAAAATTGCAGTCCAGCTCAACTTTAATTCATCTTGCTAGATAAAAAATACGAGCAGGTAAAATTTTTTGAACGACTTTCTGTAATGAACGAGCAAGAATTTCCGGTATCAGATATTTAAAATGATCATACATGACAAACTTGAATGCAGCAGCTTGTTCAATCTGAGTGACGTCTTTATATGGTATATATAATGGTATATATAAGAAGTTGGGATTGTTGTAGCTATAGGCTAAACAGTAGAAAAAAGGGTCCCTCGGATCCCTACCCTTTAGGGCATCTGTAGTGTATGAAAAGAAGAGACCTTAAGCCACCTTAAGGTCAACCTTATACATTACAGGGGTGACCTTAAGCAGACCTTAAGCAAAAAAAGCTTAAGGCTGGTCCTCAAGCTAAAGACCTGGCCATAAGCATTAAAATACAATTTTTCTTTATCTGCCAAGTGGGACCGTCTTAAGGCCCCTTGGGTTATATACACTATGGAGTTGGTCTTAAGATTTAGATGGGACCCACCTTAAGACCCTTTAGGTTATATACACTACAGATGCCCTTACAAAGTGGGTGCGAACCCTGGGCTCCTGAAATTATGGGGAAACGGCATAGAAAGGGAATTGTGTGTTATTTTTCTCAAAAGATTGTCCAATCCTTGCTCAATGCCCTTGAGACCTATGTACAGTGTTACAAGGACGGAGGTGAGAGATTACAAAAAAAATGCCCCTATAAAGACCCTACTATAGAGGCTTCTTGGTCTTTTTATCTTCTCCTCTAGTAGCTTTGGTTCATGGTAGACCTCCATGGCTAATCCACCACGTCATTTCTCGTGGTTCGCATGTGATCTCGGCTTCCCTCCTTCGGCTTATCCAGGATCCCCTTCGGGTTGGTGCCCCTTCAAGCTAGGCCGAAGGGGTAGGGCTCCCTCAGTTATCTGGAGACCACTTCCGGTTGGTACCCTAGCCTACCAAGGTATCCTAACATCTCTTCCCTTTAGCCCACTTTGGACTCATTCATATAGGTTTTTGGTTTTATCTTATGAATAGTACCAGTTTGTAGAGAAGTTTATAGATAGAGACATTTGTGTGCAATTTTGGCGATATAAATGAAGTCATGATAGTATGTACTACAATCGACTAGTAGACCTTGTATTAAAAAGACACTTTATTTGAAAGTTAAGTACTATAGAAAATTTATTTGCTATAGAAAAACAGTTTTAAAAAACTAGGAAGAACAGGGTCATCACCGGTGTGGAACTCCTTTGTGGTTTACGAAGCGGTTTGCTTTCTTGACCCTTCGCCTGGTCGTAGGGGCCGGTGCTACGACAGGGATTAATGAACTAGTGAACTCTGAACAAGGCTGATAAGGTCAGTCTCAGTGGAGGTTTTATGTCCCAGTTTCCAATACACCCATATTTTGGAAACAGTGCAGAAGAGTTTCATCCCCATGAAACTCTCTCTACTCCCATGAAACTTTTATCATCTCTCTCTTCGTCAATACAGTGCCATGTCAGCGTATTTAATGCCCATGAAACTCCATGAAACCCCACTGAGACTGGCCTAAGACTGTATGGAAATATAACAGATTGAGGAATTTGTTAAAAAAAATACAGATTCCAAAGATGCAAGTAAAAATGCACGATGTGGCATGTGGGCATGTGGAAAACACCGCGCGTAGCACAGCGGTAGAGTAAAAAAAAAATAGTTTCGGGATTAGCACAGCGCGTATTCCAAATCAATTAACATGGTTCGGGATTCGATCTCTGCCGGGTGCTGCGGCGCCCAACCAAGATTAGTCGGTACGTGCGCCACGCGCGTATGATGGGATTGGTCCAGCCTGCCGGAGGACCTCCTGCTCATCGCCATGGCGACGATGGAGGTCCCCGACGTCGTCCGCTCGGGCGCCGTCTGCTCCTCCTGGAGCTCTGCTTACGCCACGTTCCGTCGCCTCCAACTCTCGTCGCCGAAGCAGTACCTTTGCCTACTCTACGCCTGTGACGTCTACAGAGCCGACGCTAGGGCTGCCACTCGGTATCTATTACCTTGGTTCAAACCTATATCCATACTATTGGATAAGATATAGATAAAAAATAAAATATCTATTTAGATTTGGGTATGAAAAGGTAATACCCACTTACCTATCTTTACTCGTACCTATTCAAATCTAGGGTTAACAGTGTACTTAGGGCCTGTTTGTTTCAGCTTCTGGCAGCTGCAGCTACTCCCAGAATCTGCAGCTCCCCCAAACAGTCCAGATTTTCATTCAGATTCTAAGTAGTCAGAAACTACAGAATCCAGAAAATGAACTAGTAGCCATAAGCTGGGGTTATCCAGCTTCTCTAGATTCTGACTAGCTGGATACTCACCAGCTACTTTTCAGAATCTACAGCTGAAACAAACAGGCCCTTAGACTATCTATGAATTTTGACAACCCATACTCATAATAACTTTCTATAAAAGCATATCGGAGCCACATATGCATCTGTGCCCGTCAATTTGCATAGATTAGCTTCATACATACAGAATTATTTTCAACAAACTTCAGTCGATTTCGTAAAACTTTTGTGGTGTGAACATGAGGTTGAAATTCCAAATACGAAGTTTTACAAGATATTCCTATAAAAACATGTGGGGCCCACTTGTGCGCTAGCCCTACTAATTTGCATAGAGTAGCTTCCCTACACGTAGAATCATCTCTAGTAAATTTCGATTGATTTTCAGAAAACTTTTGTGGTGTGAACACGATGTTGAAATTTCAAATATCAAAGTTTTACGAAAATTTCCTTCATAAATCTCTCTGACTTCACCCCTCCCTTTCCTTCTCCTTTACCCATTATGTTACCCAAATCCATTGGGTATACCTTTTTTCATTTAGGTATGAGTAATATCACTTTAAATAGGTATAAATAAAATTGGGTATAGATTTGGGTTACTCATACCCTACCTAGTGGCAGCCCTAGCTGATGCTGCCACCCTCTACTACCCATTCTCCAATGCTACCTTCCGCGTGCTTTTCCAGAACCCCCGCTCTCGAACCCATTCTCCAATCCATTGAGTTAGAATTTTAAGGCCTGTTTGGGAGAGCTCCACCAGCTCCAGATCCACAAAAAACAGCTCCATTCCACGAAATTTTACCCAAATGCTCCAGCTCCGCGAAATTTGGATCCACCAAAATCTTGGATCTGAGGGCCAAATCCATGGATTTCATGGAGCTCCTCAAGGGGTGCTCCACCGTGGAGTTGGGTGGTAATTACCCACCAATGCCACTGGTTACACACCCCATCCCACCAAAAGTGGCCATTCCTACCAAAACCTCAATTTCGTGGATCTGAAGCTGCTGTACAAGCCAAACACTCCATGGTGGGATCTCAGATCCACGGTGGAGCTGCTCCATGGTGGAGCTGCTGCTCCAGATCCATGTTTTCAGTGGTGGAGCTCTCCCAAACAGGCCCTTAGTTCACAGTCTCACAGTTCTCGGGCTATCATGTGTAACCTGGCCGGGAATGGGTATCCCACAGAAGGATAAGCCTAACCTGGCCTAATACAAACCCAGCCTAAGCCCAACTCGAGCTATTTTGAGGGCCTGCCTTACCCTCGTTTGGGCTAGATGTGGGCCACAAAGTACGCGATCTTATTCTTGTCCCGGTGAAAAGTTTTCTCATGCTCATAATATGGACATGTTCTTTTTTGCTGAAATTTATGGTTTTTAGCTGTGACTTGTGACTTTTAAACTGTTTGTGTGAGAGATTATAGAGTAATAGAAATTCACGTGCGTTTTTCGCCGATATAAATGAAGTCAGTACAGTATGTACTACAATTACCTAGTAGCATATTACTTCGTTTAAAAGCTAGTTACTGTAGAAAAACCAAAAATCAGCTTTTAGAACAATGTTCAGAAATTGGAAGAGAGAGTTGTAAAATGGATGAGGATGATCAACGGATTGCACCTCCTACAAAATACCGTAAGTTTTTCAACAAAATTAAATTGTTTTACTCTAGTTGCCTTTCCTCAGATGACTAGTGAATTTCCTTCACGGAGCCATCAAGAAATTACTATCGCGTAAGAGTAAAATGTAGTTCATAATAAATAGGATCAAGGAATCGAAAAATATGTGAAATTAATTGAAGCGCATTTAATGTTTTACCCCTCCAACTTATGAAGAGCCACAAGGTATAGAAAATGTTCTATTGATAATTCTCCTAGCTGTGATAGATCTTATAAGTATGTAAAATAAAAGCAATAAATTAGATTCCGAAAGGATATGGTTGCATTTATTAAATTTTAGTTTGATGTTGAAGCGAACAAAAAGCAACAAATTTTGATATCAATAAACGCAAGCAATAAATACCGCACTGAAGAAATCTAAAATAAATATATAGAGAATACAAAAGAGCGTGTGGCATTGGGTATCATTTATGTGAATCATTTATTTGAATCTAGTAAGATATGAAATCTTCGCATTGTGATATCAACATTAATGTAGTAGAGAACATAGATGCAATAACCAATTAATTAATACCTATACCTCTATATGAACACCAGCAAATGAGCTTGGCAATGAACACATTGAAACAGAGATACAGACATAAGCAATCCTCTCCTTAAGGCATCTCCAATGGTTATAGCTAGCAACTAACTATAAGACTTCCACATCATTTATATAGTACACACTAAAGCTAGCATTCTAAAGAACTATCTAATAGAGCATCTCCAACAGTATGAGCTAGTTACTAACTCTAAGACAACTTCTCCAATAGTACTAACTTTTAGCACATAGCTCATAACATAAATAGCCTCATATGACACTCTCACATAATCTTGGAATGTGTGTATGAGCCTAGCTCTTGATCAAGAGCTAGTTTTTCTCTCTCTTCTATTAAAATATGAAATAATATGCTTAGAGCTAGCTCATAAGTCACTATTGGAGATGCTCTAAGGATAGCTATTTGATGCTTACATGCACACACAGAATTTATAGAGGCTGCCTCGTTTGGCGTTATAGACTAGTGCTTAAGAAAGAGCTGGCTCGGTTTTTTTTTCATACTCTCTTTCCTCTATATAGGATATATGTTGATGTGTACATGCATATAGCTAGCTGACTCAGACCATTAGAGATGCCCTTATGGCACTCGTCAAGGCCAAGAGCAATATGAGCAGGACCATGTACTCCCTGTCTGCTGTTTTCATGATTCTGATGATCATGTCCTGTACCTTCCAATCCTGCAATGCATGTACGTAGGAATCTCTCTTTTTTTTACCCTGCATTTTTTCAAATGTTCAGATTAATTAACCTATCTATCTTATTTGATTTGTGTGTACTAATTATTTGAGCTACGGATGCTGTAATGCATGGCGTACCTGCTTCGATGTCGCGGGCTGCACGCCCACCTGGTGCGAGTTTCGATGCAGAGACTACCCTCATACTTCTTCCGATTGCAAGAACGAAGTTAATCCTGTGCAGTGCTGCTGCGCACCCTGACAGCGAGGATCGACGACGATGGCTTTCTTGCTTGAGCAATGCGATGTTGATGGTTAAATCTCATGCATGTAATCGATCGACTTGCTCTTGCATGTAATGCGTCAATCTGTGTGATGCAAATTCAATAAACATGTTTTTTTGTTAAGAACATGTTAATTAGTGGCGTTGACCTTATTTGGTGTGCCTTGTGTCCGGTTTTTCATTCCTACTTTTCAACTTATGGTTTTTAGTTTCCTTCAAACAAGCAAATAGAACAATTTCTTCATCGTATTTTTGAAATAATTTATTGGTAATCGATTTATTCGTATAAACACTCATATCAAGACTAAATATCATTGGTCACAGTTATAAATCATAAACCGTAGTTATAAAAAACAAACCTAAAGGCGGAGCTGCTAGTTTAGGACCGCACTTGTGGTGATCAGTTGGGCTTTTTTTTGTGGCTTATGGCTAAAAATACTATAGCTGCCAGAGGCTTATTTAGCATAATTAAATTTAAAAAAAAATTAAAAATATAAAAAATATGTTAGCCCATTACGCATAATACAAACACATACGGGAAAAAAGAACCGGCAAAAAAGCTCAACAAAAAGCCAAAAGTTCAGAAAAAGATGAAATTTATGAATAGTGAAAAATAAGCCGGAAGCCAGAAGCTGAATCCCAACCGATCGGGGCTAAATCGTTCCGCACGGACAGCACACCCGCTTCTCTTTCCCAGTCTATTTATTCTATTTATTAAACTTCCTTTTTTTGAATTTCCTTTTCCGGGAGGGGGGTTTTGGGGTATTAATGGGTGGGATTCTAATGTACAACTTCTAAACTGAACCAAAGAGCTTTCAACTCTAAGCAGTACTAACTTTCATTTCAATCTGAGCTGAACAAACCCTTTCAAACTAGGAAAAAAAACTAAAATACTTACTTTCCTTCAAAGCTGATCTTTAAAAAGAAATAAGAGGTTGCACAACTGGAAACAGATAAACTAGCTTTAAACTGGAAACCAGAAAAACTAGCTTTCGTTACAAACTGAGATGAATAAAAAAGGCTTTCAAGCAAAGTGCTACTTATTGTGTAATACCGCTGCAGATCAAACTGAAGAGAACAACGATATATTAAACTATAATCTATGGATTAATATCACAATTTTTTTTATAAAGTACACTTTGTGAATGGCGACAAAAACGTAGAAAAATATCCATATGTTAACACGTTTCTTCGCCTTTACAAAAACCAATTGTTTTGGAATCTTTGGCGAGCTGCACTGAACTTCATTGTATGGTGCTAATGTTCTATGGAAGAGAAGAAGAGAACTTTATCATGATCTGAAAAAAGGGAGGAAACTAATGTTCATCTTGGAGTTATAGGGATACTTACATGTCTCCGAAGGATTTCATTAACATCTGTGTGCCTCTTCTCATTGTACTCGTGGCCAAGCATAGATGTTCATGCAAGGCTTTTGCATCTTACAAACTGAGATACGGAAACATTCATAATAGCAAATTCGACCAAAAAAAGGATACTTACAAACTGAGATGAATAAAAAGGCTTTCAAGCAAAAATTAATGGGAGATAACATAATAACATGCATAAGGAAACATTCATAATAGCAAATTCGACCAAAAAAATAGAAAGATACTAACGGCTCCAAAGCTCAATGGTGAATTCCTGTCATACGGCTGCACAAGTTTCATGGTGAAAAACTCATTGCCACAACTATGACTGTAACATCCCAAAATATAAAAAATTAATTAATTAATTTCAAAAACACCATTTCTGCATTTTTGTTAGCACTTGCAAAAAATTCTGCATTTAATAAAATCTTTTCTTGATTTCCAGCTGCTGAAAAATGAATTTTAGAAAATAAATAAAAAATTAAAAGAACCTTTAAATAATTTATTTTATCCATAAATAAATTGCCTCCCCCAAAAAATTTTAAAATTTTAAATTATTCTGATAATTTTATGAACTCAAAGTTGATTTCCGGATTTAAATCAATTCAAAAACTAAATTAAAAATCCTATCTGTTTCCAGGCCGAAACAGTATCCCGGCCCGACCTATTTACCAATTTTGGCCCAAATCCGGCCCACGCTTGATGCCCGGGAGCTTCCCCTTCCTCGCTTCTGTGCGACAAACCCCCACGCCGCCGTAGTTCCTCCGGCAACAGCGGGTACTGGATCTAGAGGTGGAGTGGCCAGGAACACCGGATCTGGTGGCAGTTGGCCTTCCCATTGCAGCAGCACCACCCTAGCGCCAGATCTGGATGGATGTGGTCTGAGAACATGAGAGTGATCAGACCGGTGGTTCCAGTGGTGGTCAGACCAGTTAGGTGCTGATTTTGTGAATCCTCCATGTTTTAGGTTGTTGTTTGGATTTAAGCTATCAAATCTGATCTTTGTAGCTCTTTAACTACTAGGGTGAAATATTTCTAGATATTTGAAGGAAAATTTTGAAAAGACATCATTTAACCCCCTGTTGCCATTGCCCATCCTACCATCATGTACAATAATCTTATGTTGAAGGGATAATGCTGCCGGACATTTGCAGCTCGCTGTGATAGTTGCTGGAATACATTGATTAAATTTAACAAAATATGCTTCATTTTATCCTGTGCATATCAGCACTCCATACTGTGACCTTGGACTGTTTGTCAGATTATGAATAGTGCTTTGTTACTGTGCTATTTTTTACAATACAGCTCTATGTTCTGAATTGATTTTGAAATAAAAGGCATGAGCTCTGCCAATCACTAATAGAAGAAGAAGAACAAGAACGTTTTAGCTAAGGCCGGGGACAAAGAAACCACAGCAAAAAAAAAACAACAATACCACTGAAGAAAACAACCAGCTAAAGCAATCACAGAGAATAAGAAAAACTAAAAATTACTCAAGCAACAGGAAGGCCCTCATTCTCAAGGCAACTTCATCTCTGATGCGCATAAAAACTTTATTGACATTCAGATAAGAATTTTCGAAGATCCACTAATTTATCTCCTTTCATAAGTTCCATCAAAGTTTCTACCTGATTCTTCGCAATATATGTCCTTGCTAAATTCTACCAATCAGCGAAGTTGAAAGTTTGTTGATCATCATATAAGGCTGGTATCTGCACCTGCAACCAAAGAAGGATCGTGTTCCAAAGCTGTTTAGCAAAAACACAACCTGCTACAAGATGAGTTGCCGTTTCTTCGCACTGACCGCAAAGAGGGAAAATAGCACTGTGCGGCCGGCTCTAATCAGGAGTTTGTCAGCTGTTAAAATCTTCTGATGAATCAACAGCCAGGCAAAAAAACTCACACTAATTTCCTGTTCTTGCTCTCCAAATAATAGAATAATTGTGCTTGGTTGCTGAGCCAAAAAAACTGCACTTCATATGCCGACTTAGCTGAATAATTTCCAATTGCTGTCCATTTCCAAACAATTGTATCAGCACTTCCGGGCTGGAGAGTGACCTGACGAATGAGAAGCCAAAGATAAAAAAAAAATCTGGTCTTCAGTGGATATATTTTTCGAGAAACTCAACCAGTTCGCATTTGGCAATTCAAATTGAACTTTGTTGTTCCTTCGAACCAGCTTAAAAGATTTGGCGCCAATTCCTTAGGGGCAATCCCATTTAACCATCTGTCATGCTAAAAACTAGCTAAGGCACCGTTTCCTAGAGTAATCGCAGTGATGGCTTGAAACAAAGCTTTGTCAGTTTCATCACAAGGTGTATCAGTCCCTATCCAAGGTTTATTTCGATCCCTCCATTGATATCATAACCAACGGAGGCGAAGAGTTCCGCCAAATTTGTCTAGGTCTATTACACCCAATCTTCCTCTCTTTTTTGCCCTGCAAACCCTATTCCAATTAGCAAGACAATGGCGCCACCGGCCACCATTAACTTGTTCAGAACCTTTCCAAAGGAACGCTAGACGAATTCTGCCCATCTGTTTAAGCTCTATGTTCTGAATTCAGATTGAATCCTGTATGCAGAACTTATAGACACGAATTTGGCTGCAAGGACATTTAAAATGCTTCATATACCATAGTGGTTCTCCATCGACCAGTGGCGACATCCACTCAGTCTGAAACCCCTGTCAGATTGTTTGCTTATGCAGGTCCCTAGGTTTTGCTGGTCTCTATAATTCCATGGTTAGACTATGAAGTCTGATAACCATCTCGTCATTTAGCCTACTTTCCAGTAGTATTCTAGCCTCCCAAATGTTGTGCCGAGTATGATATATTCTTCTGTGGAGAGGCTTACCGATAATGCATTTTACTTATGATGCATGCTACTCAACTACCATCACACAATCGAACTTCTTAATGGAAACTGATAAATCTGGTTGGATTACCGTCAAGACCTTGGGCTGATACAAGTCAAAACTTCAAACAAAGGGTAAATCAAGGCTGTTCGTGTCTCATTTATGAATAAGCACTCTGCAAACACAGCACACGAGGATTAAGATTTTACTATATAGCTGATCTGCAGCAGCTCATTCAGAAGGGAAGAACCATGTTGGACTCATCAGCTTGCCATCCGGTGCTCGAAAGTTGTCCTCGGAGACCTCTGCGGCAAATGGTGCCATTGTACCATCTCTCATGTTGTACACAAACTTATCAAATGGGGGTCCATTTTTAGCAGGGCAGAGGTAGCCATCAATGAAGTAGACGAGATCGTCTTCAACTCTGTCATACTGGCACGCAGGAAATGACTTGCTGCTGCACGGGCTGATGAAGATACAGTCGCCATCCAAGCTGTCGATCTTTGCTATTCCGAAAGGGCTTGTGCTTAAGTCCACCACAAATACACCAACCTTACAAATGTTGTGCCAACCTTCACCACCACCACCTAAGTACCTGACGACAAGCAATAATTTCCCATGCCATTCCACTATGTTCCACCTCTGTCCATAGCTATCCTTGACCTCAGGCAGCTTGGCCACACAGCGCTCAACGCGAGAAACCATTAGCCCGCGATCATCCTCTGTGATCTCAAAGGAAAACAGGTTTGTGGTGAGCTTGCTGAGCATGTAGAGCTTCCCCTGGTAGAAGGCGATATCACTGAACTTACTGATGCAGCCGCCATGGCACACGCACCACGACGTCATCCCGGGCCGCCAGACAGCGAGCTTAGCTCCGTTCCTGTGCACAGAGAAGGCAGCCACAGCGCACTCGGAGCCAGCGTCAGGTGAAGAGGATAAGACAACCTTGCAGAACGACATCACGTACTGCGCGGCGTGGATCGTGCAGTCCACCGCACCGGAGCCATTGATGATGGGGAGAGACCAGCTGTAGGCATCGACGAAATGGGTGGCTGCAGAAGGAGGTGGGAGACGGACAATATCCCGGGAGAAAGCATTCATCAAGAAGCACTTGCCGTCACCATAGTAGCGACCCTTGTTGGGCTGCACGCCGGCGAGCCATCCTTCGAAGGAGCCGACGCAACGGACATCGTGCGCCGCCACCTCCATGGGCAGCGAGATACGGCGTGTGGCCGTCATGGACCCGCTGGGGGAGAAGCCTGAGAACGTGAAGTTGGAGAGCACGAGCAGGGGGAGAGGCGGCGGCGGCGTCCGGTGGAGGCGCGCGGCGGCACGCCACGCGCGGCAGGCGGAGCGCAACCTGGCACGGTCTTCGACGCATGGGAGGCGGCCGACCACGATGCCGAGGATGTCCGACGGGACGTCCGCCCACGACCGCCGCTGCGGCTCGCGCCCTGCCTAAAAGGTCACATCTTGGCATCTCAGGAGGCATTTCATCGAACACCTCGTCCGTACCACCGCAGCCAACGACCGTGACGTCGTGACAGCGTGAGTGATGCAAACAGGTAGGTGAGGGGTCTCACCTGAGGTTCCCGTGCCGGAATCCACGGGCGCCGGAGGATGGCGTGGTGCGAGGGCTCGTCCCATCGGGTAGGAGAGCGTCGTCACTTGCGCATTGGGGTGTCCGTGTCTCGCGTAGCTAGACTGGCTGTGAGCTTTACCATCCGCTGACGTGTCCAACTTGAGACTCGTGTGACACTAGATGCTGCTGGTTTGGTCTGACAGCGGGGCCAATTATACCAGCCGGAGACACGATACTATTGGTACAGTCTAAATACGATACGGTGCGAACAGTAAATAGGTGGTGCCAGCCTGGCCTGCTGAGAACGCATTTACCTCCCTCCATTCCCAAGAGGCTAGGTTAGTATAGTAAAATTGTTTTTAGATGACAGTAAAATTACTTATGTTAAGATTATTGTATTTTTCTTAGAATAGACGTGTGACTTGATAGTAAAATTACTTGAGATTGACAGTAAAATTACTTGTAACCGACAGCAAAAATGATTATAATTAGCGGTAAAATTACCTGTACCTAGTAGTAAAATTACTTATAATTGATAACAAAACTACTTATAATTGGTAGTAAAATTACTTGTAACTCATAGTAAATTTACTTGTGACTGACAGTAAACTTACTATCAGTGGCCTCTCTTGGCAATTGCCCAATTGCCTCCTTGCCCTTTACCCCCTGCCCCTTGACCTCTATAGCTCTACCACTGCCACATGCAGCAACGATAGTGATATTGTTGCCACTGGGTGATGGGTCGACTGCCCCCGCCGTCTCCTTCCTCATGGCCCTAGCCCTACGCAACCTCCTCTCCCCCGGTCGCCACTACCTTCTTCCTCCTTGTCGGCCGCTGCCTCCTCCGTCCTTGTCCACACCGATCACCGCTTCCTTTCTTTGGCTCTTCCTCTCATTAGCCTCTCTCCTTGCTGACCACCTCCTTCAGCCTTCTCTTTTTGCACGGGCGACAATGGAGACACAACTGCTGAGGGCAACAGCAGCAGCCTCGAGCAGGGCAGCACCATGGCAGCTGAACTGGGCCACATGCTTAATGGGCCATCGGTGGTCTGTTGGGCTATGTGTGCTCGGGCTGGGCCGACCCTCTCCGTACCATGCCTGGATTAGAAGTTAGATACGTGGGCCGGTACGACACAATATGGTAACTTATTCAAGCCAGTTGTGCCCTATCTGGCCCTGTACCGTGCCGGATGACCTATTTGGCCAGGCTTGTGGGGCAGCTATATCTTATTCAAGAAGAGATTTTCTTGATTTCTCCTATTTTTGATTTCTTGTTGCTAACAGTTAGAGGTTGGAATAATGCAATGTGATTAAAAAATAGTAATAATGGCTAAATATTTTTTTATTGAAATTTGTATGATCATCTTGATAAATTGCTTGAAAGGGCTTGCAAGACTAAATTTACACTAACCATGTGGTTTACATGTTTACATTATGTATTTTCCTTTATGTAAATATGCTATTTGGATGGGTCTGGGTGCTCACGTAGAGTTTGATTTTGGTTTGACCTCCCTTTTCAGATGCAATGCTTTAACTCTAGTTTATGAATTTTAGATACAACATAATCTCACATAGTGGAACTGAATTTGAAGCGTAGGCTATGTTTCATTCCTAACCTATTCTAATTTGATGGGGACAAAAGACTTTATTGTTGATGGTGGTGAAGTAAATAGACAAAACAAGGAGAGCAAAATTAACTGCATGGCAAACACCGGGGAAAATGAACAAACATGGCGTGTGTCAGATGTAAATTGTAGTGCTATTAACCCATAAATAAGAAGAAGAAAAATACTCGATGATGCTACCTACTGAATCACCAAACTAATCACCTTTTTTGTGAGGACCAAACTAACCACCTTGGAAAAAACTACTCCTAACTCAAAGGATGATCATGACAATATCATGCTTCATTGAGGAAGCAACTATTCCCATAAACTGCAAGCAATTTACTGATCATCTTTTATCTGGTCATCATTAATATCAAGCTCAAAGAGTGCATCATATTCCAGTCATATAAATCATAAGAATACAGTCACAAGCAATGTCAGCATGTTCCAGTCCAGGAAATGCAGAAGAAAAAAAACACCATTAGATGCGCCACTTCAAGATTTGCAAGCCAAAAATTTGAATCATAAGAGCATCACAGAATAAAAATCTTCTGCAATTGCTATATCACTGGCCATATAGACAGGAAGTTGGAAAGGAAAATACACCAGTATGCTACAAAAAAGAGTTATAACACGACAAGCATCGTAGTATCCACTATCCAGAGCCCCAAGAGTGCAAACAACAGCACTAGACACTCGGCAGGATCAGATTTGCTCTTCAGCAGTTCATTCGTAAGGAAAGAACCACGCCGGGTAACCAAGTTTGTCTTCTGGTGCACCAAAGTTGCCCCACGATAACTCAAAAGCAAATGGCGTTAACGCACCATCTCTCATGTTCTACACAAATGTATCATAAGAAGGGCTGCAATAACCAGGGCGGATGTATTCATCAACGAAGTAGTTGATGTCACCTTGAAGTCCATTATACAGACCGGCAGGAAAGGACTTGCTACTGCATGAGTCAACGAATATACAATCGCCATCTAAGCTGTAGATCTCAGTGAGTCCATAAGGGTTTGTGCTGAAGTCCAGTGCATATACTTTAACTTCAGGAACAGTGCGCTCATCGCCGAAACCATTGTAGTACCTGATGATCACCAATAGCTTTCCACGCCATTCCACCATGTTGCAATTCAATAAACCACTATGCACCACAGGGAGCAGTGGCTTAGTCACAAAAATGTTCAACGCGAGGGACCATGATCCCACAATCATCCTCCTCGAGCTCAAAAGCAAAGAGGCATGGCTTGTATTAAGTTTCATGCACCAGCCAGTTCATCCAAAAGCTTAAGCTGATGAGGAAAGATGGACAATTCACTTATACTTCAACACCCCCCCTCACGTGTAGGCTCCTTTAGGTCTAATACGTGGAATAGAAGTGGACTACAACTATTTTTTTAATTGCGTCGGCCAGGTCTTGAACTCGGGACCTCTTGGCTCTGATACCATATTAAGTTTTATGCACCAGCCAGTTCATCCAAAAGCTTAAGCTGATGAGGAAAGATGGGCAATTCACTTATACTTCAACAGCTTGAACCTCCAGAGCATGTACAGGTTCCCCTGGTAGAAGGCAATCAGACAGTTGTGCAGTGGACGGGCACGTGTGCGTACGTGTGGTGTGTACTTGTACTATAAAAAACTGACCTGTTTATCTAAAAAAAGGTTTTGTTAAATATCATCCGGATTTTTTCTTTTTAACTACCATCCAGATTTAGAACTGTTGAATTAGAGATCCAATAGCTATGAATTCTCCCTCTCCCCCATAAATTCTACCCTCTTCCTCCTGAAAAAATCTTCCCCTTAAAAAACAAGGGACCCATTAATATCTAATCTAAGGGTTATAAATTTGGATGATAGTTAGGAATAAAACATCCGGGTGATGCCTAGATACTCCTAAAAAAACCGACTTGATATTGGCATTGAGATCCTGCATGATGGAGAATGAGAGTGCAAATTTGCAATGCAGCGCGAATTGTGGCAAATATGGAATCCTGATGGACATGATAAATCCTGGTTTGTCAGATAAGCTACAATATCCAGTGAGTGCTTATCTTCCAAGTAGAATGGCACCGAATTTGTAAAATCCTCTCGGTTCTCCCATAAACGTTCACAAAATCGCTCATGAGCTACTCAGCTTTGACATAAACCAGCATTTTTTTTTTGTTCAATACATAGTTCTGTTAGAACAGCGGACTAGTAGTACAACATACGCTTCACAGAAGTGTGAAAATTGCCAGAGAAATTGATGGAGCTCAAATTGAAGAGCACATGAACTAGTAGGATAACATACGCATCACAGAAGTGTGAAAATTGCCAGAGAGATTGACGGAGCTCAAATTGAAGAGCACATGACTGAACCCTCACAATCTGAACAATTTACAAGTCTTCTTACTCAGTAGTGAATAAGAACAGCAGCTTAACGATCACAAGAAATTCAAAACATCTATAGTTATGTATATCATCTGAAATGTAGTGCCACCATCTACCATGGACTTGATTTTGAGTAGTCATGACTCCTTCCTTCCTACTCTCCCAGTGCGAAGGCTGCTGCGTCGAAGGTTTCAGACAAACCGGTGCCGGTCTTGAAGGTGACCTTACCAGGAGACGCCTTGTCAACATACACCTCCACCACGCTGAGCCACAGCAGCAGCTCCTTGGTCTTCACCCCAACGATCTTCTTCATCTTCCCCGGCTCGACGAAGGCCGTCACGTCGCCGGCGTAGGAGACCGTCTGCTTGATCTTCTTGAAGGTGTGCTCCTTCTTCTTCTTGTGAAGGATCCACATGAACCCGTTCGCGCGGTTGTACCCAAACTCTTCGACGTCGTCCAGCGGGAACAGCCCCTTGGGGAGGCCGACTTCTTCAAGGAGCTCAATGTTGGATTAATTGGGATTGGCCCATTTTAATTTAGCAATTAATCAAATGAAATTCCTAGGCCCACAACTAATGCTAGGTAGAAAATTGTTTATGGGAAGAATTGAATGGGAGTTACACCACTTTAAAAGGTGGAAAGTGGTAACCCCCTTGTGGAATTGGAGAGAGTCAATACACGCGCGCGCTCGCTCGCTCGCTCGCCTCGCCACGCCGCGTCGCGCGGTGCCTGCGTGTGTGTGCGTGTGTGCGTGTCGGGTGCGTGTCGGGTGCATGTCGCGTTTTTCTTTATCTATTCGAAAATCGAAACGACTCGCAGTAACTAGCATTAACGAGTGGCTGGCAGTAACGGTGCAGTTACCAGTGGGTTATGACTGCGGTTACTTCCGAGGTAATGGCTGCAGGGAAAGCAAGGGAGAACAGTATTCTGGTGGTTCTGTTTTTGTTGCTGCTGCTCTCTGTCATCTCCAGTCCAGAACCTTGCGCGCACAAGTTTCTGGACGAGTAGGCCTCCGAAGGTTCTGTTTTTGTTGCTGCTGCTCTCTGTCATCTCCAGTCCAGAACCTTGCGCGCACAAGTTTCTGGACGAGTAGGCCTCCGAAGCTCCGTCCGTTTGTGTACCTGCACGGGTAGGCGGGTGTGTGTGTGTGTGTGCGTGTCGGGTGCGGGCGCGTTTTTCTTTATCTATTCGAAAATCGAAACGACTCGTAGTAACTAGCATTAACGAGTGGCTGGCAGTAACGGTGCAGTTACCAGTGGGTTATGACTGTGGTTACTTCCGAGGTAATGGCTGCAGGGAAAGCAAGGGAGAACAGTATTCTGGTGGTTCTGTTTTTGTTGCTGCTGCTCTCTGTCATCTCCAGTCCAGAACCTTGCACGCACAAGTTTCTGGACGAGTAGGCCTCCGAAGCTCCGTCCGTTTGTGTACCTGCACGGGTAGGCGGGCGATCAAGTTTTTGGGGAGCGCATCGACGCGACTACTCAATCTGCGACATCTACTTCCTGGTGGTGGATCGTTCGCTGGACTGCACTACGAACATCTTCCTGCATCAAGCTTCGTCCTGCATCACGCCTCGATCGACTACATCGAATAGGCCATCATGTCGACTGATGGTAACGGCGCCTCCGGTGTCTCCAATACCGGCCCCGCCCGAGGGTTATACTGAAAACTTTTCTGATGTATTTGATTCTGTGCGCTTTGAACATGTTAATAGGTGCTTTTGTTAACTTGTTCGTTAGCGAATATGAATACATCGTTCATAGATCACTCATGCATGTTTATGTCATGTTTTATATGCTGAATTTCTGGATTAAAACATACCGAAAATTGACTAGATGTGCAACAATCCAAAAACTTGATAGGTCTTTTTCGGTAGTTGGCTTTGCTGCGTCGCTTAAGCCACACCCTCCGTTTGATGGTTCAAATTTTAAGAGATGGCGTGCACACGCAATCCTGTGGTTTACTGCCATGGAATGTTTTCATATTGCACAAGGAAAGCCCGCTGAGCCTCTATCTGATGAGGATGAACGCAAGTTCAATGTAGCGGATAACTTTTTTCGAGGTGCACTTGTCAACATACTGGCAGATAACATTGTGGATATGTACATGCATTTGCCTACGGGCAAAGTTATGTGGAATGCACTTGAGGCCAAGTTCGGAGTTTCCGATGCTGGCAGTGAGCTGTATGTCATGGAGCAGTTCTATGACTACAAGATGGTCGATGACCGTTCTGTAGTAGAGCAAGCTCATGAGATTCAGCGCCGCAAAGGAGCTTGAGAACAATAAGTGCGAGTTACGGACAAGTTTGTGGTGGCGGTATTATCGCTAAGTTACCACCCTCTTGGTCGGATTTTGCTACTTCTCTAAAGCACAAGAGGCAAGAGTTCGGTGTTACCGATCTCATTGGCACTCTTGGTGTTGAAGAGAAGCGAGGGCAAAAGATACTCGTGGCAAGAAAGTTGTCTTGAGGAGGTTCTAGCGCCAATTTGGTGCGTAAGAAGAATCCTCGAGCTTTCCACAACAAAAGAAAAATAAGCCTTTGTCAAGCCCAAGGCTACTCTGAGTTTAAGAAGAAAGGCAAAGGAAAGGGCAGCTGCTTTGTGTGCGGTGATTCGCCATTGGGCTAAGGATTGTCCAGATCGCAAGGACAAGCGAAGAAGTCCGCCAACATGGTTATTAGTGACGCTGGAGGAACATCGAGTGCGGTAATTATTTACCTACAGTTCTTTCGTTTGTCAATCACCCGAGTGGTGGGTTGACACGGTGCTAATATTCATGTTTGTGCTGATATTTCCTTGTTTTCATCTTATCAGTCGGTCGAGGTTGCTCCTTGTTGATGGGGAGCGGTTCGCATGCAGCTGTTCATGGTGTTGGTACGGTCGATCTGAAGTTTACTTCGGAAAGACCGTGCGTTGAAGAACGTGCAGCATGTCCCTCCATAAAGAAGAATCTCGTTAGCGGATCTCTACTATGTAGAGATGGTTTTAGGCTTGCTTCGAGTCCAATAAATGTGTCGTGTCTAAGTATGGAACATTTGTTGGTAAAGGCTATGAGAGCGGAGGTTTGTTCCGTTTTTCTTTGATGGATTCTGTAATAAAATTGTGAACCATGTGTGTAATGATGATGATGAGTCTAATGTTTGGCATTCACGACTTTGTCATGTTAATTTTGGGTGTATGACGCGCTTAGCTAATATGAGTTTAATCCGAAATTCACTTTGGTCAAAGGTTCTAAGTGCCATGCGTGTGTTCAATCGAAACAACCTCGCAAGCCTCACAAGGCAGCAAAAGAGGCGAGGAATTTGGCACCGTTAGAACTCATTCATTCGATTTATGCGAGATGAATGGCGTGTTGACTAAAGGTGGAAAGAAATACTTCATGACGCTTATAGATGATTGCACTAGATTTTGCTACGTGTACTTATTAAAACAAAAGATGAAGCGTTGGATTACTTTAAGATCTATAAAGCTGAGGTAGAAAACCAACTTGAGAGGAAAATCAAGCGGGTAAGGTCGATCGTGGGGAGAGTATTTTTCAAATGAGTTTACTTTATTCTGCGAGGAACATGGAATTATTCATGAGAGGACGCCTCCTATTCTCCCGAGTCAAGCGGGGTTGCGAAAGAAAGAATCGCACTCTAACCGATTTGGTTAACGCTATGTTAGACAACTGCGGGACTTTCTAAGGAATGGTGGGGTGAGGCTATATTGACCGCGTGTCATGTCCCGAATAGAGTTCCTACAAAGAATAAAGAAGTAACACCATTCGAGGAATGGGAAAAGAAGAAGTTGAATCTCTCATACTTGCACTGGGATGTTTGGCCAAAGTTAACGTGCCAATTGTCAAGAAGCGCAAACTTGGACCAAAACCGTAGATTGTGTATTTCTTGGTTATGCTATGCACAGCGTGGGTTATAGGTTCTTAATTATAAAAGCTGGAGTACGACATGCGTGTTGGTACAATCATAGAGTCCAGAGACGCTACATTTTTGAGAATGAATTTCCTATGAAATGTGATGTACCTAGCTCATCTAGCCAAGAACCTATAATTTCCTTGATTCCTTTGTGCCGCGAGAACATGTTGAGGAAACGCCTATGGAAAATCTGAAGAGGATAACAATGAAGTTACTCGAAAGAGTAAGAGGCAGAGGATTGCAAAATCTTTTGGTGATGATTTCATTGTATATCTCGTGGATGACACTCCAAGAACCATGGAAGAGGCATATTCTTCTCCCGACGACTATTGGAAGGAAGCGATGCGGAGTGAGATGGACTCTATTATGTCTAATGGAACTTGGGAGGTCGTTGACCGTCCTTATGGGTGTAAACTGTAGGATGTAAATGGATTTTCAAGAAAAAGCTTAGGCCTGATGGTAAAATTGAAAAGTACAAGGCAAGGCTTGTGGCCAAGGGTTATACCCGAAAGAAAGCGAGGACTTCTTTGATACTTATTCACTGTTGCCGATCGACCACAATTCGAGTACTACTTGCCTGGCTGCCTCTCATGGTCTTCTCGTTCATCAAATGGACGTTAAGACAGCTTTCCTAAATGGAGAGTTGGAGGAGGAGATTTATATGGATCAGCCAGACGGGTTTGTGGTACAAGGTCAAGAAGGAAAGGTGTGCAAGTTGTTAAAGTCTTTGTATGGCCTAAAGCAAGCACCTAAGCAATGGCATGAGAAGTTCGACAAAACTTTGACAATTGCTGGCTTTGTTGTGAATGAAGCTGACAAATGTGTGTACTATCGCTATGGTGGGGGAGAAGGAGTGATCTTGTGCTTGTATGTTGATGACATACTGATTTTTGGGACCAACCTCAATGTGATTGAGGAGGTCAAGGACTTTCTGTCCAAGAATTTTGAGATGAAAGATTTGGGAGTGGTGATGTGATTCTTAACATTAAGCTACCGAGAGAAGGTGATGGTGGGGTTACACTCGTGCAATCCCACTATGTGGATAAGGTCTTGAGTCGCTTTGGTTATAGTGATTGCAAACTGCTTCTACTCCTTATGATCCTAGTGTGTTATTGAGGAAAACCAGAAGAATAACAAGGGATCAATTGAGATACTCCCAGATCATTGGCTCATTGATGTATTTAGCTAGTGCTACGAGGCCTGACATCTCGTTTGCTGTGAGCAAACTAAGTCGATTTGTTTCAAATCCGGGAGATGATCATTGGCGTGCTCTTGAGAGAGTGATGCGCTATCTAAAGGCAACTGTGAGCTATGGCATTCACTATGCTGGGTACCCAAAGGTACTGGAGGGATATAGTGATTCAAACTGGATCTCTGATGCTGATGAGATAAAAGCCACGAGTGGATATGTGTTCACACTTGGAGGTGGTGTTGTTTCCTGGAAGTCTTGCAAGCAGACCATCTTAACGAGGTCAACAATGGAAGCAGAACTCACAGCATTAGATACCGCCACTGTTGAGGCTGAGTGGCTTCGTGAACTCCTTATGGATCTGCCGGTGGTTGAAAAACCGATACCGGCTATCCTGATGAACTGTGATAATCAGACTGTAATTATCAAGGTGAACAGTTCTAAGGACAACATGAAGTCATCTAGGCATGTTAAGAGGCGGTTAAAGTCTGCCGAAAGCTGAAAAACTCGGAGTTATAGCATCGACTATGTCCGCACAGACTAAGAATCGCGGACCAATTTACAAAGGGTTTATCACGTAATGTGATAGATAGTGCATCGAGTGAGATGGGCCTGAGACCCACATGAGTCATACCACAGTGGTAACCTGTTCTATGTGATCGGAGATCCCGCAAAGTAGGATGGTGAAACAATCTGTTGGTTGACTGGGAGGAGAGACCTTTACATGGCTCATTTCTTCAGTGATGCGGTTCTCTCCTATTCTGTATGGCAGGTTGGTTTTTACCTTAATGTGATCCAAGTGGCTTTTTAAAGCAGAGATGTCGGCCTACAGGACATCTTAGAAAGAACACACCTATATGAGTTCGACTGCTGGTCACAGTCTATGAGATTTGGATGATCTCTAGATACTCATGAATAGGCTTGGAGTATGACTTATACGCTCCAACCAGAGGGGATGCTTTAGGCGACCTAGTACTAGTAAAGGAATTGGGTAAAGCTTGTTCGCACAAACTGTCAATTCAAGGCATAGTCCATTGTTGATTGTGGATGAGTGTAACTCCTTTCCTAGGTGGATGTTCAACTTAACAGTCTCCATCGAAACACTGGTATATCAAACAACAGCAGAACTGAGAGCATTTCTCGTGTGCCTTGAAATTTGGTGGGGATTGTTGGATTAATTGGGATTGGCCCATTTTAATTTAGCAATTAATCAAATGAAATTCCTAGGCCCACAACTAATGCTAGGTAGAAAATTGTTTAGTCCCATATGGAGAATTGAATGGGAGTTACACCACTTTAAAAGGTGGAAAGTGGTAACCCCCTTGTGGAATTGGAGAGAGCCAATACACGCGCGCGCTCGCTCGCTCGCTCGCCTCGCCACGCCACGTCGCGCCGCGCCGTGCCGTGCCGTGCGGTGCGGTGCGGTGCGGTGCGGTGCATGTGTGTGTGTGCGTACGCGCGCAGGCGTGTCGGGTGCGGGCGCGTTTTTCTTTATCTATTCGAAAATCGAAACGACTCGCGATAACTAGCATTAACGAGTGGTGGCGATGCGGTGCGATTACGGTGGGTTATGACTGCGTTACTTCGAGGTAATGGCTGCGATTACTCGGCCTCTTCGTTTTGCTGTTACAAAAGACTCTCTACTCCATACGGAAAGCAAGGAGAGCGAGATTCGGTGGTTCTGTTTTTGTTGTTGCTCTCTGTCATCTCGGTCCGAACCTTGCGCGCAAGTTTCGGACGAGTAGGCCTCAAGCTCCGTCTGTTTGTGTACCTGCACGGGTAGGCGGGCGATCAAGTTTTTGGGGCGCATCGACGCGACTACTCAATCTGCGACGTCTACTTCGGTGGTGGATCGTTCATTGGATCGCATCGCGAACATCTTCCCGCATCAAGCTTCGCCCCGCATCACGCCTCGATCGACTACATCGAATAGACCATCATGTCGACTGATGGTAACGGCGCCTCCGGTGTCTCCAATACCGGCCCCGCCCGAGGGTATATACTGAAAACTTTTCTGATGCATTTGATTCTGTGCGCTTTGAACATGTTAATAGGTGCTTTTGTTAACTTGTTCGTTAGCGAATATGAATACATCGTTCATAGATCACTCATGCATGTTTATGTCATGTTTTATATGCTGAATTTCTGGATTAAAACATACCGAAAATTGACTAGATGTTCAACACTCAATGGACTTCTTCTTGCAGATGTCGTCCCCTCTGACGATCTCCGCACCGGCACGGTGGCTCTCGACGACTTGCGACGCCATTGAGTACTGTATAGGACTGATCGGTGGCTAAGTACGATTGATTTTGTGAAATGTAACAGGTAATTAGCTACAGCTTGTTGTGATGGAATATGAGATGCTGGGGCTGCTTATATAGGTGTATCTACTTTCAAGCTAGGCATGTATGATTGGTTCGTTGTGTGTGACCGCCAACCAGTGGCGGAGGACGGAAAAAAAATAAGGTGGGGCGAATCGACAGCAATATCATTCAAGCTATAATACTAATCAGACCCATCAACAATAATCCAAGTGCAAAGATATTTAATAATGCAAGACATTGAAAAGTACCTCCAAAAATTGAAGAATCACAATAATATATCACCAATTTAACATATAACCTTGTAGAGCATAATAATGGAAATAATCTGCCAAAGAAAGAGCAAACATAGTTAATAGCTCTTCAAATCTAAACACATAAAAGCAAATAGACAAATAAATTGACCTATGAATTTGCAAAATGTAAATTGACAAATGGAAATTGCATATCAATTATCAAATATCAATGACACTCCTAATATATGTCTCACCTCTCTGTGATTTTTCCTTTCCCCTTCTATCCATTGCTCAAGTCTCAAATCAAATGCCACAATATATGCCAGCCTCAAGCCTCAAATCAAATGCCACAAATCCACAAGTCAGCAGAGAGTAGAGAGCAAACAAATCTACAAATCCACCCACAAACTCCTAAGTCCTAATATATGCTGCCGGCGGCCGGCCTGTCCACAAATCCACAAAATACAAATCACTGCAGGCTGCAGCCACTCAGCCAGAGAGCAGATCAGCAGAGAGCAGCTGCAGAGTGCCAGAGTCGCCCGCCCGCCCGGCCTCGGAGCCTCCGCCTCCCGCCCGCGCCCGCCCGCCCGGCCTCGGCGCCTCGAGTCTCCGCCTCCCGCCTCCGCCGCCGCCTCCCGCCGGCGCCCGCCCGCCGCCTCGGCGCCTCGAAGTTTCCGCCCGCGCCGAGCCGGAGGCGGAGTTGCTCTCCGTCGCCGTCGCCGATGGAGGACAACCACGGGCCACGGCAGTCGGCAGCTGAGGGTGAAGTGCCACAGATTAGGGTTACATATTGGGCTGTTGCTATTGGATAGAGGGGTATATGGGGGTCCGTTGCAAAAATTTGAGGTATGGCATGGGCCATAGCTTGCCCTATCGGGCCCTCCGCCCCTGCCGCCAACTGAGTGAGACCGGCAGCTACTTGACTAGAGGCAAGCTCTGTGGACTTCATTATCATAGGCCATCAAGAACGGAGCCAAGGCTGTTCTCCAGCCTTTTCTGACCATGCATATGATCAAGTCCATGACCAAGTCCATGGAGGCATACTTCTTTGACGTCTCCACATTAACAATACTACAATTGCACATTGGAGAGCTGGCCAGAGATGACCAAATCGACCATTTTCAACTGGTTCAGAAGTCCAGTGGTCTGGTCCAAGAAGTCATGCAGGCTCTGTACTTTAGAACAGAAACAAGTCAGAAAATTTCACTCGTTTCTAGTCTCAAACCATGCAACTACTACAGATACTTCCCTATATATAGCACTCCTCCTTTCTGAACTTCTCATCGCATTCGCAATCGCATAACCTCTTACAAGCAACTAGGTAGCAACATAGCTGAAATGGCATCCCAGATCATTGAGACCCACCGTGCCGGTGCGGAGGTCGCTAAGGGTGACGCTGCAGGGAAGAAGAAGTCCATTGAACTTCTTGCGGAACTTGGCCTCCCGAAAGGCTTATTCCCTTTGGACGACATCGAGGAGTTTGGGTATAACCGTACGAGTCGGTTCTTGTGGATTGTTCAGAAGAAGAAGAAGGAGCACACGTTCAAGAAGATCAAGCAGACTGTCTCCTACGCCACCGAGGTCACAGCTTTTGTCGAAAACGGCAGGTTGAAGAAGATCGCTGGAGTGAAGACTAAGGAGCTGTTGCTGTGGCTCGGTGTGGTTGAGGTTTATGTTGAGGAGTCCTCTGCTGGAAAGATCACCTTCAAGACTGGCACAGGCCTGTCTGATAGTTTTGATGTGTCAGCTTTTGAGCTTGGAATTTAATCTCAACATCGCAGGATGACTAATTATGCTACTTTTATCCTTATGTTATTTTACCTTTTTTTTCTTACTTGGTTGCTACCTGTTGTACTTTGCTTGGTGAAAAAGTGATATCATATTCAATAAATCAGCGTTGCTCTGCAACTGTTTCTGAGTTTGTTAGTTCCTTTTTCAGTTCTTTGGCTGGTGTTGTAGAATCTTCTCTCTTAGGATCATGTACCTTCAAAAATAAGAACTCCGTAATAGGATGGGGGAAAGCCTACTGAAGTGGATCAAGTAATTAACTGAACAGGTCAGATATGTACGATAGCTGGTTTTATTTTCAAAACGGATTGATCTTGATTCAGAACTGGCATGGACTACTGTTAAAGTATAATATGAATTCATGTACATGTCTAGTGGACATATACGTCAACATCGTCTCGGTTTTGCAATATCCTAGGACTCTTGTTTCTTAGCCCATATATATATACACCTTTATAGTCGCATGGTTGAGATACAAATTGTTTTCAATAATCTATTTTTCCGAATTACACTAATATACCCATATTCTTTTATTTTGCAGAAATGACCATCTGTTGCCACACAGTTGGGCGATTACTTGTTGGCAGCCCACCCTTTTCTCTTTGATCCGACCCCCTCATAGACTCTCTCATCATTTCTCTTGTAAGAAGAATGAGAAGAGCTTGAAAGAGGTGAAAAAAGAGGGAAAGAAGGAGAGGGGAGAAGGTTGCGAGAGGACAAGCAGATAAGCTCGGAAGAGAGAGAGAGAGAGAGAGAGAGAGAGAAAGAGACATGGTGAAGTAGAGGAGCTTGGGAGAGGGAGTGAAGGATAGGAGAAGAGCTCGGGACAGGGAGTGAAGGAGAGGAGCTCGTGAGGTTAGAGAGGAAGGCGAAGGAAGCTTGTTGATAAGAAGAAAATGTCTTCACATGAAAGTAATAGCCTCATCCATTTTTGTTTTCATGCAAATATAGGCAACGTACAGGTACGCATTTGTTTAGCACGTATTTAGTGAATGCATGTTGACAAACGATAATATTTGTAGTGAGAAATCAGTCATTTTGGAACCCACAACATTGAAAGTGCATTACGATATTAGTACCATTCGTGAAGGTCCATACGGTGTTGATCTGAGCAGTTTCCCGCAAATCAGTGTAGTACTCCCGGACGTGGAGAATGCTCGAATCGAAGATGTCCTGTACTGGCTCACGTGCAGTTTCTTCTTGGACCCCGAGGTGTGTGGTGTCATCCTACATAGGCTTTGGAGTTGGTCTACCATGGACATTCAATGGGAATTGAGGAGACTGATGTGCATAGTTGCGTGGAAGGGCTTTGTGGAAGGCTGCCAATGACGTGCTTACGAGTGTGTGCTACTCGTGTAACTATGTCCAAAGAAAGTCACAGGAGGTCCGATTGGTGGGAGCAACTCGGCGCGCATAGCACATGGTTCATCAAGAGGACGCAGTAGGTGATGTTGCATCGGTAGAACCAAAATATCGCACACTGCACGCTGAGCCCACCCGATAGATGGATGTAGATGTTGCTGAGGCAGATCAGGAAGATCGCATGATGTAAGCTAAGCCCACTGGACAGGTGGACGTAGAGGAGTATGTCGACAGCATAGTACAATGGAGATCGATGACCAGACGGCTTGGGTCGAGGAGGAAGTTTTAGAAGAGAATGGTGATGACTCTTCCAATAAGGACGAAGGTCCCATGCCGCAAGTATGGAATAGGGTGGACGCTGAGGGTCTTTCTATGCACGATGAGAATAAATCACCATGGGAGTACTATGCTTCGGAGGTTCAGCTTCATGCAATGTTTGCTAAGAACAGATCACTGCAGGATGTTATTAAGCTGTGAGCCTTGTCCATGCAGCGGACGTTTTGGGTCCTAAAATCCAACCCGAAGCAGTACACTGTGGTCTGCGAGCAGGTTGGCTGTCCTAGGCGTGTGCACACACGCAAACTTAAGTACGAGACTCACTGGATTGTCTCAAAGATGGAGTATGGTCATATTTGTATGTGGTCGAACCTGACTTGGTCGTAAGTCAGGGTGTGTTTGGTCGTGGAATGACTTGGTCATAAGTCAGTCAGTGAGCTGTCAGGTTGTAGCGCGGTGTGCATAGGTCGTGGAGGATGAGGCCAGTAAAACCAGATCATAGGTAGTTTCGTTATTAGCTAGTGGAGTTAGTGGGTACATGGAATATAGGTCGTGTGACCGTGTGTGTGTGAGGATTATTTAAGCCGTATATCTTCTATTAAGTAATTGAGGCGAGTGTATAATAGAGAAAGAAGAAAAGGCATGCATCACCACAAAAGAAAACTCTCCTATGTTTGTTTGTCCTCTCTACTCGTGTGCGTGTGTTGTTCCAAGGGAGAACGCATGTGTGCATTTTCTCCTGGAGAGTAGCTATCGGAGTCGAAGAGTTCAGCTCTAACATTTAGTATTAGAGCGAATTGTATTTGTCTCATGAGAGAGATAAAAAAATTACAAGAGAGAGTGAGAAATCTTGAGAGATTTCTAACATCGCGGTTGTAGCTAAATTCTTCAATGTCCTCGAGGAGCAACAGGCCCTTTGGAAGGCCGAGCTCCTCGAGCACCTCGACCAACTTCTTCTTGCAGACAACATCACCACAAATAATCTTTGCACGAGCACGGTGGCTCTCGACAACTTGAGATGCCATCAAGTGAGTTGTCTAAGTGTTGGACCATGTTGATTGGTCATGAATTTCGTGATGATGAATAATTGATATTTGGGTTGCATTGAAATTTGCATTTGTGAAAGTTTCGGTCAATGTGCTTTCATAAATCTGGAATTGCCGAAAGATTCAGGTTAAGCGGTCTAACCGCCTTGTATTGAGCGGTCTGACCAGCTGGCTTCGACCATGGCAGAACGACCACGACTGATCGACCATGGCAGAACGACCACAGCGGATTGAGCATGGTAGAATGACCACAGATAGTCAGAGCTACAGTGAACCAGTCGATAGCCTTGTGTTGGGCGGTCTGATCGGCATACTTTGACCACGGTCGATGATCGGTAGTCGGAGCAGGTAGTTTGTAGCTACAGTAACCGGTCAATACTCAGAAGCTATAGTACCTGGTCGGTGATCGGTAGTCGTAGACTTCGCGATTGATAGTTGTAAACTTTGTAATTGGTTGTCGTAGGCGTTTATGATCGGTTGTCATAGGCTTTATGGTCGGTACTCTTTGGCTTCAAGTGCTTCAATTCTTATATCCTTCGAGTACGTCGAGTACTTGTGTTGGGCCAGCGATCTGACCGGCCTGTGTATGGTGGTCCGACCGGGTTGTTCTGAGTGGTCTGAATTTGAGATTCAGAAAGCATGGGAATTGAGGTTATGGATGGTTTGGTTCGTGTTTATGGATGGATAAGGGTGTAATACGTGTGTATGGACTGATGTTGGTTAAGTTGGGAAGAACTTATGCTGTGGAGAAGTTCTTTGGTATTTGCATGTGCAGGTTAGGCGTGGAGACGATCATAATTGATGACGAGGAGGACCAGGACTAGGAGGGGAAAATCTGAGGTCCAGGTGGTCGAGGATGACGTGAGGTGGTCAGGCTCATACTGGAGCACGTGGAGATCAAAGGTGGATGAGGCATGGAGAAGCTACGGGAGGTGTTGTCCTGAAGGCATCCCCAAGTCTCTTCCGTTCTAGTTTCACTGAACCATGGCTCACTTGGCCCATGTAAGCTACATGGTGCCATCCCACCATTCAAACTCGCCTTCAACATTTCCCGCCTTTGTCGTGCCATTTTACTTTAGCTCACCGTCTCACCCGGCATTCTCGATCGTTCTGAGTCTCAACTCCTCTATGAGCCTAGCCTCGATTATTGCCGTTGACCACAGTTGACTTTAAGCAACGCTACAAATCCAAAGACAAAGAAATCGTTTTCAATCACAAATTCTTCACAACTTGGCCTACATTAGCCAATACATGCATCATACAATCTTAATAAAATGACCCAGATCATCCCAACTCGATCCATAACTTAATTCTCCAAACCCCTATTTTTCTGGGAAGATAGATAGTACCACACTTACAATGCCGGTACTACCGCTCCCCAAAGCGGTACTTTCGCACTTAGTAAAACTCGAACTGGACCTCTCTGGAAAAATCATACCGTGACTCAGAGCGGAACTACTACGCTCACAACGTCGGTAATGCTACTCAGCGGTACTACCACATAAATACCTACGGTATTTCCATTTTTACTAACACTTACAGAAAACAGTCCAAATCAAATGCACTCTTTGTAAAACCAATTCGCGACTAAACAAAATTTGTAATAGTTTATTATAATAGTATTTTAGAACTTCTTATATGGTCTTTCAAGAGGTGAACTCCGTGGACTACGTTTTCATAGGTCGTCGAGAACAAAGCAAAGGCTCTCCAGCCTTCTTTGACCATAGATGTATCTTAATGCTTTAGTCCATGACCAAGTCCACAGAGGCCATATTAGGTTAGCAGCAGTTCGTTAGCAGCACGACATGGCCATATTAGGTTATAAACAATAATATAGTGAAATATAGTGAAGAGCTAGCCAGGGGTGACCAGATTGACTATATTTAGTACTGGTCTGGCCTACAAGTCATGCTCGGGCTCAGTGCTCCATTGTACAACCTAGTCAAAAAATTCACACATTTGGTTGTCCAAATTTATGCAGCTAGGGCACCTTCTGTAGTCACAAACCATTCAGTCATATATAGCTCTCCTCCTTGCTACAATTCTCATCACGAAGACATAGGTTCTTACGAGTACCAAAGTAACCAAGCATAGAAGAAACGGCATCTCAGACCATCGAGGCCCACCGTGCGGGTTCAGAGGTCGCTAATGGCGACGCTGCTGGCTAGAAGACGTCCATTGAGCTGCTCGAGGAGCTCGGCCTTCCAAAGGGCCTATTCCCCTTGGACGACATGGAAGAGTTCGGGTATAACCGCGCAAGCGGTTTCATGTGGATTCTTCATAAGAAGAACAATGATCACACCTTCAAGAAGATCAAGCAGACCGTCTCCTACGCCACTGAGGTGACAGCGTCCGTCGAGAAGGGGAAGCTGAAGAAGACTACCGGCGTGAAGATCAAGGAGTTGACGCTGTGGCTCAGTGTGGTTGAGGTCTATGTTGAGGAGTCCTCTGCTGGAAAGATCACCTTCAAGACTGGCACTGGTCTGTCTGATAGCTTCGATGTGTCGGCCTTTGAGCTAGGAATGTAGACCGAATGTGCAACTTTTCTCCTCATTTTGGTTTTCATTTCTTCTAATTTCGTGTACTTCGCTTCATAAAATAAATGTTGCCAAATTCTATAACATAATATTGCTTTACAGTGATGTGAAATTTGTGAGTTTTCTCTATTTTTTATTTGTTTCTCTTACGGTTTTTATATTCAACAATCAGAATTTAAAAACTGAACTGAATTATTAACTGAGCAAAAAAGACCAATAGACAATATCATGATTTGACAGAGCCACAGAACTCCAATTCAGGGACCAAGGGATAGCTCGATCACAGTCAAATTTAGGCATGATCTGCACTTCAGCCGTGAGTCTGAAGGCAGACGCCACATGTAAATCCAGCAGGGAGCATGCAAGTTCTTACCATGAAAGCTGCTTCCAGAACAAGAAGCTTCGCTCAAAGTAACAACATCATGTGGAAACAAGTATTCTTAGTCTCCCAGATAGTGCGACTGCAAATGAGTAATATTCAACTAAACACCTTCTATCATGTGATCTGTTGTGGCTTTGAGCCTTTGACCACCACAGTGGGTAGTTTCTACTATTCCTCCATAGAAGACACGTAGAAGATGCTGAATGTAGGATCGTTGATAACAATGGGTGAATGATTGCAATACACAGCGGAAATCTTTTTTAAAAAATTTCTGTTATTTTAATTTTTTAATCTGCAAAAAATCAGAAATAGAAAAACAAAAAACAGATTTTTTTTCCGATTTTACTGTAGCAACTAGAAAACTTCTGCACGTTTTTTTTCTTAATCTTCTAATCAATTTTTTAATTAAAACTAATTCATGTATGTAAGCAACAAAAATACCTAAATATAGATCAATGCATAGAGAATTTATAGGAATCAAAAAATCAAGAAAAAGGATAACAGATGCGAAATAAAAAAAACTCACAAACTTTATTCAAAAACCGTGTGTACTGTTCATCCTATTGATTCTTCGTCACGGTCGCCGCATCCTGCTCAAATCCTCTGTTTCCTCTCTCCACGAAAAAACTTGTACCGCACTATTCTCAAAATAGCGCGTATATTTTTCTTCTCTACAGCTACTCTCCTAACCGGCGGCTGCATATGCAGCCCCTAAAAACACCTCTTCAAACTCTACTTAAAATCCTAATCCAACTCCAACTAGACCTTAAAATCCTAATACAACTCCAACTCCAACTAGGCCTTAAAATCCTAATCCAACTCCAATTAGGCCTGGGCCTTTTTACCTCAACTAGACTTTTGGCCCACTAATTTTCAAGGGACCCGAAACCCTTCCTAACACGGGTTTTCACACTCACGACTTTTCTAACGCGTCACGTGTCGAAGCCTCCAAGACCGCACCTCCCTTAGCTTCTCCACGTATCATCCACCTTTAATCTCCATGCGCCCCAAGCATGAGCCAGATCATCCCATGACATCCTCGACCGTCTGAACATCGGATCTCCCCATCCTAGTCCCGGTCCTCCTCGTCATCGACCATGATCGCCTCCATACTCAACCTGCACATGCAAAGACCAAAGAACATCCTTCCGGCACAAGTTCGTCCAAACTTGACCAACATCAAACCGCACACACACAATACAACTCGCATAACAACGCTAAACAAAATCACCAATTATTCATCATAACAAATTAACCTTTGTCAATTATTCATCACCAAAATATTATAAACCTAGCCACATGGTCTAACACTGAATTATGTGGGCCAAGCCCATATAAGAAGAATAATTTCTAAATAAAATCTCAAAGGCCCACTCATGCAAAGGAGATATGCATGTGAACTTTAGTACAATATTGCTAGTTCTAGGAGAGGAATACTACCTTAAAAGGGAGGGTGCACTCCTAGTCACTTGAGGCATGTGTGGGAGAGAACTAGAGGAACACATACGTGTGCTCGCCTCGCCGGGACGGGCGAAGGGCGCGGGCGCGCGGCACCTGCGTGAATAGTCCGCTAAAATCGGCTCCAGGTGCTTGCGCAGACGCAGCTTCCTTTTGCAGTTTTATTTTGCTGTTTTGAGTGGCGATAAATCCAGATCGGTTACGCGCGACTAATCCGGTTCGGTTACGAGTTATGGAGAACGTGCAGGCGTTTTGATTACGCGTCCTGATTTCTCTATAAATACTGAGTCGCCGCCTCCATATAAGATATATAGCGAAAAATCAATCTAGGGTTTTTTGCCTCCTCCATTGTGTTGCGCCATCCCACGTAGTCTACACCATCCCGTCCGCCGGCGTGCACTGTCTTTGGGAGAGCAGGTCTCCGGAACCGTCGCCTTTGAAGTTCTGCACTGGGAGAGGGCGAATAAGGTTTTTGGAAGCGCTCTGCGCGACTGCTTGCTGTAGCTCTGGCTCGTCTTCCTCGTTGTTCGACTTCGGCGCGTCGTCATCGACCTCGTGTCATTCACATCATGCCTGCAGTGTCAACACCGGCAAATCGATCAGAACAGAACCATCGGTACGTCACAGCGCTGTTCTCTCTATTAGATCTGTTCATGTATAGCTGCCTGGTTTACATGTCTAGATCTTTTATGCCTGTGATGGTTCTTTCACTTTGCATGCTTGATGTCATGATTTATTTATGGAATAAATTGAACCTACATGTGCTTATGTTTTCAACAGAAGACATAGGAAAAAAGAGGACTGAAGACCACCAACTATGAGAGTGACAACTACTGAGAAAAATGAGTCAGCTTGTCTGCCTTATACTCCCTTCGGGGTTTATATATTTATGAATACGGCAAAATGAGAATTTTCTATCGTGCCCCTCACTAATTGCAAAGGATAAGTGTATAATGGCACATTCCTTTAGAGATACAATAATATGCTATTGGACTTACTTCAAGACCCATTAGTTAATCCTAACGGCCCGAGAAGTTGGACTCCCCACAACAGTACTCCATCGACAGCAAACTTTGATGTTCAGAGGGTGAGTTTTCGCAACCAATTGCCTTGGCTCCTCGGAGGCCTAGATGCCCCAAATCTCCAGGAACGAGTCCACTTCCATTGGCTAAGTCATAGTTGCCCCCATCTCCAGAGCCTACGGTGCATAGAGGCGGAGCTGTCAAGGTAAGGCTGCCCTACCGAGGCGATGCCTACTAGGCAGGCAGCGAAGTCATGGCCGGCCCGTCGAGGCAGGCCATGCCTCAGAGACCAGGGGCACGTAGAAGAGGAGCCATCGAGGTAGGGCCGCCTTGCTGAGACAATACCTACCAGGTAAGCGGAGAAGTTGTGGCCACTTCGTTGAGGCCGTGCCTCCGAGATTGGGGACGCGTAGAAGCGAAGCCATCGAGATAGGGCCGCCCTATCGAGGTGATGCCTACCAGACAAACAGCGAAGTCGTGGCCGCCTTGTCGAGGCTATGCCTCTGAGGAAGGTGGCGATCTACACCCTTACCAGTGGCCCGACGTTGTGTTAGATTCATCTTGTTGCTGTCTTTTCTAATAGCCTAGTAATGTTCCCCCCTTTCGCCACGGTGATGTGCCTGCCAGAGGGAAAAACACACCCTACAGTGGCACGATGGGACAAATGCTGCCACGCACAAAACAAGGTGTGTGACAACAATACTATCCTGCAGAGATAGGGAGACCGGACCGCCATTCTCCTACCTTTAAAAAACATGCCCACGAAGGACAAGTGGCATGGCCTGAGAAAGGTGCTCAGGCACACGGAGGCAAAGAGGTGGGATTGCCATTCCTCTACCTTAAAAAAATAGCGCCCACAAAGGGCGAGCAGCATGGCCCAAAAAGGGTGCTAACGTATGTGGAGACAAAAAGGTCGGACCGTCGTTCCTCTACCTTCAAAAAATACTACCCATGAAGGATGAGTGGCGTGGCCTGAGAAGCATGCAGCGTGACCCGAGAAGGGTGTTTACACACGCGGAGGTAAGGAGGCCAAACTGTCATTCTCCTACCTTCAAAACAGCACCCACGGAGGGTGAGTGGCATAGCCCAAGAAGGGCGCTCACACACATGGAGGCAGGGAGGTTGGACCGCCGTTCCTCTATTTTCAAAAAAAAAAAACAGCGTCCATAAAGGGTGAGCTACGTGGCCTGGGAAGGACGCTCACGCACGCGGAGGCAGGGAGGCCGGACTTTGCTAAAATAGCGGAACTTGGACTGCTTTGTGCCCCTTAGGCCTCCGATATTCCAGGTACATGTAGCACAGACATGGGGTGTTATTTTGGGATACGGTTGATGGGTTTTGTCTGTACTTTTTGATACGGCGGCGGACGGTAGAAATATTGACATGTATGGCGCAAACAGTTTTGGGTTAATAGTCAGTTTTAAGAGACCGTCCCGTTTCGATATTTGACTTTTTTACTTTTAGAGATGTAAAAAGCTAAAAATAAAAACCAAAAAGCTAAAAAGAACTGGACCGAGATTGTTGCCGCGTAGCCGGCGTTGGCACTAGTGCATTACGCCTGGTGTGTTGGACGTTGGAGATGGGGGCGCTTGTCCGGAACCTCGACCTCCTGACAATTGATGGATCAGCAGTAAGCTCGAAATCGAGATAAATTGATAAATATGCCGAATTTTACAAAAAAAAAAAAGAGAGAGAAGAAACCAAGGTCGAATTTTACAAACGTGTTCCTCCAAAAAAAGAATTTTACAAATGAACAGATCGTTTTAAAGCTCTGGAGAATTTTACAAATCGATTTACAGATAAACTGCCCTATCATGCATTTTCGATACGTACGCAATAAAAAGAAGACGTACCTGCAGCACCCAGCCACCCATGTCGATGGACACAGCAGAAATGAGTGCAGCAACAAGCAGCTCCACGAGGCAAATGCAAGTGCCCGAACACCGTTCCATCCTCACCGTCCCTCCCGCTACGCCAAGCTTGATGTATTGTTGTCCTCTTCGAGCTGGTTGCTCTAGGCTTCTATAACGAACTAAGAGGGCCGGAGGAAGCCAAAGCTGAAGGCATGTTCTTTTTGTTAAATCTTATGGTTTTTTGCTGTAGCTTTTGAGCTATTCGTACGAGAGATTACAGAGTAACAGAAATTCACATACGATTTTTGTTGATATAAATGAAGTTGGTACAGTATGTACTACAATTAACTAGTAGATCTTATCTTGAAAAGATACTCCGTTTAAAAGCTGGTTACTATAGAATAGTTGAAAATAAGCTTTTAGAAGCTGAAAAGAACAGACCCGAAGACGACCAGTCACCAAGTGCAAGAAGCCACGGTACAAGTCGACAAGCCGGGGACCGCGCCGGCGAGGCACAGCGCGACGTATCCCGTGCGCGCCATGCAACGATAGCTGCAGTGGCGGATCCAGGAAATTATTTTGGAGGGGCTGAAGTACCTTCAGCTCGACCTCAGCCCCTTCTACGTCATACATCCATGGCTAAAAATTTAGGGGAGCTCCAAGGGTCCGGTAGCGATAGGGGGCTCGAGCCCCCCGTCCCACCGCTGGATCCGCCCCTGGATAGCTGCCTGCCCGGTCGCCTCATGCACGACAAGTTGACAACTGCGCCGTGGCGGCCAATGTCGGTGTGCATGCGTGCCGTGGTGGCCGGGAGGCCCGGCCTGTTGCCGGCGGCGAGCCACACCTGCCCTGTTTCGCGCCCGGTGGCCGCGCCGTGCAAACCGCGCGCGCACTCTCGTTCGCGGTGCGAAGGAGCGGCGTCTCAGAGGTTAGCTAGATCGAGGAGCTGATGCCGTCTGTGCTGTTTCCCGGTCGGTGCTCCACCGTTCCGTTTAGTACCACCCGACAGATTTGAGTGGCGCCTCACCGGTGTTTTGAACGACCTGTGTAATATTCGGCCATCCCATCCGCGTGCGCATGCCTACCTCACGACGAGTTAGACCCATGCTCGGCTAGTGCGTGCAGCGCGGCCGGGCCACGGAGGTAAGATGTAAACGGAGCGGATAATTTTTGTCTAATTGTTCGACTGAAGATTTAAGGAGCGAATATGGAATGGGTAAATGGGTATCCGATACTATCCATATCTGACTCTGATTCTGAGGAAAAAATATGAGATAGAATACGGGATGAGTGATATCCGTCCATATATATCTGTATGTCAAGTGATATGAAAAAAGTCTGTTGTAACTTAACTTAGAAACAAGATAACATATAGGTAAACTGGCACGTCTAAACGGGCGAAAAATATAAGTGCTCTTCCTTGACACATCAGCGATTAGTCTCTTCATGTTCACTCTGATTATACTCTACTATCTAATATTCTGTGTAAGGATACAAAAGGAGCTAATGATGTCTGTGCTATTCTCGGTCGATGCTCCACCATTTAGTACCACCCGACAAATATGAGTGGCGCCTCACTGGGTAGCCATCATATATGTAAGAGTGGAAACGGATCGAATACGAATTGAATAGTGTCCTTACCACGTCTTCAAATATTCTCGAATATGAATCAAATATTGTAACAAATACAAATTCGAATCGAATATCTACTTAATTCGGTCGGATCCGGATATCCTTATAACTTATGTAGTATGAAGATATTAATGAAATTTTATCTTCGTATAGTCATGCTTAATCATTCTAATTCATTTATTTCACCTAAAGAAACACGAATTCACATTGAATTAAAAAAAACTTGTCCAACTAATTAATCGTATTGCAATAAAATATGTATATTGCATCACCAAATACGAATACGGATATGAATAGTCTAGATAAAATGATATTTCAGATGATAAAATTCCATACCATATTCGTATCCATATATTTTTATACAAATTCAAATACGAATACGAATAGAAGAGAAATTATTAATCGGATGAAAAAAATTTATACCATATTCATATCCTGTTGAATACGATAACCAAATAATACAGATAATCCATATTCATTTTCCACCCTTACATATATATACGGTTATGCATGCACTAGTGGAAGCTTGTTGCCGTACGTGCAAGACAAGCCGATGTCTACGCAGTACGCATCTTGACCTGTGATTTCCCATTTGTTTAGTGCTCGAGACAAATGCCTTCTGTTTACCGGGGGCACCGCTGCCCGGCCGGGTCGTGGACGTCTTCCCAATTAGGTCAAACGTGCGTTGCCGGCCGGGCGCCGTTGTATTCCCAATTTCCCATTTGATCATCCATTTGTAGGGACGATTTAAACGGTAGGCGAAAATAGGGATTTCTAGTAGCGATAGTAATTATCAGTTAAAATGGGGGTAATTAAGTTCGCAACGAGAGCGTGCAGATTCATCCAATCATCCACAAATTAATAGCCATTGCTTCTCATGATGTATGTGCTAACTTGCTGGTTTAATTATGCTAGTAATTCCGTTTAAACTAATCATATATATGTGCATTTATATGTATATATAGACACATAAGTACAGTTTAACATTCATAAATATCATATGTCAACACATGTGCAGTCGTAGCACTCGTGCCCGTCTGGCTCCCGTATCTACCTTAGTTGCCACAGTTCGCAGCCGCCGCCGGCGAGAACTCCAGAGCTAGTTGTGTTAGAGCATATATAATAAGATGACATAAGCTGTTTATAAGAGAATTTTTCGTACGGATAATCCATTTTTTATTCGAAATTATAGAAATATACCCGCGGGAAAATTTTTTTACAAGAATAGACTCCAGTCGCCTAATGAATGGGCAACTGGAGCCTTTCGCCCAACCATTGGGCGACTTTAATCTAGTCGCTCTACCCTCGGGCGACTGCATCCAGTCGCTCAACCATTGGGCGACTTAAATGCAGTCGCCCAATGGTTGGGCGACTGCACTCAAGTCCCCCGTGAATGTTTTAAATTTTTTCAATTTTGTAGTTTTAAATTGGTAAAAAATCTGCTGGAGTTTTACTAAAAGTTTATGTTAATTGTATATTATAGGTGTGTAAAAAAATTTGGGAAATTTTTTTAGGAACGATTGACCGTAGAACGATCGATACATACGATGGTAAGTGATATTTTAATGTTATTGAGAATTCGTGTCTCTGGGCTAGGATTGGGTTGAGGAGGATCGATGGACCCAGCGGTCAGATTATCACAGACGGTTCTACATACAAACCGTCTGTAATACTCTCTATCACAAGTTTTATATACCGATGCAATATAAACAACTAGTCTGAAAAGATAAAGTAGAAAAGTTGTATATGGCTTATATATATACTCATTAAAAAGGTTTCGACGAGATTTACAACTTTCCAGTTGAAGCAAAATCCAAATTCCGAAAGGAAGACCAAGAAAAAGGGCAAAAACAGAAACCAAAAACTTACGACGCAGGTTTAGGTCCAAAGATGGCCGATTTTCGGGGTCTTGGAGGGCGACTGGCACAATCCGGTCGTTTTTATTGGATCGGGCTCGTCGTTAGCTTTCCAACGAGTACAAGAACGTCAAAAACGGACACCGTATGCAAAAGTTATGCCCGTTTTACTGAAGGTGTGTTGAAAACAGACTGAAACTGCTATAACTTTTGATCCCGTGGCCGAAATTGCTCAAATTTTTTTCTAGAGGCTGTTGGATGTATGAAGAATAGCTCCACCAATTTTCACTTTTTTTGGCGAAGGTTTGATGCACTTTCCAAATTCTCAGTAAATCAAAATATTACTTATCATCGTATGTACCAATTGTTCTATGGTCATTTGTTCCTAAAAAAAGTTTCCCAAAATTTTTTACACACCTACAATATACAATGAACATAAACTTTTATTACAACTTCAGCAGATTTTTTACCAGTTTAAAACTATAAAATTGAAAAAATTTAAAACATTCACGGGGTCCTGAGTGCAGTCGCCCAACTATTGGACGACTACATGAAAGTCGCCAAATGGTTGGGCGACTGGATGCAGTCGCCCGAGGGTAGAGCGACTGGATTAAAGTCGCCCAATGGTTGGGCGAAAGGCTCCAATCGCCCAACCATTAGGCGACTGGAGCCTATTCTTGTAAAAAAAATTTCCGCGGGTATATTTCTGTAATTTCGAATAAAAAATAGATTATCCGTACAAAAAATTCGTTTATAAGAGACGTTACATAGGAATTTTGCTGAACTAGATAAAAAAGAGGAGAGAAAAGGAGGTCGAATGTAATTCTACGGACGATCTAAACGCGAGAAAATAGTCTGTTATAGACGGCTTTCGTGCCATTATATAAATGTTGTCTATAAATAGTCTGTTATAGTCGGCTTTTATGTCATTGTATCAATACTGTCTATATTTTACAGATAATCTATTACAGACAACTTACAAACAATCTATTATAAAAAGTGTCTTTATTATTGTCTACAGATGATATGAAAAAGTATTATAGATAATAACTATCTGTATCACTATACATGCTCTTATGGAATTAGCGGTTCAATCGGTGGTGGTGCAGGATTGCAGTCGAACATTGGGGGGCATGGTCGTGCACGTTGGTTGTGCAGCCTGTTGGGCATTGGGGAGGGAGGCGAGTGTGGGCGTCGACCTGCATTTGCCAATGATAGTCATCACACAACTGTACATCTTAGCTAACTAGTAGTGTGCCCGTGCTAACGCTACGGTAAAATACAAAAGAAAATAAAATTTGTAAAAAATAAAACGAACAATCAGATTCATTAAGATTCACGTCTCATATATTATATAACCAAATATTTTTGTCACAAAATAAATATCACATAAATACGTGACAGGTCGGAACCACTCAACACGCAATGCTCAAAAGCCTACGACCGATTCCCAGGTCTTGCGACCGCTTCGCGAGACCATACGACCGGTTAACAGAAGCTACGACCGTTTATCGCGTGATTTAAACACCTTCCCGACCACATACAACACTTTTCGTCGTGGTCGAAGCCACTTCTGACCATGTGCACCGAGTTTCGCGCTGGTTAAAGCCCTTCTCGACCACATACAACACTTTTCGTCGTGGTCGAAGCCACTTTCGACCAATGTGCACGAGTTTCACCATGGTCGAAGCCCCTTCTGACCACATACATGGGCTCACAGTGGTCGAAGTCCCGTTCGACCACGTCCCGAGCATGTCTGGCGTGGTCGAAACCGACTACCGACCACGACTCTCGATAACGTGGTGAAGCCGCCGTGGTCGAAGACGCAACTATGACTACCGACTTCCGACCACCGACAATGTGGTCGTAAACCTTCGGTGGCCGACCATGACCAATGTGGTCATAATAGCTTTCGACCACTTGTAAAGGCTTCAGCTAGCTTCCGACTCCGTTTCGCGCTGGTCGAAGCCCTTCCCGACCACATACAACACTTTTCGTCGTAGTCGAAGCCACTTCCGACCATGTGCACGAGTTTTACCATGGTCGAAGCCCTTTCTGACCACATACATGGGCTCACAGTGGTCGAAGTCCCGTCCGACCACGTCCTGAGCACGTCACAACGTGGTCGAAACTTCGACTACCGACCGTGGATAATGTCTAATTGATAATGACAAAGAATACCTCCACACATTTCCTAAGAGCAAAATCGAGACCCCATCCATGGACCAAGTCATTCTGCAGATAGAAGGGAACCCTAAACCCTCAAATTCATCCCATTCAATAGTCCGACCATCTTAATGGATCAACATAATAGTAAATTTATCTGAAAACTATATAAATCTGCTAAGGGCCATGTATAGAAGGGCTGAAGCTTTTTTTAAGCCATGTATAGTGGCGGCGCGGTGGAGGACGGGGGGAGCGACGGGAGTGGAGGCGCGGGGGAGAGGCGGAGATGGGGGAGCGGCGGCGCGGTGGAGGATGGGGGAGCGGAGGGGAGGCGCGCAGTGGCGGACCCAGGATTTTATCAAATGGTATGCCACACCAAAATTTTTATATGCAATTTGGTAAAATCATTTGCCAATTCGGTAAATAATTGTAAAATTTGCACCGTAATTCGATATACAGACACTAAATAATATGAAGTCTTAAGTTCAAGGATTAAATTAGAAACTTATAGAGGCTCACGATCTGAGAAATCAGTGCTTGCTCCTTGATGAAATGGTAGAAATCAGTGCTCGGCCTCGATAACCTCGACAATCTTGGCGTCCTCTGGATCTTGGTCGGGAATGTTCACGTGTAAGGAACCCTGCTTGATGAGCTCCTGGTTCAGTGCTTGCTCCTTGATGAAATGGTAGAGCTCTTGGTGGAAAGGGTGGTCAAGAGAGAAGCAATCGTCACTTGATGAATTTTTAGAAGAGCCTGAGCCCTCCCGTCGACAAAAATGGGGAAGGGAGGAATGGTCCATAATCTGCATAGTCCCAGAAATGCAGGTAGTGATCATCATATTGCAAACGCTAAAGCAGAAAAATGCTACGAGTTACTCTGATCAAGTTCCGTTATTTGCCTTGGCTTATAGGAGTGCAACAATATCTATGATCAATGTGAAGATAATTATGCCAATTTTAAAAGAAAAATAGTAGTAGCAAGTAATCTTACCTTTAGAAGCTCATCCCTCCCACAATCATGCAAAACATGAACCGTCTTTCTTGTCCTCTCTTGCAACAGAGGCTTCACAACCTAGTTGGAAAATTAAATGACATGTTAATGAGTCTTGAAAATAAAAATTAGTACATTACAATGACAATCTTAGGCACTGTACCTTCCAACATGCTGAGAATATGTATGGAGCATTTACTATATAATAGGCCTCAGTCTTTTCAGGGTAATTCAGATCATCAACAGTAGATATTGCAGTCAAAATCTGTAATCCATCCACAGGTATCTAATCAGTAGCAGCATAAATAATGGACTAACATACACGACGTGCAGATGTCATGCAAAAACCGAGTTATTTAAATAGTAGGTCCATTCTTGTTATAAACATCAGTTTGCGCTTATAATCTGGAGAACAGGATGCTGTTTCCACTGGCAATTGTAGCGGCAAAGGCATAAACAATGGGAAACAGACAAACAATGCCATGCCCATGTAGGCCGTACCTTCATTTGGTTCAGTGCTGACAACTTCAAACCAGTCATATCTAGAACCTTTATACAGGTGCTAATAGGCCGCCCAAACTTCTTCGTCACCAAAGGCTATAGGGAACATAAGCAAACAAATACGTGTCATGAAATCTCATAAAAGTGATCTGATTGGGCATGGAAGATTAGTTGTGCACTCACCAAAATAATACGGTCACGGTACTCATTGATCTGAAATTCGGAATATGAGATTGCGCATATTAATGGACCTGAAAATGCAATTTATTTATCATTTTAATGCACATAAAGAGTGACAGATTCTTCATGCTTATCAATCCAGTATAAAGACATTCCAATTCTATCGATATTGCAAGTAGGTAATGCAGGAGTATTATGTGATCTCTAATTGACAGGGATGCAACCTGACAAGCTATTAAAACTCGTAAGTGTGTATTTGCACGGCAGAAAGTGAAAACACCCTGTTTGCATAAATAAGAAGTATATGAGCAATTACGGAAGCTTTGTCATATGTGCTCAGTCCAACACCAATGGCAAATACTGGGAGGCCCTGGCAAAGGAAAAAGGAAAGCATAGAGTATTAAATAAGTTTGTTGAGCTTATCTGAATTACATTTAACTACGGACTGGACATGAAAGCTTGTATGGCAAAAAGACCCCACAAGGACTCAATTGGTAAAGCAAAGATGGAAATGCTAGATACAAAACTCATGAATGGGCCTGCATCTGATCTATGATGTTGCGCCAAATGAAGAACACATCACAATGAACACTGTCATTTGGCAGAATCATAAGATAGCAATATTTCACATAGCCTACAATTTTTAGCATGACTATTAAGTTGGCAGGCATGAACCACATCATAGGTATACAGAAAAGGACCACAATTCTACAACATTCTTCATGCAGCTTAATTGGTTATTCTCCTGAAGGACCACAATTCTACAACATTCTTCATGCAGCTTAATTTGTTATTCTCCTGAAACAAAAGATTAGGGACTCTACTTGCTAGTTAATATAATCTAATTAAGCGGTTTTCGTTAACAGGATCAATTTTAATTATATATCCAACTATTTGAACCATTGGATGCATCGAGCGAGGTGAATTTTAACTATCTTTTCAAAAATTTGGTAAGCACAAGGGTGATTTCACATTTCAAAACTTGCACTTTAAAGAGCAGTACACAAAAAGAACTGTGCAGGAGACAAGCCGATCACTATTTGAAGAAAAAAAAGTTATATATCAACATAACATAGGGGTGCATTCTGGACCTTATAGTGCATCAGCTAATCTTATTTTCCCTATCAGTCACTCAGATATTGACTTTAGGATGGGTAACTTCTACTTTCTATATACTTCTCCTTTGTGAAGAATTTCAAAATGGTAATCTCATGTCATCAGGATATCATTCTCCACCGCGTGCGCGCCCCGCACCGCGCGGAGGCGGGTCTGCCGCGTCCGTCTCGTCCGCCCGCCGCGCGCGTACGCGCGGCGCGCCCGAACCATGTGGACGCGGGTCTGCGCGTCGTCCGCCCGCCGCGCGCGCGTCCTCCCCGCCGCACCGCGTCCACGCGTCGCGCGCCCGCACCGCGCTGGCGCGGTCCGCTGCGTCCGTCTCGTCCGCCCGCCGCACGCGCCGCGTCCACCGCGCGAGGCGGGTCCGCCGCGTCCGTCTCGTCCGCCCGCCGCGCCCGCGTCCACTGCGCGGCGCGCCCGAACCATGTGGACGCGGGTCCGCCGCGTCTCGCCCGCCCGCATCGCGCGTCCTCCCGCCGCACCGCGCGCGCGCACCGCGTCCACCGCGTGCGCGCCCCGCACCGCGCGGACGCGGGTCCGCCGCTTCCGTCTCGTCCTAAGTTGTCCTAAGTAAAAAAAAATTAGTTAAATATCGTTTGGTTGAGATTTTACCTTCCCATGGTTCTTCCTCAGATCAAGGAACTCAAACATATCAGCATGCCAAGGCTCCAAGTATACAGCAAATGCACCTAGTTTTTAGGAGATTGTAAGAATTTCTGAAGGCTACGGAATCAGATTTTTTTAAAAAAAAAATAATGATAGAGCCTACCCTTTCTCTTGCCTCCACCTTGATCAACATAACGACCAGTATCATTGAAAACACGTAGCATAGGAACAATCCCATTGGAGGTTCCATTTGTCCCTCGGATATAACTCCCAGTAGCTCGCATATTGTGAACAGAGACACCAATTCCTCCAGCAGATTTGCTTATAACAGCACATTCCTTCAGAGTATCATAGATTCCTTCAATGCTGTCATCTTTCATGCAAATAAGGAAGCAGCTACTTAACTGCGTCGCAGAGAATGAAACAGTAAGTAAACAATTTCACAACCCAAATGGGATTTTTTTCTGGTGGCAAAATGCACAGTACTTGGGGCCTTGGGGTGCCGGAATTGAAAAGGGTTGGCGAAGCATGAGTAAACCAGCGCTGGGACATCAGATGGTACGTTCTGACGGCAGACTCAATGTCATCCTTGTGTATCCCCACTGAAACCCTCATTAACATGTGCTGTGGCCTTTCGACGACCTTCCCGCTAAGCTTCAAGAGGTAAGACCTCTCCAGAGTCTTGAAACCAAAGTAGTCATAATCAAAGTCCCTGTCGTAAATGATCTCACTGTCCAAGCGAGCAGCATTCTGAAATCAAATGTCACGACATTAGAAGCCGCATAAGGCGCAACGTAAATCAAGGAGCACTCGGAGCAGAGCAGGCGCATTGGAATACATCGGTAATACCATCAGTTACAAAACCATTAGGGCATCTCCAATGATTCTGGTGGTTTAGTTGGTTTAGGTGGTGCTATAATCAAGGAAATGGTGAACTCAACTGGAGCAAGAATTCAGATTTTGGATGAGATAAACATTCCAGCTTGTGCCTCACACTATGAACAAGTTCTACAGGCAAGCTCGGGTTAGGGTTCACCTCCTCCCCTCCACCGACGTGCGGCGCGGGGGCCGAGGGGGCGTCGCCCATGACCGCCTCCTCGGGACGGCACTGCGGCGTCGCGTCGGCGGTGGCGCCGGCCTCCCGCCATCCGCCGCCTTGTGCTTGCGGGAGCTCGCGTCGGCCGCCTCCGCGCCGGCCGCGTCGGGTGTGGGCTCGGAGTTCGAGACGGCGGCCGATCCGGTGGAGTCTCGCCTGCGGTGTGTGTGTGTCTTCTCCTTCCTTCCGGGTGGGGTGGGGGGAGGAGGAGGCGGCGGCGGCGCGCGGGGGGGAGGAGGAGGCGGCGCGGGGTGGGAGGAGGAGGCGGCGGCGGTGCGGAGTGGGAGGAGGAGGTGAGGAGCGGCGCGCGGGGAGGACGGGGGGCGGAGGAGTGGAGGCGCGGGAGAGGTGGAGATGGGGAGCGGCGGCGCGGTGGAGGGCGGGGAAGCGGAGGAGGAGGCGCGGTGGAGGATGGGGAGGCGGAGGAGGGAGGCGCGGGGAGGAGGGGAGGCGGAGGAGCGGAGGAGGCGCGGGGAGGAGGGGAGGCGGGAGGGGAGGCGGAGGGGAGCGGAGGAGGCGCGGGGAGGAGGGGAGGCGGAGGAGGAGGGGAGGCGCGGGAGGAGGCGAACCTGCGCGCGGCGGCGCGAGGAGGGGGAAGGGAGGGAAGCGGGAGAGGGAGAGAGCGGCGACGGGGAGGAGGAGCGGGAGCAGGGCAGGGGATTGTGGGAGTTGGAGAGGGAGGACGAAGGGGTACTGCAGATCCATTGAAGAATGACCGTCGGATATGGTTGAGTAAGGAGAGAGAATGGAGGAGAGTTAATCTAGTGTGGACATTTTTAGGATAGTGTAATTCTGGGTGCATATTGTGGTGTGAACGTAGTTAAGGTCATGACTGTGGAGCAGGTAATTGTTGGGTGGATGTAGGATAATTTGAACTGGTGGATTATTAGTTTAGATTAGATAGATAATCCGTAGGTAATTGTTCTATTAGGATGAGTGCGGGGCCGGTCTTAAAAAATCAAGTCCGAGCCCAGCCCAGCCCAGCCTACAAGGGGCCTGTTTTTTTTTCCTTTGAAACTAACGTCTTTTGGCTTTTGCTATAGTACCTAACTTTTAAATAGATTATTTTCTAAAGACGAGATCTACAAGTTAATTGTAGTATATGTTAAAAGCCTAACATCTGTATCAACAAAAATCGCAAGCGAGTATCTCCCTCTCCGTAATCTTTGTCGCAAACAACTAAAATTCAAAAATTTTAGCCAAAAGTCATAAGCCGCAGCCGAAAAGAACAGACCCAGATCACGCTGAAGCCCAAATATTTAATTTTTTGAATAAAATATTAGTTTTAAGTTTTATGAACAAAATATTATCTCCATTCATTTTGAGAACAAACATTTTTATTTTTTTCTGAACAAAATAGTTTATTTTTTAATTGTTTTGTCGGTTTTTTTTGGCGATTTGGACTGAAAACTTGCTAGAGCCCAAAAGAAAAACGGAGACAGGCCGGGTTGCCAGTGAAAATGCCTAGTATGGTGAGAATTTACTCCCGCTACTTTACACAGGGATGAGGGTGTGAAAATGTGCCATCCATGCTCCCTGCTATATCTTACATGTCCAAAGCGTAGATACTCTTATCTATAGCCTCATGTTTGGTATAATATATTGTATATAGCTCATTTAGTATTATTCTGTCTTCCAATGTATTAGAAAATTTACTTGTTTCAAATCTAAAAAAAGTACATCATGTTTCATGTTTTGAGTATCAAATAGGAGATTAATTATTTTGGCTAAACACTCATTGCAAATTACATGTACGCTAGTATGAAGCAATCTAGTCAGTTGGTCTATTTTATGCTAGCTAGATCTCTATGCATGATGGATGCTTTCCGCTCTATATTGGATTAATCACACCATTATGCATCATCTTGTCTTCTTCTTTCCAAGCAATATTTTTAAATCTTCTGATTCCACGATATAAGACCTAACTACGGCGCCGTTCGTTTCGGCTTGAACATCTGGTTTCTAGCTTATTTTGCACTATTCATAAATTTCGTCTTTTTCTATATTTTTGGTTTTTTAGCTTTTTTACCGGTTCTTTTTTCTCGTATTTTTTTTTTGCATTATACGTGATGGGCTAACATATTTTTTCTAGTTTTAAATTTTTAAATTTTAATTATGCTAAATAAGCATCCGTCAGCTACAGTGTATCTTCAGCCAGCTACAGTACTTTTCAGCTATAAATTACTTAAAAAAAAGCTCTTTTGAGCAAAGCAATGCGCAAAATACACATAATACGGGAACTGACCACGATGTAACGTATACCTGCAGCCACCAAGTTGATTTCCGTTGCACAGATAAGAGCCAAGACCAATAGCATGGCCATCGCGCAGAGATTGGCGCTTGGTGAACAGCGCTCCCTCATGTCGATCTATCTCTTGCTGCACTTTCTTTGGATGCCTTAGCCAGAAGCCAATGCCTCCTAGGGTTTTTATAGCCTCGGAGGAGGAGAGGTCGATGGCGAGTTCGTGGGGCAAACGGCCAAACGCACCCACTTGCTGCTGGTTCGTGGAACCTCGCGTCTTGCCAGTCGCCTGTAGTGCAAGAGGCAGTAGTGCACCTTGACATCATCTGTGTGATTACAGTGCTCTGGTCAAATGAAGTTTTGGATGTATTCTTTTATACTGTGATTTATAGTTTTTAACTTATGATTTTTTGAATTTTAGTTATTCACGAAAGAGATTACAAAGAGAGAGACAGTCGTATGTGATTTCAGCCGGTACGATCGAAGTCGGTATAGTATATATTACAATTAACTAGTAGACCTATCTCGAAAAAACACATTATTTGAAAGCTAGTTACTGTAACGTCATATATAAGCCATAAGCCATAAATGGTTAGAACCCACCTAATTTGGTCGATTTTGGTCATTAAGTGGCCGTCCAATTAGATCTCTTCTCCTCACAATTAACTAATAGATCTATCTCGAAAAAACACATCATTTGAAAGCTAGTTACTATAACATCATATATAAGGCCCCGTTTGGCACAGCTCAGCTTCACTAGTGAATCTGTTTTTTTTTGTTTCAGCTTCATGAGCAGCTTCACCGGTGAAGCTAAAGCTGTTTTGGAAAACTGTTTGGCAAAACAGCTTCATCAATATCTTCATGCATGGTTGAGAGAGGGCAATTGTCCAAGATGCCCCTGTCTACCTGACTTGTTCTAACATTTTGGAGTTGTATGTTTGTATATGGTCATATGAATTAAAAAATAATATATTTAAATGAGTATGAATTAAAAAATTAAAATAAAAAATAAAAAAATAAAATCAGTGCGAACGGGAGGAGAGGAAACAGGCGTGGGGACCCAGTGGCAAAGTGCTGTAATTTCTGTCAACTACAAGGGCAGTGGGTTCCTAGAACTGCGAGCCTGAGGGAGAGAGCTGTGAAAAGCTACTATTTTCAGCTTCACCCCACCCTATTCCCTTGTGAGAGCATGATTTAAGGAGCTTCATCCATGAAGCTGTTTGCAAAAAAAGGTGTTTGGTAAAAAATAGCTCACAATAACTCATAAAACTGTTGGTGAAGCTATACCAAACAGAGCCTAAGTCATAAGCCGTAAATGGTTAGAACCCACCCAATTTGGTCGGTTTTGGTCATTAAGTGGCCGTCCAATTAGATCTCATCTCCTCCTCTTCTTTCTAGGGAAAGTCCTCGTCCAATTAATTAACCGAAGGCAAACAGCTTCCTGAGCTTGACCATCAGCTACAGCCCAGATGTCATTGGCCTACCTGCTGCATATAAATTGGGCTACACTGCAGTCCTTTATTTGGAGCGGATCAAGCAATCGGAGTCGGTGAAGGATGAATCGCAAGCTAGCTGTGTATACTCTTCGTTAACAATGATTCAGTGTCAGTCGCATCCAAGTCGCATTACTTCTCTCGGTTTCAAGTTCTTGGACAAAAAAATCAGTGTCTAGTGTGATCTTTGTACATGACTACATGGAGTTTGGAGCTGAAGAGGTGCTTAGATTGTAAGGACTGAGGGAACTCTTTGTACATGCCGGCACCGAGCGCAACTCCGGCCTGGCCGATGCCCCTCGCCGACAACGACCACGACGACCTGTCTCTCACGCCGCGTTGCTGCTTTGGCCAGCAATTGTACCAGAAAAAAAAACATACGTGGAGCAAAGCTACGGCGTGAAAATAAAATCTCATGAATAACAGGAAAAAAAATATGCGTAACAATTGGTTGAGAAAATTAGCAGTAACATCCTAAAAATATGGGAAATATTGTAATTGCAAAAATGGTAAAATATTTTCTTCGCTTTGTGTGTATTTAAAGAAAAATTGGCGTTTATTCGAGATTCTTGATTTGGTTCTTTGCTTAAAAATTCAAATAATGAAATCAAAATCTTGATCAAGAACCAAGACTATGTAAATCTAATCGAAAACATGCAAGCTCAAAATTTAGAATTTTAAAACTGGAAATTGGCTTTCCAAAACTGATAATAGAAATTGAATCAAAAGGTAATATCAAAACTATCATCCAATTATTATAACAAAAAATTCAAAACCTAATTACAAACTTAAGACTTGAATTCAAAAACTCGAAAATCTTCAAAAATCCTTAGGCCCTTAGCCCATTTCTCCTTCCAACCTTCTCTTCCTCTCAGCCCACTCGGGCCAGCCTGCTTTCTCCTTTCCCTCTCCCCTCTCTGTTTTAGGCCGCGCCCAGCGTGCCTGCCCGCCATACTACCTGCGTGCATCGCCTGAACCGCCCAACCACCCTCCATGTTGGACCTCAATGCCGCATGCCGGCCACGCCAAAGCTGCCCCCTGTTTCGCTTTCCCCGTGGCAGCTCGTTGCCACGCCGTACCTCGCATCCGCCTAGCTTCGCCTCCTGTTCTCCATAGCCCCGCCGCGCATCGCCTCTTGTGTTCCCTCGCCGTGTCAAGGCCATGCCACCCTTGGTTTTCCCCCTGCGCCACACCCGCATTGACTCCACCACACTAATGCCAGCTGCGTCCCACGACCACCCCGTGCTATCCCCGTGCCAGTTGCTTCAACGGCACCTTATGCCGCGCCTTCCGTTGTGCCCATGTGTGAGGCCACCGTCTAACATTACTCCTCCACTCGCCACACACGTCTTTCTCATGTGGCTTGTTGGGTATCTAGTATACTCAATGTTACTTATTTTTATCTGAATAGACAACAGAAGAAGGAAATCTGAACAGACAACCGAAGAAGGAAGAATATATCGGATATCGTGTTAAGGTTATGACTACACTCAAGCAATTCTGTGGGATTTCTTCAGTTTTTCTGAATGTAAATTAAGTTTTAGGATTAGATACTCGTAAAGTTGTTGTGGTTTGTCCATTAGATCATATTTTGATCAAACTAATCCTTTTCAAATATTTGTGAGCAGGTATGATACTCTTTTTGTCTGCAACTGAACTCCTGATCTGTTGCGGGAAATACAATGGTCCTATTCTTAAAATGGGGTGTTAGAATATCCACACATTCTTCTTTCAAGAAATGGTATTGTATATATCTGTATGATTTCTACTTTTTTTTGGACACTTTTGAAAAAAAAAACTACTGCTTTTTAGAGCATGTACAATGCAGGCTCTTAGAGAGGTGCTTAGCAATGAAAAACTATTTTTTCTTGCCACATAGGATAGATAAGGTGCTTATTTTGAAGCATCGATGCTTAAATAAGCACCAGTGCTTAGTAGATGCTTATGTATATAACTGATTCTATTAATAGAAAATATAGCATCTAAGCACCCATGGAAGAGATACTTGCATTGGAGAGAATAACTTTTTCGTAGGTGCTTGATGATGTGGCTATATTCTCTCTCTTTAAGCATTCATATATAAACATCTTGCATTGTACATGCTCTTATTGTGTGAGGAATTATTGCCGTGATTACGGGAAATTCCAGCCTAGTCAGCTTGCAACAATGCGTGACTAAGCAAGATTCGCCGGTTGGAATTTTTGTTCAAGATGCGCATCTTCTTTTCTGAAAGTGGTGAATGGTGATTGCAATTTGCAAGTGATAAATAGGTAAAAAATCTGGACGAATTTTTTTTGTCTTGCTTGCAATATTTATTTATTGTACTATCGCTTTTTACCATTAATCAGATTTGAGATGCTATATGTACACTGGAGTTCAGTAACATGAAGTAATTGTTGAGAAATTTTGGCCAGTGTGGGAATATGTTAGCTAAAAATGTGTTGAAATTGGAATCAAGGAAGCAAACCGTGCATGTAAAGTTGATCTGTATGTAACATGGGGATCGCCAGGTCCGCTAAGCAAGATTAGCTACACATAATTATCTCTATTACTTAAAAGAGCGAGTTGATGATGGTTCATCTGCCTCTCCCAACTCTCCCTTGCACCTTCTTAAAAGATCTCTAACATAAACAAGAAAAAAATAATCTACCAAAAAATAAATTCTATTACCTTGCAAATTCTCTAACAAAAATTCAGCTAGACATGATAGGATAGTATGATTTTTTTTATCAGACGCAAAGTACCAACATTCAGCTAGTCTCTACTACTTAAAAGAAGAAGTTGATGGTGGTGGTTCATTTGCCTCTCCACCTCCTCCTATCACATTAGTTTTGCGCCGACAGGTGGACCCGCCACTCCACGCACCTGTAGGATGGCTCATCTCTCGCAACGTCTTTTCTTGATCCGGATGGCTGCGGTGGCCTCTGTTCTTGCCTCGTCCTCTTCCCCCAACCACATTGTGGAGATGAAGCCATGAAGGTATCCTCTCCTCCCAGCTCCCAAAGGAAACCCTGCCCGCTCTTCGCCTGAGTACTCTTACTTCACCCTCCCCTTCTTCCTCTGAGCCAACCACCAGAAGGGCTTCCAACATTGCTTCTCAACATTCCATGCCCTCGCTTCGCTCCTCTCCGCCACAGGCCCCGCCGTCGCCGACTAGCTCCCCAACCTCATGCGTGCACACGGGAAGCCCGTCTCTCACCCCTAGCTCACCCTCCTCGTCCGGCTCCACACCATCGCACGCCGCCATGAGTTCTCTGTCCAGCCCCAGGTCCACGCTTGCAACCGCGTGTTGGGTGCGTTGGCAGCGGCAAGGCATGCTGACAACGTGCTCAAGTTGTTTGATGAAATGTCAGAAGGTGGTGTGAGGCCTATGCCGGTGACATTTGAGATCATGGTGCGTACTGTGAGTAATGGCCTTGAGCATGTCAAGTTCGAACACTAAAAACTAAATTTGAAAGATCACGTGTTGACTCATTCAATTGAATATAAAGTGAATTCCTTTAGAAAATGACAATTGTCGTTCACACCTTAATGATTTGAAAGAAGATAAATTCCTGAAGTATAGCACATAAGTTCTAAAAAAGTAATTAAGCATGCTAAATTCGCAACAACATACGAACATTCAGTTAGTTTATTGTAAAAGCTCCATGTAAGTGTTGACCCATGTACCACGCGATTACAACACACTTTAGGCCCCGTTGTGTGGAACATGGGAATTTTCATGGGCTCCTACGTTCCCGAGGAAATTAAATAGTTTTCTGTAAAATTTCTGAGTCCCAAAGGTTTGCCTATTAGGAAAATACAAAAACTCTAGGGGATACAAAACATACTGTGAGGAAAATACAAAATTCTAGCTAGGGGATACAAAACATAGTGTGCCGTTATAAATTGTTCCTCTCGATATTCAAATTCATATCTCTATATTTGTCACTCCTCTCCTTCCCGTTCAGTCATCTCTATCTGTTAGCCTCCTCCTGCCAATTTCTTAACAATGCCTTATGGAATGTTTTCATCAACAAAATGTTCATCGAATCTGTTTGTCACCTTCAAAGATTGGAAGGAAGTGAATTCTTCTAGTCGATTTTGCGTCTAGATTCCATTCGGCTAAGGCAGGATAACCAATGTCAAATGTATAGTCATGTTGTGAGATCCTGGTCTGTCTTTTCCTTCGCCGCCAAGGATTAAAAGACCAGACATTCAATGTTTTCTGTTCAAGATTTGTCTTCGCTTCTTTCCTTCCAAGTATAATCTCTTCATCGATTTCGTTGATTTCTTTTGCAAATCAAGTTAGTTGAGCGTCTTTCAGTTTCTCCTCTTTAAATACTAAGTTTCACATGGATGATGAGCCATGACCAACTATGATTGTAGAACGACGTATTTTAATGTGCAACTGATGGTCTGAACAATCGAACTATTGTTTAAAAATAGACATATAAAAACTATACTAAGGCATTACATGTACCAAAATCAAAATCTCCATCCTTGAACTAGGGTTTATTTCTAGAAAATAAATATATGCCACTATAAAACATGGCATTTTGAGATATGCCACAAAAACTTGTTTGCTTTAATATATACCACTCTAGGATATTTTTGCCCCTAGGTTCGTCTTATTCCTTCTCTCTCTTCTTTTCCACCACTTTCCTCAGCCTGTGTCGTCGCCGTCGACACCCTCCTTTCCCTGCCGCCGCTACCCACACGTGTCTCTCTTCCTCGGCAGTTGCAGAGCGCACATATCCATCGCCTCCCTTGAAAAGGCGAAGTCAACACTGGCAGCAGTGGAGGAGGAGGTGTTGCGAAGGCGGTTGTGGCGGTTAGTGGCATTCATCACCCCCAAAGGGCTAGCACAGACGTGTTCGACAAGGCGGCCACAACGCTCATAGTGCTTGCGAGGTAGAGGTCATTAGGAGGAAGGGTGGTGGAAGTCAGCAACCGCGACACTCGTGGTGTTGTGGAAGGATGCTGGAGGAGGGCGATGAGCTGTGGTGGATGCTGGCAGCGGCAGCGGAGGAGGGCGCGGAGACACGGCGGACGTTGACGGTAGAGGAGAACCAGCCTAGAGGTGATGGAGGCCACGAACAGCTGTGGGCAAGAAGAAAGAGGAGGAAGAAGAAGAATTCATGGGCAAGTGTCTTATAATAGGATATATCAAAACAAACACATTTTGAGTGCCATATTTATAATTTAAAGATTTTAAATAGTATATTCTAAAATACGCCATGGTTTAGGGTCGTATATATATATAGACCCCGTTTGGCAGAGCTCTAGCTCTAGAAAATCTGTAGATTTCCTAGAGCTGGTCATCTGTAGCTCTAGGAAATCCTGGATCTAGAGTTGCAGGCATGTTAAGTGCATTTACATGACTCATTTCATTTATATTATATATTAAATAAAAATATTTAAATCACTTTAATTTAGTCAACAAACTACAGATCCAGCATAGATCTCGGAGCTAGAGCTGTGCCAAACGGGGCCATAATTTTGCCGTCCCAAATTCATGTCGTGCGGGCAAATCCACCCCGTTCGTTCATCCCTCCAACAAAAAGTCACTCGCAAAAAAAAAAAAAAAAACCCCTCTTCGCCCGAGCCGGCGAAACGCCTTCGCCCGCGTTGCCCAACCCGCCGCCTCTAGCCCTCCTCCTCCTTCCACCAGGGCACTCCTGCCACCTCGAAGCGGAGGAGCTCTTCCTCGTCGGCGGCCTCCTCCGCCCCTCCGCTGGACTGGCGTGTAGTGAATATCCATCCGGACGTGATTCCTTTTGCTGGTAAGGAAACCCTAGTTTGCTTGGATTGTTGTTCTTCAGGATCTTTCTTCTTCGAGATCGATCTCAGTTTACTCCATCCCATTGATTGGACTATCCAAGGTGTGGGTGCATCCGCGTCCATGTATTTTGGTGCCTATTACCCTGCACTTGTACTACTAATAGCGCGTTATGTCCGCCCCTGCCCGCTGCTGCAGACTGCTCGTAGTTCATAAGGCCAGTAAGTTACTCAAATTTTGCGCGATTTGCATGTTCTTGTCCGTGATTGAAAAACGTAGGACTTGTGGAGTAGATCCAGGGTTGGGTGTTTGGATAGGTTTTGAGACCATGAACCCCTTTACGGTAGTTGAATTGTTGCCCATCGGGCTGAGCGATTAAGAGGAGAAGAGAGCGGGGAACATTTGTGGTACGCGATTGGCGAAGGCGTTGGTGGCAGGCGTTTGCGGCAAGACCCTTATGATTTGCGTGTTGATACTTGGAGTATGTTCAAGACCTTCATGTGGGACTGATTTACAAGGAATGGATAACTTCCATTGATGGGATCTAGAGGGGGGCAGCAAGTGCTTGTAGGTGTGCTGTTTAATGCTTGTAGGCGTCTTGTTGGCAAGAGTTTGTGGATTATATATAATATCGAGGCTGTCATGGCGCTACGGCGAGTCGCGGTGAGACCAGGGTGCCTGGACGCCTAGTCAACTAGGCGTCTGCCATGACGACAGTTAAACGATAGTAATAAATACAGGTAATACCTTATATAACTGAAAATTAAATAACCATGCAATATAGTAGTATAAATTATTCAAACAACATGGTCCATAATAGCCAATAATATTATCATAACAAGGTCCATAACATAAGTAGACATCTGCCACTGCCGCTATAAAAATGCCCACCCCACTCCATTCCGTTCAACTCACTCTTGTAGTTTCACCTCCTCCGTTTGCTTGCCTTGGGACTTGGGCAGGAGGAGCTCGACGTTCTTGCGGGTGGCCTGGCGGAGGCACTGGCGGAGCTTCTCGGGGTCCGCCAAGGCCACCAGGCTCACCTAGCCCTTGGTATCCAGCGCGGACTGGTCCATCACCTCCACGCCGTGGAGGTGGGCGCGGTCCTTGATGGCATTGTGGATCTTGTCGATGCAGCCCTTGCAGTGACAGTGCATGGCCACCTTGAGCATGAACACCTTGGCCGCCTTGCTCTTCTCTCTGCTGACGCCATTGCGGCTGCTGCTGCTGCTGCTGTTCTTCTCCCCCCATACGCCAGATCTGATTTCAACTCATGCCTTGGGCGTCCAGGTTGTCTTGGCGATGCCATGGTGCCCACGGCGAGCACCTAACTTGGAAAAGCTGGGAGGGAGACCTCGGCGTCGAGCTCTGGGCGACTGGACGCCAAGTCATCAACTTGGCAACGATTAGGTGACGTCGTAACAACCATATATAATATGGATACGATTATTCATGATTGAAGAGAGAATTGTGTAGATAATCTCCTAGCCTCATAGGGTTTGGGTTTACTAGATTAAGTTCGCAAAATTTGAAGTATGAATGCAGGCAAATATATATCCACTGGAGGACAAAGTAGCCTTCTTAGAATCAAGGGAAGAACACTAGCTGACATCTGAGATTGTTGATCACTTTTTAGTAGCTAAGCGGCTTTTGCGACAAAGTCCAGACAAATAACAGAATATGCTTACAGAATTAATTTGAATGGTTTTAGAAGTTAAATATAATTATGTGTATGCCCACTTGCTTGATAATGATTACTTCAGTGAAGTAAATGATGTGCTTTCATAAGCTGTATCTAAATCATTGAGTTGTCTAACAGGAGATAGTTGGACGATATACCATGTTGGCTAGAGTTCAAGGATATCTAGGATAAGAAGTGGACAGATTAAGATCGTGTTGTACAGTCCAGTGATATCTCTTTTCATGTTGTACATAAAATCCAATTGGACATTTTGTTAATATTTTGTGTCATTTCTAAAGCAAGAAGTTGTGGATCATCAGAAGCACAATGATAAATATTATTTCGTTGCTATTGTTTATTATTGTTTTGATTTTCCTGTGTATAAGTTTCAGTGCTGAGAAAACGAAACGATGCACTCTGTCACAGTTGGTTACTTTTCCTCCAAAAATTTCAATTTTCTTCGAAAGTCTTTTAGATTTGTTTTGCACAAAATTTTTGATGCATCTTGATGAATCCTTTTTAATTCAGTTTGGTTCTTTCGCGGGTTTTAGTGCCCTAATGGGAATGAAGTAAGTTAGCTGTACGCTATAAAAAGGTAAAAGATGGTTAGCATTAACACATCTGTTGACTAAATGCTTGTGAACTAAGGTATCTTTTTCACAACTCTCCCCAAAATCCCCCATTCTCCTAGATATTCCACTATCCTGTTCTCCCCTTGTTCCTTCCTAATTCCCCTTGCCTTCCCTAATACACCCCTTCCTTCCTTTCTTTACCCTCCCATTCATCCCCCTTTACCCTCTGTCCTCTCCCTACTTCCCCATATACCATATGGCCATACATGCTTCACTTGCCCTACCTTCAGTCTCCTCCATTTTAACCTTACCAATTGCCAGATTAGAGATCTGTTCCAGGCTGCTTTATTAACGATGCCATCTTTGATATCTGTTTTTCATACATATTTTGTTTTTGCGTCTGGAACAAATGATGCATCTTGTCTTCACGCTTTACTTGAGAATTTTGTGACGGATTTTCATGTGCATCATGGCAGCATAAGTGCATCCACAATACGTGGGCTGACTGCAACATATTACTTAGCTATTAAGTTAGGGTTTAATTAGAGATAGGATAGGATCATATCTAGATGGAAAGTAATCTTATCATTAGATGGAAAGTTTATATTGAATTGTTAGGTGCTCTAGTATTGTCCCGATATAAAGGGCGGCATATTATCATTGAGACCAAGCAATGAATAATCAGTACGTCTATCCCTACATCTTCCTTCCTCCTGTACGTCTCTCCTCCTCCCTAGCTGCTGTGTGCCCTACCCTCATGCGCCATCTCCGTTCTACCACCCTATGAACTAGGTCCTGACACGGATCTACTGCTACTTCTCGGGTGTTCGCCCACAATTTTGATAGGAAGGAGGAAGAAACAGAGATGGGAACTGGGGAAAATATAGGTTTTTCTTCTTCGTTCCCTTCTCTCATGTATGCCTGGGTTTACATAGTCCATTCCATCGATCGCACTGTCGCATAGGTTGGACCCATTAGCCAGCTAGAATTGGAAGGTGAAATCAACGCAAATTTTGGCCCATCCCTTAGCCCATAAACTCAGTAGTTAAACTCAATTATCTGACTTTGCCATCTTGCCTAAGAGTCTCGAAATATTGATTTACAATGCTGCATACAATAAGAATAGTGTTATGGGCTTACTTTCATTGAGGGTAAACACCGTCGAGAGGATGGCCGGATCATGAATGACCGGCGATGAGAAAGCACAGTCGGCTGGGAGTCCTTTGCGCCTGTGCACACAGAAGATGGACAAAGGGGGAAGAAAAGGCAACTGATTCTTTTCTTAATTCCAATAGCATACGGCAACCCCTTTATATAGATGGGCTCCCTTTAACAAATAGAATATAATATTAATCATATCCCTAACAAATAGAAACTAATCGCTAACTTCCTAATAATGAACCGACTGGACCCAGGGCCGACTGTACCTGCGCCTGCTATTGCTGTGTCGGAGCTGGTCTCACCTGACCCCCTTGGCTGGTTGTGATGCCCGCCTATCTGTCGCCTGGCTCGGATGCGTGGTTGACACAACGTGCTCGACCCAACATGGTCGATACGCTTTCATGATACGCACCTACCTTCTTGCGTCTCCGCATGTAGTGTTGTCCGACCATGATATCTCTCCCGTCCTCCGGAAACAGCTCGTCCTCGAGCTGTTAGGTGGTGGCCATGGTTGCAGTCCAGGAGATCCTTGTTGGTGACAAGGCTCACGCCTAACCCGACATGCACGCACAGATGCAAATAAACAAAACACAACGCTGAAAAGAAACAAAGCCTTTTACATCTTGGCTTATTTCTCTATTTCAGACCAAAAATTAATTAGAAACCGACTTATTTTGCTGCGCCATTTTATTGACTTGGTCGACACGCCTGCAGGTGGACCCCATCCAAGGTCGCACTAGGAAAGGAGGGCATGCAGCTTTGGTTTTGGAGGCGCTGGTTCGGCCCTACTCAAGTAGCATGCCCGGCAAAAAACAACAATGTGATTTCCTGCTAGTTTTCCTCCTAGAAAATCTCCAAGAACCTTTTCTCCCATGAGTGTGTGGGAAACAAACTCCGAACCAGATTGGTTTCTATGTGAGAGCTCGGATTCATTTTGATATGGTAGCCTCAAAACAGGAGAGTCATTTCCTTGATTCGGAGTTAGCTTAAAAATCAAGTCCGATTTTCTTCTATGAAAGCCAACGCATGCAACCAAGATTTCCTTCCCACGTTCCCTTCTTTCCATCCAAGCACATGCTGCATGCATGCACATCTCCTCCCATGCTCCTCCTAGTTCCCGCGCAAACAGGTATCCACACATAGCTTGCGCACATGCTGCACACACATACACATTATGTACATTGTGTTCACACGGCACAACCAATAGACTGCATGCATGCATGCTCACATGCACATCAAGGATCGTTCCTTCTGTTGCGTGATGTGCCATTGCCGCCTGATCTTGACGTGTCACCAACGACTCTTGAGGCACCACTGCGGTGGCTGGAAGTAGCACCGCTGCAGCTGTTGGAGGTAGCGCCGTCGCCACCTCCTGATGTGACGCCGCCACTGCTAGAAAATGCGTCACCACTAGCCTTGGACGCGACTGTGATGAGCAGTGCTGCCTTTGCTCACCCTTCATTGCTGTTATCGCGTCCTGATGCAACACCGTGGCTGCTTGGGGCAGCATCGCTGCATCCACTTCTCCAAGCAGCGTTGCCGCCGTCACAGGGTGCGGCTTGTACCCTGTGCGCCGACCTTGGAAGATGCTACGCCGGTGTTGCTTGAAAACGCACCACTGTCTGTGCCAGATGAAGGAGCAGCAGTAGCAGCGTCACTGCTGTGGCACAACCACCATTGCTCCTGCCTCTTGTGCTGCCGGTTGTGTCATAGCCAACGCCACGTTACACTGCATCTTCTTTGCCATCAGGGAGGCCTTGACCTCCATCGCGAGCCTCATGCAGTTCTCGATAATCTCGACAACAGAAGCCATGGTGGGTGACTCTGATACCAAGTTGTTATGGGCTTACTTTCATTGAGGGTAAACACCGCTGAGAGTATGGTCGGATCTTGAATGACCAGCGGCGAGAAGGCGCCAGCCAGCCGGGAGTCCTGTGCGCCCAGCCGAGAGTCCTGTGCGCCCGTGCACATAGGAGATGGACAGAGGGGAAGAAAAGGTAACTGATTCTTTTCTTAATTCCAATAGCATGCGACAGCCCCCTTATATAGATGGGCACCCCCTTAACAGATAGAATCTAATCTTAATCATATCCTTAACAAATAGAAACTAATAACTAACTTTCTAATAATGAACCGACTGGACCCAGGGTTGACTGTACCTGCGCCGGCGCTGATCTCAACTAACCCCCTTGGCTGATTGTGATGCCCGTTTGGCTCGGACACATGGTCGACACGCTTTCATGATACGTGGATGCCTACTTGCGTCTCCACATGTAGTGTTGTCCGAGCATGACAAATTGTTATTCAGATCATTGGCATGTAATATTGTATGACTTTGTGTGTTTTTTGGGGTGTGTGTGTTGGGGGGGGGGGTTCAATAGTGCTGATGATTTTCCTCATCTGTGTGTTTTTTTATTTGCGGGCGGGTAATAGTGAAATCATTGATTGAATTTGTTGTGGGGATGAATCCCTTTATTCCCTGTCCCTGGCTCCCTGATTGGCATGTGATAACTTCTAGCTTGCACTATTATGCAATAGGATCCTTCTGAATTTTCAGAAAAGCTCTTAAAGCTTGGTGATAGAAACATCATTTGTGCTTCGTTACACTTCCAGAAAAATAGGTATAAGTATAACAGCTGTGAAAAATTAGGTTGTTTGGTATATCTAACCTATTAACATGCCCCTTGCTGGTAACCTCTTGTCTTATTAGTATTGGTAACCTCTTGTCTTATTAGTATTGATTCTGATTTTCTGGACCATATTTGATAGTGTAGTAACTTCACCAGTTCTTATTTGCATTGTTTCTAATTCATTGTCCAGGAATTTATTCGCAGAAATTGGAGGATGGGATTACTACATTAAGTTTGAGGATCATCTCATTAAGCAATATACCTGCAATCGACAGGTATAATCTGACTTCTGATGGATGAGTTCTTAAGTCTGAGTTTTCTTTTTTTTATTCCAGTGTCTATATATTTGGCATCTGAATTTATGTTGCATGTGATTAACAGATGAGTCCAAAATGGAGTGAATGCCCTTCAAATAGTTATAGGGAACTATCTTCACATGAAAATGGAGAGTGCAAATTATCCTTAGCAGAAACAACCCCTTCGTCCACAAGCTATTTTGGTTTACCGGCCATCAACAGAATGTGCTCCCTATCTGCACAAAAGAAGGATGGTAATGTTTATAAAAGAAGGAAGACAGATAAGGATTCGAATTCCCTTACAGCAGATGAAGAAGTTAAAGAAATGGCAACCCGAAGTTGCACAACTTCTGAAGATCACTCTTCATTACTGCTACCTGTTGTTCCCTCAGATGCAACAATTTCAAATTCGAGGGCAGGTAAGATAGATCCTATCCAAGAGCGTGAAAAACCTGCTGAAGTTTCATTGGAGCCAAATTCTGGTTTGAATGATAGATGTTCAGTATCAAGTATGACACCATCTTTCATGATGTTAGACAAAAAGGATGCTGCTGAATGTTCCTCATCAAATGTAAGCCCTACAGAACCAATAACAGAGCTCACATCAGCAAGGGATCTTTGCATTGCCATACTGAGAAAAGATGGACTCATTACTGAATCACGAACTAGAATCACTATAGAGGATTTCACTGATCGTGATGCGAACCGTTTGTTGGCATGCAAAACTTGTGGGACCTTGGAGCATCCACTAAAGATGCTAATATGTGATTATTGTGAAGCAGCATTCCATTTGTCTTGTTGCATCCCTCGTATTAAGGAGCTACCAAATGATGAATGGTATTGTCAGCCATGCTTGAGGGAGAAACCTAAGAGTATTTACGGCAAACTGTTAGAGGGCAAGGTCATGTCTTCAGGGAATATTAACCAAAGGCCTCATGGCATGAGTCATATAGAATACATGTTGAAAGATACTGAACCATATGTTACTGGGGTTCGAATTGGTAGAGATTTTCAAGCAGGAGTGACAGAATGGTCTGGTCCCACTTCCAGGTGTGCTTACTTGTACAATTGCTTGTAGTTCTAACATCTGCATTTATTAGGAATAGTAACGTGTAATTTGGTATAGTAAACTTAAATGTCTGACTACAGCTATTTTACATGAACATAAAGATTGCTATACTTTTTGTTCGTGTTATGGTCACCACAATCTTAAGTACATCTTAAACATCTTAAACTTTTTATGTAAAAATGTTGTAAGATATGCTCTTCCTAATCGTTGTGTTGAATATGTAGTCATCATCACCACAACCTTACATATTAATTAATATTTATTTTTGAATTGTGCATGTGCCCAAGTTATTGTATTGATCTATTCTATTTGATATTTGTTGTACATTCTCAAAAGGAGGAATGTTACCTGCCACTGGATAAAAGGTTTTTTGTAATTTTAATCTTGAACTTTGGTTGCTTTTTTTTTTGTCATAGCAAAGTATGCATCATTTAAGAATATGTGCCAGCAATATTGATGTTATATATTGATCACTCAAATCGTTTAAAGCTTAAAATTTTATAAAGAACCGAATGAATGGAAGTACATTTTTTTGGGAGAATAGTAAAATTTTAGAAAATCCAAAATAAACTAAAGGTTTAGAGAACATTAGGTGAGTAGGGATGCAGCAACCACTTGGGATTACTCGCACAGTCGTGACAGGTTGGTTGGATAGCTCGCACAGTCGTGACAGGTTGGTTGTGTTGGAAGATAGAATTGGGTGGAATTGGATGTATTGCATTGAGCCTCTAGGGCGGTATATATAGAGGTACAAGACTTGGGGGGCAAGATGGTACAAGGGATTGTAATCCCAATTGGACTCTATCCTACCAAATATGTATTGTACTCTAACATCCCCCCGCAATCACAATGGGAGCGTCGCAAGCGGTGAGGCGGAGAAGAAAGCGAAGAGCTAACATCCCCGATCATAACCGTCGATGCGCGCGTATGTCGTGGATCGAGCAGAACCGGCAAGTAGCTCAAGCAAGGCGGTAGCCCTTTGTGCCGATGTCGAGGTAGCCGAGCGCGAGGCGAGTAGTCGTGGTCGAGGATGCCGTCGGCCGAGATGGCCGTGGTCGGCGTAGTCGTGGTCGGGTTACCGGATGTCGAGACGGATCGCTCATGAAGCCACGGCGCAAAGAGGCGCCATGGTGACGACGAGCGCCGCGGCGATGCGTCGTGGAAGGCGATGCCGAGGTCGACGCGATCGGGCCGTCGAGGATGTAGGCGAAAAACGATGCAATCGAGGCGACGGATGGGAACGGAGGGTCGATGCCGAAGTCGATGCGATCAAGCCGCTAGAGCGGCGTGTGCGAGTTTGCCGGACCGCAACGCGTCGGGGCAAAGCACGCGGTGTTGCGATCACGGACGTACAAGAGAGGCCCCAACCAGCGTGGTTGTCTTTGGAAGAAGAAGCGATGCGGGAGCGGGCGCTACTACCCGGCGAGTAGTCCGGCAGACGCTCTAGCGCGGCGGCGATCTGACGCAAGGTATGCGGTGGCGGCAGTAGCGCTCGATGTCGGCGATGAAGGCCCGATCAAGTATGGCGAAGACCATGTGCGAGCAGATGGCGCACAAGAGGTTGCGCAAAGCGATGCGTCGATGCGAGGGACGGCGATGTAGATGCAACGGCGAGGACACACGTGCGGTGGTGCTGCGGCCGAGGAGGCGACGGCGCAGCAGCACTGTTGCTCGGAGAAGATGCACGTAGTACTCGACGACGGACGCCACGGGCCGGGTGGATCGCGCTGTCGGTCGATCGAGGCGAAACGCGCGAGGCGGAACGACGATGGAAGAAGTCGGTGGAGGCGTCCCGATCTGTGGTGGCGATGACGAACCGGCGATGAAGACGTGCGACGGGATGATCGAGACTCTACGCGCGAAGGCGTCCCCTCGACATCGCGTACCCGGTCTGGCCGCACAGTCGAAGAGCCGGTGTAGTTGACGCCGATGTCGGAGTAGATACGTGCGAGGTCGACGGGCGGTGGGCGACTCAACCCCGATCAGTGATCGGGAAAAAAAGGAAAAGATACAGCAGCAGCAGTGGATCCTCCATATGCAACTCACTGGGTATATCTAGCCTGATGCCGATATGGTCGAGGATCGGAGCAGGACGGAGCGCCAGATCTGGACGAAACAGTAGTTCTTTTTTTTGGTTACCTTTAAAAGGTAACACCATCCCATCCGATCCGATCCGGATCTGGCTCTCGGCGGGGCTGCACGGCGCCGTCGGCTCGAGGCGGCAGCGCGGTGGCGGCCACGGTCGAGAGACGGCGGCCGGCGGCGGGCTTCCGGCTAGCTGGTCGAAGAGGCGGCGGGAGAGGTCCAGGCGGCGGCAACCGGGAAAGGTGGCGGTAGGCGCGCGGCGACCGGTGAGGAAGAAACGGCGTCGAGGCGGATGGGGCGGACCTCTCCAGCGGCCTGGCGAACCTCTCCAGCGGCCGGGCGGTCCTCTTGGCTGGCTCGGCGGCGGACTCAAGAGGCGCGGCTCGCCCCGGCGGTGGTGGTTCGAGTGGTGGGCTGCCGACGGATGGAGGCCCGGCCGTGCGAGGATGTTGCGGCGATCGGCGAGTAGAGACCCGGCGAGGAGCGCGCGAGGAGGAGCGGCAGTGGTCCAGATCCGCCACCGGCGGCGGCGCTACGGCCGGCGTGGGCGCGCGTCTGGCCGCCGCCACCATGGCGGCTCAGGGACGGGACGCGGCCTTGCCCGGCCGCCACCACGGCGGCGCGGGAGAGGGGCGCAGGCCAGCCGCCTCCACGGCGGGGTAAGGACCAACCGCGACGAGGACGGAGGTACGCCCGATCTGCTGCTTACGACGACGACGATGGTGGCTGGATCAATAGGATCCGCCGCCTAAACAGTGGCGCTGCCCCCGGCGGAGATAGATCTCCCCGGGGGCGCGCGGTGCGGAAGCGAGCGGCGGCTAGGGTTAGGATCTAAACCTAGGCGTCTGATACCATGTTGGAAGATAGAATTGGGTGGAATTGGATGTATTGCATTGAGCCTCTAGGGCGGTATATATAGAGGTACAAGACTTGGGGGGCAAGATGGTACAAGGGATTGTAATCCCAATTGGACTCTATCCTACCAAATATGTATTGTACTCTAACAGGTTGGATAGACAGTGTAATTAGATGACATCGGTGTTGCCAAACTAATGGTATTCCCTTGTTCCAAACTAGCATGATATAGTGTGTTATTTTGTTGTATCATTGGCCCCGGGTTAGTATTGCTTACATTCTCAAAATTATTCCATCATGTTGATTTTGTTTTTTTTTTTGGGTGTAGCAGCGATGGTTATTTTGAGGAACCCTCTGAATTTGATCCTGCTGAACTCACTAAATTGAATGTAAGAGTTGTACGTTTGAATTAGTAGTATTCCCTACATAAAGTTTCTTAAGCTAGTTCCTTGCTTGTATAGTTGTTGAAAACGAATAATCAAAATAGATCTTCAATTGGTAACTGGATACAATGCCGTGAGGTCTTGAGCACAGGAGATTGTGACAAGCCAACTGTCTGTGGCAAATGGAGAAGGTAAAGAAAATTTCTCTTTTATAACTTTTCTGTTTTATATTTATATTGGTAGGAATTTTTAGTATTTTTTTTATCCTGTGACAATTCAATTGGAGCAAGTATTTAAATTTAAAATTCCCATGCCAGCCTCTCTTTTCCGAGTCACTGCACCATAGTTAGTTTAGTTGTGGACTTGTGGTTCCATTTTGATGTAAGGTCCTTAAGGAATGTTAAGAGTGTTACAACTTTTCTTTCCCATCCTCTTGCAAGGTGGTTGGTAGTGATTCCCAAGTGAACTAGGTAGGAGCTGGTCAAAACATGGTGAACAGATCAAATTTGGTCTATTTCTGGTCTGGTGTAGCATAAAAATAGCATGTTTATACCTTTTTGTTTTGAAGAAATTTATTCATATTTTTCTACTGAGCTAAATTCTCAAACATGTAAAGATTATCTTATCTCCAAACTTCTCTACACTCTGTTAGCATGTTAATATGTTATGTGTACCTGATTGAACCCATCCTACTTCAGTCCTGTTCAATGAGTAAATTGCTTGGTTTGTATTGGTTATAGTATCTTATAGAGCTACTGTTGTAGATGAAGCACTGCTTATGTACTTGGATTTCTGTACGGCTCACCCCTTTTTGCTAGTCTTGCCTTTTCTTGTTCATAGGAGTATCTTGTGTTGAGGGTATCTCATAAATATTTTATTTCATGGGATCTCCTGCAGGGCACCCCTATTTGTTGTTCAGTCAGATGATTGGGATTGCTCTTGTTGTCTTCTTTGGGATCCAGCCCGTGCTGATTGTGCTGTTCCTCAGGTAACATTGTACTTATTTCTTGATTACTCAACTAATGTAAATCATCTCACCTCAGTTTATGGCCTTGTTTTTTTTTTTTGGCTTTTCAGCGTCTTTTGGCTTTTGGTTTCGTAGTTACTATTCATTAGACTAATAATCCGCAGCCCAAAAGAACAGGCTCTATGCCTGGTGGCAATTACGAGTGCTGGGTGGTAAATGACCCTAGTGTTTACCATGCAACTGGTGTTCTTATTCAAGTTTTGCACCTATCTATTTCTAGCATGTTTCCATTAGCTTGCATGCCGTCATGTTTCTATGATACTCTAAAAGCTTTTATTTCTCATTACTGTATTAGTTGCTTAAATACGTTAGGTGGGTTCTTTTGGGCTGTAGCTTATGACTTAAATTTTTGAATTCTGGCTATTCGCGAGAGGTAGTATGCAAAGGGAAATATTCGTATATGATTTTGGCCGGTACAGCTGAGCTCAGTACACTTTTTATTATAATTTTCCTATTGACCCCGTCTTGAAAAAACATACCGTTTAAAAGCTAGTTACTGTAGCACGTACAAGCCAAATCCGACTTTAAGTGGTGCCGAACCCAGCCGTTACAAATACAAACATATTAGTGTAATGGTAAAGCTATTAGTGTTAAAGGCACTCTAATTTTTATAAAAGGATGCTCTAGCGGCTGCCTTATTCCTGAACATGGTCTCCAATATTTTGGTTCCACAGGGTTGTAGAGCAAAAAAGGCTGCAGCCTGAAGTTTAAGAAATGATTTTGGTGCCCTTTATTTTGAACAATGATTACATTCGGCATATTTTTATGATTATTTGAATTGAAGTATTTATGCATAAATTACCTACGGTCATTGTATTGATCTCTGTTATTGAACCTAAACTTGTTTTTATTTTTTTTGGCTGAAGTACATATCTGTAATTTCTATTCTAGGGAAGAAATACATCTGCATGAAATTGGCTGGAACTAGTATGGAGTGGGCTGTTTGTAGTATGGATTCCAAACTTACACTAATACATTGAGAAATTTCTTTTTTCTTGATACTCGTTGGTTGGTAACTGGCTAACTGCTTTTAAATATAAAATGAGATATAAGAAATGTATTGGTGGTCTGCACCTGAGGTTATAAATCATATGACAGATAGTTCAGGAACGCTGCTGGTATCTGTTTTGTCTACTGGTACACAACCTTTGGTTGGCCTGTTGTATTTCCTGCAATGCTGTAGACCACATACAACTGGTATTTCGAAGTGATGCTTTTAGTGTCCTGAAATTTGATTGTTTGCTGCAGGAATTGGATACAGATGAAGTTCTAAAGCAGCTGAAGTATGTAAACATGGTAAATTCTAATCCTACAAATTAGTGCATTGTTGTGTTATCCTTTTACTCGCTCTACAAGAGAATTTCAGTGTGACTCTTTTCTCACTGTGGTTACAAACCTATGAAAATTAGTAAGAAATAAGGATGGCGAGCTTCTTGAATCAGGAAAAGGGTGCAATTTGAGAGTAGCATCTATTTTAGGAATTAGGACCTGACAATCTGACATAGCCTGTGTACTGCCTACATCATAAATCTGTGCCTCTGAATGCATCTCTCATCATGGTTTGATCCTTGGAACATGGTACTTGTGGATCATGTCGTTTTGGGTTGGAATCGCCACATGCTTATGCATAACGTGTTTTAACTGAAGTTACTAGTTCAGATTCTTGCAGTTACACGCCATGCTTAGCATAATAGAAAAGTCTTCCAGATAACTTTACTACTGTTACCACTCACCAAGCTAAGTAGATTGCTTCCTGTTTTTTTTACTGACCTCGCATGATATAGCTGTTAAATTTTTGTTTAGGACAGTAGTATTATTGTTTCTTTTGAGAACTGGACATTAGTATTCAAGACTGATACTACCTAAATTATGTATTTTACCAGTATCAATTGGTTAATTAAAAATATATTGGTCTAAACATAAATTATGTAATGAACTCCTTGTTTGAATTCAAACTGATATGCATTTTCTTTCATCAATATTCAGCTGAAGAATCGGCTGGTTGGCCGAAGTCACAAGCCTGCTTAAATTCAGGGATGGTACGGTGGGCGGTCCTAAAACAGGGATATCAATCCAGCATGAATGAGTCACCATGCGTCATGTTGTCATGTAGTGAGCCATCTGTTGTCAATAGGACATGTGAGAAATATGTTGTAGTCTTTTCCATTAGTTGACCCTAGTCATCCTTCCCCTTTGTATTGGCCTCATAGGTTTTGATCCAAAAGAATTGTACAACATAGGTTTGTTCATGCAGTTTTCGAATCAGAAGTATCTGGTATTGTATTTGCCATTTTATGAACACTATTTGATGTTGCTATCTTAGAAGGGGATTAAGTGGGATCCCATTTTGTAATGCCTGTCGTGTTTGTGTAGAATCTGTAGATACAGAGTTCTATGCAGCCCCCAAAAAACAGACATCTTGCATAGGCAGTTACTATTTTTTTTACAAAGGAATGAACAAAATCAGAATATTTTGGAAGTTTTTCCGCATTATCATTGTTTGGATACGTACTTTTTTTTGTTACTTATTTACTTTGTACTGACACTTTGAATTACATAAGAATCATCATTCGCATGTTTCATTTAACTTCTGGATGATCAATAATGAAGTGAAACTTCTCTGGTTCATCCTATTATTTAATATACACCAATTTATTTGGCTAACACGGTAACACCAAGACTGACGAAAGTGCTATGCATATGAATGTATACGTACGCCACCTCTCCGGACCTCTGGTCGGAAAAAAAAAGGTTTTCTACTTCTTAGGTCTTGTTTGGATCATAGGAAAAATAGGAGTAATTGGAATCTGAAGGAATTTTCACCTTAAGTCTTTACCATGCCTTTATTTTTTTTACACATATTTAAGAAAGCATGTGCGGTGTGCCCATATTTAAGAAAGTGTGTCCGTACACCGTGGGGCCTTTTGTGTCCATAAATTTCAAACATGTGTAGTGAACACGTACATATATGTGTATATGTATGTGTGCATGAATGGTGCGAATATGGTGTATGTTGAGTATGTGTATGTGTTGTGTACTCTATTAAAAAGGAATCACTTGCGTTATTGCGTAACCCTGAGCATGAGCATCCATGGTCACCGTATGTATTCTGTATGAGTCATATGATTAGTAACTAGTACACACATTCACAACATTGAAATCACATTCATACACATCATATATATTTAATTTATGACAAAGGGATGAATACATAAGCGATTGCATAATAAGGTTTACAGTATATGGCAAACTGGTCAAGAGAATAACAGAGTCAAAAGTAAATTGCAGTAGAAGACAAATAAATAAGCAGAAACAACTAGTGGTATGCCACCATAGTCCACATGCAACTGATTAGTGATTAGGCCCTAGAAAACCTATCGTCAAACTTCCCAATGCTGGGGCAAAGTACGCGTATATGCAAGACTTGTAGTGTTTTGTAAAATTATACATATATGCAATGCTATCAAAGGATGAGTCTCTATAATAAGTTATTTTCAGTATCAAACAAATTTTATTTGTAATATCGATAAGTAATAATTGTGCAGACAGAATTGTAAAGAGCATTTGACATATAATGAAATAACATTTGTATAACTTTGATAACAGTAGATCAAATCCATTCACAGCTTTCCTTCGCTGAGAACATTGTATAAATCCTACCCATGGACATGGCACACGATTAGACGTTCATGCCATCCTATATGTTCAGTGAAATAGTTCTAGAAAAGAAAAACTATAGCCTTTGTGGCTACATCCAAGCTTGATCATGACCGCAAGCACGATTATTTAAACAGTTTTGACACTCTGCAGAGATTGTATAATATTACCCACACGAGGCGTGGAAGAAGACAAGAAGGAAGATATGCACGCGTCGAGGTGACGGGTAGATGGGGGTTGGCAACAGCAGAGGAGAAATTGCGGGCGTGGCGTCAGAAACTGGGGGCAGCTCGGCCGTGACGGAGCTGCACGAGCGCATGAGGTGGAAGACGATTACTACGAGCGGGCCCGACGAGTCAGCAAGCGGAGAGAGGCAGCCTGACGGGATCCTCAAACTGATGTTGAAGAGAACAATGTGGCCGACAAAACGTGATCGACAAAACGTTGTCGACACACCGTGGTTAACACAATATGGTTGACTGAACGTGGTTGACACACCGTGGTTGAGAACAGTGTGGATGAAGGTCTCGAGTTAGAGCAAACTGGTCGAAACTCTTGAGTAAGGGTGGAGCATTCAAATATCAAAGTGTGAAGTGGTCATATTTTACGAGGGCCGACTTAATAGTCGTGATGCAAATCTGAGCACAAAGCTGGTATGCACGGGCTGCAGGACATGAGTGTGTGCATGCGGTCGAAGACAAGCATAATTAAAAATATTATACTGGTTTCAGCCTGTGTTGCCTATAAAGCAGAAACACCACACAAAAGCATAGTGTAAGTCCTGACAACGATGGAACCGAGTGTATCTTTAGCTGGTAGAGAGGCAAGTGTGCGTTTTCCAGTCTCACTTGCCCGTGTTCGATTCGCAGGGCTTCTGCCAAATTTTCCAAAGAGAAAAAGCATGATAATGCTGGTATGGATGGAACGCATCAATTGACCTAAAGAAGACCCTTTTTTGTGAAGCACACTTCCATTTTTCTCCTTTTTTTCTCGACTAGGCATCCAAAGTTAGGGTAGCACATCATCAATTCCCCAATCTATTCATCCATGACTAGACATTTCCCAAGAAAGGCAGGCAATCAACTCACTGGCGGTGACGCCGAAACCCAACCGATACGTTGTCACAACAAAGAATACACTGCACAGCACCAACTAGCATTGCTCAAAGTAACCAGTAAGAACAAAATCGAATACAAACACAAGTATCTCAAACCGGCAAAGAAAGGGGGTGTTTTTATGCTTTCTTTAATAATTATTTGTATAATTTTTAAAATATGACAAATGATGGATAGGTATTACTTAACTCTTTATATATTTTGAGATAGAGAGAAAATCGTAGATTCATTAAGGTAGTGCTCTAAAGGGTTTATAAGCTCAGGCTTCAGGTTTTTTTTGTATTATAGCAGCTGAAAATGCACTGTAGTTGTTGTTAGCTTTTTGTGCATAATTAAATTTTAAAAAAATTAAAAGTTATATCACCACAGATAATGTAAATGAATAAGGAGAAAAAAGAAAAAACCCAAAAATAAAAAAGAAATTAAGAAACGGAAGTGTTATACTACACTTGAATGTTTTTTTAGGGCAAAATCAGTCGAATTTCTGACCTTTCAATCTTCGTGTGGATTCGTGCACCATCTTCGCCGCCTGTATCTTCCTCCCCTCCTGTGACGCCATCGTCTTCGCGCGCTCGCCGCTTGTGGGATTAGGGCTCGGGTTCATCGTGAGGGATAGGGTTCACCTGAGCACCCCAAGCTTAGAAGAAGGCTGGGACGACGGTGGATGGGCGGTGGGAGGTGGAAGTGGTGGGGCAGCGGTGGCCCCACCTTGACTGTGGGCGTGGGGTAGGCGGCTGGGGCAATACGTCGTGGAGTCAATTAGGTGGCGGAGAGCAGCGTTGGCGGATCCAGCGGCATTTGCTGTCGGAGACGGGGAAGAAGGGTGGGGCGGGGCATTGAGGCAAGCGACGAGGAAGGAAAAGGCCATGAGAGGGAAGGAGAAGGCGGCAGGAGGGAAGGAGCAGGATGAGAGAGGTAGTCGCTAGTGGACCTCGTCGGCGCTGGGGGCAATGCCGCGCGAGGAGGCGGGTGGCGGTGCAGGGGAGTTGGGGAGGCGACAGCTGAGGTGGGGTAGGAGTGGAGGGTAGGGTTAAGGTTTCGGTTAAAGAGATTTTATATATGATGGATGAAATGATTTAGGTTCTTAATTTTTCATCCGATAGTTAAAAAAATAACTGATTTAGAGAAAAAAATAATCAGAAGTTATATAGACACTCCTAGCGAAAACTACAGTCCAGGAGCAAATACAAGCTTAAATAATCACGAGAAAAAAAGGCACAACCACACGTACACGTTCACAGCTCACAAAAGCGATCCGACACGCCCACGTTCTCCCCTCTCCCCGTGGTCGCGCCGCGCCGCGCCGCCGCGCCCACGGATCCCACCGACGCACGGCCGTACGGTCCTTATCAACCCAACCCCACCGGCCGCCCGTCTCGCTTACAATTGCTAGGTCTCCCTCCTCTCCGGCTCTCCCCTCCCACGCTTCCTTCGTTTCAGCCGCAAACTCCCATCCACCCACCCCCCGCCCGCTTCCCCCACCGATCGAGAATCCACCCAAATTTCCCCTCGAAAATCACTCCCTCCCCACCTCGCCGCCGCCTCCTCCGCGCAGATCCGCCCATGGCAACCTCCTCGCGCACCTCCTGGGCCGACGTCGCCGACGCCGACGCCGACCCCGCCCCTCCCTCGGCTTCCGCCCCCGCCGCATCCAACGCTCCCGCCGCCCGCTCCTCCTACGTCCCTCCCCACCTCCGCAACCGCTCCTCCGCCGCCGCCGCCGCCACGGCCCCTCCCCCGTCCTCCGCTCCGCCCCCTCGCGCCTCCCCCGCTGGCCTCCTCGGCCGCCCCGGCGGCGGCATGGGCAAGCCGCGCCCGGGGAGGTGGGACCGGGAGCCGAACCCGTTCGGGAACGAGGACGCGGTGGCGGAGGAGCCCGCGGTGTTCGACGAGCACCAGAACACGGGGATCAACTTCGATGCGTACGAGGACATCCCCGTCGAGACCAGCGGCCGGGAGGTGCCGCCGCCCGTGGGCACATTCGCCGAGATTGACCTAGGGGAGGCGCTCAACAACAACATCCGCCGGTGCAAGTACGTGCGGCCCACCCCCGTGCAGCGGCACGCCATCCCGATCTCACTCGCGGGGCGGGATCTCATGGCGTGCGCGCAGACGGGTTCCGGCAAGACGGCCGCGTTCTGCTTCCCCATCATCAGCGGTATCATGCGGGGCCCGCCCGCTGCGCGGCCGCAGCGGGCCGGGATGAGGACCTCCTACCCACTCGCGCTCATCCTCTCCCCCACCAGAGAGCTATCCATGCAGGTGATGGTCGCTTTTCTCTTGTTTGGAGTTTGATATTACGCCCACTTAATTGCCCGTGGCGTGCGTTTGATTATTGTTGGCTTGTCTTGCAGATTCATGAAGAGGCGAGAAAATTTTCATATCAGACTGGTGTCAGGGTAGTCGTTGCATATGGAGGAGCACCTATTACTCAGCAGGTTTGGTTCTGTCCTTCTGTTAAGTTTGAAATCCAATTCTGTATTAGTAAGTTCAGAAATTTGCTTGCTTCACATAAAATTTCTGTTTCCATAAACTTTTAGGATGAGTGTAAGAGTTAGCCAATTGACAATGATGCGATATTTGCATGGCAGGATAGGCAGTTAGTTCTTCAAATAGGGTATGTAAGATCTCTGATGTTAATGGTTTGCAAACCATTGAATTGTTGGGTGCACGTAGACCACATATGGTTATGATTAATTCTGCTGCAATGTAAAAGGTGAACTGCGTACACTGAGATCGAATGTTTAGGTCTTTGCTCTTTGTTCAGACTACATGCAACATTTTTGTGTTAGCAAATAATGATTGTACTTACATCTGCATCCTTTATTGTTGAGCATATTTTCATTAATGATTTGGCATCCCTTGGCAGGTAACTGTACATATGTTCAAAAAGTTTTGGTTCTGTATTGTGTGTAGGACAGTGCTTAGTTGATGATAGGATTTCCAATGGAATTTATCGTTTGTCCAATATCTTGTTTCTTTCTATTGCAACATGTCCCTTGTTTTGTTTTTAGTCCTAATGATGATGTTAGGCCTGCATGGCTTACGGGTTGTTTGGTTCATTCCCATTGTCGCCAAAAGTTATGCCATTTACTCATTTTCTAGGTTTGTGTTGAAAACATAGATGCTGTTTGTGTGGTGTCCTTAGCTTTTGCTGTTACCTCAAAATTTGCCTTCAAGCATCTAACATGAGGCATCAAAATTCTGACCTTTATCGCAGGGTTAATCTAAAACACTTGTTAAAACAAACCTGGGACAGAATTATGAACTTTACGTAAAGCATGTGCTGCTAGTTTAATCCCAAACATCTGTTTAAACAACCTTGCTTCTGAGCCTTGTGATTCATGCATCACAGTTTATCCCAAATGGTAGTTGTAACAATTGGACATTTTTTTAAAAGGACTTTCAGTCAAGGGGAGTGTTCAAACTGTGGCAATGTGCTGGACATCCCTTGATACCATATGATTCCTCTGGTGTGCCATATAGCTAGTTTTTTTGCCACATGTTTGGTTTCGAATGCCTGGGAACAACCTTAGTTTCTTAAATTTCTCATATTCTAAACTTACTTTTCAAATGTTTTTGCAGTTGAGAGATCTTGAGAGGGGTGTTGACATTCTTGTGGCTACTCCTGGTCGTTTGGTTGATTTATTGGAAAGGGCAAGAGTATCTTTGCAGTCGGTTAGATACCTTGCCCTTGATGAGGCAGATAGAATGCTTGACATGGGTTTTGAACCACAAGTTAGGAGAATTGTTGAGCAAATGGACATGCCTCCACGAGGTGTCAGGCAGACAATGCTGTTTAGTGCAACATTCCCGAGAGAAATCCAGGTTAGCTGTTTATCTCACATTACTGTACTTATGTAAGTGCTATGCATTTATGGAATATGCATCTCCACTTTATGCAAACGATTTTTCTTATGTCTGTGATGCTGTGTTGGTATGTTTCACCCCTATTGATACATATCTTATATTTGGTTGATGCTTTTTGTAGTTTGGTAGCTTTTCCTTGAATAGGATAAAACTTGGTTCTATACTAGATGGGCTTATGCAAAGCAGTTAGATTTACATCCTTGAAGAAGGACCTACATACGGTACCCCAATGTGCAATATGATGTTATTAATATTGAGTGGACAATGTGGTGTTAATACAGGGGAAACCTTTAGTATGTTATCAAATGCTGACAATGGATGTAATATGCCTAATCTATTAGTATGTGCATTTGAGAAGCATGTCTGAACTCTGAAGTACCACGATTACCTTAATCATCATAAAAATCTGGCTCCTTTCGACCTTGTCAGCACTCGGTTCTTGTTTATGTGTGAAAAGAAATTACTAATATGCACTTGTTTTTTGAAGGGAATGTTGAGTTCATTCCATAAGTCATGCTACTCCATTATGTCAGCATCGGTTCAAAAGATGTCATATTGTGAACAAAAACATCTGTATTAGTACAATCAGAGAGACATTTTATGATGAGAGGTGTGTTGTATGTTATATGATTGGATAGGCTCATAAAGCCATATCTATTTTTGGTCAATCTCATTGGATTATATTTTGCTGGCCGTTATTTGCTCCAGTTGCCTTCTTGAAATACCCTTTCTTCTTGTTCAAACTTCTCTTTGGTGATTACCATATGGGACTGCTGTAACTTTGGCATGTTGTATGGTGGTGCTGATTAATTTTGAATTGTCCAATTGGGTTTCTTACGGTATGGTTGACTATCTTTTCATGTATTGTATTTGACCATTTGGGGTGTTTTCTATTTTTTTTATGTTGAAAACTTTTCAATTTGCACCCTTAAATGACATTGAGGTTACTCTAATGAACACAGAGAATGGCATCTGACTTCCTGGAGAACTACATATTCCTGGCTGTTGGAAGAGTTGGGTCAAGTACTGATTTGATTGTCCAGAGAGTTGAGTTTGTGCAGGAGGCAGATAAAAGAAGCCACCTGATGGATCTGCTCCATGCTCAAAAAGACAGTGGCACTCAAGGAAAGGTAATGTTTGACTGCCATTTTTATTAGTTCTGTGATTTAGTCAGTTTCCCTGATGCTTTTTATTGTTTAGTTTTCCTTATGATTAACTGTGGAATCGTTGTTGGGAATTCACCAAGTTACTAATGTCTAATGCAGATTTTTCCCTACTACTGTTGTGCTCATTTTTTTTAATTTCTCTTCTGCTGCAGCAGGCTCTCACGCTTGTCTTTGTGGAAACCAAAAGGGGTGCTGATTCTTTGGAGCATTGGTTGTGTATGAATGGATTTCCAGCGACTTCTATTCATGGTGATAGAAACCAGCAGGTTTGTTCTTGTTTTTCTTCAGAATCACCCATTTTGTTCAGAGCATTTAGTTATACTTGTTCTCTGGAATGATTATACCATTGGTCAGTCGGTGTCATGAGATGAATATTGCCCAATTACTGTTGCTTTCTTTTTTGCTTGGCATACTCTAAAAGGAAGTTATATATTGTAGTTAGTGTTATTTTCAGATATTTCTATTACATAGCAGACACTTAGAACTGCATACTCCTTGTTAATTTACTCACAGTTCCAGTTGCAACATTTCTGTGGTCTTAATTACATACTGCTAAACATTGTGGATATTTCTGCTAAACAAACTAAAGATGTTTCGTCATTAAGGGCTCACTTTTTCTTGATATATTGAACTACTTATCTCTTACAGGAAAGAGAACATGCTTTGAGATCCTTCAAGAGTGGTCAAACTCCTATTCTAGTCGCAACTGATGTGGCGGCTCGGGGCCTCGACATTCCTCATGTTGCTCATGTTGTGAACCTTGATCTCCCCAACGATATTGATGATTATGTGCACAGGATTGGAAGGACAGGGAGGGCAGGAAAAAGTGGTCTTGCAACTGCTTTCTTCAATGAGAATAATTCTTCGATGGCGAGGTCTCTAGCTGAACTAATGCAAGAATCTAATCAGGAGGTACCTGCTTGGCTGTCTCGCTATGCAGCTCGCCCTTCTTATGGTGGGGGAGGAAGGAACAGACGTGCTGGTGGTGGGAGCCGATTTGGTGGCCGTGACTTCCGTAGGGATTCTTCTTCCTCCTCTGGCAGGGGTGGCGGTGACTACTATGGTGGAGGCAGCAGTGGTGGTGCTGGTGGTTCCTCTTCATATGGGGGTGGTGGCTATGGTGGTGGTGCTGGGGCTCCCAGCGCCTGGGATTAATGTTATATTTGCTCCATGTTAGGGTTTGTCAAGTCTAGGTTTTACTCTAGTTTTCTCATTAGATACACATTTTTGGTTAGGAGCTGGTATACAGCAACAGTGAATTGCGTCATCCCCTTTTTTCTTCTGGTTACTGCAGCGGTAGTCTTATCTTGCAGATGTTCACTATGGGAGCGTCTTGAGGAGATTCCAAGCACACACAAGATTCCTAGTTAGGAATAGGATTTCTGGGGACTGGAATTCCTGGTTAGGAATAGTAGCTGATGTTGGTAGTCTGACATTTAGTGCTTGATGTGAAGTCTCTGCCTTCGCCTTTTTCCTTGGTTCATGTCTCATTTTGGTGGTCGGTTGGTTGTAGAGCTTGCGGCGAGGGCGCTTTTGCAGCTTGATTTTTGTCCGAGATTTTGTTTTTTATACTCAGGTTGAACATGAGGTAGGAGGCTATGCAGTCCTTTAGATCCAGGTGTAATGTATATAATGTGAGCTGAGGCTGGAAAGAATTAAGTTATCTAGGTCTTAAGAGGAAGGGGGAAATTATGTGATGGCTTTGTCCTTTATACATGATATTGTGAATTTGTTTTGGATGGAATCTAAACTATTATTATCATTACCCAAATGCGTGTGTCCTGTCTCCTGTTTGTATCTTGCAATTTTTCACGGTTAATGGATTGTCCCATACCTGCGCAAGGAGATGGTTGATGTAGATACGCTAATGTCTTATAATTTTTAGTCAAATATGTTATTTAATTGAAAAGAATTATTAAGCTGCATTAAATATTGTTAGGTGAATTCTAATTTTATTGGATCTTTAATTATTATACTTAGAGATATAGAGCTACTACTATATTATGTAATTATATGTGGACCCATATTCAATTTATACAAGCCTAAAGTGAAGGTCTCGTATGTCAGTTTCCTTGTCCGTGTCATCAACGGCAAAGGACTTTTCGTGGATCCTTCTCATATTGCGTAGTGGTGGACTAGCCGAGATCCAGCAACGTGGCAGAGATCCGTAGTTCTTGGGTTTCACCTGGATTTCTCTTCCCTTTCCAAGCCATTGACTAAGTTCGACTTAGAAGGCTGCGTGGTTTCTATGGACGGAGGAATGTGAATCTAACTTCCAGACTCTGAAGGAGCGTCTTATTACTGCTCCACTCTTGCTTCGCTGAGGGAGAAAAGAAGTTCACTATCTTCTGTGATGCATCCCGGTTAGGTTTAGACTGTGTCCTTATGCAGGAGGATAAGGTGATAGGTTATGCTTCTTGACAGCTTAAGAAGCACGAACTTAACTATACTACTCTTGATCTGGAGTTGGGGGCAGTTGTCTTCGCCCTCAAATTTTGGTGCCATTACTTTCTATGGAGAAGGGTGACATTTTCAGTGATCACAAAGGTTTGAAATACTTCTTCACCCAAAAGGAATGGAATTTGAGGCAGCGTCGTTGGTTAGAGTGGATCTAGGACTTTGGCCTCACTATTCATTATCATCCGGGTAGGCTAACATGGAGGCTGATGCTCTTAACAGAAAATGAAGTGATGGCGTACCCACCATTCTTACATCAGTTTAGGAGGAGTTTGAGAATCTTCAAGCCGCACTTGTTTTGCATTCTCAGCACCTTTCTTGGAGGAATCGGAAGCTTTAGCCCATTGTTTGATGTGTTGCTAGAAGCCCAAGCCTTAGGTTTAGAGACTGGCACTCTCGTGGAGAGGTCATTTGGGCTAAATCTCACGGGTGTAACTTTCCTGTCAATGGTAAAGGGCTGTTACGTTTCCGTAATCGCGTTTGGGTGCCATTCGTTTTGCAATTGAAGAGGGATATTTTTTGCGAAGCTCATAAAACCCCTTATTCTATTCATCCTGGTGAGATTAAGATGTCCAAGGACCTTCAGCGGCAGTTTTGGTGGTCGGGAATGAAGAAGGACATAGCTAAGTGCGTGCCTCAGTATGCAGTGTGCCAACAAGTGGAAGTATAGCACCGCAGTCCTGTCAGTCTTTTGCAGCCAATAAAGTTGATCCAATTGGAATGGGAGGATATTGTTATGAACCTTATTGTTGGTCCTCCTAGGTTACCCCGGTATATGTACTCTATTTGGGTAATTGTCGATCGTCTCACCATGACAGCTTACTTTAGTCTGGTCAAAACTACTTACTTAGCCAGTGATCTTGCAAATATATATGTCAAGAAAATTGTTCGTCTCTATGGCATATCTAAAACCATTGTCTCGAATCGTAATACCAAGTTTGTTTCGCATTTCTGAAAGATTTACACCAGAATTTGGGGTACAAAACTCAATTTCAGCACTGCATGTCATCCTCAAACTGTTGGCCAATCCGAGAGGACCATTCGCACGTTGGAGGACATGTTGTGTTCTTATATCCTCGCCTGGAAGGACAGCTAGGCGAACCGCTATCTCTTGCAGAGTTCTCTTATAATAACAATTTTCACTCTAGTATTAGTATGGCTCCTTTCGAGGCACTGTATGGTAGACTTCGCCGTTCTCCCCTTCATTAGGATGAGGAAGGGGAGAGAGTTATTTGGGCCTCAGCAGGTCAGTGGTTGGAAGGAGCAAAAGTGAGCATATCAAGAACAATTTGCTTCCAATCTAGAGTCGCCAGAAGAGTTATGTTAACCATTCTCGTCGTCCGTTGAAATTCGAAGTGGGTGATCATATTTCCTTGAGAGTCCCTTCGACCAAAGGTGTGGTTTGATTTGGGGGCAAAAAGAAAGTTGAACCCTCGTTATGTTGGACCATTTCCTATCACGGAGCAAATCGGGAAGTTTTCTTATCGTCTGGAATTGCTTGCTTCCCTAGCTGGCGTCCATAACGTCTTTCATATCTCAATGCTGAGGAAGTACCTTTATGACCTTATCAAGTTTTGAAGTTGTCCAACTTGAAGGTCTTGGAGGACCTACCTGTTGTGGCACGGCCGGTCCATATTCTAGAACGTTCAGAGTGTCAACTACGATGCCGGACCATTTCTATGTCAAGGTGTAGTGGTCCCATCAGATGGAATGCGAAGCCACCAGAGAATTGGAGTCCCACATGCGCGAGAAATATCTCGATCATTTGTCTCAGGTTTCTCCTTAGGATTCCCTGCATCTAATTAATCTACTCATATTCCATTTGTCCTACCTTCTTGAGCTAGTCGATTCGAGGCCGAATCTTTTCTAGGGGGGAGAGCTGTAGCACCTAAAAAAACCTAACTGTAATCTCTCTCTCCCGTTATATCTCTCCCATCTCTCTCTCTCTCTCTCCAAACTACCTTCTCCTTCCAATCTCTCTCTCGCATTTTCTCTGTGGGTGATGGCATGCCTGAGGCTTGGCGGCGCGGCTATGCGTGGCCAATGGCTGTAGTGCGGTGCCAGACTCGGGCGGCGGCAGGCGGCGCACGACACGTAGCGATGGCCAGGCGGCGGTACAAGTCGGACGGCATGACGGCGCGCAGGTCAAGCGCAGCGGGCCGGTGGCGGCGCAGGCTAGGACGGTAATCGACCGGAGGCGGGCGGCCGGGTGGCGGCATGCCGGATGAGGGCGCCATGGCCAGGAGGCGTTGTGTCACGTGGCGCACGGGCGTAGATTTGTTACGTGGGCTAGCATGGTGTGGGCCAGCTGGGGAGGCGGTGGCCAGCGGCGATAGCACTGGTGGCGGCCAGCGGAGGCAGCATGATCGCACAGCCTGAAGCAGTAGGCTGGTGGCGGTGTGGCGGCAGTGGCGGACCTAGGATTTTTAGAATGGGTGTTCGGATTTCGGAGCTAAGTTGCTCGAATACGTCGATACCGCGGTGCACCGTCCCCCCTCCAAACACTGATACAATGATATGTGTATGTAGATATAATAAAAATACATAAATTACAAAAATTAATGATTTCTTATGAGAAAATATGCGACATAAGGCGAGTATAATTATATAAATTAAACAACAAATTATAGAGATAAATGAGAGTTGTATATCTTGTTGATCTTGCCTTTTTTTTTTGCTATTTCTCCATCAGCAAGAACTGTCTATCTAAGAGAAAATTGTATGTTTCTTCCATGAAGCAAAACAGACCAAGAAAGAAAATAAGTGAAGTAGGGTAGAACACACCTAGATCTGAAAGAGAGAACGATGACAATAAGTTAGAGGTGCTACTCACTTCCCAATGCCACGCTTCCTCCCGGCTACCGCACTGCTCCCTTCTTGTCACCCGCTCCCTACCTCCGTGTTCGTTATGCCACTGCCTGGTTGCCCGCGACACCTCTTTGCTCGCCCGCGCTGCCACACGCTCACCTTGCACTGCGTGCCGCCTCACGCATGATTGTCATCACATCATGGCACCACGTCCGTGTTCGCCGGTCGTCACTCGCCTCTAGCTCGCACTTACGCCGCTCTCCACTCGAAGGTGAAGCCGCCTCTCACTGACAGACCATAAGATGAGAAATAGAACAAATGTTATGATTTTGTTTATATCTTTATCTCTTTGGACGTGAAGAGGGCTGAGGTGGAAAGAAAAATAGGTCTAGTATATTACATGAGCTGCACGCGAGAAACGAGAAGTGCGGGCTGAATTTATTTGCAGGTATAAAATATAGTTTTAATACAACTAATAGTATATACATCTAATATACCTATTATATACTTGGTATTTTATAAAAAATTTTGGGTGTTCGGCTGAACACCCTTGGCCTATGCTAGATACGCCTCTGTGTGGCGGGCCAGTGCGTAGGACAAGGCGACATCGATGGCTAGGCAGCAGCGAGGCAGCGCCAGTAGCCAAGTGGTGCCAGTCGACGACCAGGCTGCGGTCGGGTGCGACAGTTGAGGTGGCCAGGCGGTTGTGCACAGTGGCCTCACGGCCAGGCTGTCCGGGGCATGGCTGAACTTATATTCGCGTGGAGGTTTTGCCAACTTTTGCAGCGGGTCGTTTTTGCGTGGCCGAACGACGATTCGCGCAGCGAATCTTACCGAACGCTATCTTTTCTGGTTGAACCATCTCCTACAGTCCTTCCACAATTGTATCTTCACCTTGTCTGATTCACCCTCATTCCATCGTGTAGGTTCTCACGCATCGGTTGAGAGAGCGTCCGTGCAGTTGTGCATTCTAGATCCTTCGTGCAGCGTGTCTGCCGAGTGTGCTCAAGGAAAGTTAAAATGTTCTAGAATTCATGCTTTTAATTAGTGTTTTAGAATTCATGTTTAAATGTTTAATGGGGGGTAGCATATAAGCATGTTTTAACTTAGGTTTAAATTATTAGCACTCTTTTGACATTAGGGCTGCTATGTTTTAGTTTTCTAACATCATGATCCATTAATTGTATGATGTTATATTTAAGCCATGAAGGATGTATGTATTAAACCTACTAATCCGACTAACAATCACTTATCACCTAATAAAACTTAAATGGTTGATAACCTTGTGTGAGCTATATTATAATACCTCTTTAGGATAATTCCTATATTACTTTCTCCATATCATCATTCCACACCGCCCTCATTTCAGGAATTATGTCTCTCCATTTTTAACTCTAGCACATTCTTTCACTTCTCATAACTTATCTTAGCCTTTCCTTGGTTCCCGTAAAGTCATACCATAAAACATGTTAATAATATAACGGTTACTTGGCCTGGGGTTATTCACATATAGGGAAGATTTTCACCTACCTGGTAACGTAAGGAGGGTCATCCATTCTCGTTACTCAGGATATTACACCCCGCCTATGGTTATATAGTCGAGGACAACGTTGTGCCTGACTATTCTCGTATAACCGGGTATGTGGGAGTAATTGATAGTGCCATCGCCACAACTTGCTAAATAACAATTTTTCCTGTTGACAAGATAACATTTACCTGGCCTGTGGTCATCCACATATAGGGGATATTACCACCCACCTGGTAACGTATGGGGGCCGTACACTTTCGTTACTCAGGATATTACACTCCGTCGGCGATGCCCGACTATTCTTGTATAATCGGGTATGTGGGAAGTGATCGCAGATGCCATTGTCATAACTTGCTAAAATAACAATTATCTTTAATTACATTGTTTCCGCGATCTCTATCTCCGATCTATATTAATGTTTCCGATAACTCGGGTTTATTGTAATTAACCTATGTCAATTACTTGCTTACATTGCTTGTCCTTTGCATATTTTGCTTACATTACTTGTCATTTACATATCTTTCTTGCATTACTATCCTTTACTCACTGAGTTGCGACCGTTATTGGGTACTTGCTGAGATTTTCAAATCTCACGCTTACTTCTTTCATTCTCAGATAAAAAGCCAGTGGAGTGATAGCATTTGTTGTTTTGTTTGTGCTTTATTTGGTTAGAAGTGGACCGGTCCCATGTTTCAAATATTTATTTCAGTTTCTGTTGGTTCTCTATTAAAATACTTTTAAAGCTTTATTTTTTTTTCGTGATTTCTATTATTGCTTTTATTATTTATTTTTCACTTTGGCAATGACGTTCTATAGTAGTAACCCATATGAGTATGTGGATTGCTACAGTATGGCACGAGAGACGGGAAATATTGAAGAGAAGATTCGAGTGACGGGTTGTACCTAGTAGCTTGGTCGGTCCATGTGAGGCGTGATCCAGTAGCACCAGAATGGAAAAGACTTACCGATGTGTGGCAAGCTATTGATGCACCTACAAATGGTAACCATGGCGATTACTTGCAAGGAAAGATGAAGACCAAGTCAAGGTGAGGGTATTTGGTAGTTTACCAAATACCAAAAACGTTGTTGGATCAAAATCATGGCGCTTGAGCGATGCTTGGGAAAGTGGTTTAGGTCAAGGAGAATATGAGAAGATCAAGTGGATCAAAGGTTAAATACTTAGAGGATTCGGGCTCATGTGCTTTGAAAAGTGTGCATGAATTAAGTGTGTGTGTCTGTGTGTAAAATCCATATTGTGTGTAGTTAACAAGTTTCTCTCATATGTGCTAATGGATAGTGTCCATTAGGGTTATATATGGGCTTGTTGACTCATTTATTTAATGGGTTGAGGATGAAGGCTTGCAAGCTAACCATCTAGCCAACCAACTGTTCCAACCTTGTACTCTAGGATTAGGGTTAGAGAAGAGTGAGTGCTGTGGTGTGCTATATTGTCCTCCACGTGAAGTGTTTGTAAAATCTTCATCCTCAAATAGCAATAGATCAACTTTGTTCTTCTCTCATTGTGCTTCCTTGATTTGATGATTTGCACTTGTTCTTGTTGGTTTTGTTCTCCTCTCCCCTCTTCTTGAACTTGACGTGTGCCAAGGATTGATGTGTAAGTGATAGAGATGGCTCTTAGAGACCAACTCCCATCCATATAGGCATCAAATCTTGCAAGATCTTGAAGTTGCCTGGTTTTGCTTGGATTTAGCCTTATCTTAAGGTTTCTTGATCCAGTATTTTTGCTTCAAATGTTTGAGAGGAATAGCATGCTATGATATGTGAGAACTTATCTAGAGCTATCCTGGCTATCTTCTACCAACGAGCAAGCCATATCCCAAGATTTTGAAGTTTACCCAATTTTGATACAACCTTGCTTATCTTTGAGAAAGATTGAAATTTTGACCAAGATTCATGCGCTCTTTGGATGGAATATGTTTATTAGACCCTAAGCAATGTGTGTTCAAAGTTTCATCTCTTTTGGCTGATTTTTTGGGAGTTGCACCATTCTTGGTCTTAGTTCAGGCTGTTTTTCTGTTTTGAAAACAGGAGAGTGGTCAGACCGCCCTAGATTTGATCCAACCGCTCACCGGTCGAATTGTCGGGTGAACACTGGTCAGACCACATCCTCTATCGCGGTCAAACCGGTGAGGTGCTGAAAAATTCTCTCTTGGGGTTTTTTGAATTTGTTAGTTTGTTTTTGGCTTCTAATTCTGATCTTCATAACTCTATAGCAACTACAGTGAAGAAATTATAAATACTTGAAGAAAAAAAAAATTAAAATGCACCATTTACCCTCTTTGTTGCCATAACCGGTCCTACACTTATCTTGAATATGCCCATTATGGAGTGCGTCTTGATGACTTTCAAGCACACGCAAAATTGCTAGTTAGGACAGGATTTTGGGGGGACTGAAATTCCTAGATAGGGATAGACGATAGTAATTGGTGTTGGTGAATGACATTTAGTGCTTGATGCCAAATTTTTGCCTTTGCTTTTTCTTTGGTCCACGTCATTATAGTCGTCTGTTGGCTGGATTGTTGTATATACTGTGAGGTGAGTCTGGGAAGAATAAATTATCGATGTCTTAGAGGAAGAGGACGGAATTCTGTGATGTTTTTTTCCCTGAGAGGATACCTTTATATTGTGAATCTTTTACATGGAGAAAAACTAACGGTGTTATTATCCGATCGCTTGTCTCCTGTCTTTGGCAGTTCTTACATTGTTACGGCATTTTGTTATCTTGACATGTGTGTGCAAATATTGATGCCTTTGAACTCTTGATTTGTTGTTCCCTTTTTGAGTCTTGATGTTACTTATGATACACGCTTGCAAATATATATTTGAACCTTTTACTGGTGATAAAACGATGGTTTTTTTTTTGAAGAAATGAACTGAGTAGCACCATACTCGGGGTACTAGAATACTAGATATCTTACTGTTACTACTTACTAGTACATAGCGACTTACTAGCCGAGACCTCTCGGGCATCAAGGTTTATTGACGCTCCTTGTCTGCCGACTGCTCTGTCAACAAGTGCAACGCTACCTGTCTTGACCGCCATGTCATGGCATCCCTCAACCTGCAAACAATAAAAAATGGAAAGAACACGGGCCTGATTCAGTAATATTGGATAGTTTTCTTTGTTTGTGTGCCGAGCAACGAAGAAATAGTTGCAAGTTACAGCCTTGCAACTACTACGAAGAACCAAGTCAAATGGACAATTTTGGTGCAAGCTTTCTTATATTTAAGAACGGTTGGAATTTTGACCAAGATTTATGCGATCTTTAGATAGAATATGTTTCTGACGCCCTAAGCACTATGTGTTCAACGTTTCTTCTCTTTTGGCTGAGGTTTTTGGGAGTTGCACCACTCTTGGCCTTAGCTCGGGCTGTTTTTCTGTTATGAAAACAGGGGAGGGGTCAAACTGTTCTAGACCCAGTCCAACCGCTCACCGGTTGAACTACTGGGTGAACGCTGGTCAGACCACATCCTCTGTCGCAGTCAAACCGATGAGGTGTTGAAAATTCTCTCTTGGGTTTTTGAATTGAGAATTGGTTCGGTCCACGTAGAGGTGTTGGAGGTGTTAACACCTCCACTGCATCTAGCCGTTAATTAACGAGGGGTATAACTGCACCTAGCACCACTCCTGCACACCACTCAGAGACACCGGAGGTGTTAAGATCATGAGAACCGTTGGATGAGCTATATTGAACGGCTGAGAATAAGTGAATGTACCGAACCAAAACCCTTTTGAATTTGTTATTTTGTTTTTTGTTTCTAATTCTGATCTTTATAGCTCTGTAGCTACTGGAGTGAAGAATTAATAAATACTTGGAGGAAAAAATTTGAAATGCACAATTTACCTTCTCTGTTGCCATAGCCGGTCCTACACTTATCTTGCACATGCCCATTATGGAGAGCGCCTTGATGACTTTCAAGCGCACAAAAAATTGCTAGTTAGCACAGGATTTTTGGGGACTGAAATTCTTAGTTAGGAATAGACGATAGTAATTGGTGTTGGTAGAATGACATTTAGTGCTTGATGCCAAATTGATGCCTTTGCTTTTTTCCTTCGTCCATTTCATTTTAGTGGTCTATTGGCTGGATTGTTGTATATATTGTAAGGTGAGTCTGGGAAGAATAAATTATCGTTGTCTTAGAGGAAGAAGACGGAATTCTGTTATGTTTTTTTCCCTGAGAGGATACCTTTTTATTGTGAATTTTTTACATGGAGAAAAACTAACGGCGTTATTATCCGATCGCTTGTCTCCTGTCTTTGGCAGTTCTTACATTCTTACGTTATTTTGTTAGCTTGACATGTGTGTGCAAATATTGATGCCTTTGAACTCTTGATTTGTTGTTCCCTTTTTTGAGTCTTGATATTACTGATGATACGCGTGGTCAAATTTCATGGTCCTATCGAGTCCAATTTGAGTAACGATAGCTCCAGTGGCAAAATTTGGGTAGGCGGCTGAGCGGCATGGGCACTATTTTTAGCACTACTAGAGGTACTTTAAAAATAACTGTGTTTTCTTGGCCTTTGTACTTTCCTGCATATCATCTATGCGTTGTGCAAAGCAAAGCTATTTTGGATAAGATGAGAAGTAGCATATATGAATGCTAAGCTATGCTTGCATAGATTCTTTCATGTGAAAAATAGTTGTGTACGTTAAGATATGCATGCCATGTTTTTGCTGTTATTTGCTAATGGATGGTTCTACCGTTTTTGTGTAAAGAAGAAACAAGTTGTCATCAAATCAGTGTCATGTCTTTGTTAAAGCACATATATTACACATGAAGTGCTAATTTTCCATTCTTCAGGTCATTGGTGTAAAGATGCCGGTGTTTCCCTATGCTTTTTTCATATCAGCATCATGCCTTTGTTAAAACACATAAATTACACTTGAAGTGCTAGTTTTCCATTCTTCAGGCATTGGTGTAAAGATGTCGGTGTTTCTCCATGTTTTTTTTGTTAGGATCCTGTCACAGAGAGAGGTGTAGTTAGAGAGAGGATGTATTATTATATTGCTAGACTATATGATCACCTAATATCAGCAAATTTTTTATACTATGCTGTGGTCACCTAAATGAGGGCAGGTTTTGTTGTTCCAAAACTTTAGATTTATTAGCTGAATGTCTGTACTTTGCTACGGATTTTAAAATTTTATCATACTATATGTTTTAAAACTAACGGATGGTAAATTTTTAAGAACATGCATACAAATATGTTTTATAATTTTTTAAAAATTCGTAGCAACGTATGAACATTCAGCTAGATATTTACAAACATGCCATTGGAGTGATACGTACCGACGAATCTGCACATTGCTTGGAAACAACCTGAGAGCCCCCGCAGCGTCAGAGTTGGAGTTGGGCCAGCCCAAAATCAGGCCCGAGGAGGTCCAACCGACTTAAATATTTCTTGCTATTTCTTCGGCGTCTCCCTCCATTTCTTCTCCTCTCGTCTCCCTTACCTCCGCTCCCCTCCCTCCCCTGTCTCGACAAGAAAAGGCGAGCGCCACCTCTGATCCCTCGCCCGCCTCCACCTCGCCGCCGTCAACCACCGCATCCTCCCGCGTCAACCTCTACCCCTAAGCCGGGCCGCCGTCGCCTCTCGCCGCGTCCCTGAGCGGCCGCGCCCAAGAGCCACCCGAAGCCAAGAAGCGTTCTTGGACGGCGGGGATGGCGAGACGCCGCAAGAATCGTCTCCAGGACGCGTCTGCGTTAGTTCCTCACCAGGGAGCGCCGCCTCTGGCGCCGTGGATGGCACGGCTGCTGCTCCGGCTGCCGGGGTGGCTCAGCCGCGCCGTCTCGGCCTTGTGCCGCCGATTCTCCTGGGCGGCCGCGCGCTCGGAGGGAGGCCAAGAACAAGCGCCGATGATGCAAGCTCATCGCGGACGCCCTCGCCGCCCCAAGAACTCCTCCCCGGCGCTTGTCCAGGGCGTGCTACCCTCTGTCAGCGGCGGCAGCGTCGGCGCGATTTTGGAGGCGACCGGCGGCACCGCGGCGGCATCCTCTCCACCACTCCCTGCGTCGGATGATGCCGAGGACGGCTTCCAGCCCGTCAAGAGGAGCAGGAAGAACTCCGAGCACAAGGCACCGCGGGCCGCAGAGGTCATCACCCCAAAGCATTACAGAGTCACCCCTGTTGCTGCTCATCAGTCCCGTCAGGTTTGAGATCCCTTCTCCCTCTCTCCTCTTGCGTACATATGTTGCTTGTGGTTGGATCATGCTTTGAATTGATGATTCACGTACGGATAAACGTCTTTTAACAACAAGATTGGAATACCTGTTCTTAAGTAAATTGTTTCCCTTTGTAATGTGCGCACTATGTATGTGTTAGCCGAGCTGGTGACATGGGATGGTTAATGATTTCAAGTTGTTTGAATATGGTTAATGGCTATGTCTATCTGCGAATAAACGCTGAAATCTTTAGGCCATATCTATCTGTTGCACATGAACCAGTTTGCTTTTATTTTGATCAAGGGGTTTGCCCATTTCCATTCCCTATGAAGCCCTGCCCAGTATGTTAGGAAAGAACATGCATGGAAGCATGCATTATTGCGAGCCTTCCAAATTGCCCAACAAATGGCCGCTAGGCAAAAAAAATATGCACATCTATTCGTCGGGGCCAATATTTCTTAACCCACACATCATACTGACGAAGTTGTGTACCAAGACATCTTCCAACAATCCCCCAAATTGATTTAGCCACTATACATCCAAAGAAAAGATGTTCAATGGTTTCAGGTTGCAGATAAAGAAGGCAACAGGGGTCCCCTTCCAATTTCTTTTAACTAAATTGTCTTTTGTAAGGTTGGCCTTCTGCATAATGAGCCACAAAAAGATTTTTATCTTAACAGGGATCTTTGATTTCCAGATTCTTTTTATGAAACCCCTTGAGCATTGCTCATCGTATGATTGTAAAGAGCCTTAACGGTAAAGGCACCAGAAGCATTAAAGGTCCATCTAGAACTATATTTTTCATCAACAAGATCAACATGTACCAATTTTGATCACAAATCATTCCAAAGTGATAGCATGGCTCACCAGTCAACCATCTTCTAAAGTTAACATTCCATTTTTGAGCAAAATATTGTTGAATAGTCACGTTTTTATTAGTACATAAATCATACAGCTCAACATATTTGTCACACAGTGGTTGACCATCTAACCACCTATCTTCCACAGTCTGGTATCGTGACCATTCACGGTGACCGTTTGCCTCCCCTCCAAATACAGGTCTCTGACCTCAACAAGATCAGACCAACAAAGAGAATCATCAAGTCAAACAAGAGTCAGGGGGGAGAGGAGGAGGAAGAGGAGTTCTATACTGGTAGGCTGTTTCACAGCGAGGCGGAGATAGATGTGGAAAGAGAAGCCCATGAAAGGTATGGTAGGAAGGCTTCCGAATGCAAGGGTAAGAAGACATTTTGTTTAGCATGCCATCTCAAGGGTCGTGAGGAGAAGATAGAAAAGGACAATGACAAGGTTCGATTTTCTGTTATTTGTCAAGACTTGGATTTTAAAAACGAAATGTTCCTAAACTGCTAAGTATATTAGCCTATTGACTTGCATAAGATTTGCCTACTATATTGTTTCAGATCAAATATCATTGCCAGGTCATTCATAAGAATGACGGATTTGTGTGTGGAAAGGCCGGTTGTCTGGCTAGAGCAGCGAATAGACATGACAAAGGTGTTCATGAGCTTGTGTGCCATGGGATGTAGAATAAAGTAAGTAAATACATGCTGCTTGGTTGATTTATCTCATTCTTCTAAATTACGGAAAGGAACTAACTAAACGTGGTGTACATATTTCAGATGGTTGGCATTGAGGAACTAGCGTTGCTTACCAGTACCGGATGCATCCTAGGAAATGCAATCTCTTTCAGTTGGTGCTTTGTCAATAATTCACCACATTCATGTCGTCGCTTGTTGTCATGCTTGTCGGACTCTTGTTGAAGACCATCGAACTAACTCTTGTAGATTCTGTGATGTTACTGTCTACTTGATATATCATACATATAACATACACACGGTTCCTCTATAGTCTACATATTATCTCTAGGAGATTCTTTTGCTGTAAATACGATAAATTCTCTATGTTACTGGCATTCTTTGCTGCAGATCTAATATTAGATATTACTAGTTTGAATCCTGTGCCGAACAATTCAAAATTGTCTAAGCCAAGTAGAGAGTACATGTTGCAGATATTGGTTTGTTACTTCCCTGGCTAGTTGGGTCGAGAAAAAGGTTTGGATGCTTAAGAATTGGTTAGTTCACATTAGGCTAACCACGGATTTTGTCAAAACAGATATATAGTTTATAACAAGCGTGATCACGCTGCAACTATAGTCGTGACATACAGACAACAAACAAGACATGGCTAAATATGCCTGTAGTAAAGATGTGAAATATTCTGAAAATACAACAAAAACGTTGACTCTTTTTCCTCAAAAACGCAGGAGAGTTGCATTTCATTCATTAAGAAGAGTAGTATAGCAGTAGCCTAAAGGCCGAATTAAAAGCCCAAAGAAGGACCGGGTACAAGGACCATGACTCTGAAACCTTAACAAGACAAATGATCGTGGCTACCACACCCTGACGGCGAGGAGGCTATCACTACCGAAGGCCTAACACCAGCCAACACGCACGCGGAAAGACGAAGAGCGGTAGGGTCAGCAGGCCCAAGGAAATGCCTCTAAGGAGGGAACGACACCTAAGGCATTGCCGTAGCACAATCCGGCAAGAACCGAATCTAAAATTTTCACCCTGACACACCATCGCCTGCAGCTGCGACCCCGACAGCCCATCGAACTATGACGAACCCCGACACTCGCCATCTTCTGCATGCTCACCCGCGTCGATGCCATCGACCGCGAAGCCTGATCCACAGCCATTGGCTTGGCGTTGGCGGCGACGGCGCCCGTGCTGGTCGATGCCATTTTGCTCACCTGTGCCGACGCCTGGACCGCCTGCAGCCCAGCGTCGACACCGAGCGCCGCCACCTTGCTCGCACGCACCCTGTTTTCCTTTGTATTGAAAAGGAAACAAGAACAAACACATTGCATAACATTCCAACCCTCCACATAGGGGTGAAAATGGATCGGATATTTTCCGCCGGATCCAGACGGATATGGATACGAATAGTGTCGGATCGGATTTTTTTCGGATAATTCTCGGATCGGATACGGATACGGATTTTTTTATCGGATACGGATACGAATACAGTAAGCCTAGTATCCGTCGAATACGGATACGGATTCGGATAATCCGGATAATACGAAACCGGATATCCAGGAGTTTAGCCCATAATACTAGAAGCCCAGGCCCATTCCAACTCATGCACGATCCAGCCGTCCATCTCACCCACCCCATGCGATCCAACCGTCGGGTGCCGGTGAAGCCTTTAGGCTTTAGGTTTTGCCCGGGCGCCGGGCGCCGCAGAGGCGCAGACCCATCCGCCATCTCCACTCTCCGGTTTCCATCGACGTCGCGCCGCCGGTCGCGCGAAGCGCCTCGCTGCTCCGCCCGCCTCCGCCTCCTCTGCTGGCCGCCTGCTCCACCCGCCTCTGTCGGCCGTCTGCCTCCGCCTCCTCTTGCTCCGCCCGCCTCTGCTGGCCGCCTACCTCCGCCTCCGCCGGTCGCCTGCTCCGCCCGCCTCCGCCGGCCGCCGTTTGCTGTAAGTTAGTGATGATTCTTGTGGATTAGTTGCTGATCTTACTATTGATTGATGAAATTTACTCATGGATTGATTGATCTTAGTATCTTACTGCTGATTGATGAAACTATTAATCAGGTTGCATTGTTGCAACTATTAAGCAAAACTTAATTTGTGATGGATGATGAAACTATTGCTGTGATGGATGATGAAACTATTGCTTAGGCATCGTTATGAACTTCCTATACAAGAAAATAATCATCTTAACTGATGGCATCAAGTTATGAAGTTCCGATATGAGAATTAAAAAAGCAACAGATCGTGTATGCCGTAAGTCAGAAGGCACAGCAACATTTGATTGCCCATTTTCCCTTGACAACTCTGAATTAAGGCATGCAGATGTGTATATGTGTTTTATACCTCAAAAAAAGGCTAACATAAAGAACAGGCTCTAGGAAATAGAAAGACCTATAACCAATTGTTGCCCATGAATAAGTCCACAGACGAAATATATGCTCTTAAAACTATGCAATCTATACTCTATGGCCAACAGAATTCTAAAAGAAGTGGCCCTATAGAAATGCAGAGGTCATTTTCCCATGCTTTATGAAAGGAACCTACTTATCCAATTGTTTCAGAAGGCATTTACGATATCCAACCAAGTTGTTCAACTGGAACATCAAGTCATATGTATACATTATATTTTTTACAGGATTGTGTTACGATGCTTATGCTCTTAGATATAAAGAAATCTAAGATACAACATCCAATTTTAACAGTTTGACCAACTTGCTTGCTTTAACTAACTCTTTACGTATTTTCGTTAATTTTGGATGTATAGTTTAAGGGGTTTTCATGTTCCGATAAATATTCGTAACCGTATTCGTTTCGATTCGTATTCGATATTATCCGTATTTGTATTCGTATTCGAGTTATCCGTATTCGTATCCGTATCTGAAAAAAAATACGAAAACAAATATGGTAGAGACATTATCCGTCCGTATCCGATCCGTTTTCATCCCTACCTCCACATCCGAGAAAAGAAATAGGCAAGAGCGAAGACAAGCGGCTCGCAGGCACGCATATACGCATCTAAATGAGAGAGAGAAATCCAATCAAAAGAGCGTCGCGCATCCATAACCAAAATGACTGACGATTGCCTTTCCTATTGTCCAAGAAGCCGCCTTGAATGCCAGTTCTTGCAGCAAATGTGCACCATGTGTAAGTTGCTCGCCAGCAGCAGTAGCCTACTCAGCCTGTGGTTTGGTGAAAAATCAATCTTTCCTCTAGCAAACAAAGTGTTTTTTATCATAAATTTTGAATGGATACTCCTTTTTTGAAAATTTTTGTTGAAAAAATTTCTTAGGAGACCAAATCTTATTTCTGCAAATTTTCAAAGTATTTCGAATTGTTTTGAGAAAGTTGTATACGTTTCTCATTTTGACAAAATACTGAAAATTCAGAGTTTTCATGGTTTTGAACCGATTTGTGATTTCTGTACCTTTAAGTTGGCTCATAATCTAAGCAAGCTATAATTATGACTTTTGATCCTCAGTTGTTAATCTATATTGACAAATTTTTTCAGATTTATTGACTTTAAGTCAAATTTTCAACTAGCTTTTGAAGCTCCATTAAAATATCGAAGTCTGAAATTCTAAAACTTCAATTGGAGTGTGGTTCAAATGCCAAATAGGGGAGAATTTCAAACTGTAATTCAATATGAAACATCAAAATCCTTCAAGGAGCTCTCAAAAGTAAGATTATTTGAATGTGTTTTAAATATCTTCTGTTAATTCATTTGGTATCATATTGGTCATTTGTATCTATCTTTATATTCTTTATGATCATATTAAGTTAAAATTAATTGGTATCACGCTCCAAATAATGAAAGATCTCAGTTTTTGGCTTAACTTTTCTTCTTCTCTTGTTTTTATAGTAATCAATGGTATTGGGTGATCAATGCCTTTTTTGTGCTTAATGCCAAATGGGGTGAAATTTGTGATAATAGCTTAGGGTAATGGGGGAGATTTTCGATAATGGGGGAGAAATTGAAATTTGTGATAATAGCTTAGCTCATAGTGAAAATTTTTAAAGTTAAAATTTGAATAATTGAGGAGATTTTGGATAATGGGAGAGAAAATAAAACTAGTGATAATATCTTAGCTCGTGATAAAATTTTTAAAGTTAAAATTTGAATAATGCCAAAAAGAAAAGTTAAACTTGAACAATGCTTTCACCTTCTCTCATGCATTTGCTTTGTGACATGCATGAATAATTTAATTTTCTATTATGTGTTCATTTTCATCCAAATCACCAAAAAGGGGGAGATTGAAAGATCAAGCTCCGTTAAGTTGGCTTTGGTAATAATGACAAATACAATTATGTAATGATAATGACAAATACTATTATGAGGTTTTGGTGATAATGACAAATGTACTTGTGAGACTAACCTTATTTATTGATTATGATATTACTTAGTCTCATATAGGTGAAATTATTGAGATATGCATTCGATATTCTTTTTATAATCTTAGCCAGCAGCAGTAGCCTACTCAGCCTGTGGTCACTACAAAAGGACAACAGAAAAAAAAATATCGCTGCATGAAACCAAACTGGACAAGAGCACATGAATTCTATCAGATATATGATTATGATGTTGTCTGATGCAATATCTAAGAAGTTTCAACATTTATATTAGTACAAAGAAAAACCCAAATTGATATCAGCTCAACCTCTAAATAACAATGCTTAATATTCATCAAATAAAAAATTATTTGTACAAAAATCATCCTTCCAACTTCCAATCGATGTAGTGAAGAGCACATGACACACGACTTGAAACTTTGTTCACTAAATTCTACAGCAAACCAAAGCCGACACACGATAACATTCCTTGATGACCATCGGACAGTAGGATTGAGCACATGCCCCACAAGCACTACGGCCATAGGCTGATCCTCCACAATCATGGACACAAACGGTTCGTTGGCCATGCGCATTGTTACCACTGCCTCCACAGTTATTCAAATAGTTTTACACTCTACAGAGGTTGTACAACTTCACCCACAAGAAATAAGTCATCTTAATAGCCAACATGCTTCCCTAAGCATGAGACCCAGATAATTTATTACAAAGCTATTACCTCACTCTGATTTAGCTAGACAACACCCGCTAAGGTTTCACCGCTGAAGGGTTAAATCCACCATAGTCAGAAACCCCCTCTTGCGTTGTATGAGTACAGTAAATCACTATGCCTTGCTGTGAGTAAACTAGTACACCCTGGTACTCGCTTACCATTGGTGATATCTGAACTAAACATTTGCAAATTAATCAGCTAAGTCATACCCATTTAAACTTGTGGTTGTAAGGTAATGCTCAATTTAGACAATCAGAAGCATCGGTCTTTAATTGACTAGGGTGGCACATTCACAATACAAATTCTCGTGCTAAATCCACACCAATGCAATCTTACCATCCGTCCAAGTCTAAAACCAATTTTTACCATTCTATTTTATTTGCTCGAGTTTTTGGCTGAGGTTTTTGGCTCGTGTTCTTTTGTTTGCTTAAAATGACATTTGCAATAACCGTAATTAAAATTTATATGACTTAGCATTTTACAAACATGCTTTAAAGAGTTGAAATTGTGCAGTATTTATAGCGGTGTAGGTTCCATCCACTGATTACATGGTTTCTTCCACCGATGCTAGATTTTGATCATTACTTACTTCCATCTTATTCACAACGCTGGAGTACATCCCTCTAGGAAAATTTCAAAGTCAGGTTTACATCCGCTTGACAGTTTTCTTCCCACCCACAAAGGTTTTGAAACAGAACTAACTTGAGTAAGATCCCATGTCTGCCCTTGAACGTGGGCACGTCTGTTCGAATAGTTTATACTCTCTAGGGACTGTGCATCTTCACCCACAAGAGACAATCAACTCGATGGGCCCACATGATTCCTTGGTCATGTAGATCGAGAGATCGTCACAAGGCCTATAATATCTCGCCCCCTAGCATCTCATCCATATGGACTTATCCCTCACGAAGAAGGTCCCATAAGTTGTGCAAAATATTCCACTATAGATTAGTGCAGTCAGACTCCACTCTCCACAAACGCTAGCTCTGGCAAACATCACCCTCCACTTAGTGTCCCAATCAGGCTGGATCTTCATTATCCTCCTACACATGTCCCCTGGGAGATGACTTCGAGGGTTTAGTAAATTATTCAGCCAAGCCTACACTTTGCCAGCTTGTGGTAGTACTGTTTTACATGAGGTCATCACAGGATTAAGTCCTTAATTTGTCTAGGTAGTTCATACCACAAACCACAGATTCCCGTGTTACATCCACACCAACCTCTCTTACCATCCACCCAAACAGGTGTAGCAAGTTTTTAGGGTTTTGAGAAGCATAAACTAAGTTATCACAAATTACTAGTCACTTATATCCCGTGACTGTCCCAAAACAAGTTTTCATGTTCAGAGATTGATGATCAGGGCATGCTAGTGCCCTGGACTCTAGACAAGACCTTTGCACGGCATTTAGTTTGACTTATAGCTATCGAGGTTAATAGTATTACCTAAGGTGACAAGGTTCACAGATATTCAAGTGTCAAAAAATGGGGTATTATATTACTAGATCAACAAGCGGGTGTTTAGCTACCATATGAGCAACATATGTTTGCATATAAAGTAAAGCATGTAGTTTTGATAATTTAAATGAACATAATTTAAAATGAATATAGGCTCAAAATAATAAAGTATTGACTCGCCTGGATCAAAAGCTTGGGGGTCTTGCGTTGCTTCAATCGGGCGCTCGTTCACACCTTCGAGCTCTACTCAGGAGAATGTACCAGAAAATAAGTGTAGACAAGCAAAAGCAAATAAATACCAAATAAAATACAACTGAACTCAAAATTGAACAAAACCTGTACCAATAGGTAGATCTTGATTTTAGAAAAAAAATAACCGCAGATGAGCAAAAGCAAATAAATGCCAAATAAAATTCAACTAAACTCAAAATTGAACAAAACCAGTACCAATAGGTAAATCTTGATTTTAGAAAAATTTAGAAACAAGTTTTGTTAAATTTGGAGCTACGACGAGAGAGACCGAGCTCCTCAAAGATTTAATCTCAGGAAAAATCCTCAAAAACAAAAGAGGAGAGAGAGATGTCTGTCTAACAGGTGGGGCCCAGTATAAAATTTTTTTGAATTATTTCTAGCCTCTGTGAATGACATGTGGGCCAACTAGTCATTAAGTAAATTAACCAGACACTAAGATAATTAAGTACTAATTAATGGACACTTAGTTGGCTAATTATCAATGCTACAATGGCTTTCTCCTTCAGCCGATGGGAGGCGACGCTGTAAAATCCCGAAAAATTAGAAATTGTAAATTATGGAGCCCTTGAAATATTTTGCAATATATTTCATTTTTGGATTTGGATTTCACGGTGGTTCTTCAAGAATTTCTGGTTAAGGTTCCCAAAATTTGAAATAAAAAGAAAATATACAATTAAGGAAGCAATTTCAAATTTTAATTAAGAATCTGAAAAGATGATCCAGAAATAAGGAGGGAGGAACTAAAAAAATAAAATCAGGATTTTATATCCAAATAAGTGCAAAGAGCAAACCCAAAAAAAATAAAGAAAAAAAAGAAAAAGGAGGAAGGTGAAGCCAGGCCGGCTGAAATCGGCGCGGCCCAACTCCACCCCGCCGGCCCAGTCCCGCGCGCGTGCGCTCGCCCCTGGCAAGTGGGCCCCGCCCCCGCACCCGCTTTCTCCCTGACCGCGGGCCTTTCCCGCCCGCGTCTCTTTCCGCCGCTGCCAACGGGCCCGGCTTCGCCCGATTTCTCCCTCTGGCCGGTGGCCCTCCCGCGTCAGACCTTCTTCTTCCTTCGCCCGCGTGCGCTCACGCCATCATGCGTCTGCGCAGCCCCTACGCCGAGCGTTCCCGTGGCGTCCATGCCCCCGCCAGCCCTGCCGAGCCGTCCCGACCGCCTATAAAAGGCATTCAGCCCTCCGTCAAGTTCCCCACGCCTCCCTCTTTGCTCCCTCAAAGGTAATTGCTTTCCCATGCCCCCTAGCCGCCGACGAGCCGTTCTCCCCAACTCCGGCCACCGTAGGCTCCCCGCCGATTAACGCCACCAGAGCCAAATTCCTTGCTCCCCATCCATCTCCGAGCCGTCGTAAGACCATCCCCGACCTCGCCGGTACCTCCCGAAGCCCGTACGTCGTCGGCGACAAGCTTCTTCTCTGAGTCGCCGCCGCCGCACGTCGCCGACCCATCTCCGAACCTCCTCGGACCCGGGCGACTACGTCATCGTCTTCACCGTAGCTCGAGGAACGCGTTTCGCCTCTCCACCGGACCTCCCCGACATTCTCTCGCCGCCGGCCACCGTCGCCCCCGACTCCTCTGCCCGACCCGGCTGCCGACCCACCTCAAAGGAATTGATTGCCCTATATAGGTAGGCAACGCCTCCCCGCTCACTTGGTTATCACCGCTCTCTTCTCTCTCCCAACTCCCCGGCCGCGCGGTTCGAGCCCCCGGCTCCGCAGCGCCGGGTTGAGTTTTCCTTCTTTTCTTTCGGCCTAACAGGTGGGCCCCACTCGTCAGCCGCTGTAGTCGGAGTTACCTACTGACCACTGGGCCCCACCGGTCAGTGGAACACCTGAGCAGACTCCTTACTGACATGTGGACCCCACTAAACAGTAGCTGGACCCACATGTCAGTAGCACAGAGGAGATAAAAGAAAAATAAAATGGGAAATCAAAATAAATGCCAGAGAATGACAATGGGCTCCACATGTCAGGATTTAGTAATTTTTGGATTTGACCAAAACAGAGAACTTTGACCAATCATAACTTCTTCATTTTAGCTCCAAATTTAATGAAACAAATTTGTAAATTCATCTAAATTCAAGATCTGTCTAATGGGACCGAAACCATAAATTTTTGAGTTCATTTGAATTTTTTCTTGTGATTTGTATGATTTGCTAATTTTTATCTAAAAATTTCGCGCAATGTATATAGCGTTCGAGGCCCAGCAAGAGGGGGCAGCAGATGACATCAGCCCCAACAGCCCAGAATCAGACACTAGCGACCCAGGTGAGTCAACACTTTGATCATATTGAACCCAGCATTATCAAAGCTATTTCCTTTTAAATTATCAACTTGCATGCTACTATTTCATGAAATATGTTATGTTTGATTTCAGCAAGTTAGATATACCCTGTTATTGCTGTTGTGTATATTATTCTCCTTGCCAAACTTGGAAATATGAACCTTGTCGCCATAGTAAGAATTAATGTATGATATCACAAATAAGTCCTTACTTATATGGCATGCTTAGGATTGTTAGATACTTGGGGTGACACTAATGCCCCAAGAAATATTCTTTGAACTATTATAAACACAATGGGTAACTTATGGTGTGATGCCATAAGCCACATATGGTGCGATGCCATATGTATTGTTGGTGCGATGCCGACAATTAGCGTATGGTGCGATGTCATACGCCGCCCTTGGTGCGATGCCAAGAGGTAACTTATGGTGCGATGCCATAAGGATTGTTGGTGTGATACCAACAATAAGCATATGGTGCGATGTCATATGCCGCCCTTGGTGAGATGCCAAGAGGTAACTTATGGTGCGATGCCATAAGGTTAGTTGGTGTGATGCCAACATGATTACATGGATTATTACAACTAATGGTTTAAAAATGTGATTTCAAACCTGCTAGGTCATAGGGAATTTTTGTAATTGTATTCAAAAGCACTCTTTGGCAAACAAAATAGCCCTATGCCTTTCCATTGTCAAGCCATGCATGTTATATATTTTGCATTCTGTGTGTTGGCTTGCAGAGCACGGGGTTGGAGTGCTCACTCTCGCATTATCAAACAGAGACAGGGATTCAGGAGCACTATGAGCATGAGGAGGCTCCTATAAATGCCGGAGGAAACGACGACAACTAGGACGCTTATTACGTATTTTGAATCATAGACAAGAGGACTAGATGGAGATTGTGTGCATATATATTATCCAATCTTGGATAATATGCATGGGACACAAGTACCCCCGGTCACTTGCATGTGGTAATGGTTTCACTTTTGCTTCTATTCCGCTGCTTTAATGTAATGTACTGTTAGCCAATGTGGCTCCTATGTGAACTATCGCCCGATATGGGAAAAGACCTTCATGATGTGTAATATTTTGCGATGTATGTGTATGATTCAGCAATGTTACTGTGTGCACTATTTGCTGATCCTGGGAATAGTGCAATAAAACACAGTGGATTTGGATTGAAAAATCCGGGTCCGACAGCGCTTGCCAATGTGGCTAGTGGAAGCTCACCGGAAGTGGCGGCCGAGAGTGGAGTGGTCGGGGCTGAGTTGGCGATGGCGGTGGTCTTGGCAGCGTGGTGACTCACGTGGGCGATGCACCGGAGGGGAGGATGAAGGCCGACACAGCTGGAGTCGGCTTTGAGACGTCCTAGAGAAGCTTCTCGAGTGGCCAATTGGTTGGAGAAGCGGTGGAGCGATAGGGCAGCATGGTACTGGAGCCGAGGAAGAAGGTGCTTGCCAGCGGACTGCAAAGGGAGAGGGGACAATTAGTCACTAGGGGAGGGGAATAAGAGGGTAGTGAACTCAGGGAGAAGCTCAGGAGGTCCCGACATCCACCGAGGGGAGCTAGTGATGGAGACTATCGGTGGAAGAGTTGTGGCAGAGGAGGTGGTGAGCTCAGGCAAATGAGGGAGGTGGAAGGAGAAACCGAGTGGGAGGTGTTGGAGATTGAGGGAGGCTCAGGCAGCCTTTTATAGGCAAAGGATGGGAGACCGGCATCATGGAGGCTCAGGCGGCGATGTGGCAATCGTGCGAGTGGCGTCAGCTTCGGCATGGCTGCAGTGCAGAGCAGGGCGGCCGAAGCTCACCACTGTCATGCGGAAAGATGACAAGTAGTACAGAGTGTCGCAGTGGAGCACCTCGCAGCCCAGTGGTCACAGGGGGGTAGGGCAGAAGACGAGGCAGAGGGGACGGCTGCTACCATGGTAGAACACTGGTGAGGAATCGAGATGGGGACACACCGTGGCACGCGGGGGCTATGAGAGCACAGGCACGGCAGGGCCGGACCATGGCGGCGTAGCAAGGGAGAGCTGAGGCGGAGCCCGGTCAGGTGCTGAAGCGGAGGCCGGGGTGCCGAACTGTGGCTGCACGAGAGGGGTCAACGAGTGAACAGGGGAGTTGCGCGAGGGATGAGCGGTGTTGCCGTCCTTCGGCTAAGCAAGGGAGAGGGCATGGTTTACCAAGGAGGTAAAGTGCGCGCAGGCAGTGGACCACAGTCGAACTTTGCACGCGCGAGGGAGGTAGACGTTGAGGAGCTATCGCGGCAGCGCGCTACAGATGAGGCAGTTGTTGCTGAAGACGAGGTGGTCGTCGTCCTTCTCTGGGTCAACGAGAGAACATCACAGGTTGTGGGGAGAGAAAGGAAGAAGAGGGAGAAGGAGGAAACGGCTGAGAAGACAAGGGTTGGAGAAGGAAAAAGTTTTGCAAAAAATTTGAATTCCCAACCAATTTTGAGTTGCACCCTAATCATTAGGTTTAAATTCTTTGAAATTGAAATTAGATTTTGAATTCTTTGCATTAGCACAAATGTGGTCAGAGGAGATTGAGTGGTCAGAAGATAAATGTGGTTGAGAGCTACAATAACATGTCAAAGACTTTATGTGGTCGAAACCTACGAGAATTCTGGCCGTAGCCGATGAGGATGTCGTAAACGACCAGGGCGATCGTAACACCGAGAGTGGTCGGGAGGATATATGCGGTCGAGATCGTTTTTGAGCAGAAGACGAAGTGGATCAAACAGTGTTCGAGTGCTATCGAAATCATCGTCTAGGATGGAAGAAGAGAAGACGTTCGGACCAGTCTGATCAGTGCAAAGAGAAGACGTTCGGACCAGTCCGATCGATGTGAAGAGAAGATGTTCAGACCAGTCTGATTAACAACTTGCTTGCATTCGGATCATTAAAAAGGGAAACATGCTTTACAACCATCGCTCATGGTCGTACACGGTGTGATCATTAAAAAGGGAAACATGCTTTACAACCATCGCTCGTGGAATCAGAGCTGAGTAGTCATAAACAATTTACAACTACGGAGATCGTAGTTTTGAGCAATCTAAACCCAATAAAGATACCCAAATGAAAGAGGAAAACATGGGCAAAACATTGGTGGCCATAAAATCTTTATTCTCAAGTAACAATATATCAACTTTGTTCTTCTCGCATTGTGCCTTCTTGATTTGGTTGATTTGCTATAATTCTTGTTGGTTTTGTTCTCCTCTCCCATCTTCTTGATTTTGTCGTGTGCCAAGGATGTGCAAGTGATGGAGATAGCTCTTGGAGATCAACTCTCATCCATCAAGGCAAAAGTCTTAAGATCTTGAAGTTGCATGGTTTTGCTTGGATTGTTCTTATTTTTGAGGCATTCAGCTAGTTATCTACAAACATGTCATCTGAGTGTTACGTACTGACAAATCAGCACATTACTTGGAAACAACATGGGCCGAGAGCCCCCGCAGCGTCAGAGATGGAGTTGGGCCATCCCAATATCCGGCCCGGGGAGGTCCAACCGACTTAAATATTTCTGGCTGTTTCTTCGGCGTCTCCCTCCATTTCTTCTCATTTCTTCTCCTCTCGTCTCCCTTACCCCCGCTCCCCTCCCTCCCCTGTCTCGACAAGAAAAAGCGAGCGCCACCTCTGATCCCTCGTCGCCGTAAACCACCGCATCCGCCGCATCAACCTCTGCCCCTAAGCCGGCCCGCCGTCGCCTCTCGCCGTGTCCCTGAGTGGCCACACCCAAGAACCACCCAAAGCCAAGAAGCGTTCTTGGATGGCTGGCATGGTGAAACACCGCAAGAATCGTCGCCAGGACGGGTCTGCGTTAGTTCCACACCAGCGAGCGCCGCCTCTGGTGCTGTGGATGGCATGGCTGCTCTGGCTGCCGGGGTGGCTCAGCCAGTGGCGGAGACAGGGGGGCCGGGGGGGCTGGCACCCCCCAACGTCAGCCCAACAACACCCCCCACTGGATCAAGCAACCGGCAGCAGCCCAATTACGCCAATTAGTAAATAGTAATTGCCAATGCCCAATTAGTAATTGGCCGGTTAGCCACTTAGCCCAGCAGCAGCAGGAGACGGCGCCGCTTCATATTCCAGGAAGAGGTGAAGCGACGCCATCACGCCGCCAACCGGGAACCGTCCGTCCGTCCGTGTCCGTCGTCCGTCCGCGTCCGCCGTCCGCCCGCGCAAACCTGAGCATACCCATACTCCGCCTGACCGCTGCGGCTGTCCCGCATCCGCTGTCGCGACGCTGCCCACGGTCCGCCGCCCGCCCCCCCGTCGAGCGATGAGCTGTAATTTTTGATCAATGATCTGATCTCTATAGACTATCGTAGTATAGTATACGGTCAGGGGCGGAATTTGTTATTTGTTATTTCCATATTTGATCAATGATCTGATCTCTATAGACTATAGTAGTATAGTATACGGTCAGGTAAAAAAATTAGGCATTCCATATTTGATATTTCCATTACCAAAATACCAAATGAATTTGTTATTTGTCCCATACAATTTTAGATGATATGAAGAAGAGAAAGACAATTCACAGTTTTTTAAGCCTGTTGGTTCAAGTGCTAACGTGGAAGTGGAAACTCCTAACGTGGAAGGGGAAACTCCTAATGAACATGATGTGGAAAACCAATTAGAAGCCGAGGCTGCCGAGCATCAACCAATTGTAGCTACTAGATTTGAGAGAGACCCTGGTAAACGTGTTCAAATCTTAGAATTGCCAGTCGATCAACAAGATGAAGCTCGAAGATTTTATATTTCAGAGGGCCCATATCAACCTATGTTAGCAGAGTACCCACTCAGTGAATTATCTCATCGTCGCCGATTTCAAAGCAGTTGGTTCAAGCAATTTACTTGGCTAGAATATTCACCTCACACAAATCGTGCTTATTGTCTACCATGTTTTATTTTTTCTAAGAAGCCAATTGGAAAATCTGGATCAGATGCATTCACAGTCAAAGGGTTTCAGAACTGGAAGAAAGTTAATGATGGAAATGAATGTTCTCTTCTAAAACACATGGGGGATGCCAACTCAGCTCACAATTATTCAGTTCGGTGTTTTAATAATCTTAAGAACACTATTAGATCGGTAAATCCGGCATGATTCATTGGTTCTACTCTATTTGTTGTCCATTTGCCCTCCCGATATTCAATTTCTGGCTCCGCCCCTGGGCTCAGCCATGCTGTCTCGACCTTGTGCCGCTGATTCTCCTGGGTGGCCGCGCGCTTGGAGGGAGGCCAAGAACAAGCGTCGATGATGCAAGTTCATCGCGGACGCCCTCACCGCCCCAAGAACTCCTCCCCGGCTCTTCTCCCGGGCGTGCTGCCCTCTGTCAGCGACGGCAGCGTCGGCGCGATTTTGGAGGTGACCAGCGGCACCGTGGCAGCATCCTCTCCACCGCTTCCTGCGTTGGATGATGCCGAGGACGGCTTCCAGCCCGTCAAAAGGAGCAGGAAAACTCCGAGCACAAGGCACCGCGAGCCGCAGAGGTCATCACCCCCAAGCATTACAGAGTCACCCCTGTTGCTGCTCATCAGGCCCGTCAGGTTTGAGATCCCTTCTCCCTCTCTCCTCTTGCGTACATATGTTGCTTGAGCTTGTGTGCCATGGGATGTAGAATAAAGGTAAGTAAGTACATGTTGTTTGGTTGATTTATCTCCTTATTCTAAATTATGGAAAGGAACTAACTAAACATGGTGTACATATTTCAGATCGTTGGCATCGAGGAACTAGCGTTGCTTACCAGTACCGGATGCATCCTAGGAAATGCAATCTCTTTCAGTTGGTGCTTCGTCAATAATTCACCACATTCATGTCATCGCTTGTTGTCATGCTTGTTAGACTCTTGTTGCAGACCATCGAACTAACTCCTGTAGATTCTATGATGTTACTGTCTACTTGATATATCATACATATAACATACACACGGTTCCTCTATAGTCTACATATTATCTCTGGGAGATTCTTTTACTGTAAATACAATATATTCTCTATGTTACTGGCATTCTTTGCTCTTTGCTGCAGATCTAATATTATATTACTAGTTTGAATCCTGTGCCGAGCAATTCAAAATTGTCTAAGCCAAGTAGAGAGTACATGTTGTAGATATTGGTTTCTTACTTCCCTATCTAGTTGGGTCGAGAAAAAGGTTTGGATGCTTAAGAATTGGTTAGTTCACATCAATGCTTCTTGTGCAGGCTAACCACAGATTTTGTCAAAACAAATATATAGTTTATAACAAGCGTGATCACGCTGCAACTATAGTCGTGAGATACAGACAACAAACAAGACATGGCTAACTATGCCTGTAGCAAAGATGTGATGCCCAAATATTTGTAGCCAAGATCGTACGTCTACATCGAAACCATCACAACTTGAGGCACCCGAATCCAATGGTACACCATATTACACTATAGTCTATGATGTCCAATGCCTTGCCACTAAGATCGTACGTCTACTCCGAAAACTATCACTAGTTGAAATGCACAAGTCCTATTGGCACATCACATGTATGCGTTGCCTCTTCATCACTCGTGTCTTTCTCCCATGCTCTCGGCTTGTGTAGGACCGGACAGGCAACAAAGAGAGGTGAATGGTGCCTTTATATTTTTCCTCCAAATAATCACATACTCCTTTTTCTCCAATAGCTACTAAGCTATGAAGATTAGGATATGAGGTCTACTGGAAAGCAGAGGAATACAGACCACCGTTTGACCCGATCAGAGAGCAGTGTGGTCAAATTATGACCAATCGGTGGAAACACAACGTGGTCGAAAACTTGACAGAATCATCGTGGTCATAACAGCTCAGAGAGAGATCAAGAAATCTACGATCATTGAGCGATCAAAACCATGTACAGTCAAAAACGACTAGAAGTGCCAAAGGAGTATGACCACACTACTTAAGGATCATTGAGTGATAGAAAGCAAATGTGGTCGTAATCCACTATGAGTACCAGAGGAGGCGCACAACTACCAGATCTATAAACAAGAACGATGCATAGGTCTTGGCTCGTGGGAAGAGAATAGCAACGATGGCTTTGAGTACGTTCCCACATATCACAGCAAACAGAAGTATCGGAGAAATTAAATCAAGAACGACAATGTAATCGAAGCTTACATCGTGGTCGTAAGTCTGACAGCGTTGTCGATAGCTTGCACAATGATCGTGAATTCGACTGCTCGTCTGAAGCACAACTTGATTAGAAATCGATTACCGAACAGAGGTCACTGTAGTCGATAACCACCAATACCAAAACCAATGAGATCAAAAGATGCATCCAGTCAGAACCGACGTGGTCGTAAGCCAATGATATGGTCAAACGATCAACGTGGTTGAAGACCGCCGAGCACTCATAACCGACTGCGGTTGTAAACAACTCGTAAGGCAGTGGGGGCACACGACCATGAGATCTACGACCATCAAGCAATCGTAAACCAGTGCGAATGAAAAGTAGACGAGAATTGATCTGAGTCTTTAACCGTGGTTGAAATACTGGCAGCGGTTATAACATCTCGGAAGAACATAGGAAGGCAGTGAGGCGCACGACCGCAAGATCCAGAATGCGAATAACTTCTTATTAAGAGATCGACTGGACAAGAAACTTTGCACACAATATGGTTAGGGTCTCAGGGAGTTGCTCTGATCTTTAATTGAAAACTTATCAACCATATCGAGACCTTTTTGTGATTTGATCAAGAGCGCACAAGAACCGAGTTCATGAACCGAGGTCGTTTATTAGAACCGCTCGTGGGTCAAAGCTAGCCAAGTTAGCTTGGAGCACAATCCCACATGTCACTATGATTCAGAGCAATCAACGAGATCAAGCCAAAAACAAGAAAGAAGAAGAACAGGATGAAGAACTCGAGAAAAGGAAGAACAGAGAAGAAACCAAATCAAGACATACAAGCATCAATCAGACAAAACGACTCAAATAGAAGCACAGAGATCGATGATTGCATTCATGGAGGTTTCTACAGCCACTACCCTCGGGAGGACAAGTCTCTAACTCTAGAGACACAACCTTTCTCAGATAGATTCCCATGGGAGGAGAGGTGCCAGATGCCAGGGCTTGGCCAACCGTCTCCACCCTAACTCTTGCCTCCCCTCTCCCTTTTATAGTCTCACACGCGACCTAATGGATCCCCCCATTAGTCCACACTGGAGATAACCCATAAACCCCACCTAACACCGGGTTTTAGCACACACACACACCCACGACAACCTGCTAATCACAGTCAGACAACAGTTGCTTTAACAGGAACCGCTCCCCTTTTTCAAGCCTTGAGTCAATTCACCGAATTGCCCCTCAAGTAACTTCCTGGACGCTTCCTTCCTTCTCGCACGACCGCACCCGGCCTCCGACCGGCTGGACCTCGACTCCTCCTGGAGTCTAGTCCCATTCCACCTCGTTGCACACGACCACACCCAGCATCCTGACCGTCTGGACCTCGACTCCTCCCTGAGCCTAGTTCTGGTCCACCTCGCCATCATGTTCACCTCTGGCAGCTCTAGCTCCGGTTCCTCATCGTCCCAGCTTGTAACCACCTCACCAGCCTCGATCATCTTCGGCGTCTTCGACCGTTCTGGACCTCAACACCTCCTGTGCCTAGTCCTGATCCTCCCACGCCTCACCATGACCTAGCTCCAAAGTCCTGCAACCATCAGACAAGCAAACCATCACATAGCACCGCACAAAACATTGAGATCATTCATCTGCACCAAAAAAAATGTACTCGGAAATCACCCCAAGTGATCACAAACCACTTACTACCGGTCGAATGCACAAAACATGAAAAGCTCATAGCCTACAACCACACCAAAGACTGCTACGACCATCGCTAACAACTGTCGACTGCTAATATAGTCACTATGACCATGTTATAGCTCCCCCGATCGCTTCGACTTCGTGATCATAAACCTTCTGCTGAAGTTTCGAGCACGTTTACTTTTTCACAACGTGGTCGAAGCTCCTTCTGACCACGTCCAACGCTTTTCAACGTGGTCAAAGCACCTTCCGACCACATTCAACATGGTCGAAGCACCTTCCGACCACGTTCATCGCTTTTCACCATGGTTGAAGCCCCTTTCGACCACATACAACGTGGTCGAAGCCTCTTCCGACCACGTATAACGAGCACTACCGTGGTCATAGCTCCTCCCAACCACATTCAGTTCCTTCAGCAATGGTCGTATCGCCCTTTGATCACGTCTTCTCTTGGTTTGCCGTGGTCGAAACGCCTTCCGACCACGTTTGCCGTTAGCGTGGTCGAAACCCGCTTTCGACTACCAACCACGCCTTCCAACTGCATTTCCCGTCAACGTGGTCGAAAATCGCTTTCGACTACCGACCACGCCTTCCGACCGTGTTTCCTGTCAATGTGGTCGAAAGCCGCTTTCGACTACCAACCATGCCTTCCAACCACGTTTCCCATCAACGTGGTCGAAAGCCGCTTACGACTACCGACCACGCCTTCCGATCGCATTTCCCATCAACGTGGTCGAAAGCTGCTTTCGACTACCAACCACGCCTTCCGACTGCATTTCCCGTCAACATGGTCGAAAGCCGCTTTCGACTACGACCATGCCTTCCGATCACATTTGTCGTCAACGTGGTCGAAACCCACTTTCTGACTTCCAAAGGCGGTCGACAGCTCGTCTGTCAACTTCTGACCGCAGACAACGTGGTCGAAGTCTGCCCACTTCCGGACGTGGTTGAAGACCTGACCGCTGACTTCCGATCGCGAACAATGTGGTCGAAGTCTGCCAACTTTCGAACGTGGTCGACAGCCCGTCTGCCGACTTCCGACCCTGGCCAGCCAAAGCTTTCGACTTCCGACCACAGCCAGCCGACGCTTCCCACTTTCGACCACGACCAATGAAAGTATCTGACTACCGACAACGTGGTCGTAAATCTTCCAACCGACCATGACGACACACAGCGTGGTCGTAAGTGGCACAACGTGGTCATAAAACTTCTAACTGACCTTGACGACACACAACATGGTCGTAAGAGGCAGTCGACAACGTGGTCGTAAATCTGTCTGCCGACCACATGGTCATAACCCGGTCTGCCGACCACTTTGCCAGGGCTTAAGACTTTACAGAGACAGCTCAAACCTCAAAAGGCAAACTCAATCTTCCTAAACCAAGGGTCAATTACATATCACAAACATGGGGTCACTTCCACATGGTCTCTCAGCTTGAGATAATGTTCCACCTAGACTTACACGACACTTTGTTGTCACCAAGACTCGGTCTTGCCACTAGCTACAATCCATCATCAAAGTATCTGCACACCAAATATAAAGCAATCGACTTGAGCACAAATGATATGCACTTGACTCTCAACTAACAAACCATATGCATGGACCTACACGGACTCCTATAGTGACTAACAACCCAAAACAACAAGTCAAAACCAACTCCTCTGAATAACTCAACATGGCCGGTCTGATCGTGACCTCCAACCAGTCAGACCGCAACCTCAGGCCAGTCTAACGCAATATCCCAGCATGTTGAAAATGAAATCCACTAAAAATCAAACTCAAATAGTAGAAGCAAAGTTACAAGCAATGTCAAATACTTATTACTCACATTGTGATAGAACTAGCGGTCCCGATCTTTTGATGAGAGTGGTAGATTCGATTGGGGAAGGAGATGACGTTGACGACCCGACTACAGCCATCCAAGGATGTTGCGCCTTAGTGATTGATACACCAACTCCAGAGGTTGTTCGTGACCTTGTCGGCGCACGATCAACCTAACCACGAGGGTAATTGTTCCTACAAGCAATCGAAGAACAGGCAAGAACAAGATGAACAACAACTCAATTGCAAATAAACGATGTAGGTTTCAATCGAAAACAGAAAAATGGTGGGGTTCCGAAGACAAGTATTCGGGCGGTCTAGCCGACACGCGCGAGTACAATGCAAAGTAGCAAAAGCTAAGTTAGTCTATCAAAATCCCAACCCTAGAAGAGGGTGCGGCTGCCTATTTAAGAGACACGGGAGGTGGAGGGTCGGCCAAACACATGGAAGCCGAACAGGATTCGATTACAAGGCCCACTTTGACTCGGACTAGAAAAGTGACGTGACTTGTTTTACAGTTTCTGACCGGCTCGAAAGGAATTTGGAGGTGAGACTAGATCCATCTGAAATTAGACTTCAAGAGCTTTCCAACGAGTACTCACGGGCCCCGAGAAACCTTTTGGATCAAAAGTTATGGCCATTTGAAGTAGACGCTATTGGGAAGGCCGAATCCGAGTCAAACTCGTGAGCAGGACTTGGTTTGCGCTTGACGGTTCCACTTCTATACTTGAGCTCACGTGGTTCTTCCCCATGGTTCCTAAGGACGATTAAATCATCACAAGAATTAAGTAGTATTCTATTCTTTGAAATATTTGTATGCAAACTTAGGAACGTATTCACCTGATGGTTAAGTTGACGTGTTCGCGCTCTAGTCATTGGTCCTTGTATCATAGTTTCAGTTTGTTGAGCTTGTTGTGGAGTCGGCACAGTTGTATCTACGGAAAGGATGTCCTCATCACATTGGGCTGCTACCACTTGGTCTTACAGGAGGATACTAACAGTGGCCTACTCCTGCTGATGGCAACAGTAGGATACTGACAATGGCCTACTCGAGTATTCTTGTTAGATACGCTTTTTTGGTAGGAGCAGATAGCAACAGTATGAGGTGAACAATGTCATGCTCTTTTTTCTTCTAGTTCTTGCCACGGTAGCCTTATTGACAGATCATGTGAGAAGGTCTAAGATATTGTGTGATGAACCATTACCAAGTTTGTCGAGTTGGGATTTGGATTTTGCAAAGTTTGCATTTTGCTTTGAAATTTCTGCTAGGGAAACCGGTCTGACTAATCGGTATTGCCGGTCAGACCATTGGGCTTTGTTGGTTAGACCGCTGGGCCTTGCCAGTCAGACCACTGGCCAGTATGATCGGTGTTTTAATGCCGATTGCATTTTTTAGAGAGGGTTGTTTGCTATGTGCTTAATTAGTCTGACCGGCTCCTATTGGTGGTCAGACTGACTCTGAGGATTGTCTCTTGGATTTTTGGAAATTAGGTCTTGGATTTATTTGAATTATATTTGGTCAGTGCATTTATGTTACATGAAACATACATTGACTAACATGGGTTAAGTTGTGAAGAACATGTGTCCAAAAATGATTTCATTGTCTTTGGATGTGTAGGGATATTTAGAGTCAATCATGGTCAACAGCGAGGATTGGGGGGCCATTCTTAGGGAGGAGCCGAGACCCAGAACTGTCAAAGATACCGAGTGAGATGGTTGAGCTCAAGTATGGCACAAGAAAGGCGGGAAATATTGAATAGTAAGGTTCAATCTACGGGTTACACAAAGTGGCTTGGTTGGTCCAAGTAAGGTGTGGTCTAGTGGAACCAGAACAAAAGAGACTTACCGATATGTGGCAAGCTATTGACGAAGTACTCATGGTAAGCACGGTGATTACTTGCAAAGAAAGATGAAGATTGAGTTTAGGCGATGGTATTTTGGCAGTTTGCTAAATACTGAAAACTTCGTTGGACCCAAACTATGGCGTTTGAGCGGCGTTTGGGAAAATGGTTGAGGTTAAGGAGTGTAGCTGGTGTTGTCTTTGAAGATATTTCTTCTAATCTGCACTCAGCGGCACTGCAAGTCTCAACGAGGAAAAGGATGTGTTGGGATCCGCACGCCATGATGTCCTCACAGCTAAAAAATCACCATTATGAAAGATCACACAGGCAACATCAAACAAACTATAGCTTATTTGCTTATGTTCATCATGTTTTCAAATTAGGCCTAATTATTTACTAGTCCAATAAACATTGCATCTGAGCGTTACGTGCTGACAAATGTGTACATTATTGTACAGGTAACATGCAACACATGTAACGGAAATTTACGTTTAGAAACAACAAATATATCCTCCAATAAATTCGAAATACAGCCTTCTGAGATTGGGTACCTATTTGTTCCCATTTTATTCTGCTGATCGAAGACATAAAATAAAATTATCCCGCACCAAAAGAAATATAGCAACCAAGAAGAGAGCTACATAATTATGATACAGTTAACTAATTGTTCGATCCCGAGTTCATCATTGTAAGATTGGGTGTTATCCATACGGGAGCTGGCCAGCTGCACCAAAGCTGAGGAGGCACAATTTCTTCCCAGCTGTTATTTTCCAAGTTGAAAACACCTATATCGCGGCGATGGCTCTTCCACAGTGCAATGCCTTCGTGATCATCGGTGAAGTAGACACGATTTGCCTTCAATTGTGGATATTCTTCAGCACTGAGACACTGCGATTGGTTATGCCCAAGAAACAACACGTGATCATGCAAGCCATTTATTTCCACAAGCTTTTTTGCTGCCATGTCTACTTTATACAAAAAGATTTTCCTAGTGTTGCGTATGACCTTGGAAAGGTCCCACTCTGGAGCGTCCTCGTCCTGATCACCAGCGCTGATGTCTGATTCCCTCCAAACTTGCAGCACATCGCCCCATGGTGCCTGAACAATGTACATGTGCTCATAGATATAGGGCTTCACGTGGGCCATAACCATCTTCCTTCTGACAGTAGGGCCAGTGAGATCAAAAGCATCGATTCCTCCGGCTGCTGTCAATGCATACAATACACCATCCATGTAGATGCATTCTGAATAGGCTCTGCTTGATGATAGCCGGGTCCACTTACAATCTCCTGCCCTTGCAAATGAAAGCTCATTTTCTGGATTGTGGATGAGCGCCACAATGTAGCTCCTGTGGACGGATCAGAAAACACAAATGCCTTGAAGTAGAGGTAGTCACGCAGATTTTCAGGAGAATGGATTGACGGTTCACCAAAAACCGCTTCTTCCCAGTACCGTGAGAGCTCGTACTCATTAATTTCACCTGCATCATCAAAGAAGGGCTTCAAATGCTCAATGGTGTTCACCGATGGGAGAGCAATCTGTTCACCAGTGATTGGATTAACAAGTTGCAGCTCAGACATCTCATCAGCGGTAACCAGCCAGCCATGTGAGGACCCAATCAGATGCCTACTGCGGATGGGTGGATCCGGGAGAGTTAACTTGTAGACCCTATTTTCCGCGAGGCTGTAGAGGCAAGCAACGTTCTCGCCAGTAGATTCAGAGGTGTAGAGGAGGCACGGCGTCTGGGGCCGCCGTTTGTACTGCCCAAGGCTGCGTAGGCTGCTATACGCGGAGCGCCAGGAGGAGCAGACAGAGCCCGCACGCACGAGGTCAGGGATCTCCAGGAGGAGAAGATATCCATCAGGGTATCCTGCGGCAGCTCCGGCACTGTCTCCATCAGTGGTGGCTGAACATGTTCATCTCTTCGGAATTTCTTCAGCAAACTGCGACAAATAGCTTGGAGCTCAGGCAAAAGTCTCAAGACTAGAGAGCACAAATCTCTTGGGTGTATAGCTAGATCCCGCAAGCTCATTATCCTGGCTACGCTACAGGCCTCCATTGGAGCAAAACCGGGTCCCTTGGAAGATAAATTACTTCTGCAGGGACACTTGCAATCTTGGCCGACCAGCAGGCTCCTGGCTATACTTATAGAAGGGAGCCGATCCAACCAAGGTCTCACGCCTAATCCGAGTAGGTGATGGAAATCCGAATCCAAGACCTGAGTTTGCTTTCCCGGGACTTTTGAAGTGGAACATTGGCACGCGCGGGAAAAGATTCCGACTTTGAATGCGATTAGTTGACGCAAGAACCCCGAGCGTCCGCACCTCTTCAACTCAAACGGATTCCGATCGCCGGTTCATCATTATTGTGTTGGGTTGGAGACTTGGACTTACGATGTCTGCATGATTCCTCGTGGATAAGCATTTTGATCAGGATTAAGGTCCATTTCAAATAGCCATGCTAAAAGCTATTTACAACACGTTGGTTTCTTAATATTGTTTTTTCTCTCTTTTTAATTTTTACATTATCTGTGGAGATTATTTCTTTATTATTCTTTAATTGAATACAACAGGAAAAACTTTCAGCCAAAAATTTAAATCCACGTCACTTAAAAACATGACATAAACGATCCATAATTAGTAGCTTAGCATTAATTATTATAATTCTAACTAAACAGTACTTCGAGTACTCCTGATCGGAGATTACATATGCGCGACCCAGGGTGGACCTGCCCTTCGGGCGGCCGCCCGAGCTCCCCCTCGCCGGCCGGACCCGCCCCCAGGTTGACTGCTGGATGATGGCACCCTGCACCAATCATGAGAGATGGACGGTTACAGGCCGGCCGGCTCTTGGATGTTGATGAGAGCCACGAGAAACATGCATGTTTAGTAGTAGCACACTACTAGCTAGATACGCGTCTAATTGCGTGCAGGACATACTAGCTAGATAATTGCGTCAAAAAAAAAAGGTTTGTTGTTCCTGCATGTATGTGACATAACTTCTCTGTGCATAGCATGCGTGGCGATATAATCAACGACGTACGTAATTCTCGTTTATATATGTCGCATTGAGGATGGAGAAAAAGTTCTGAAGCTTAGTCTTTCTAGTTTTTTTCTTAGTCCTTAAGCTCTTTTCTTTGTTGTTTTAAGCTCCTCAGTTTTGAGGCTTTGAGCCTAAGTGCTCGTGTAACCTTTGGCTGCATATATCCCACGTGGGTATAGAGGCCGGATTTTATATCCTTTATCTAAAAAAAATGTCGCATTGCATCAACAAGTATTCTATCTTTTTTCCATGGAGTTCAAGACGGAGTCGAATCATTAATTTGCGCGCGCACAGCACAGACGATGCGTTTTCCTCGTGCCCAGGGGCGGACCTGCCCTTCGGAACGGCCGGGGGACGGGGGAGGGCCGAGGCGCGGAGCCGCGGAACGGCAGAAGGAGCGGCTAGCGGATTTGAGGAGAGCGGAGTGCCGGAGCGGCCGGCGGATTTGATTTGAGGAGGCGAGGAGCAGTCGGGAGACACTGACACGGGATTTGAGTTTGAGGAGGTGATTTGAGGATTGGTAATTACTTTTACAATTTTATATATTGCACTTCTATAGTTCTATTTTATAAAGGTACAACAAATTCTATTTATTCTAGAGACTAGACTTGTGTATTTGAGTATCAGTTTTGATAGCTTGTCAAAATTTTATATAGAATATGTAAACTAGCTTGTCAAAATGAGGGTACTTATATTTTTACCTCTCCAGAAACAGTGAACTGAGGTTTGTTCAAATTCAATTTTATATCTTGGAAGTCTGACCATGAAATTGGTTGAAACTGAAAGGCATATTGCATTTCCATTGGTCTACCGCCTCATCGAGTTAGCATTGCTACCACCGTGGCGACAAACATCGGTTGAATGTACTATTGTTTATTTCACGCTTTCGACTTCAGCCTACCTAGTTTTTTCCTAGATCCGTCACCGGATTTCGTCCTACCTAATTTTTTTTTCCTGGATCCACCACTGGCGCGACCACTATCTAGTTCCGACTATAAGCCGCTCGAAAGTATTCACCAGCTGGCGTATAGACCAGTTTCCCGAGTGATAATAGAATCTTCAGCACTTCCCTCTGTGCGTGGGAGAAGTACAGCGTGCGCGGTTATGGTTTCATCGTAATCCCATGTTTTTTCTCAAGGCAACTGCTTGGCGATTTCAACATGAAGTCTAACTCACTGACAATAACCAACCGATGGTTTCAACATGTGCCAACTCTCAAAAGCAAGAAAACGTTTCCTTACGAGCAGTGACTGCCGCCCCATTCGAGATAATTTTACAATCCGGATTCCTCTGTGATTCCACCGTACTATTTTCTGGATCAGTAGATAGTCTCACAGATTACAGTTCTGAATATCAAAGTACATATCATGCGGAAGCATAAATATAATAGTAGGCTTACTCATGGGCTGGTTAGGCCGAAATCATTAAATTGCAGCAGCGGAAGAACGAAGCACACAGGTGGGACCTTCAGGATACGCCCACAGGCAGCCAACTGGAGGTTCGCGACCTAACCCTTGACATCTTCATCTTCTTTGCCACCATGACCAATATTGTTGCTGAAGCGTAGAGATCTGATTCCTGATTCTGGATTTGTTGTGAAAGCGAGTGTGAGCACAAACCACCGTGCTCCGCGAGCCAATACACAGAATGCAAATAAATAGTATGCACGGCTTATCAAAGGAGAGGCTCAGGTTATTTTATTTGCCAAAAATCGTTTTTAGTAGCATTATTATTAGTTAGTCATAGTATTATTGTTGCTACCTAAACTCCACATAACGATTGCCATAATTGACTTAATCCACCAAAATACCCTTTCTTTATTGATAGCTGTCGAAGACTCCAAACAGCGAGTGACATCATTTAATTAATCAACTGATCATACATTTTCTATATTGTTTGCTGTCTAAAATTCCAAACAGCGAGAGGCATCATTTAACTAATCCACCGATCATATAGCCTTTTTATATTGAGTGATGTCTAAAACTCCAAACAGCGAATGACATTAATTATTCCACCAATCATACACTCTCTATATTGTTTGCTATTCATCAACTCTTCACTTCTGAATTCTAATGATTCTTTAACATAATTATTTTTAAATCCACCGATATCATTTATATCAGGACTTTCTAACGATTCAATCATTTTGTTATTGATCCAAAATCATAATTTGCTCTTCCAATAATCAACCATATTTTTCATTATCTATCTCTAACTAATTCACTAGTATACCTCCACCAAGAATATCATTGATCAAGTTTACGATTCACTAGTATACATCCACCAAGAATATCATTGATCAAGTTTATACTCCGATAATTGTTATCATTCCTCCAAATTCCCAAAATCCAATTCATCCATCAAGTATTTGATCAAATCCTATTCATCCCATTATCGCCAACATCTTACAAGAATTTATATTAATTATCAATGTTGTGATCCAACCATTACCTTTGCACTCCTAATTCTCCAAGAATCATTTAAATCATCTATCTAGCCTATACATTCATTAAGGCTTCACCAATTTATTTCTCTCAGAATTCACACTATCATTTCCTTTCTTTATGATCGACATGAGTCAACCAATATCTTTATGTGTTTACCGCAAATATACATCTCCTTTACTCACGACTCTATTTATTCCTCCCTATATTTTATTTTGTAAGAATGTATGTCATTATTTGAAATATAATACATAAAAATTTCCTGTGACCTAGCAGTTTTCAACAAAAACATAATGTGTAGAAGAATGCAATAATAATAGAGATCCAGATTCCATCCACCGTTACATGGTCTCTGCACTATATGCTAGACCTTCAGCGTTATAGCCGCTTACATTATCACTGGGACGACACCCAGGGCAACTCAAATCAGGGCTTTCCACTGCCCTCCTCTTTTCCATTCCCACCCACAAAGTTTTTGAAATAGAACTATATCTGGTTAAGTTCACATGTCCTCCCATGACCGTGGGCACGGCTATTCGAATAGTTTTGACTCTGCAGAGTTTGTACACTTTACCCACAAGAGATAGTTCACTCATTGCCCCGCATGATTCCTTAGTCATGCGGTTGAGCAAACCATCACAGTAACCGTTCAAAGTACCTCTCCCCTTCCATCATTTCATCCTATGGGTCGCGCCCACTTGCGGTGGGTCCCATACATTGTGCGGGATATTCTCCTTCTGAACGTCTAGCAGCTGGCTACCCCCACTGCTAGCCCGCCACAGTAGAACTTTACCCTCTACGAGTGTCTCATTCAAGAAGTCACACAGACAGCCGCTTGCACTACCTCACCACCTCCTCTTGTGAGGATGACTTTGTGGTTGGTAAATCTACTAAGCCAAGTTGTACTTTACAGACTTGTGGTTCTGGGCGGTTCTACCACTACCCACTTTGTGCTTCCACTGCACCACACACACCCTTGAACCATCCGCCTAGATATTTAAGCAAGTTGGGGCTTTTGAAAACATAAAATAATCATACCAACATATACCAGTCATTACCACCATGACTTCCCAAACCAGTTTCTCATTATTAAAATTGATAATGATGCTTGGGCCATTTCGGCGCCCCAGTATCTATGCAAGACTAAGCATGGCGTATAATTAGGGACTTATTTTCGAAAGATTACTATTATAATTTTGCTAGGGCGACAAGGTTCGCACATTCAAATATTCCAAAGGAGATGTAATATTAATCAAATTAAATAATGGGCATATAACTAGGATCTTGAATTAATCATGTATTTGCATATAAAATAATAGCATGCAATTTGATAATTTAAACAAAAGTAATTTGCAGAAAATGTAGGATCAACATGATCAAAGTATTGACTCGCCTTGCGTGGTTTACCGTGGTCTTGAGCTCACTCAAAGCCTTTTCATTTGTCGATCTTGAGGTTCGGGTCTTTATCTTCACCTCGATCTCGGCCTCGCTTGATCCTTGATTCTTCTGGACTCCAATTTCTAATTACGTGCTAAGCAACTGAATTCAAACAAAAGCAAATAACTCAAAAGATCCAAATAACTCCAAGTAAACTCAATTTAGCTTTATTATGAGTTAATAGGTGATTCGGATGATTCGAGGCAATGTCGGTGATAGAATACGATGACTCGACCTTTTTATTAATAGCTTATTTTTATTATTTTTGTATTTATCAAGGAAATTCCATGAGTCAAGTTAGACCTATATACTGGTGTAAGAGTTTAGCTGAGTATTATTTCGTCGAGCGATAATATTCAGGGCATATGTTATACATGTGATGTGTACAATTTTTATTTGTTTTGAATCAATCTTAAGGTCTGGGTTTATAGCAATTTGGGGTACAATATTTTATGTTCCCTCAGTTATTACTAGTCATTGTTTAATTTGAATTAGGATATATTTATACGAGTACCAACTTGTTATATGCAATCATGCTTAACATATTTATTAAACCTAGTGTAAGGACTTAATTAATGGCACCACTATTATTTAGTCTACAGCTAAATTATTATTAGGCCTAGTTTTGGTTTCAATTTGAATTTTATTCATCTGGGCAAAGCTTGTCATATAGGGGTATATTTTTAATATTTGCTGTTTAGCAAAATCTTCCTATAAGATTTGTTAAACAACATCGTGTTAACTATTGGACATATATTTTAATTATAATTAAGGGTATCTTTACTAAATTTGGATATTTAACCAAAGCCACTTTTTTCTTTATTAGTGCCTTTAATTAATAGCTAGATGTTTTAAGTAATTATTCAAACTACCTTAATTATTCACATATGATAACTAATCCAGTATTAAATATTTAACATTCATGTTTTTTATACTAATCAAATTTATTGGCTTCCCTTAATTTATTTGGCAACATATTCTTAGTTAAATTTTCTATTTGCATTTTAGTTCTACAATTAATTTTGAGGAATTCGAGTCTTTAGGAAATATGCCATTTAATTATTTCATGAGAGCTCAGTCTTAACAAGACTTTTACGCAAGTTCTCATCTTGCCCTTAATAATTAAGTCCTAATTAAATGTATCAACTGCATGAGTTACTCATATATGACATTTATTCCAATTTTAAACCTTAAATAGTCTCGGTTATATCCTAATTAAGTCTCAATTGTCTTCCATGAATAAGTTTCTAACTTGCCTAAAATTTTCATAATGGAAATGGATTAAAGAAAGTAAAAGAAAAAGAGGAGAAAACGGTGCGGCCGACGGTGCTCGAACCTGCGATCTCAGGCCATAGAGCTTTCAGGCGCGCGCGGCTAGCCAACTGGGCTGTTGCCCTTTCACTGATGCTACATGGGAATTAAACTTGAAGAGGTGAGTGCAGTGGTGGGACTCAGGGGAGCCAGCCGGCCGAAACAGAGGAGACGGTCGGCGTGGCTGAGCTGCGGGGGCTCCGGCGAGGGGTGGCCGGGGAGGCGGGGGTAACGGGTAAAATGGGTTCCCCGATGAGTGGTGAAGCCCCCGGTGGTGTCATCACGGGTGGAGGTGGTGTCGGGGGTGGCCGGCGTCGGCGCATGCGGTCGGAGGCGGGGACGAGTCGGGGGCGCCGGCGCTGGAGTGGACAGGGAAGGAGGTTGGCAGTGGTTTGAGCGAGAGGGAGTGGAAGAGGACCTCACCGAGCCAGCCGCAGAGGTGGAGGCACGGCGAGCGGCTCCGGCGACGTGTGCTTGCGGCGGTGCCCGTGGGATGACGACGGCGGTGAGCTAGAGGGGCAGAAGCTCAAATTGACCGTGCGGGAAGCCATGGGGGTCCTCGGAGACGCTTCCCCCGGGAGGAATCGGCCGGAGCGACCGGGGCGCCGTGGAGGCGCGGCGGCGGTCGTTTTCGGGGAAGAAGGTGGGGAGAAAGAGGAAAAGGGGTGCGGGGCAAACAGGGAGGAAGCCCGGGTTACTTGTAGCCGCAAAGGGGCGGGAGAGGCGCGGTGGCGAAGGACCAGTCGGCGGCGGGAGACTGGGCGGCGTGGTGGAGGTCCGCCGGTCCTTGCCCGGCGGGCTCGCGCAGCGGGGCACAGAGCGGGGATGCGGCCGGCAGCGGAGGGGCGCGGCGCGCAGGCGTGGAGGCGGCGAAGGGACAAGGCAGGCACACGTGATGGTGGAGCTCGCTGCGGGGTCAGAGGAGGAAGGGAGTAGCAGCGCACGCGCACGGAGAAAGAAAAAGAAAGAAAAAGAGGCCAGCGCGGGAGGAGAGAGAAGAAAGAGGATGGCGGGCGGGGGCACGGGCCCGCGGGGCTAGAGAGAGGAGGCGGACGTGGGAGCGGGCCCATGGTGCAGCGACAGCAGAGAGGGGAGGCGCAGGTGGAGGCGGGCTGGGCCACGTGGGGAAAGGAAGCGGGGAGAGGCGTTGGGCCGGGGCCTTTGGCCGGCCTGACCTCTCCTTTTTTTTCATTTTTTCTTTATTGTTTATATTAGTATATATATATATACATATGTATATACAAGTATATATACATATATATAGTATATACATATATATTTTTATTTATTTCTATTTTCGTATATGCACATATATATCTATTATATATATATATACATATATACATATATATTCTTTCTTTTTTCTTTTTTCCTTTATTTGCACCTTTATTTTATATTCATGTATATATTTCCTTCATGCCTATATTTTTTTGTATAAATACATTTTATGTCTTGCTCATCTTTCTAGGCCTTTTGTACAAATGTTTGCATATGTTTTATTTATTTATTTTTGTTGCCCATTTATAGTAGTATTTCAAAATTAAATTCTTATATTTTAATTCAAGTTTCTTCCTCCCTTTTGCGGACCATATTTTCATATTTTAATTTAGAATGTTTGGGTTTCCCTTATTTGCATATTCCCCTTTATGGCATTATTAATAGTAATTTTATTTTTCGAAGCTTTCTTAAATTTTTGAATCCTCCACCAAAATTCAAAAAATCTTCATAAAATCCAAATTTCAACAGAACATATTGCAAAATAATTTAATAACTTTATATTTTTAAATTCGAATTTTTCAGGATGTTACAGTTACGACCATGTCTGCGATCCTCTACGATCACACCGACCGCCTATGACCCTGCCGGCCGCCCTCTGCTCTGCGATCACATCGACCGCCTGTGATCACACCGGTCGTCTTCTTCTCTGCGATCTCCTCGACTGCCTACGACCACACCGATCGTTTTCTTCTCTGCGATCTCCTCGACTGCCTGTGACCACGCCGGTCGGCTCCACTGCGATCACACCAATTGCCTCTAACCACACCTGTCACCTCTCTCCTCTGCGGTCACGCCGACTGCCTGCGACCACGCTAGTTGCCCTCTGCTCGACACCTCCTCTCGACTACATTGTGTCAGCTTGGTGCTGTCCTCTCGATACAATGGCTCTGCCTTTCATACCCAGCTATATGACTACGAAGTGGGCTCGACTACCACTACTATGAGTCCAACACGAATACGATAGCCTGACTCGTACACGACCACGAGCATGACCACGACGACTCGTATACGACTTCGACTTTCGACTGCGTACATGACTACGACTTCTAAATTGAAAACAAGATTATAAACTCTAACAGGCGAAGCCAAAGGAGATCTGGACAGACCTGAAGGGAATGTTAGATTAAGATCGGCTTTCCTACTCTGTAATCTATGGTCATCAAACAATCTTGTAAACACTCTCTAGCAATAAAGAAACCTCCGTTCCTTTGCATATAGCCTTGTCGGTGATCCTCACATTTTGGTATTTCGTAAGATCACCAGTTAAATCGTCCACACATTCCTTCAGTTGATTGGTGGTTTGACAAACAAAAACAACTACAAAGAGTCATTGAACATTTGATGCACCCGTTTTCTTGATCCAGCAAGTACATTATAAAAGAACTAACCGGAGTAACTCGCAAAAATAATTCTAAATACTTGTGACAAAATTTGAAAGGGTGATGTTTGATAATTCGGTGCTATTCTGAAAACATCAGTCAAAATTTTGTCTTCAGATTGCACCTCCAGACTAGTGCTACGGTTAGGGTTTCAAAGTTACGGTGTGTCTCAAATCGGTGGTCGGTGGTAGGCTGCATGTTAGAAATCATGACTCTAACAGCAGGATGTTTGAGTCTGTATCGGAACCGGTAGGTATCCAAGGGAAGTCTGAACTCTGGTCCAACCAATTGTAAACCTGTTCACTGTCCGAAAATAAGAGGCAGCTCAAGGCAAGAAGATGACAGACCAACATGCCAGATTTGTCACAAAGTGGGACACGAAGCACTTCGATGCTGGTATCGATATGATGAATCTTACACTGAACAGACCAGTCATGTTGGATCTTCAGCCACAACTGGAGGGTACAATGTTGATACAAACTGGTACGCAGATTCTGGAGCAACTGATCACCTCACAAGTGATCTTGATCGCATGACTATGCAGGAACGCTACGGCGGAAAAGATCAAGTTCAAATCGCCAATGGCACAGGTTTGCAAATTTCACATGTTGGTCAATCTTTTATCTATGGCTCAAAACCTCTAGCTCTTAAAAATGTCCTGCATGTCCCAAAACTGAACAAACACCTTCTATCCATTCACAAGCTAACCAGTGATAATAATGCCTATGTTGAATTTTATCCTGATTGTTTTTATGTCAAGGATCAAACATCGAAGGAGGTGCTTCTGGAAGGTAGAAGCAAAGGAGGTCTTTATCCTATCCCAATTAAGAGCTCTTCTGTGCTGCGCCATGGCCTCTCGGGTGCGAAAGCGTCCATGGATCAATGGCATAGAAGATTAGGACATCCTTCATCATCCATAGTCCAGTCTGTCCTAGAATCAAATAAAATAGGATTTCTTTGGAATAAAGAATCTAGTATTTGTAATGCTTGTCAACAAGCAAAATCGCATAAGCTTCCTTTTCATAGCTCAGATCATATGTCATCCAGTCCCCTTGAACTTGTGCACTCCGATGTATGGGGGCCAGCTCTTGTATCTGTTGGGGGATACAAGTACTATGTTAGCTTTGTGGATGATTACACTAAGTTTTGTTGGGTCTATCTCCTTAAGCAAAAGTCTGATGTTGATCAAATGTTCTACAAATTCCAAAACCTTGTTGAGCGACAGTTAAACACTAAAATCTGCAACATTCAAACAGATTGGGGTGGTGAGTACCATAAGCTTAACCAATACTTTCAGAACATAGGAATCAATCATCGATTGTCATGCCCACACACGTCCCAACAGAATGGTACAGCCGAGCGAAAACACCGTCACTTAGTGGAGACTGCTCTTGCCTTGCTAGCTCAAGGATTCTTACCTTTGCGTTTTTGGGACGAGGCAATCCTTACGGCTTGCTATCTTATCAATAGAATGCCTAGTCGTACAATTAATAACCAGACCCCTTTGTTTCGTCTCCTGCATATCAAACCAGACTACACATTCCTAAAGACTATGGGTTGTGCTTGCTGGCCCAATCTCAGAGCCTACAACTCTCGAAAATTGGAGTTTAGGTCAAAGCAATGTGTGTTTCTTGGCTATAGTAGTAGACATAAAGGTTACAAGTGTCTAGACAGAGCAACTGGTCGTGTTTATATCTCGCGAGATGTTGTCTTTGATGAAACTGTGTTTCCTTTTGCTCATACTACTGACAACAAGCCATCCCAGCCACCTTCCTATACCATTGCATCCATTTTTCCTCTAATTGAGCCACAAATACAAGATGATCATATGCGAAATATTGTCACACCACCTACTAATTCAGAAGAGGCAGAGGTAGTCTCTGATTCAGATGCAGGGGGAGATACTACACCACTGTTGTCGACAACAGCAGAAGCATCATCAGCGCTACCCTTGTCACCTGCAGAATCGGCAGTACCCTCGTCACCTGCAGAATCGGCAGAACCGGCAGAAATTGCTGCCTCCCCAATGGCACAGGTACAGACTACAAACTCTACAATACAAGTACCAGAATCAGGAAATCAGCAGATAATGACGCGACTACGAGCTGGGGTTGTCAAGCCGGCCATCCGAACAGACGGTACTATTCCCTATCCTTTGCCCAGGAAGCGGAGGAATGCTGGGCTGGCTGCTATTCCCCGGGAACCATCTTCATTACAAGAAGCAATGTCAGATTCTGGGTGGCAAGCAGCTATGCAGGCAGAGTATGATGCGCTGTGCAGAAATGAAACCTGGAGTCTGGTGCCCAGACCTCAAGGGAAAAATGTAGTTGGTTGCCGGTGGATCTATAAGGTTAAACAAAAAGCTGATGGCACTGTTGATCGTCTCAAAGCCCGGCTTGTAGCAAAAGGGTATACACAAAGATATGGAATAGACTATTCAGACACATTTAGTCCAGTGGTGAAGCCAGCTACGGTGCGTCTAGTACTGTCTATTGCAGTATCAAGGGGCTGGAGCTTACGGCAGGTTGATGTGCAAAACGCTTTTCTGCATGGTGATCTAGATGAAGAAGTATACATGGATCAGCCACCAGGTTATGAGGATAAGTCCCGTCCCAAATATGTGTGCAGATTACAGAAGGCGTTATACGGTCTCAAGCAAGCACCGAGAGCATGGTACTCAAAACTACGAGACAAACTGCAGCAACTCGGATTTGAGGCATCAAAAGGTGACACTTCCTTATTTATCTTCAGCAAACAAGAAATAACTGTATATGTACTTGTATATGTAGACGACATCATCATTGCTGGATCAAGCAGCACAGTTGTAGAAAAATTGCTGCAGGAGCTGACTGCCAACTTTGCTGTCAAAGACCTGGGAGATCTCAGCTATTTTCTCGGGTTGGAAGCTACTCAGACCAGTGAAGGGCTAGTCCTGAGCCAGTACAAGTATGCATGTGACTTACTAAAACGGATGAACATGGCAGAATGTAAACCTGTTTCTACACCGATGGTAGCTGGTGAGAGGCTCTCCAAAGGACAAGGCCGATCTCTGAAGGGAGATGAAGTTTTTAGCTACAGAAGCACTGTTGGAGCTCTACAATATCTTACACTTACCAGGCCAGACCTCTCCTTTTCAGTCAACCAAGTATGTCGCTTCCTTCAAGAACCAACAGATACACATCTTGAAGCAGTCAAAAGGATCTTGAGATACATTAAAGGAACTGTTAATACAAGTCTGCTGTTTCGGAAGAAATCTGAGATGTCCTGTTTAAGTGTGTTTACAGATGCAGATTGGGGAGGTGACTCAGATGATCGAAGGTCTACAGGAGGCTATGCAGTGTTTCTTGGCAGCAATTTGATTTCGTGGAGCTCGAGGAAGCAACCAACCGTGTCACGATCAAGCACAGAGGCGGAATATAAAGCCCTCGCAAATGGTACTGCTGAGGTTTTCTGGTTACAGTCAATGTTAAAAGAACTGAAAGTTCCCTTGAACCGGAAGCCGATACTCTGGTGTGACAATTTGGGGGCAACATATCTAAGTGCCAACCCTGTCTTTCATGCTCGAACAAAGCACATTGAAATAGACTTCCACTTTGTAAGAGAGAAGGTTGCTGCAGGAGAATTAGAGGTTAGATTCATCGCTTCCAAGGATCAAATTGCAGATTGTTTCACAAAGGCTGTTTCCAAACATGCATTGCAAAAATTGTATCACAATCTCAATCTTGTGGCAGGTTGAGATTGAGGGGGAGTGTTAGAAATCATGACTCTAACAGCAGGATGTTTGAGTCTGTATCGGAACCGGTAGGTATCCAAGGGAAGTCTGAACTCTGGTCCAACCAATTGTAAACCTGTTCACTGTCCGAAAATAAGAGGCGTGTGCGCCACGGACTGTCAGGATCCTTTCCGTCTCCAATTCAATGTCTTCTCCTCATGTAATCTGAATCGATGTACTCTACACTGTATAAATTAACATGAAGGGATCGGAGGAGGTCCTTGCGGCAAATACCTAAGATTTCTGACTCTGCAGCGATACAATTGTTGGACACGTAGCGTGAGAATGATGAGGCTGGTTGGAGGGAGATGAACACAATGGTGAGCAGCGACAGGAGGCGACAGCTGACAATTAATTCATCGATGGCAGTGTGGAACCGAGCGAGATTGGGAGGTGACGGTGGTGACTCTGGGTGAGTTGTTTTTAGGTTATTTCTTTTAATAAATAAATAGGACGATTTCTCTGTTATTATTTTGAAGTGGTTTATTAGGATAGTTTTTTCGAAGCAGCTTATCAGTATTCAATTTATTTGTATAAATGCATGTGTTAGGACCAAAAGTCATCAACTGTAATTATAAACCATAAGATGCAGACGAAAAAAACGCACTTGTAATCGAAGTAGATAGGGAGGAAGATGGGGGCGGGGCTGTAGTCCAAAAAATCGACTGAATACTTTCTTCGAAAAATTCTAGTGATTGATGGATCGACGGCCCCTCTATCTAGTAGAATTTTATGCAATTATTTTATGCTCAACATGTGTGTATCCGATGAAACCAACTAATCCTATATGACGCCCAACCAGATTCCAAGGTAGGCGCCGTCCGCTGTGTTGCTACGACTGCATGTTTGGTTGGGTGCTTGAGGCCCAAGAAAGGCCCAAATCTGGGACAGGCCGAGCCGAGCCAGGCCCCTCTGATGCAAGTGAAGGTGTTTGGTTGGTTTGCAACAGATGATGCGGGTTAGATCGTGATATTGTTTAATTTCGTTGGGTGCATGGACGTTAGTTGGAGCTAGAAAAGCTTTTGATTTGTCTTAATATACTTTAATGGACCCTAGTTTACTTTATTACAGTTAATCCCTCTTAATATAGACTAATTACTTTAATATACACTAATCAAAATCTTAATCCCTCGTCCGTGGGTGAGGCTAAAAAAGCCCATTTGCTTTTCCAATGGGCCTGTCCAAAAGGGAATCTTTGCATTCTGTGGGGTTGGATCCTTTTTCAAATCAACAACCAAGCAGGCGGGGATGCATCCGATAGATCTAGCCAGGGGTTGATCGGTAGTTCATACCCTTCTTCCCTTGGAGATGCAGAATTGAGAGAGTTATAGACCACCACTTGAGTGTGTGTGAGAGAAAGCTAGTGAGGCAAATGAGAGAGTCCCCCTTCTTTGCCCTCTTGGGGCAATTTATATACTGCTTCACTGGCTCCGGCCTCGGTCGGTACAAAGCGTGTGTCGTAGGTAGTGGCCCCTATGTGGCTTAGCTCATGGCGTCCTTGGTTAGGACTTCGCACACTTTGACAGCTCTACCACCTCAGCAATGTTCCTGGCGAGGACTCCACCTACTTCCCTAGCTCCAGCCTCGATGGGTTCAAAGCGTGATCTCCTTAGGCCACACCGCTTGCCCTCGCAAATGTTGTTTTTTAAAGTACGAGAATGGTAGTCCAGCCTCCATGCCTTCGCGTGCGTTAGCACTCTACTCAAGCCACACCACTTGCCCTCTATGGGTGTTGTTTTTGAAGGATGGAAAATGACGATCCAACCTCCCTACTTTCGCTTATGTTAGCATCCTCCTTGGTCCATACCGCTTACCCTCTATGGGTGCTGTTTTGTAAGGAAGGGGAATGATAGTTTGGTCCCCCTACCTCCACCTGCGTTAGCGCCCTTCTCGGGCCACACCGCTTGCCCCTGCGTACATTAGCGCCCTCCTTAGGCCATGCCGTTTGTCCCCCATAGACACTGTTTTTGAAGGTAGGGGAACGACGGTGCAGGCTCCCTACCTTCGCTTGCGTTAGTGCCCTTGTCGGGCCATGCTGCTTGCCCCCGTTGGTGCTATTTTGGAAGGAAGAGGAATGGTGATCCAGCCTCACTGCCTCTGCTTGCGTTAGCGCCTTCCTCGAGCCACGCCGCTTGCCCTCTGTAGATGCTATTTTTGAAGGAAGTGGAACGACAGTTTGGCCTTCCTACCATCACCTGTGTTAGTACCCTCCTCAAGCCACATCGCTTTCCCTACGTGTGTTAGCACCCTCCCCGAGCCAGTGCGCTTGCCCTCTGAGGGCACTGTTTTTGAAGGAATGGGAACGGTGGTTCAACCTACCCACCTCCATGTGCGTTAGCACCCTCCTCAGGCTATGTTGCTTGCCCTTCGTAGGCGCTATTCCTGATGGTAGGGGAACAACGGCCCGGTCTCCCTGCCCAATTCAAGTGTATTCATTCCTAGATTGATTCTTAACAGTTGATAGCCTTCAAGCGAAGCCCGTGGTTTATTACTCTTGGTGCTTGTCGGCACCTAGACGGCTTGGAGGTGGTACGCGCGGTGATTTCTTCAAGAAGGTTGTGAAGAGGCTTCATTCCAATTGTTAGTGGCTCGGTGTTCGCCATCTCTAAAATGGAGGAAGAACAACCACCAGTGGATTTGGAGAGTGGGGCTTAATTTATGGAGCCGGTCCAATTCGTTGGGTTTTTCTCAATGTGGATTAGTGAAGACCGGCAAGTCTTCGATACCACATCAAAAATATGGCATGTCTCCATTTTGGTTATTTCTTTGTCTCTACAATTCCGCATTTATATTTCTAGCCATTTGAGTTTGCCATATGTTGTTGGGCTAAAAACATATTTGTAAAGACTTAGATTGTGGTGCCTTTGTACTACTAGAATTGTGTAGGTTTTACATTATGCTAAAATTCTTGGTTAGCTCCTTATTGCTAGAATTATTGTTTCGAAAGCAAGAATTTTTATAACATCCCCATCTAGTCAGTTATCCTTGATCCTACAGTGATCTCAGATGAGCTTAGCCTTGGCGCTCAGCCTCTCCTCTGAGCATCTGTTTGACCATCGGGACCCCAAGGTAATATTAATTAGCGCTAATGACTCAGTTAATTCTAATCATTCATAGACATGTGGGACATGTTTGATTAATTAGGTCAAACTGTGTTTAAAATGGTTTAAAAAAACTTGAGTCATTGACATGTGGGCCCCATATGTTAGCCATTTCGAAAAATAATAAAATCCTAAAATTAGACCACACATGTTAGCTCCTCAACGCAATAAACCAGGTTATACTTTAGAAAGAAAAATACAAAAAAACCATGCAGTATTTTCCCTGTCATTTTCTAGAATTTTCTCTCCTAGCATAATTCGAAGGCACACAACTTTTGCATCCAAACTCCAAATTGAATGATTTTTATCTCAAAATTTTCTAAAATCATGCTATTTCAAGATCTACAAAAATATTTTCATATATTTTATCGTGTTTCTTATTTATTTGTGTTATTAAAATTTATTCGCTAGATATCGGCGTGCCGACGATACTTCGAAATTGATCCAGAGCAAGATGCAAGTGTTCAATAGCAAGGCAAGTACCCCCCTTTAACCATGTTGATCCTATATTTCAATTTTAAGTACTTTGTTTGCTCAAACTATTATGCATGCGCGCATGTTTAGTAAAATCAGTATGGTAGTAAGGTGAATAGTTATGCCGAAATGTTGCATTGTACCTTCCTTGAAAAGTTACCATAACTCACTGTTGTCACCCTAGTAATGATACCGTATGAATAATTGTGAAATTTAGAACAAGTTTAAGATAGAGTTCCTTAGCCCTACATAGATGTCGGTATACTAGATCATCGGATGGTTACACTTTGAAAACATATGATAATTATGTTGCTAGACCAGTATGGTCACCCTTGACATTTTTCTTAGGAAACAAAACTAAAAAAACTATGATTTTGACTTAGGCGAGATATTGGTATAACTTGTGGTGCAAGAGGAAGGTCGCTTGTGTTGGTTGGTTAGTGGAAATTTATGTGGATGTGACTTGTGGTGAAACAAAACTTGTATGTGGTGGTTGATGATTGGGGACTCTCACCCGAGTTGGTTATAGACCATGAACTTGTGTGTTGTTGAAATATGCCTTTTGTACAACCACAAGTGCCTTTATGGGAAGGCCCTAACATAATAAGTTATTTGGGTTTAATGTTGCACTCGTGGAAGATCAGGGTAGTGCGAGCGCCAGTAAAGGGCTCGAGGTGGTTCCCATCACAATAAGTGTATGGGGCTAAAATCGTTGACACAACATGAATTCCTCAGGGTTCAACATAAATTGACTCCCGAGGGTCGACACAACGTGAATTCCTTAGGGTTCAACATAAATTGACTCCCGAGGGCCAAAATTCATTAGCGCGGGTAAGGTTGGAGTCAAACAATGTAAATTCCTTGTCACAATCACTCTTATCGGGTACTTCAGGTATTGTGTGACGTGGCTGACATAGGGAGTTGATTGTGTCTTGTGCATAAAGTGTACAACCACTGCAGAGTGAAAAAATCCATTCGAATAGTCATGTAATATTACGGAAATATCTCTATTGAGAACCTATGCATAAATTAAGAAATAGTTATACATGAAAAGGGGAGGTGTGCTTTTTTGGAGGAGGAATCAGTGGTTTCTTAGAGCGAGTGATATAGAAGGGTTGGAAACAGATTGGTATTTGTCCTATGATAAAAGGGAATCATGGGGGAGAGGAAACCCAAACCCTAGCCACTTTTGACCCATGTGTCAGTCTGTGGACCCAGTCTATGATGACCCAGGCCCATGTGTCAATCTTGGTGCCAAAAATTCAAATATTTGGTTGATGCCATCATTACGTGGAAATTTCAACTTTCTCTTAGAAATTTTATTTAACCACAATTATAAATCCAATGTTGACGTCATAAATAACTTTTCTTTAGAAAAATAATTCCAAAAATTCTATTTATTCAATTTCTTTAGAATTTAAACTTCCAGGAGCTCGTTCTCCTTCCCTAGCTCCGAATGAACCCATTAAAATATCTAAATTCATTTAAAATCATGATCTGTCCAATTATGCCTAGTTTTCAAATTTCTAGAGTTTATTTGAATTTATCTGAGTTTAGGTGGTTATTTTCATGTGTAGGCTACGACGATTTCAAGGAATTCTTCTACGACGATTTCAAGGAATTCTTCTACGACGATTCGCACCAGTCAGTAGAGCAAGGCAAGTCACACAAGTTGACCATGTTTGTAAATAAAATTATATTACTTTGAATTATATTGCATGCTTAATTTTATCCACTGTATTTCAAATCTAGTTTTGACTTAGTTAATGTATATTTGTTATGACACCTTTGACGTTGCAAATCCTTATACCTTATCACCCTAGAATAAAAACTCTGGTTAGTACATTAGTATGACTAGAGAATTTTGTAGCAAATGCTTAGACTTGCATAGATATAACTTTAGGCTTGGGTAAGCTTTTAAAATGTATTCTTTACTTTGGTGAGTCAAGAAGGTTTATGGAATGTTTCAAAATAAAATATGAAAATTTGGTTTAGACTTAGGCAAATAGTTAGGTAGTAGGTGCTTGCTGGCACATGTTGTTGTTTGGTGACACAATGCTGATGTCTGGCACAAGGGGAATGTGAAAAGTGCCTAAGTAAATTAAGGACTAGTCTGTAAGCTACTACTACAAAGCCCTATCGTGTTACCACAAGGCTAGTATGGGACAATCCTGGCTAACTAATTAGTGGGTCCCAACATGAGTCTCGCTATAGGTTGAATGTGAGCGTGGTGTGGGCCGTGAGAAGTGTCACATGGCACAAGAGGGGGCCCCGATATGATGAATTCCTTATTGGGGTGAAATCTTAGTGGAGGCATGGCCAGGTTGATGGCTTTGCTTTGTAAAGGCCTTGCTATGATTACTCAGTTGCACCCCAACAGAAGCGTGCAGTGGCCGACATCATGAGTTAATTATATCTTATGGGTAAAGTTGCACCACCTCTGTAGAGTGTATAATCTATCCTAGATAGTCATACCCACGGTCATAGGCATGCTGAGTAAACTTTTTCATGGATTAGACTTTATTTTTCATAAAATGGTTTTGGTTGGAATTTGGGATCTTATTGGAGAAAGATGGTCCGGGTGGGATTTTCGTGGTTAGGTTGGCGTTAGGTTAGTACCTGCACTAATGGTATTAATTCACTTAAATTACTATCTTTAATTATTGTATTAAATTCAACAACTTCATATCTATTTACTGTATTTCTTGAAATTCTGCTTTATGCTCAAATAACCATATATGCCTTCACTTGTTAGCCTTACATTATTATTGCATTTTTTTTGTGTTACTTGCGGAGTACAATTTTATACTTACCCTTGCTATCTCTACTCAGAGGAGGATTGCTTCAACTACGGTGAGGGTTAGGACGAGTAGGCCACGTCTTATTGTCGTTTGGTTGTGGGCAGGCTCTTTGGGTTTCGCTATTTATTTACTTGTTTTCACTGTTATTTTCTTTATTATTTTGCCAATGAGCACTGATGATGTAAACTTAGCCATAAGGCAGTCACTTCATTTAACAAAAGCTTGTCATTGTGCTCGATATGTATCCTTGTTACTACTATATGCACTAGCTGATCTTGGACTAGTGCTATTTACACAGAGGATTACTGAGGTGTTGCTCTAGGGTCCGACATGACGGAAGATTGCATTCATAACATGGCATATGCATTATGAGTTAGGGTGATGAGAAAGTCAATAGCTATGAGTAAAGCTATTTGACTAATCTGGCGTGCTCTTGAGTAAGATCTATAAAGGTAGGAACCTCCATGGGTAGGGCTGGCAAAAAAGCTCGGGCTCGTGAGCCAGCTCGGGCTCGGCTCGGGCTCGTGGAGGCTTGGCTCGGCTCGTAAATAAAACGAGCCAAGCCGAGCCAGCAAAAAAGCTCGGGATCTAAACGAGCCGAGCCCGAGCCAGCTCGCGAGCGGCTCGGTTGGCTCGGCCCAATAGGCCCAATTAAAAAGTAAAACCCTAGTTCCAGGCTTCCAGCCGGCAGCCGCAACGCAAACCGCAAGTTACGCTACGCCCCCTCGGTGGCTCGGTCTCCATTTGCCCCCTTCCCCCTTCCGCGGTTCCGCCGCCTCCTAGTCCTCCTAGCCCTCGCCGGCACGCCGCCTCTGCTCCGCTCGGCTCTGCCCCGCCTCCATCTATTCCCCCCGCCGGCCCGCCGCCTCCTAGCCCTCACCGCCTCTGCTCGGCTCGGCCCCGCCCCTAGGCCCCATCTGTTCCCCATTTGCCCCCTTCCCCCTTCCGCGGTTTCGCCGCCTCCTAGCCCTCGCCGGCACGCCGCCTCTACTCCGCTCGGCTCTGCCCCGCGCCCCCGCCGCCCATGGCCCCATCTATTCCCCCCGCCACCTCCTAGCCCTCGTCGGCTCTGCTCCGCTCGGCTCGGCCCCGCCCCACGCGCGCGATCGCCGCGCCTCCGTCAGTCGGCTGGATTTGGAGCGCGCGCGACCTCGGGAGGTGAGGCGGCTCTCTCGGTGCTGCGATTCAGCGTTTGTTCCGGCGGCGAGCTTGTGCGAGAAACGGTAATGCTTCTGCTTCTGTGAGACTGTGATTCGATTGGGAGCTGGTTGGAGTTGCCTGAGATGCCTGTGTGCTAGTTTGTTGATCAGTACTAGGGTCTCTAGGAATCAAGTTCTGCATGCAGATCCGAATTGAATACCTTTTCCGATTGCCTTTTAGCCGAAAATTAAGAAAAAGTTGACCTGACACAATTTTCTGTTAGGGCTAAAAAGTTCTATAACTCTGATCTTAGATTGACAGAACATGAATGTCTCTGAGCATTATGTATAATCACTTGTTGCACATAACACCTAATAAACTCACTGAGATATTGCACTCTTGGTGCTGTTGTTGGATGGGTAGTTTTATTTTCTTCATCAAATTATATTGTATGAAAACATGTAATGACGAATTTTAGCTCTAGTTTAGCACTATCATATGCTTGTAAGCTACAGAATCTTGCCATATAACCTAGCAAGTGAACTAGATTTTAGGGCTCATAAACATATACTAGTTAGTCTCTTCTTTCAAACAGATACTGGATGATGGCTGCGGCTGGCAGCTGCCATACCTTTTTTGAAATGACCATTCTCCGCAAACAGAATAGCACCAATACATGGATTGAGATGAACTGTACATATTAATGGTGATTGTGTGATTAATGGTAAATATTTCTGTGTGCTTGGCTGCTTGCTAGATTTTCAGCTGGATATGGAGAGGTCTTTTGCGGTCACTGGTGGTTCTGCTGCTGCATCTTCGGCAAGTAATCCCAATCCCATATCCACAAGCCAAGGACAAAATGCTAGTGAAGCGGCAGTGTCTCCAGTAGTAGTAAGGATTTTTTGACCTTATCTGATAAATAACAATTAATAAGCATCATGTGATTAATGTTTGATACTTTCTTGATGATTGTTCTGTTGTGTTATTTCATGAAATACAGTTGTCTGTTGATGACAATTCCGAGGATAACTCTTTTGACTTCAATGATGACATGTCAATGTCATTGCCAAGTGGTGATGAGGGACCAGTGGGTGATTCAGTTGATGGCGAAATGGAGCAGCAACCCAAAAAAAGAAAGGCATCTTTGAAGGGGAGGAAGCGGTCAGATTGTTGGAAAAATTTTAAGGAGGTTGAAGTTCCCTCATCAGTGCATCTAGGGCAAAAGGAAACAAAGGCAAAGTGCAGGTATTGCTATTCTCTATACACGTATAAACGTGGTGGAGCTACTTCACATCTTGTTAGGCATATGAAGAAGTGCACACCTTACTTGAACAAATTGGCTAAGAAGTGGTCTCAAGCTCTTCTCAACTATGCACCTGAAAAGTTAGGTGATTCAAATCTCCCTGTTATTGTCACTCCTAGCGAGTATAATCATGAGGAAACTCGTAAACTTATAGCTAAGATGATCATTGTTCATGAGTATCCATTTAGGATGGTAGAGCACACTTGGTTCAATATTGTGATGAGGTATTTAAATCCAGCATATCAGTTTGTTGGTAGAAGGGCCATAAGAAGTGAATGCTTGAAGGTTTTTCAAAGTGAGAAAGAAAATCTTGTCAAGAGTCTTAGGGGTGTGGACATGATTAGCTTAACTTGTGATTTATGGACATCCAACCAAAATCTTTGCTACATGGCTTTAGTTGCACATTACATAGATAAAGATTGGACAATGCAATGTCGTGTGCTGAACTTTGTAGAGTTGGATCCTCCACACACCGGGAATGTGATAGGTCAAGCTGTCTTTGATTGCCTAGCTGAATGGAAAATTGAGGATAAGGTTATAACAATTACTCTAGATAATGCTTCCAACAATGATACTGCTGTTCGGAGTTTGAAAGCTAAGCTTGCAGCTAGAAGATCAAGTGTTTACATTGCTAAATACTTTCATGCACGTTGTTGTGCTCATATTGTCAATTTAGTGGTGAATGATGGCATAGCGCCCTTAGCACATTTGATAAAGAATATAAGGGAAACTGTGAAGTACATAAAGAAATCTCCATCTCGCATGCACAAGTTTGTAGAAATTTGTAGATCTCTTGCTAAGGAGATGGTAGAAGGACTGAAACTTGATGTGTCAACAAGGTGGAGTTCAACCTATCACATGTTGAAAGCTTGTATTCCATATAGGGAAGCTTTAGACAATTATGCAGATCAAGATGCAAATTATAAGTGGAAGCCAAATGATGAAGAGTGGGCTTTGTATGAATCAATTGAGCCTATACTTAGGTCATTAGCTGAAGTTACTACTGCATTTTCTGGTTCCACATACCCCACTGCAAATGTGTTTTATCCACATATTGTAAATGTCAAGATTGCATTGAGGGCTGCTTGTGCTTCAAGTGATATCAACTTGAAGGCTATGGGTATTGCAATGTTGCAGAAATTTGACAAGTATTGGGAAGAAAAGAACAATGTCATGGTGCTTGCAACTATTTTGGACCCACGGTTCAAAATCAGATTTGTTGAGTGGTGTTTTCAGCAAATTTTTGAGGTTGAACAAGCTGAAAAGGAATTGTCTGAGGTTCGAACTGAATTGGATAAACTCTATGAGAAGTTTGAGAAGGAACATAAACAAAAGATGACAGCTACAAGCAAAGCTAAGGGTGCTAAATCTACATCAACATGTACAAGTGTGGATACAAACAAGTCTTTGCCTTCAGTTTCAAGCCATTTTCAGTCCTTCTTGCAATCTTCTACTAAAGATGCATCAAAATCAGAATTGCTTCTTTATCTTGATGAACGGAATGAGGATTTAGGCAACAAAGGCTTTGATTTGCTTCAGTGGTGGAAATTGAATGCACATAGATATCCAATGGTGTCAAACATGGCTAAGAACTTCCTCACAATACCTGCAAGTTCAGTCTCTTCGGAGTCTACTTTTAGTGCCGGGGGTAGAGTTCTAAGTGACTATCGTAGTTCTCTAAAGCCTACAATGGTTGAGGCATTGATTTGTTCTTCTAGTTGGATTAGAGGCGCTCCCATGATCACGGTATGCTTATTATTCCAAATGTAATGGTGCATTTTCTATTTTTGCACATGACTTGCTTAGTTGCTTATTTTATTTCTGAATTTTAGGAAGAAGATAACGAAGATGATGTTGAGAACATCCCATTTCCTAAAAGTGAAGTGCAAAGTAACTAGTAAGTTTGTAGTAAAATCTACTATTATTATTTTCTCTCATATTGGATCTCCTACTTTATTTATTTGCTCTCATATTGGATAACATACTTTAATTACTTGCTCTTAATCTCTCATTATGTATGAGGCAGAGATGCATGAAAATGGAGTGTTGGCTGTGTTGCTGACTTGGGAGAGGTGGAGAAGAGAAGATTCTCTTTTGTTATTTTGCCAAATGAAAAATTGTGTGCAAAGTTTCACTGTGAACATCACAACATGTATTATACTTTTGGACTTGTGGTTGTGGACTTGGACATGTATGCATATGCTTGCTGCGGTGCTGCCTGAGAGCTGAGATGCACATGCACTTCTATCTTGTGAACATGTATTATACTTTTGGACTTGTGGTTGTGGACTTGGACATGTATGCATATGCTTGCTGGCTGCGGTGCTGCCTGAGATGCACATGCACTTCTATCTTGTGAATTGTGATGGTGTATTTTGTGTGCAAAGTTGCATACTTGCATGCTTAAATTTTATGCCTGTGAGATATTATCGTATCATTTTTAGTGTGAATGTTCATTGAAAAGTCTCTTGCCAATATCTTTTATATAAAAGAGGTCCTAGTGTAGTTTTTACTGTTTTGGTTAGTACAATATATTGTGCTGGTTCAGTCATGCGTTGTTTGGTTTACAACACACCAGTGTACTGCTGATTTTAAGCTGTCAGAGTGTCAGACCATTTTTGGCTCGCGAGCCTTCGCGAGCTGGCTCGAGCCGCATCACGAGCCGAACCGAGCCGACAAAAAAGCTTGATGTTCTAACTGAGCCGAGCCGAGCCAAGATTCTACCAAGCTTTCACGAGCCGAGCCGAGCCAGGCTTGGCTCGGCTCGTTGCCACCCCTATCCATGGGATAGAGGTAGAGGGTGACATCGACGGGTATATCCTCTGCTATACTGGTATAAGCTATAGAAGGAGTTATGAGCATGAGAATTCCATTGCACTAAAGGAAATTGGTATGAGAAAAGAGAATGGTGGAAATTGAAAGTGAAGTGAGTATGTTGTTGCTTTATTGCTTTTATTGTTTTGATGTGTACTTGCTGAGTCGTGGACTCACACTTGTTTATTTGTTGTTTTTATGTGATCATTGACGGCGACATGAATTCGATGGAAGTAGAACATGGAACAATTGCACTTTTGTAGCTCTTCATCACTTATGGTCATGAACAATCTAGTAACTTTTGTTGTAACAATTGGATAATTTGTGGTTTCCCTTAGCTCCTTATGGTTTGTAATATTGCTATTTGATGTGTTCTTTAGTTTAGGCTTATTTATGATTCCTTTTGGTAATTATTTGGTTTATATTATATTGAACTTATGATTTATTGCGTTACTGAAATTTATGTTCACTATTATGTTGAATGTTTATTTTTGAAGCCTAGTTATTGGTAATGCTTATTTATTAGTTAAAATTGGTAGCGATAATAGTTGTAGGTGATATCTTGATTTTTGTTAAGCTGAGGTGTTACAAGTCGTGCCCTCGATTATGGACAAAACTTAGTAATGTCGCTAAGGTTAGTCTTATGTTTTGAAAACATGGTTGGGAAAGGGAGGAACCACTACTACAAAAAGCCTAATATTAGACGCCATATCACAAACAGTTCCCCAAAACTGTCTGTATTAAATACAATTATAGACGGTTTCTGTGAAAGTAAACTATCATAGACGGTTCATGGTTAAAACTGTCTGTAAAGTATCATAGACGGTTTTTTGCCACGAACTTTCTATGATATTATGAAGTATAACAGATGGTTTTGACTTTGAACCATATGTGAATTCACAGACAGTTCCTATTAAAAACTGTTTGTTATAATTAATTTATCACAGACGGTTTGTATTATAAATTGTCTGTATAATTCCATCACATTAATAGCGCGCAGACCCATCGACCCTCTATCTTAAATTATAGATCTACGCTGCTAATTTGAGCTGAAGTCGAGGCTTTGAAGCCATTTGGTGGAAGGAGATCGACTATTTGGTAAGAGTAATTATAGATCCACTAAGTTATTGGCTAGCTATGGTTAGTAATTTGTTCCAAATTGCATTATAATTTAGAACTAGCTTTTGGTGAAAGGATAATTGAAAATGGTTTAGATCTAGCTAGCTTGATATAGAGAGAATATTATTTATATCTAGCATGGTTTAGGATTTAGGGTTTAGTCAATTCATTGCCAATTCGTAAACAATTTACAACTACAGATATCAATGTTTTGAGCGGTTGAAACTCAATAGAGATACCCAAACGAAAGAGGAAAACATGGGCAAAATGTTAGTGATGGAGATAGCTCTTGAAGATCAACTCTCATCTATCTAGGCACCCAATATTGCAAGATCTTGAAGTTGCTTAGATTGGTCTTATCTTTAGGTTTCTTGATCCCAGTATTTTTTTTTGCTTCGAATCTTTAGGAGAAATAGCGTACTATGATAAGTGAGAACTCATCTAGGCTGTCTTGGGTATCCTCTTCCTACGAACAAGCCATATCCCAAGATTTTTGAAGTTTGCCCAATTTTAGTGCGATCTTTCTTATCTTTGAGAAAGGTTGGAACTTTGACCAAGATTCATGCAATCTTTAGATGAATATGTTTCTGAGACCCTAAGCACTACGCATTCAATGTTTCTTCTCTTTTGGCTGAGGTTTTTGGGAGTTGCACAATTCTTGGTCTTAGCTCGGGCTATTTTTCTGTTATAAAAACAGGGGAGCAGTCAGGCCATTCTAGACCTAGTCCAACTGCTCACTGGTTGAACCGCTGGGTGAACGCTAGTCAGACCACATCCTTTGTCGCAGTCAATCCGGTGAGGTGTTGAAAATTCTCTTTTGGGTTTTTGAATTTGTTACTTTGTTTTTGGTTTCTAATTTTGATCTTTATAGCTTTGTAGCTATTGGAGTGAAGAATTAATAAATACTTGGAGAAAAAAATTTTGAAATGCACAATTTGCCTCCTCTGTTGCCATAGCCGGTCCTACACTTATCTTGCACACACAAAATTGCTAGTTAGGACATGATTCGCCCGAGCATCAAGAGTTGGAGTTGGGCCAGCCTAAAATCCGACCCGAGGTGGCCCAACTGACTTAAATATTTCTTGCTATTTCTTCGGCGTCTCCCTCCATTTCTTCTCCTCTCGTCTTCCTTACCTCCGTGCTAAGCTATGCTTGCATAGATTCTTTCATGTGAAAAATAGTTGTGCATGTTAAGATATGCGTGCCATGTTTTTGCTGTTATTTCACCCGAAGAATGGATGGTTCTGCCGTTTTTGTGTAAAGAAGAAACAAGTTGTCATCAAATCAGTATCATGTCTTTGTTAAAGCACATACATTACACTTGAAGTGCTAATTTTCCGTTCTTCAGATCATTGGTGTAAAGATACCGGTGTTTCCCTGTGCTTTTTTCATATCAGTATCATGCCTTTGTTAAAACACATACATTACACTTAAAGTGCTAGTGTTCCATTCTTGAGGTCATTGGTGTAAAGATGACGGTGTTTCTCCATGCTTTTTTAGTTAGAATCCTACCATAGAGAGAGGTGTAGTTAGAGAGAGGATGTATTGTTATATTGCTAGACTATATGATCACCTAATAGCAACAATTTTTTATACTATGTTGTGGACACCTAAATGAGGGCAGGTTTTGTTGTTACAAAACTTTGGATTTACTAGCTGAATGTCCGTACGTTACTATGGATTTTAAAATTTTATCATACTACATGTTTTACAACTAACGGGTGGTAAAAATTTTTAGAACATACATACAAATATGTTTTATAATTTTTAAATCCGTAGTAACTTACAGGCATTCTGCTAGGTATTTATAATTTTTAAATCCGTAGTAACTTACAGTCATTTTCTCGGCCTTTGTACTTTCCTGCATGTCATCTATGCGTTGTGCAAAGCAAAGCTATTTTGGATAAGATGAGAAGTAGCATATATGAATGCTAAGCTATGCTTGCATAGATTCTTTCATGTGAAAAATAGTTGTGCATGTTAAGATATGCGTGCCATGTTTTTGCTGTTATTTGCTAATGGATGGTTCTACCGTTTTTGTGTAAAGAAGAAACAAGTTGTCATCAAATCAGTGTCATGTCTTTGTTAAAGCACATATATTACACATGAAGTGCTAATTTTCCATTCTTCAGGTCATTGGTGTAAAGATACCGGTGTTTCCCTATGCTTTTTTTCATATCAGTATCATGCCTTTGTTAAAACACATAAATTACAGTTGAAGTGCTAGTTTTCCATTCTTCAGGCATCAAACACATAAATTACACTTGAAGTGCTAGTTTTCCATTCTTCAGGCATTGGTGTAAAGATGTCGGTGTTTCTCCATGTTTTTTTTGTTAGGATCCTGTCACAGAGAGAGGTGTAGTTAGAGGGAGGATGTATTGTTATATTGCTAGACTATATGATCACCTAATATCAGCAAATTTTTTATACTATGTTGTGGTCACCTAAACGAGGGCAGGTTTTGTTGTTCCAAAACTTTGGATTTACTAGCTGAATGTCTATACGTTGCTACGGATTTTAAAATTTTATCATACTATATGTTTTAAAACTAACGGATGGTAAATTTTTTAGAACATGCATACAAATATGTTTTATAATTTTTTTAAAATTCGTAGCAACGTATGAACATTCAGCTAGATATTTACAAACATGCCATCGGAGTGTTACGTACCGACGAATCTGCACATTACTTGGAAACAACATGGGCCTGAGAGCCCCCGCAGCGTCAGAGTTGGAGTTGGGCCAGCCCAAAATCAGGCCCGAGGAGGTCCAACCGACTTAAATATTTCTTGCTATTTCTTCGGCGTCTCCCTCCATTTCATCTCCTCTCGTCTCCCTTACCTCCGCTCCCCTCCCTCCCCTGTCTCGACAAGAAAAAGCGAGCGCCACCTCTGATCCCTCGCCCGCCTCCACCTCGCCGCCGTCAACCACCGCATCTGCCCGCGTCAACCTCTACCCCTAAGCCGGGCCGCCGTCGGCTCTCGCCGCGTCCCTGAGCGGCCGCGCCCAAGAACCACCCGAAGCCAAGAAGTGTTCTTGGACGGCGGGGATGGCGAGACGCCGCAAGAATCGTCGCCAGGACGCGTCTGCGTTAGTTCCTCACCAGGGAGCGCCGCCTCTGGAGCCGTGGATGGCACGGCTGCTGCTCCGGCTGCCGGGGTGGCTCAGCCGCGCCGTCTCGGCCTTGTGCCGCCGATTCTCCTGGGCGGCCGCGCGCTCGGAGGGAGGCCAAGAACAAGCGCCGACGATGCAAGCTCATCGCGGACGCCCTCGCCGCCCCAAGAACTCCTCCCCGGCGCTTGTCCAGGGCGTGCTGCCCTCTGTCAGCGGCGGCAGCGTCGGCGCGATTTTGGAGGCGACCGGCGGCACCGCGGCGGCATCCTCTCCACCACTCCCTGCGTCGGATGATGCCGAGGACGGCTTCCAGCCCGTCAAGAGGAGCAGGAAGAACTCCGAGCACAAGGCACCGCGGGCCGCAGAGGTCATCACCCCCAAGCATTACAGAGTCACCCCTGTTGCTGCTCATCAGTCCCGTCAGGTTTGAGATCCCTTCTCCCTCTCTCCTGTTGCGTACATATGTTGCTTGTGGTTGGATCATGCTTTGAATTGATGATTCGCGTACGGATAAACGTGTTTTAACAACAAGATTGGAATAGCTGTTCTTAAGTAAATTGTTTCCCTTTGTAATGTGCGCACTATGTATGTGTTAGCCGAGCTGGTGACATGGGATGGTTAATGATTTCAAGTTGTTTGAATACGGTTAATGGCTATGTCTATCTGCGAATAAACGCTGAAATCTTTAGGCCATATCTATCTGTTGCACATGAACCAGTTTGCTTTTATTTTGATCAAGGGGTTTGCCCATTTCCATTCCCTATGAAGCCCTGCCCAGTATGTTAGGAAAGAACATGCAAGGAAGCATGCATTATTGCGAGCCTTCCAAATTGCCCAACAAATGGCCGCTAGGCAAAAAATATGCACATCTATTCGTCGGGGCCAATATTTCTTAACCCACACATCATACTGAGGAAAATAAATAGGACGAAGTTGTGTACCAAGACATCTCCCAACAATCCCCCAAATTGATTTAGCCACTATACATCCAAAGAAAAGATGTTCAATGGTTTCAGGTTGCAGATAAAGAAGGCAACAGGGGTCCCCTTCCAATTTCTTTTAACTAGATTGTCTTTTGTAAGGTTGGCCTTCTGCATAATGAGCCACAAAAAGATTTTTATCTTAACAGGGATCTTTGATTTCCTGATTCTTTTTATGAAACCCCTTGAGCATTGCTCATCGTATGATTGTAAAGAGCCTTAACGGCAAAGGCACCAGAAGCATTAAAGGTCCATCTAGAACTATATTTTTCATCAACAAGATCAACATGTACCAATTTTGATCGCAAATCATTCCAAAGTGATAGCATGGCTCAGCAGTCAACCATCTTCTAAAGTTAACATTCCATTTTTGAGCAAAATATTGTTGAATAGTCACGTTTTTATTAGTACATAAATCACACAGCTCAACATATTTGTCACACGGTGGTTGACCATCTAACCACCTATCTTCCACAGTCTGGTATCGTGACCATTCACGGTGACCACTTGCCTCCCCTCCAAATACAGGTCTCTGACCTCAACAAGATCAGACCAACAAAGAGAATCATCAAGTCAAACAAGAGTCAGGGGGGAGAGGAGGAGGAAGAGGAGTTCTATACTGGTAGGCTGTTTCACAGCGAGGCGGAGATAGATGTGGAAAGAGAAGCCCATGAAAGGTATGGTAGGAAGGCTTCCGAATGCAAGGGTAAGAAGACATTTTGTTTAGCATGCCATCTCAAGGGTCGTGAGGAGAAGATAGAAAAGGACAATGACAAGGTTCGATTTTCTGTTATTTGTCAAGACTTGGATTTTAAAAACGAAATGTTCCTAAACTGCTAAGTATATTAGCCTATTGACTTGCAAAAGATTTGCCTACTATATTGTTTCAGATCAAATATCATTGCCAGGTCATTCATAAGAATGACGGATTTGTGTGTGGAAAGGCCGGTTGTCTGGCTAGAGCAGCGAATAGACATGACAAAGGTGTTCATGAGCTTGTGTGCCATGGGATGTAGAATAAAGTAAGTAAATACATGCTGTTTGGTTGATTTATCTCATTCTTCTAAATTACGGAAAGGAACTAACTAAACGTGGTGTACATATTTCAGATGGTTGGCATTGAGGAACTAGCGTTGCTTACCAGTACCGGATGCATCCTAGGAAATGCAATCTCTTTCAGTTGGTGCTTCGTCAATAATTCACCACATTCATGTCGTCGCTTGTTGTCGGACTCTTGTTGTAAATTCTGTGATGTTACTGTCTACTTGATATGTCATACATATAACATACGCACGGTTCCTCTATAGTCCACATCCGCCGAAGCCAAATCCGTGGCCGTTGGCTTGGCGTTGGCGGCGACGGCACTCACGCTGGCTGACGCCGTGCATAACATTCCTCTAAATAACAATGCTTAATATTCATCAAATAAATAATTATTTGTACAAAAACCATCCTTCCAACTTCCAATCCATGTAGTGAAGAGCACCTGACCTGACAGACGATTTGAAACTTTGTTCACTAAATTCTACAGCAAACCAGAGCCGACACACAATAACATTCCTTGATGACCATCGGACAGTAGGATTGAGCACATGCCCCACGAGCACTACCACCACAGGCTGATCCTCCACGATAGATCATGGACACAAACAGTTCGTTGGCCATGCGCATTGTTACCACGGCCTCCACAGTCCCTTCATCATTAGCATATATAGCAGCCTCAGGAACATCCATAAACCTGTCCGCCAAGTGAGCATCCAGGGTCATTGAACATGAACTGTCACTTACCATGTGAATTTTGTAAAACAAACTAGCAACAGTATGGTCATTACAAACACTAGATAGAAGGAAAGAGTTTTATTTAGCAAAATGTACAATTAACCTTGAGTTTGTTATGCGTAGATAATGAAAAAAATATCATATTTGTCAGCATCAGAGCTAAACAAACACTATTAAGCAGACCTCAACTGTTTGACGCGAGAAATCGCTCACGGATTTCTTGCCCCGGGGTATAAGATGCGGGCGTGCCAGTGTACTGAAATACACAAAAATAAATAACACAACAAAAAATAGGAAAAACAAGTATTCATTCATTCATTCATTTAAGAAGAACAAAATTACAAGTTCTCTTTATATATATGCGCTCCGTAGCCTACTTTGCATAGCAGATCTGACATAGACGATGTGGTGTCCTGGTTCCCAGGACCTCGGAAGGCCCTCGGTTAATTACATCCACGGGATAACCCATGGAAAACCTCCGATTAAGCTATGCATTGGTTGTCGTCTTCAATCTTCGCTTTACATTCCTCATGCATAGGATGAATTATTAATGATGTGTGGATGTTGGCATTATCCATAGCTTCGTCAGTCTATGGGGCCATTGATATCATGATCGTTACGCTTAACCATGCCCGCCCGTGCCATTCGACCTCGTCGGTATCGAACGGACACAACAGAAGTGATTTGAAGTGTGCATGATTAACGTCTAGCATGACCAATCTGACAACAATGGTTTTGAGAATCGGTGTCGTAGGTATAGCCTGAGCGGAAGAATTAGTAGAGCAGGCCACAGAGGTCAAGTATAAATGTGATCAACAGCCATCGGAAGCCATCCGTGGTTGAGATTCATCATAGTCGAATCCCGCCAAGAAATGTCTGTGATCGAAATCCCTTGGTCGAAATCCATCAGGAGATGCCCGTGGTCAAAATCCATTGTGGTCGAAACCCATTAGAAGCGCTTAGGGTCAAACATCACTGTGATCGAATTCGTCGGGAAATCTCCTGGTCGAAAGTCACATGGTCGAAACCATTGGGAAACATCTGGGGTCGGCAGTCACCGTGGATGTAGGTCACCATAGTCGACACCACCGGAAAACATCCGTGGTCGAAAGTCACATGGTTGACACCATCGGGAAATCTCCGTGGACAAAAGTCACATGGTCGAAACCATCGGGAAACATCCGAGGTCGGCAGGCACCGTGGTCATAGGTCACTGTAGTCGACACCACCGGGAAACATCTGTGATCGAAAGTCACATGGTCGACACTATCGGGAAATCTCCACGAACGGAAGTCACCATAGTCGAAAGTCACCGTGGTCGAACATTACCATGGTCAAATGTCACTATGGTCGAAAAGCCACTATGGTCGAACGTCAGCATGGTCAAACATTACCGTGGTCGAATGTCACTGTGGTCAAACGTCACCATGGTTGAATGTCACCGTGGTCGAATGCCACCATGGTCGAAACCATTATAAGATTATTATAGCAATTGGTCGAGGGGAGCACTCGTTGGAGTACTGGAGCCATCGACCTCCGATTGCGGTCGTAAGGCGTACTTGTAAAAGAATTGTAGCTCAAGATCGAGCAGAGCACTCGTGGAGCGTCTAATCATAGGGAGTACTTGTTGGAGTACTAAAACGTCGCGACTGAGGAAGTACGAGTACAACGAGCGGACAGAAATGTCTGACTTTGGTAAGCGGTCATAAGCGCTTGACTCTAGCCAGCGAGCGTAGATGGCTGAAAGTCATAAGTGTTCGCACCCTTGCAGGCGATCGAATGCGCCTGAGCTCAGCCAGGGATCAGGGTGCATGGCTCTGGCTAGCAGTCGGAGATGTCAGGCTTCAGAAGGGATCGGAGGCACATGGCTTCGGAAGAGATCGGGGGCGCTCGACTATGAATAGAGGTCAAGAACGCCCACCTTCGGAAACAGATCAGGGACTTCGGCTTCTAAAGCAATCGGAGGCACTGACTTCGGGCAGCGATCGGGGACTCACGACTTTGAATAGCGGTCGGAGATGCCTGACTTTAGCTGGCGTCTGTGGTTCTTCTGCCTCGTCCCCCTTTTATAGGCACGAGCAAGGGTCGTGGGCCTCGTACGTGGCTCTCACGTGGTGACGATCATGCCATTAGAGTTGAGATAAGATTCCAATTGACTACAGATATCTTACCTTCCCGGGCTCTGCTTTCATATCAAAAGGTTTGTTAAGGATTACTTCCATCGGATGGGGATATGGTGCGATCATCTTTCCATTGTGAAGATGATGCATCCCGACTCAATCTTTCCTTTCCATCCCTGGGCCTAGGTTTGTGTAAATTAGCCATGCGCCTTGCAATCGGTCGAGAATATGCGATCGTATGAGGCACGGTGCCGTAACTGATTGAACTGTGGTCGTATGAGGCACAGCACCACGGTATTCGTAAGCTTATAGCACCCTGGTCGGAAGGCCAGGAGGGAGGTGTTGTGGTCAGAGCAATAGTTAACACAACGTGGTCGTGATAATCGGTCGACACGGTGCAATCCATACAACGTGGTTGAAACAGCCGGTTGACACAGTGTGACACAACGTGGCCGTAATAGCCGATGGATACAATGTGACACAACGTGGTCATATCAGCCGGTCGACACAGTGTGACACAACGTAGTCGTAACAGTCGGTCGACACAGTGTGACTCAACGTGGTCGTATCAGCTGGTTGACACGGTGTAGTCGATACAATGTGGTCGAAGACTGTGCTCGACACCCCATGTGGTCGAAGACGTGGTCATACAACGTGTTTGTATCGGCCTGATCGACACAACATAGTCGTAACGGCCAGTCAACAAAATGTGGTCATAGATCAGAGAACATGCTCGACACACGTGGTCGCAAAACATGGTTGTATCAGCATGATCATCACAACAACACAGTTGACACAACGTGATCGATGACCTATGAACTTGGGACGATCTTGGCACATATATTTCCTGGTTAGCCCAGGACTCGCAGCCATATAGCTGGTGTTGTCTTTGAAGATATTTCTTCTAATCTGCACTCAGTGGCACTGCAAATATCAATGAGGAAAAGGATGTGTTGGGATCATAGTGCTATTGCATCATAGTGCCACAAGCCTTCTGAGATTGGGTACCTATTTGTTCCCATTTTATTCTGCTGATCGAAGACATAAAATAAAATTATCCCGCACCAAAAGAAATATAGCAACCAAGAAGAGAGCTACATAATTATGATACAGTTACCAATTTGTTCGATCCCGAGTTCATCATTGTAAGATTGGGTGTTATCCATACGGGAGCGGGCCAGCTGCACCAAAGCTGAGGAGGCACAATTTCTTCCCAGCTGTTATTTTCCAAGTTGAAAACACCTATATCGCGGCGATGGCTCTTCCACAGTGCTATGCGATCTTGATCATCGGTGCAGTAGGCACAATTTGCCTTCAGTTGCGGATATTCTTCAGCACTGAGACACTGCGACTGGTTATGCCCAAGAAACAACACATGATCATGCAAGCCATTCATTTCCACAAGCTTTTTTGCTGCCATGTCTACTTTATATAAAAAGATTTTCCTAGTGTTGCGTATGACCTTGGAAAGGTCCCACTCTGGAGCGTCCTCGTCCTGATCACCAGCGCTGATGTCTGCTTCCCTCCAAACTTGCAGCACATCGCCCCATGGTGCCTGAACAATGTACATGTGCTCATAGATATAGGGCTTCACGTGGGCCATAACCATCTTCCTTCTGACAGTAGGGCCAGTGAGATCAAAAGCATCGATTCCTCCGGCTGCTGTCAATGCATACAATACACCATCCATGTAGATGCATTCTGAATAGGCTCTGCTTGATGATAGCCGGGTCCACTTACAATCTCCTGCCCTTGCAAATGAAAGCTCATTTTCTGGATTGTGGATGAGCGCCACAATGTAGCTCCCTGTGGACGGATCAGAAAACACAAATGCCTTGAAGTAGAGGTAGTCACGCAGATTTTCAGGAGAATGGATTGACGGTTCACCAAAAACCGCTTCTTCCCAGTACCGTGAGAGCTCGTACTCATTAATTTCACCTGCATCATCAAAGAAGGGCTTCAAATGCTCAATGGTGTTCACCGATGGGAGAGCAATCTGTTCACCAGTGATTGGATTAACAAGTTGCAGCTCAGACATCTCATCAGCGGTAACCAGCCAGCCATGTGAGGACCCAATCAGATGCCTACTGCGGATGGGTGGATCCGGGAGAGTTAACTTGTAGACCCTATTTTCCGCGAGGCTGTAGAGGCAAGCAACGTTCTCGCCAGTAGATTCAGAGGTGTAGAGGAGGCACGGCGTCTGGGGCCGCCGTTTGTACTGCCCAAGGCTGCGTAGGCTGCTATACGCGGAGCGCCAGGAGGAGCAGACAGAGCCCGCACGCACGAGGTCAGGGATCTCCAGGAGGAGAAGATATCCATCAGGGTATCCTGCGGCAGCTCCGGCACTGTCTCCATCAGTGGTGGCTGAACATGTTCATCTCTTCGGAATTTCTTCAGCAAACTGCGACAAATAGCTTGGAGCTCAGGCAAAAGTCTCAAGACTAGAGAGCACAAATCTCTTGGGTGTATAGCTAGATCCCGCAAGCTCATTATCCTGGCTACGCTACAGGCCTCCATTGGAGCAAAACCGGGTCCCTTGGAAGATAAATTACTTCTGCAGGGACACTTGCAATCTTGGCCGACCAGCAGGCTCCTGGCTATACTTATAGAAGGGAGCCGATCCAACCAAGGTCTCACGCCTAATCCGAGTAGGTGATGGAAATCCGAATCCAAGACCTGAGTTTGCTTTCCGGGACTTTTGAAGTGGAACATTGGCACGCGCGGGAAAAGATTCCGACTTTGAATGCGATTAGTTGACGCAAGAACCCCGAGCGTCCGCACCTCTTCAACTCAAACGGATTCCGATCGCCGGTTCATCATTATTGTGTTGGGTTGAGACTTGGACTTACGATGTCTGCATGATTCCTCGTGGATAAGCATTTTGATCAGGATTAAGGTCCATTTCAAATAGCCATGCTAAAAGCTATTTACAACACGTTGGTTTCTTAATATTGTTTTTTCTCTCTTTTTAATTTTTACATTATCTGTGGAGATTATTTCTTTATTATTCTTTAATTGAATACAACAGGAAAAACTTTCAGCCAAAAATTTAAATCCACGTCACTTAAAAACATGACATAAACGATCCATAATTAGTAGCTTAGCATTAATTATTATAATTCTAACTAAACAGTACTTCGAGTACTCCTGATCGGAGATTACATATGCGCGACCCAGGGGTGGACCTGCCCTTCGGGCGGCCGCCCGAGCTCCCCCTCGCCGGCCGGACCCGCCCCCAGGTTGACTGCTGGATGATGGCACCCTGCACCAATCATGAGAGATGGACGGTTACAGGCCGGCCGGCTCTTGGATGTTGATGAGAGCCACGAGAAACATGCATGTTTAGTAGTAGCACACTACTAGCTAGATACGCGTCTAATTGCGTGCAGGACATACTAGCTAGATAATTGCGTCAAAAAAAAAAGGTTTGTTGTTCCTGCATGTATGTGACATAACTTCTCTGTGCATAGCATGCGTGGCGATATAATCAACGACGTACGTAATTCTCGTTTATATATGTCGCATTGAGGATGGAGAAAAAGTTCTGAAGCTTAGTCTTTCTAGTTTTTTTCTTAGTCCTTAAGCTCTTTTCTTTGTTGTTTTAAGCTCCTCAGTTTTGAGGCTTTAAGCCTAAGTGCTCGTGTAACCTTTGGCTGCATATATCCCACGTGGGTATAGAGGCCGGATTTTATATCCTTTATCTAAAAAAAATGTCGCATTGCATCAACAAGTATTCTATCTTTTTTCCATGGAGTTCAAGACGGAGTCGAATCATTAATTTGCGCGCGCACAGCACAGACGATGCGTTTTCCTCGTGCCCAGGGGCGGACCTGCCCTTCGGAACGGCCGGGGGACGGGGGAGGGCCGAGGCGCGGAGCCGCGGAACGGCAGAAGGAGCGGCTAGCGGATTTGAGGAGAGCGGAGTGCCGGAGCGGCCGGCGGATTTGATTTGAGGAGGCGAGGAGCAGTCGGGAGACACTGACACGGGATTTGAGTTTGAGGAGGTGATTTGAGGATTGGTAATTACTTTTACAATTTTATATATTGCACTTCTATAGTTCTATTTTATAAAGGTACAACAAATTCTATTTATTCTAGAGACTAGACTTGTGTATTTGAGTATCAGTTTTGATAGCTTGTCAAAATTTTATATAGAATATGTAAACTAGCTTGTCAAAATGAGGGTACTTATATTTTTACCTCTCCAGAAACAGTGAACTGAGGTTTGTTCAAATTCAATTTTATATCTTGGAAGTCTGACCATGAAATTGGTTGAAACTGAAAGGCATATTGCATTTCCATTGGTCTACCGCCTCATCGAGTTAGCATTGCTACCACCGGTGGCGACAGCATCGGTTGAATGTACTACTGTTTATTTCACGCTTTCGACTTCAGCCTACCTAGTTTTTTTCCTAGATCCGTCACTGGATTTCGTCCTACCTAATTTTTTTTTCCTGGATCCACCACTGGCGCGACCACTATCTAGTTCCGACTATAAGCCGCTCGAAAGTATTCACCAGCTGGCGTATAGACCAGTTTCCCGAGTGATAATAGAATCTTCAGCACTTCCCTCTGTGCGTGGGAGAAGTACAGCGTGCGCGGTTATGGTTTCATCGTAATCCCATGTTTTTTCTCAAGGCAACTGCTTGGCGATTTCAACATGAAGTCTAACTCACTGACAATAACCAACCGATGGTTTCAACATGTGCCAACTCTCAAAAGCAAGAAAACGTTTCCTTACGAGCAGTGACTGCCGCCCCATTCGAGATAATTTTACAATCCGGATTCCTCGTGATTCCACCGTACTATTTTCGGATCGGTAGATAGTCTCACGATTACGATTCGAATATCAAAGTACATATCATGCGGAAGCATAAATATAATAGTAGGCTTACTCATGAGCTGGTTAGGCCGAAATCATTAAATTGCAGCAGCGGAAGAACGAAGCACACAGGTGGGACCTTCAGGATACGCCCACAGGCAGCCAACTGGAGGTTCGCGACCTAACCCTTGACATCTTCATCTTCTTTGCCACCATGACCAATATTGTTGCTGAAGCGTAGAGATCTGATTCCTGATTCTGGATTTGTTGTGAAAGCGAGTGTGAGCACAAACCACCGTGCTCCGCGAGCCAATACACAGAATGCAAATAAATAGTATGCACGGCTTATCAAAGGAGAGGCTCAGGTTATTTTATTTGCCAAAAATCGTTTTTAGTAGCATTATTATTAGTTAGTCATAGTATTATTGTTGCTACCTAAACTCCACATAACGATTGCCATAATTGACTTAATCCACCAAAATACCCTTTCTTTATTGATAGCTGTCGAAGACTCCAAACAGCGAGTGACATCATTTAATTAATCAACTGATCATACATTTTCTATATTGTTTGCTGTCTAAAATTCCAAACAGCGAGAGGCATCATTTAACTAATCCACCGATCATATAGCCTTTTTATATTGAGTGATGTCTAAAACTCCAAACAGCGAATGACATTAATTATTCCACCAATCATACACTCTCTATATTGTTTGCTATTCATCAACTCTTCACTTCGAATTCTAATGATTCTTTAACATAATTATTTTTAAATCCACCGATATCATTTATATCAGGACTTTCTAACGATTCAATCATTTTGTTATTGATCCAAAATCATAATTTGCTCTTCCAATAATCAACCATATTTTTCATTATCTATCTCTAACTAATTCACTAGTATACCTCCACCAAGAATATCATTGATCAAGTTTACGATTCACTAGTATACATCCACCAAGAATATCATTGATCAAGTTTATACTCCGATAATTGTTATCATTCCTCCAAATTCCCAAAATCCAATTCATCCATCAAGTATTTGATCAAATCCTATTCATCCCATTATCGCCAACATCTTACAAGAATTTATATTAATTATCAATGTTGTGATCCAACCATTACCTTTGCACTCCCTAATTCTCCAAGAATCATTTAAATCATCTATCTAGCCTATACATTCATTAAGGCTTCACCAATTTATTTCTCTCAGAATTCACACTATCATTTCCTTTCTTTATGATCGACATGAGTCAACCAATATCTTTATGTGTTTACCGCAAATATACATCTCCTTTACTCACGACTCTATTTATTCCTCCCTATATTTTATTTTGTAAGAACAGAAGTGTCATTATTTGAAATATAATACATAAAAATTTCCTGTGACCTAGCAGTTTTCAACAAAAACATAATGTGTAGAAGAATGCAATAATAATAGAGATCCAGATTCCATCCACCGTTACATGGTCTCTGCACTATATGCTAGACCTTCAGCGTTATAGCCGCTTACATTATCACTGGGACGACACCCAGGGCAACTCAAATCAGGGCTTTCCACTGCCCTCCTCTTTTCCATTCCCACCCACAAAGTTTTTGAAATAGAACTATATCTGGTTAAGTTCACATGTCCTCCCATGACCGTGGGCACGGCTATTCGAATAGTTTTGACTCTGCAGAGTTTGTACACTTTACCCACAAGAGATAGTTCACTCATTGCCCCGCATGATTCCTTAGTCATGCGGTTGAGCAAACCATCACAGTAACCGTTCAAAGTACCTCTCCCCTTCCATCATTTCATCCTATGGGTCGCGCCCACTTGCGGTGGGTCCCATACATTGTGCGGGATATTCTCCTTCTGAACGTCTAGCAGCTGGCTACCCCCACTGCTAGCCCGCCACAGTAGAACTTTACCCTCTACGAGTGTCTCATTCAAGAAGTCACACAGACAGCCGCTTGCACTACCTCACCACCTCCTCTTGTGAGGATGACTTTCAGGGTTCGGTAAATCTACTAAGCCAAGTTGTACTTTACAGACTTGTGGTTCTGGGCGGTTCTACCACTACCCACTTTGTGCTTCCACTGCACCACACACACCCTTGAACCATCCGCCTAGATATTTAAGCAAGTTGGGGCTTTTGAAAACATAAAATAATCATACCAACATATACCAGTCATTACCACCATGACTTCCCAAACCAGTTTCTCATTATTAAAATTGATAATGATGCTTGGGCCATTTCGGCGCCCCCGAGTATCTATGCAGTACTAAGCATGGCGTATAATTAGGGACTTATTTTCGAAAGATTACTATTATAATTTTGCTAGGGCGACAAGGTTCGCACATTCAAATATTCCAAAGGAGATGTAATATTAATCAAATTAAATAATGGGCATATAACTAGGATCTTGAATTAATCATGTATTTGCATATAAAATAATAGCATGCAATTTGATAATTTAAACAAAAGTAATTTGCAGAAAATGTAGGATCAACATGATCAAAGTATTGACTCGCCTTGCGTGGTTTACCGTGGTCTTGAGCTCACTCAAAGCCTTTTCATTTGTCGATCTTGATCAGGTTCGGGTCTTTATCTTCACCTCGATCTCGGCCTCGCTTGATCCTTGATTCTTCCGGACTCCAATTTCTAATTACGTGCTAAGCAACTGAATTCAAATAAAAGCAAATAACTCAAAAGATCCAAATAACTCCAAGTAAACTCAATTTAGCTTTATTATGAGTTAATAGGTGATTCGGATGATTCGAGGCAATGTCGGTGATAGAATACGATGACTCGACCTTTTTATTAATAGCTTATTTTTATTATTTTTGTATTTATCAAGGAAATTCCATGAGTCAAGTTAGACCTATATACTGGTGTAAGAGTTTAGCTGAGTATTATTTCGTCGAGCGATAATATTCAGGGCATATGTTATACATGTGATGTGTACAATTTTTATTTGTTTTGAATCAATCTTAAGGTCTGGGTTTATAGCAATTTGGGGTACAATATTTTATGTTCCCTCAGTTATTACTAGTCATTGTTTAATTTGAATTAGGATATATTTATACGAGTACCAACTTGTTATATGCAATCATGCTTAACATATTTATTAAACCTAGTGTAAGGACTTAATTAATGGCACCACTATTATTTAGTCTACACTAAATTATTATTAGGCCTAGTTTTGGTTTCAATTTGAATTTTATTCATCCAGGCAAAGCTTGTCATATAGGGTATATTTTTAATATTTCTTTGTTTAGCAAAATCTTCCTATAAGATTTGTTAAACAACATCGTGTTAACTATTGGACATATATTTTAATTATAATTAAGGGTATCTTTACTAAATTTGGATATTTAACCAAAGCCACTTTTTTCTTTATTAGTGCCTTTAATTAATAGCTAGATGTTTTAAGTAATTATTCAAACTACCTTAATTATTCACATATGATAACTAATCCAGTATTAAATATTTAACATTCATGTTTTTTATACTAATCAAATTTATTGGCTTCCCTTAATTTATTTGGCAACATATTCTTAGTTAAATTTTCTATTTGCATTTTAGTTCTACAATTAATTTTGAGGAATTCGAGTCTTTAGGAAATATGCCATTTAATTATTTCATGAGAGCTCAGTCTTAACAAGACTTTTACGCAAGTTCTCATCTTGCCCTTAATAATTAAGTCCTAATTAAATGTATCAACTGCATGAGTTACTCATATATGACATTTATTCCAATTTTAAACCTTAAATAGTCTCGGTTATATCCTAATTAAGTCTCAATTGTCTTCCATGAATAAGTTTCTAACTTGCCTAAAATTTTCATAATGGAAATGGATTAAAGAAAGTAAAAGAAAAAGAGGAGAAAACGGTGCGGCCGACGGTGCTCGAACCTGCGATCTCAGGCCATAGAGCTTTCAGGCGCGCGCGGCTAGCCAACTGGGCTGTTGCCCTTTCACTGATGCTACATGGGAATTAAACTTGAAGAGGTGAGTGCAGTGGTGGGACTCAGGGGAGTCAGCCGGCCGAAACAGAGGAGACGGTCGGCGTGGCTGAGCTGCGGGGGCTCCGGCGAGGGGTGGCCGGGGAGGCGGGGGTAACGGGTAAAATGGGTTCCCCGATGAGTGGTGAAGCCCCCGGTGGTGTCATCACGGGTGGAGGTGGTGTCGGGGGTGGCCGGCGTCGGCGCATGCGGTCGGAGGCGGGGACGAGTCGGGGCGCCGCGCTGGAGTGGACAGGGAAGGAGGTTGGCAGTGGTTTGAGCGAGAGGGAGTGGAAGAGGACCTCACCGAGCCAGCCGCAGAGGTGGAGGCACGGCGAGCGGCTCCGGCGACGTGTGCTTGCGGCGGTGCCCGTGGGATGACGACGGCGGTGAGCTAGAGGGGCAGAAGCTCAAATTGACCGTGCGGGAAGCCATGGGGGTCCTCGGAGACGCTTCCCCCGGGACGAATCGGCCGGAGCGACCGGGGCGCCGTGGAGGCGCGGCGGCGGTCGTTTTCGGGGAAGAAGGTGGGGAGAAAGAGGAAAAGGGGTGCGGGGCAAACAGGGAGGAAGCCCGGGTTACTTGTAGCCGCAAAGGGGCGGGAGAGGCGCGGTGGCGAAGGACCAGTCGGCGGCGGGAGACTGGGCGGCGTGGTGGAGGTCCGCCGGTCCTTGCCCGGCGCGGGGCTCGGCGCGCGGGGGCACAGAGCGGGGGATGCGACCGGGCACTGGCGGAGGGGACGCGGCTGCAGGGCAGGGAGGCGGCGAAGGGACAAGGCAGGCACACGTGATGGTGGAGCTCGCTGCGGGGTCAGAGGAGGAAGGGAGTAGCAGCGCACGCGCACGGGAGAAAGAAAAAAGAAAGAAAAAGAGGCCAGCGCGGGCGGAGAGAGAAGAAAGAGGATGGCGGGCGGGGGCACGGGCCCGCGGGGCTAGAGAGAGGAGGCGGACGTGGGAGCGGGCCCATGGTGCAGCGACAGCAGAGAGGGGAGGCGCAGGTGGAGGCGGGCTGGGCCACGTGGGGAAAGGAAGCGGGGAGAGGCGTTGGGCCGGGGCCTTTGGCCGGCCTGACCTCTCCTTTTTTTTCATTTTTTCTTTATTGTTTATATTAGTATATATATATATACATATGTATATACAAGTATATATACATATATATAGTATATACATATATATTTTTATTTATTTCTATTTTCGTATATGCACATATATATCTATTATATATATATACATATATACATATATATTCTTTCTTTTTTCTTTTTTCCTTTATTTGCACCTTTATTTTATATTCATGTATATATTTCCTTCATGCCTATATTTTTTTTGTATAAATACATTTTATGTCTTGCTCATCTTTCTAGGCCTTTTGTACAAATGTTTGCATATGTTTTATTTATTTATTTTTGTTGCCCATTTATAGTAGTATTTCAAAATTAAATTCTTATATTTTAATTCAAGTTTCTTCCTCCCTTTTGCGGACCATATTTTCATATTTTAATTTAGAATGTTTGGGTTTCCCTTATTTGCATATTCCCCTTTATGGCATTATTAATAGTAATTTTATTTTTCGAAGCTTTCTTAAATTTTTGAATCCTCCACCAAAATTCAAAAAATCTTCATAAAATCCAAATTTCAACAGAACATATTGCAAAATAATTTAATAACTTTATATTTTTAAATTCGAATTTTTCAGGATGTTACAGTTACGACCATGTCTGCGATCCTCTACGATCACACCGACCGCCTATGACCCTGCCGGCCGCCCTCTGCTCTGCGATCACATCGACCGCTCGTGATCACACGGTCGTCTTCTTCTCTGCGATCTCTCGATCGCCACGACCACACCGATCGTTTTCTTCTCTGCGATCTCCTCGACTGCCTGTGACCACGCCGGTCGGCTCCACTGCGATCACACCAATTGCCTCTAACCACACCTGTCACCTCTCTCCTCTGCGGTCACGCCGACTGCCTGCGACCACGCTAGTTGCCCTCTGCTCGACACCTCCTCTCGACTACATTGTGTCAGCTTGGTGCTGTCCTCTCGATACAATGGCTCTGCCTTTCATACCCAGCTATATGACTACGAAGTGGGCTCGACTACCACTACTATGAGTCCAACACGAATACGATAGCCTGACTCGTACACGACCACGAGCATGACCACGACGACTCGTATACGACTTCGACTTTCGACTCGTACATGACTACGACTTCTAAATTGAAAACAAGATTATAAACTCTAACAGGCGAAGCCAAAGGAGATCTGGACAGACCTGAAGGGAATGTTAGATTAAGATCGGCTTTCCTACTCTGTAATCTATGGTCATCAAACAATCTTGTAAACACTCTCTAGCAATAAAGAAACCTCCGTTCCTTTGCATATAGCCTTGTCGGTGATCCTCACATTTTGGTATTTCGTAAGATCACCAGTTAAATCGTCCACACATTCCTTCAGTTGATTGGTGGTTTGACAAACAAAAACAACTACAAAGAGTCATTGAACATTTGATGCACCCGTTTTCTTGATCCAGCAAGTACATTATAAAAGAACTAACCGGAGTAACTCGCAAAAATAATTCTAAATACTTGTGACAAAATTTGAAAGGGTGATGTTTGATAATTCGGTGCTATTCTGAAAACATCAGTCAAAATTTTGTCTTCAGATTGCACCTCCAGACTAGTGCTACGGTTAGGGTTTCAAAGTTACGGTGTGTCTCAAATCGGTGGTCGGTGGTAGGCTGCATGTTAGAAATCATGACTCTAACAGCAGGATGTTTGAGTCTGTATCGGAACCGGTAGGTATCCAAGGGAAGTCTGAACTCTGGTCCAACCAATTGTAAACCTGTTCACTGTCCGAAAATAAGAGGCGTGTACAAAGCCCTATCGCGCTCCCAATTCCCAGCAGAAAGGTTGAGCGATCTCAAATTGCAAGAACTCATACATCTTCTATGGAATTTTGATGGCTACCAAAAATCAAAGAAACATGTACAAAACTTCCTCAAGCATTATCTAGTCTACTCACTCTTCATCTCCTCTCGTCACGTAGTGTTCTTCATGGATATCTCGTCCGTGACGCGTATATATACGGCGGCGGCAGTACACACGCGCACGACTTTGGGCCTAAGGCCTTGGGCCGGCTGATGCTCAGTTTAAGACCTTATTTAACTTAGTAATTAATTCGCAAATTACATGATTTAAAACTATGTAGCCGAGTGCACAACATGCAGTCCAAGTCTAATGGATTTGACATCACGTGTTGATCCGTTCATGCGACTTAGACTTTACTTCTAACTTGGATCTTTTCTTTCCACACATGCATATTTACACATCTTCTTTTCTTGTTGGTTCCAAAATCTTCACATGGTTCCAAAGATGATTTCTCTGTTATTATTTTGAAGTGGTTTATTAGGATAGTTTTTTCGAAGCAGTTTATCAGTATTCAATTTATTCGTATAAATGTATGTGTTAGGACCAAAAGTCATTAACTGTAATTATAAACTATAAACTGTAGACGAAAAAAACGCACCTGTAATGGAAGTAGATAGGGAGGAAGATGGGGCGGGGCTGTAGTCCAAAAAATCGACTGAATACTTTCTTAGAAAAATTCTAGTGATTGATGGATCGACGGCCCCTCTATCTAGTAGAATTTTATGCAATTATTTTATGCTCAACTTGTGTGTATCCGATGAAACCAACTAATCCTATATGAGGCCCAACTAGATTCCAAGGTAGGCGCCGTCCGCTGTGTTGCTACGGCCGCATGTTTGGTTGGGTGCTTGAGGCCCAAGAAAGGCCCAAAGCGAGGACAGGCCGAGCCGAGCCAGGCCCCTCTGATGCAAGTGAAGGTGTTTGGTTGGTTTGCAACAGATGATGCGGGTTAGATCGTGATATTGTTTAATTTCGTTGGGTGCATGGACGTTAGTTGGAGCTAGAAAAGCTTTTGATTTGCCTTAATATACTCTAATGGACCTTAGTTTACTTTATTACAGTTAATCCCTCTTAATATAGACTAATTACCTTAATATACACTAATCAAGATCTTAATCCCTCGTCCGTGGGTGTGGCTAAAAAAGCCCATTTGCTTTTCCAATGGGCCTGTCCAAAAGGGAATCTTTGCATTCTGTGGGGTTGGATCCTTTTTCAAATCAACAATCAAACAGGCGGGGATGCATCCGATAGATCTAGGTAGGGGTTTATCGGTTTGTCTACTTTATCCACGAACCAAACATGCCCTCCGTTGCCCGCCGAACAACACGGACGGGTTGGAAGGCCAAGTGCATCGTGATGGTGGGCAAGTTCAAAACTCGACACATTGTGGCCTATCTGACACGGGCTTCTAGACTTGTGAAATCGACTATTTTTCCAAGTTCTTCGCAAGCCTTGTTTTGTTATCATTTCAATTAATACCTATTGGTACATTTGGAAGGAAAAAGAACATACGAGTAGCATTTTGCAGAGAGAAGAGCAAGCCAATGACTCAGTTTTTACTTGTGAGCATGCTTAAAGTTGACTGATTTGCAAGTTTAATGATACAACTTGGAGTTAGAAATCGGCTGTGTTTCTTCTTTCTTAGTGAATGGTATATGTTTCCTAGAATGTACCCCAACTTGCTCCTGATTGGTAAAATGCCCGAAGTACTGTGCATTGTTGTGGCACGAGCCAAACTGTGGGTAGTTCATACCCTTCTTCCCTTGGAGATGCAGAATTGAGAGAGTTATAGACCACCACTTGAGTGTCTGAGAGAGAAAGCTAGTGAGGCAAATGAGAGAGTCCCCCTTCTTTGCCCTTTTGAGGCAATTTATATACTGCTTCACTGGCTTTGGCCTCGGCGGGTGTAAAGCGTGCGTCGCAGGTAGTAGCCCCTATGTGGCTCAGCTCATGGCATCCCTGGTTAGGACTTCGCACACTTTGATGGCTCCGCCGCCTCAGCAATGTCCCTGGCGAGGACTTCACCTGCTTCCCTAGCTCAAGCCTCGATGGGCTCAAAGCGTGCTCTCCTCAGGCCACACCGCTTGCCCTCGCAGATGTTGTTTTTTAAGGTAGGGGAACGGCGGTCCAGCCTCCATGCCTCCGCGTGCGTTAGCGCTTAACTCGAGCCATGCCACTTGCCCTCTGTGGGTGTTGTTTTTGAAGGACAGGAAACGACGATCCAACCTCCCTACTTTCGCTTATGTTAGCATACTCCTCGGTCCACGCCACTTGCCCTCTGTGGGTGCTGTTTTGTAAGGAAGGGGAACGATAGTTTGGCCCCCCTACCTCCACCTGCATTAGCGCCCTTCTCGGGCCACACCACTTGTCCCCGCGTGCATTAGTGCCCTCCTCAGGCCATGCCGTTTGTCCCCCATGGGCGTTGTTTTTGAAGGTAGAGGAATGGCGGTGTAGCCTCCCTACCTCCGCTTGCGTTAGTGCCCTTGTCGGGCCACGCTACTTGCCCTCGTGGGCACTATTTTTGAAGGAAGGGGAATGGCGATCCAACCTCACTGCCTCTGCTTGCGTTAGCGCCCTCCTTGAGCCACGCCGCTTGCCCTCTACATACGCTATTTTTGAAGGAAGTGGAGCGACGGTTTGGCCTTCCTACCATCATCTGTGTTAGCACCCTCCTCAATCCACATCGTTTGCCCCTGCATGTGTTAGCACCTTCCTTGCCAGGTTGCTTGCCCTCTGAAGGCACTATTTTTTGAAGGAATGGGAATGGTGGTTCAACCTACCTATCTCCGTGTGCGTTAGTGCCCTCCTCAGGCTACATTGCTTGCCCTTCATAGGAGCTATTCTTGAAGGTAGGGGAACAACGGTCCGGTCTCCCTGCCCAATTCAAGTGCATCCATTCCTAGATTGATCCTTGACAGTTGATAGCCTTCAAGCGAAGCTTGTGGTTTATTACTCTTGGTGCTTGTCGGCACCTAGACGGCTTAGAGGTGGTTCGTGCGGTGATCTCTTCAAGAAGATTATGAAGATGCTTGGCTCCAATTGTGAGTGGCTAGGTGTTCACTATCTCTGGAGTGGAAGAAAAACAACCATGAGTAGATTTGGAGAGTGGGGCTTAATTTACGAAGCCAGTCTAATTCGTTGGGCTTTCCACGCGTGAGCTCTACCGCCACGTTGAGACGTCATTTTCCTTCACCAGGGCTTGCTTGCATCGAGAGTATCGTGCTCTCGTGTTACCCCGTGGCCGTGCATGCAGCCAGTGCTTGGGCTAGTAACACCCAAAGCTAGTGCATGCCCAAGCGTGGCTATAGTGCGCCAAGCATGTTGAGATTAAAGAGAGGAAAAGAAGTGTAGTGGGTGGGGAATCGATTAGGAGGGAGAAGGGCCGATAAAGTGAGAAGGTGATTGTTGTTTTGGTGTTCATCGCTTGTCTAACAATCTAAATTTTCCCTCTATTTGTTTATTTTAATTAGAGGTTAAAATTGAGATTAGAGAGGGAATTAGCAATTTCTAGACAAAGGATCGAATAATAGATTGGTTTAATCATTATATGGTTGTCTTGTGATTATGGATATTGTATGGTCATAATTCGGAAATAGCATCTACTAGAAAGTTGTAGAGAATTTTGATCGCTTTCTGTAGAATTCTTATTCATGTTGATCGGATAAATAGATTTTGAGTAATGAATTTTGTAAGCCTGCTATCTAATAAATTGTTATCTATTGGCAGCATGTATTAATCTATAAATTAAAAATAGAAGATGATATAACTTAGAGATTAAGTCTACATAAAAAATGTATGCAATTTCTTAAGGGTTCCAGAAAGTCCAAGAACAATATTTTTGGATGAGTAGAACATAAGTTATGAATTTTGGAGGACTGCTATCTAGAACCGGGTTACTGATAGACCACCTTGCGCCAAGGTAAAATGAGTTTCCTGACTCCCCTCTCTTGTTTGCACATGTCACCGGCTATCACCATACGCCGCAGTGCTGGAGCACCAGAGCGCTGGTGAGCTTTGGTCCTCGAGCGTTGCCCGGCCCGGCGAGGCCACGTCGAAGCAGTGGCTTGCATGGCAACCAACATGGCAGCCACGCAGTGTGACGTGGGCACCATGCCAGTGCCAAGTGCCACATCGCCCCCACCATGTCAGCCATGCTTCAGTCTGTGGACCCGATCTATGATGACCCAAGCCCACGTGTCAATCTCGGTGCCAAAAATTTCAAATTTATCTGAGTTTAGGTGGTTATTTTCACGTGTAAAGTGCGACGATTTCGAGGAATTCTTCTACGATGATTCGCAGCAGTCAATGGAGCAAGGCAAGTCACACAAGTTGACCATGTTGATCTCAGTTTATAAATAAAATTATATTACTTTAAATTATGTTGCATGCTTAATTTTATCCACTGTATTTCAAATCCAATTTTGACTTAGTCATATCCCAAGATTTTGAAGTTTGCCCAATTTTGGTGCAATCTTTCTTATCTTTAAGAACGGTTCGAATTTTGACCAAGATTCATGCGATCTTTAGATGGAATATGTTTCTAACACCCTAAGCACCATGTGTTCAACGTTTCTTCTCTTTTGGCTGAGGTTTTTGGGAGTTGCACCATTCTTGACCTTTGCTTGGGCTGTTTTTCTATTATGAAAATAGGGAAGGGGTCAAACCGTTCTAGACCTAGTCCAACCGCTTGCCGGTTGAACCGCTGGGCGAACGCTGGTCAAACCACATCCTCTAGCGCGGTCAAACCGATGAGGTGCTGAAAATTCTCTCTTGGGTTTTTGAATTTGTTACTTTGTTTTTTGGTTTCTAATTATGATCTTCATAGCTCTGTAGCTATTGGAGTGAAGAATTAATAAATATTTGGAGGAAAAAATTTGAAATGCACAATTTACCTCCTCTGTTGCCATAGCCGGTCCTACACTTATCTTGCACATGCCCATTATGGAGAGCGCCTTGATGACTTTCAAGCGCACAAAAAATTGCTAGTTAGGACAAGATTTTTGGGGACTGAAATTTTAGTTAGGGATAGACATAGTAATTGGTGTTGGCGGAATGACATTTAGTGCTTGATGCCAAATTGATGCCTTTGCTTTTTTCCTTTGTTAGACCATGTGGTTAGATCTAGGATATTTTAGTGATGAATAATTGACAATGGTTAATGATGATGAGTATTTGATAGTATTGCTTATCGATGTTATGCGAGTTGTGTCGCGTGTGTGCGGATTGATGTTGGTCAAATTGAGATGAACTTGTGCCGAAAGAATATTCTTTGGTCCTTGCATGTGCAAAGTTGAGCGTGGAGATGATCATGGTCGGTGACGAGGTGGACTGAGACTAGGATAGGGAGATCTGAGGTTCAGACGGTCAAGGAGGTCATGAGATGGTTGGGCTCATGCTTGAAGCGCATGGAGATCAGAGATGGATGATACGTGTTGGAGCTACGGAGGTGCGGTCCGGAGGCTACGCCATGTGGTGGATGATGCATGGAGAAGCTACGGGAGGTGCGGTCCTAGAGGCTTCTACACGTGATGTGTTGGAGAAGTTAGAATTTTAGAAAACACATGTTAGGAAGGGTTTCGGATCCTTTATTTGTTGGAATTGGATTAGAATTTGTGGGCTTAAGATAAGCCCAGGTTTTGAGCCCTAAACTATAAATAGAGGTGGGGTTGAAGGCTAACCCCGTGGCTTTTGGAGAGACTAATTTCGTGTTAGGGTTTAGGGGTGCCAGGAAGGGCACTTTGTAGCCACCATGATTCAGACATAAAATTACAGATGGTTTTTTTTTTGCCACGAACAGTCTATGATATTATGAAGTATCACAGATGGTTTTTACTTTGAACCGTATGTGAATTCATAGACAGTTCCTATTAAAAACTGTTTGTGATAATTAATTTATCATAGACGGTTTGTATTATAAATCATCTGTATAATTCCATCACATTAATAGCGCACAGACCCGTCGACCCTTTATCTTAAATTCCAGATCTATGCTGCTGATTTGAGCTGCAAGCGGGGCTTTGAGGCCATTTGGTGGAAGGAGATCGACTATTTGGTAAGGGTAATTATAAATCTACTAAGTTATTGGTAAGCTATGGTTAGTAATTTGTTCCTAATTGCTTTATAATTTAGAACTAGCTATCATTTTAATTAGTGGTCTATTGGCTGGATTGTTGTATACATTTTGTAAGGTAAGTCTGGGAAGAATAAATTATCGTTGTCTTAGAGGAAGAAGACGGAATTCTGTGATGTTTTTTCCCTGAGAGGATATCATTTTATTGTGAATTTTTTACATGGAGAAAAACTAACGGCGTTATTATCCGATCGCTTGTCTCCTGTCTTTGGCAGTTCTTACATTCTTATGTTATTTTGTTAGCTTGACATGTGTGTGCAAATATTGATGCCTTTGAACTCTTGATTTGTTGTTCCCTTTTTTGAGTCTTGATATTACTTATGATACGCGTGGTCAAATTTCATGGTCCTATCGAGTCCAATTTGAGTACCCATAGCTCAAGTGGCAAAATTTGGGTAGGTGGCTGAGAGGCGTGGGCAGTTGGCTGGTAACTGTAAGTAGTCGTCAGGCAGCTGAGCGGCGTGGGCACTACTTGTAGCATTACTAGAGCTACTTTAAGAATAATTGCGTTTTCTCGGCCTTTGTACTTTTCTGCATGTCATGTATGCGTTGTGCAAAGCAAAACTATTTTGGATAAGATGAGAAGTAGCATATATGAATGGTAAGCTATGCTTGCATAGATTCTTTCATGTGAAAAATAGTTGTGCATGTTAAGATATGCGTGCCATGTTTTTGCTGTTATTTGCTAATGGATGGTTCTACCGTTTTTGTGTAAACAAGAAACAAGTTGTCATCAAATCAGTGTCATGTCTTTGTTAAAGCACATATATTACACATGAAGTGCTAATTTTCCATTCTTCAGGTCATTGGTGTAAAGATGCCGGTGTTTCCCTATGCTTTTTTTCATATCAGTATCATACCTTTGTTAAAACACATATATTATACTTGAAGTGCTAGTTTTCCATCGGAGTGCTACGTACCGACGAATCTGCACATTACTTGGAAACAACATGGCCTGAGAGCCCCCGCAGCGTCAGAGTTGGAGTTGGGCCAGCCCAAAATCAGGCCCGAGGAGGTCCAACCGACTTAAATATTTCTTCGGCGTCTCCTCCATTTCTTCTCCTCTCGTCTCCCTTACCTCCGCTCCTCCTCCCCTGTCTCGACAAGAAAAGGCGAGCGCCACCTCTGATCCCTCGCCCGCCTCCACCTCGCCGCCGTCAACCACCGCATCCGCCCGCGTCAACCTCTACCCCTAAGCCGGGCCGCCGTCGCCTCTCGCCGCGTCCCTGAGCGGCCGCGCCCAAGAACCACCCGAAGCCAAGAAGCGTTCTTGGACGGCGGGGATGGCGAGACGCCGCAAGAATCGTCTCCAGGACGCGTCTGCGTTACTTCCTCACCAGGAGCGCCGCCTCTGGCGCCGTGGATGGCACGGCTGCTGCTCCGGCTGCCGGGGTGGCTCAGCCGCGCCGTCTCGGCCTTGTGCCGCCGATTCTCCTGGGCGGCCGCGCGCTCGGAGGGAGGCCAAGAACAAGCGCCGACGATGCAAGATCATCGCGGACGCCCTCGCCGCCCCAAGAACTCCTCCCCGGCGCTTGTCCAGGGCGTGCTGCCCTCTGTCAGCGGCGGCAGCGTCGGCTCGATTTTGGAGGCGACCGGCGGCACCGCGGCGGCATCCTCTCCACCACTCCCTGCGTCGGATGATGCCGAGAACGGCTTCCAGCCCGTCAAGAGGAGCAGGAAGAACTCCGAGCACAAGGCACCGCGGGCCGCAGAGGTCATCACCCCCGAGCATTACAGAGTCACCCCTGTTGCTGCTCATCAGTCCCGTCAGGTTTGAGATCCCTTCTCCCTCTCTCCTCTTGCGTACATATGTTGCTGCTTGTGGTTGGATCATGCTTTGAATTGATGATTCGCGTACGGATAAACGTCTTTTAACAACAAGATTGGAATAGCTGTTCTTAAGTAAATTGTTTCCCTTTGTAATGTGCGCACTATGTATGTGTTACCCGAGCTGGTGGCATGGGATGGTTAATGATTTCAAGTTGTTTGAATACGGTTAATGGCTATGTCTATCTGCGAATAAACGCTGAAATCTTTAGGCCATATCTATCTGTTGCACATGAACCAGTTTGCTTTTATTTTGATCAAGGGGTTTGCCCATTTCCATTCCCTATGAAGCCCTGCCCAGTATGTAAGCATGCATACTTGCGAGCCTTCCAAATTGCCCAACAAATGGCCGCTAGGCAAAAAATATGCACATCTATTCGTCGGGGCCAATATTTCTTAACCCACACATCATACTGAGGAAAATAAACAGGACGAAGTTGTGTACCAAGACATCTCCCAACAATCCCCCAAATTGATTTAGCCACTACACATCCAAAGAAAAGATGTTCAATATGGTTTCAGGTTGCAGATAAAGAAGGCAACATGGGTCACCTTCCAATTTCTTTGAACTAATTTGTCTTTTGTAAGGGTGGCCTTCTGCATAATGAGCCACAAAAAGATTTTAATCTTAACAGGGATATTTGATTTACTGATTCTTTTATGAAGCCCTTTGAGCATTGCTCATCGTATGATTGCAAATAGACTTGACGGTAAAGGCACCAGAAGCATTAAAGGTCCATCTAGAACTATATTTTTCATCAATAAGACCAATTTTTTTTCCAATTTTGATTGCAAATCTTTCCGAAGTCATAGCATGGGCTCATCAGTCAACCATCTTCTAAAATTAACATTCCAATTTTGATCAAAATATTGTTGAATAGTCACATTTTTATCACACAGTGGTTGACCATCTAAGCACCTATCTTCCACAGTCTGGTATCGTGACCATTCACGGTGACCATTTGCCTCCCCTCCAAATACAGGTCTCTGACCTCAACAAGATCAGACCAACAAAGAGAATCATCAAGTCAAACAAGAGCCAGGGGGGAGAGGAGGAGGAAGAGGAGTTCTACATTGGTAGGCTGTTTCACAGCGAGGCGGAGATAGATGCGGAAAGAGAAGCCCATGAAAGGTATGGTAGGAAGGCTTACGAATGCAAGGGTAAGAGGACATTCTGTTTAGCATGCCATCTCAAGGGTCGTGAGGAGAAGATAGAAAAGGACAATGACAAGGTTCGATTTTCTGTTATTTGTCAAGACTTGGATTTTAAAAACGAAATGATCCTAAACTGCTAAGTATATTAGCCTATTGACTTGCATAACATTTGCCTACTATATTGTTTCAGATCAAATATCATTGCCAGGTCATTCATAAGAATAATGGATTTGTGTGTGGAAAGGCCGGTTGTCTGGCTAGAGCAGCGAATAGACATGACAAAGGTGTTCATGAGCTTGTGTGCCATGGGATGTAGAATAAAGTAAGTAAATACATGTTGTTTGGTTGATTTATCTCATTCTTCTAAATTACGGAAAGGAACTAACTAAACGTGGTGTACATATTTCAGATCATTGGCATTGAGGAACTAGCGTTGCTTACCAGTACCGGATGCATCCTAGGAAATGCAATCTCTTTCAGTTGGTGCTTCGTCAATAATTCACCACATTCATGTCGTCGCTTGTTGTCATGGTTGTCGGACTCTTGTTGTAAATTTTGTGATGTTACTGTCTACTTGATATGTCATACATATAACATACAAACGGTTCCTCTATAGTCTACATATTATCTCTAGGAGACTCGTTTGCTGTAAATACAATAAATTCTATATGTTACTGGCATTCTTTGCTGCAGATCTAATATTAGATATTACTAGTTTGAATACAGTGCCGAGCAATTCAAAATAGTCTAAGCCAAGTAGAGAGTACATGTTGCTTACTTCCCTGGCTAGTTGGGTCGAGAAAAAGGTTTGGATGCTTAAGAATTGGTTACTTCACATCAATACTTTCTGTGCAGGCTAACCACGGATTTTGTCAAAACAAATATATAGCTTATAACAAGCATGATCACACTGCAATTATAATCTTGAGATACAGACAACAAACAAGACATGGCTAAATATACCTATAGCTAAGATGTGAAATATTCTGAAAATACAACAAACACGTTGACTCTTTTTTCTCGAAAACGCAGAAGAGTTGCGTTTCATTCATTAAGAAGAGTAGTACAGCGGTGGCCTAAAGGCCGAATTAAAAGCCGAAAGATGGACCATGACTCCCAAATCTTAACAAGACAAATGATCGTGGCTACCACACCCTGACGGCGAGGAGGCTATCACTACCGAAGGACTAACACTAGCCAACACGCATGTGAAAAGACGAAGAGCGGTTGGGTCAGGTGGCCCAAGGCAGCGCCTCCAAGGAGGGAACGACGCCGAAAGCGTTGCCGTCACCTGATCCGGCAAGAACCGAACCTAAGATTTTCACACTGGCACACCATCGTCTACAGCTGCGACCCCGACACCCCATCGAACTCCGACGAACCCTGACGCTCGCCGTCTTCCATGTGGTCGCCCACGCAGATGCCATTGACCGCCCAAGCCACATCCGCTGAAGCCAAATCCGTGGTCGTTGGCTTGGCATTAGCGGCGACGGCACTCGCGCCAGCTGACGCCGTTTTACTTGCACGTACCAATGCCTGGACCGCCTGTAGCCCAGCGTCAACACCGGGCACCGCCACTTTGCTCGCACGTGCCGAATCCTACGCCCGCCCGAGCCGTTGCCTCTGCGCAAAGAAGAAGAGTTTGCGTGCTCGTAGGGTGCGGTAACAGCGGTGACGGAGGCGTATGAGTCGGCGACGTACAGACGTAGGAGGGGGCGATCACGGATCTAGCCCAGAGGCAGCCAGATCCGGTCGCCTCCATCTCCCTCCGCCTTAGAACGAACTGCCAGCCTAGCTAGATCTGCCAGGAAGCAGGCAGATCCGGTCTACACTAGCAGCTCAAGCGGTTGCGGGATGATGACGTGCAGAGGAGGGTAGTAGGAAGAAGGCCCCCGCCAAACCCCAGCCCAGAGACGACCAGATCTAGTTGCCTCCGGCTCCCCTCGCGTCGCCTCTGCCCGTCAGGTCTCCGATCCCAGCCAGATCCGCCACGGAGACGGGCAGATATGGCCCAAGCCGCCCACTAGAACGGCTGTGAGAGGCTCCGCCGGCCGCCTCTAGCTGCCCCCGCGTTGATTCTGACCGCCGGCTTCATGACACTACTCCAATCCCGGCCATATCCGCTAAGGGGATAGGCATATCTAGCCTACACCACCGCCAGTGTGAGCCGCCGCGGGAGGTCCCGCCGCCAAGGGAGGAAACGTGACGACGAGGGGCTCTTCTTTGTGCGGCGAAGTTGTCCCCTAAGCCGCCTGAGAGCGGCTCAGGGGTATGTAGGGTCCTGTCACTTACTTTAAACACATTAACTCTGAAGTCTCTGCCAGCCAGCCACTCGGTGGCCACTATCTTTTTTCGACGAAGGGTAAACATCCCCAGTTTTCTTTTGTATTGAAAAGGAAACAAGAACAAACACAGTGCATAACATTCCTCTAAATAACAATGCTTAATATTCATCAAATAAATAATTATTTGTACAAAAATCATTCTTCCAACTTCCAATCCATGTAGTGAAGAGCACCTGACAGACGACTTGAAACTTTGTTCACTAAATTCTACAGCAAACCAGAGCCGACACACAATAACATTCCTTGATGACCATCGGGCAGAGGATTGAGCACATGCCCCACGAGCACTACCACCACAGCTGATCCTCCACGATCATGGACACAAACATTCGTTGGCCATGCGCATTGTTACCACGGCCTCCACAGTCCCTTCATCATTAGCATATATAGCAGCCTCGGGAACATCCATAAACCTGTCCGCCAAGTGAGCATCCAGGGTCATTGAACATGAACTGTCACTTACCATGTGAATTTTGTAAATGAAACTAGCAACAGTATGGTCATTACAAACACTAGATAGAAGGAAAGAGTTTTATTTAGCAAAATGTACAATTAACCTTGAGTTTGTTATGCGAGATAATGAAAAATATCATTTTTTTGTCAAGATCGCTAAACAAACACTATTAAGCTGACTCAATCGTTGACGAGAAATCGCTCACGGATTTCTTGCCCCGGGTATAAGATGCGGACGTGCCAGTGTACTGAAGTACACAAAAATAAATAAACACAATAAAAATAGGAAAAACAAGTATTCATTCATTCATTCATTCATTCATTTAAGAAGAACAAAATTACAAGTTCCATTTATATATATGTGCTCCGTAGCCTACTTTGCATAGCAGATCTGACATAGATGATGTGGTGTCCTGGTTCCCAGGACCTCGGAAGGCCCTCGGTTAATTACATCCACGGGATAACCCATGGAAAACCTCCGATTAAGCTGTGCATTGGTTGTCATCTTCAGTCTTCGCTTTACATTCCTCATGCATGGGATGAATGATTAATGATGTGTGGATGTTGGCATTATCCATAGCTTCGTCAGTCTATGGGGTCGTTGATATCATGATCGTTACACTTGACCATGCCCGTCCGTGCCGTTCGACCCCATCGGTATCGAACGGACACAACAGAAGTGATTTGAAGTATGCATGATTAACGTCTAGCATGACCAATCTGACAACAATGGTTTTGAGAATCGGTGTGTAGGTATAGCCTGAGCGGAAGAATTAGTAGAGCAGGCCACGGAGGTCAAGTATAAATGTGATCAACAGCCATCGGAAGCCATCCGTGGTCGAGATTCATCATAGCCGAAACCCGCCAAGAAATGTCTGTGGTTGAAATCCGCCGTGGTCAAAATTCATCAGGTGATACCCATGGTCAAAATCCATTGTGGTCGAAACCCATTAGAAGCGCTTAGGGTCGAACATCACTGTGATCGAATTCGTCAGGAAATCTCCATAGTCGAAAGTCACATGGTCGAAACCATTGAGAAACATCCGGGGTCGGCAGTCACCGTGGTTGTAGGTGACCATAGTCGACACCACCGAGAAACATCCGTGGTCGAAAGTCACATGGTCGACACCATCGGGAAGTCTCTGTGGGCGAAAGTCACATGGTCGAAACCATCGGGAAACATCCGAGGTCGGCAGGCACCGTGGTCATAGGTCACTATAGTCGACACCACCGGGAAACATCTGTGATCGAAAGTCACATGGTCGACACTATCGGGAAATCTCTGTGAACGGAAGTCACCATAGTCGAAAGTCACCGTGGTCGAACATTACCATGGTCGAATGTCACTATGGTCGAAAAGCCACTGTGGTCAAACGTCAACATGGTCAAACATCACCGTGGTCGAACGTCACTGTAGTCAAACGTCACCATGGTTGAACGTCACCGTGGTCGAATGCCACCATGGTCGAAACCATCAGAAGATTATTATAGCAATTGGTCGAGGGGAGCACTCGTTGGAGTACTGGAGCCATCGACCTCCGATTGCGGTCATAAGGCGTCCTTGTAAAAGTATTGTAGCTCGAGATCGAGCAGAGCACTCGTGGAGCGTCTAATCATAGGGAGTACTTGTTGGAGTACTAAAACGTCGCGACTAAGGAAGTACGAGTACAACGAGCAGTCAGAAATGTCTGACTTTGAGAAGTGGTCGTAAGCGCTTGACTCCAGCCAGTGAGCGCAGATGGCTGAAAGTCATAAGTGTTCGCACCCTTGCAGGCGATCGAATGTGCCTGAGCTCGGCCAGCGATCAAGGTGCATGGCTCTGGCTGGCAGTCGAAGACGTCAGGTTTCAGAAGCGATCGGAGGCACATGGCTTTGAAAGCGATCGGGGCGCTCGACTATGAATAGAGGTCAAGAACGCCCACCTTCGGAAAGCGATCAGGGACTTCGGCTTCTGAAGCGATCGGAGGCACTGACTTCGGCCAGCGATCGGGGACTCATGACTTTGAATAGCGGTCGGAGATGCCTGACTTTAGCTGGCATCTGTGGTTCTTCTGCCTCGTCCCCCTTTTACAGGCGCAGGCAAGGGCCGTGGGCCTCGTACGTGGCTCCCACGTGGTGACGATCATGCCATTAGAGTTGAGATAAGATTCCAACTGACTACAGATATCTTACCTTCCCGGGCTCTGCTTTCATACCAAAAGGTTTGTTAAGGATTACTTCCATCGGATGGGGATATGGCGTGATCATCTTTCCGCTGTGAAGATGATGCATCCCGACTCAATCTTTCCTTTCCATCCCTGGGCCTAGGTTTGTGTAAATTAGCCATGCACCTTGCAATCGGTTGAGAATATGCGATCGTATGAGGCACGGCGCCGCAACTGATTGAACTATGGTCGTATGAGGCACGGCACCATGGTACTCGTAAGCTTATAGCACCTTGGTCGGAAGGCCAGGAGGGAGGTGCTGTGGTCAGAGCAATAGTTAACACAACGTGGTCGTGATAATCGGTCGACACGGTGCAATCCATACAACGTGGTTGAAACAGCCGGTTGACACAGTGTGACACAACGTGGTCATATCAGCCGGTCGACATAGTGTGACACAACGTAGTCGTAACAGCCGGTCGACACAGCGTGACTCAACGTGGTCGTATCAGCTAGTCGACACAGCGTAGTCGATACTCGATACAATGTGGTCGAAGATTGTGATCGACACCCCATGTGGTCGAAGACTTGGTCATACAACGTGGTCGTATCGGCCGATCGACATAACGAGTTGTAACGGCCACCAACAAAATGTGGTCATAGATCGGAGAACATGCTCGACACACGTGGTCGCAAAACATGGTTGTATCAACATGATCATCACAGCAACACAAAGATATTTCCTGGTTAGCCGGACTCGCAGCCATATAGCTGGTATTGTCTTTGAAGATATTTCTACTAATCTGCACTCGTGGCACCGCAAATCTCAATGAGGAAAAGGATGTGTTGGGATTCGCACGCCATGATGTCCTTACAGACTAAAAATCACCATTATGGAAGATCACACAGCAACATCAAACACACTATAGCTTATTTACTTATGTTCATCATGTTTTCAAATTAGGCCTAATTATTTACTAGTCCAATAAACATTTACAAACATGTCATCCGAAAGCGTTACGTCTTGACAAATGTGTACATTATTGTACAGGTAACATGCAACACATGTAAACGGAAATTTACGTTTGGAAACAAGCGGCGGACCGCCCTTCGGGCATGCTCGGCGCCGCCCGAGCTCGTCGCGGCGGACCCCGGCCCCGATCGACTCGGGCCACCCGGCATCATCACGCTCAAGGCCGTCTTCGAGGACACCGACAAGTTCTACTCGTCATGGAGCTCTGCAGCGGCGGCCGATTAACAGAACCCCAACATTGGATAATAGAAGGCTCTGCAATCGTGAAATATTATTACGGTGTTACAGATAATTAGCATTGATGGCTGTACATAGTTGAACTGCACCTAGAATTTCAAAAAATCATCATGTTACTATGATTATTAAGTTGGGGTCAGGATTCCACCAAAATTTGACTTTGCTAAATGAACACATTTATCTTTTACCATGACTACTAGCATTTTTGCAGGTTGCCCATGTTTGCTTCCATGCATAGAAGTTAATGTGCTGTAAACGGGTGAGTTGGGAACTAATCAAACTTGTATGAGCTAAGATGCTTAACTGAGCTTTGCTAGTTCAGGTCTTCATGGCTTGGTCGTGTATGAAATAAATGAGACTTACTCAATTTTGCTTCAAGTTGAGTTTTCAGAGTCCTTGTTAAGAGCCAATGGTTAATGTCTGGTTTGTTTTCAGTCTTGTTTAATTTGTGTTGTACTCCATGAGAAGAGATGCTCTTTGGTGTACATATTCAGATAAACGTGTGCAAGCCGTGTTTTTGAAGTCATGAGTTGATAGCAAGTATTCATTCATGTGCCATCTCCTCTTGCTAGATACGCTAAGAGAATTGAAAACTGGTGTTTGGTTATACTTGCTTTTGCTTTTTTTTTTTGGTTTGTGACCATCAGATCTATTTATTGTGGTTATTTGCATGGAATTTCAAAGCTGAGAACCTACATTCATAGACAACATAATCCTTAAATTGTCTGTAACTTATTAAAGGCATTCACCTGCAAGTACCATAATGCCACAAGAAATAAGAAATATATCCTCCAATAAATTGAAATACAGCTATTGAATCATAATGCCACAAGCCTTCTGAGATTGGGTACCTATTTGTTCTTACTTTATTCTGCTGGTCTAAGACATCAAATTAAATTATCTCGCACCAAAAAATATATACCAACCAAGAAGAGAGCCACATAATTATGATACAATTACCTATTTGTTCGATCCTGAGTTCATCATTGTAAGATTGGGTGTTATCCATATGGGAGCTGGCCAGCTGCACCAAATCTGAGGAGGCACAATTTCTTCCCAGCTGTTATTTTCCAAGTTGAAAACACCTATATCGCGCGATGGCTCTTCCACAGTGCAATGCGATCTTCATCATCGGTGCAGTAGGCACAATTTGCCTTCAGTTGCGGATATTCTTCAACACTGAGACACTGCGACTGGTTATGCCCAAGAAACAGCACATGATCATGCAAGCCATTCATTTCCACAAGCTTTTTTGCTGCCATGTCTACTTTATATAACAAGATTTTCCTAGTGTTGAGTATGACCTTCGAAAGGTCCCACTCTGGAGCGTCCTCATCCTGATCACCAGCGCTGATGTCTGCTTCCCTCCAAACTTGCAGCACATCGCCCCATGGTGCCTGAACAATGTACATGTGCTCATAGATATAGGGCTTCACGTGGGCCATAACCATCTTCCTTCTGACAGTAGGGCCAGTGAGATCAAAAGCATCGATTCCTCCGGCTGCTGTCAATGCATACAATACACCATCCATGTAGATGCATTCTGAATAGGCTCTGCTTGATGATAGCCGGGTCCACTTACAATCTCCTGCCCTTGCAAATGAAAGCTCATTTTCTGGATTGTGGATGAGCGCCACAATGTAGCTCCCTGTGGACGGATCAGAAAACACAAATGCCTTGAAGTAGAGGTAGTCACGCAGATTTTCAGGAGAATGGATTGACGGTTCACCAAAAACCGCTTCTTCCCAGTACCGTGAGAGCTCGTACTCATTAATTTCACCTGCATCATCAAAGAAGGGCTTCAAATGCTCAATGGTGTTCACCGATGGGAGAGCAATCTGTTCACCAGTGATTGGATTAACAAGTTGCAGCTCAGACATCTCATCAGCGGTAACCAGCCAGCCATGTGAGGACCCAATCAGATGCCTACTGCGGATGGGTGGATCCGGGAGAGTTAACTTGTAGACCCTATTTTCCGCGAGGCTGTAGAGGCAAGCAACGTTCTCGCCAGTAGATTCAGAGGTGTAGAGGAGGCACGGCGTCTGGGGCCGCCGTTTGTACTGCCCAAGGCTGCGTAGGCTGCTATACGCGGAGCGCCAGGAGGAGCAGACAGAGCCCGCACGCACGAGGTCAGGGATCTCCAGGAGGGAGAAGATATCCATCAGGGTATCCTGCGGCAGCTCCGGCACTGTCTCCATCAGTGGTGGCTGAACATGTTCATCTCTTCGGAATTTCTTCAGCAAACTGCGACAAATAGCTTGGAGCTCAGGCAAAAGTCTCAAGACTAGAGAGCACAAATCTCTTGGGTGTATAGCTAGATCCCGCAAGCTCATTATCCTGGCTACGCTACAGGCCTCCATTGGAGCAAAACCGGGTCCCTTGGAAGATAAATTACTTCTGCAGGGACACTTGCAATCTTGGCCGACCAGCAGGCTCCTGGCTATACTTATAGAAGGGAGCCGATCCAACCAAGGTCTCACGCCTAATCCGAGTAGGTGATGGAAATCCGAATCCAAGACCTGAGTTTGCTTTCCCGGGACTTTTGAAGTGGAACATTGGCACGCGCGGGAAAAGATTCCGACTTTGAATGCGATTAGTTGACGCAAGAACCCCGAGCGTCCGCACCTCTTCAACTCAAACGGATTCCGATCCCGATTCCGATTCCGCAAAGGCGGGAGAACCAACCACCCGCGGCGATGTAGCCCGACGGCCCGTCCGACGAAACCCGAGAAGACAGAAAGGCGGCGGCGAGCTGGAGCATCGCGCCGCCGTCGTAACTGGGATGCAAGCACTGGGTGTGGGGCTAGCAGTGGGGGATGGTGGCGGCGGGGCAGAGAAGTGTGAATTTTTTGTACGGATAATCCATTTTTTATTCGAAAATACATAAATATACCCGCGACAAAATTTTTTACAAAAATAGTCTCCAGTCGCCCCCCCATTGGGCGACTTCTTCCTTTCGCCCAACCGGCAAGCGACACAAAGGAAATGTCTGAACCGTTGGGCGATACCTGCAGTCGCCCTACCGTTGAGCGACTGAAATTGCAGATCGCTCAACCGCATAATGATCGCAATTTCAGTCGCTCAACGGTAGGGCGACTGCAATGGATGTCCACCGACTACCGCCCACTACCCCCTCATTCTGCCAAACAACCACATTTCCCCCATACTGCGCAGAGAGCCAGAGAGAAGAAGAAGAGAGGAGGAAGGGGAAGAAAAGAAGAGGAGAAGAGAAGGAGGGGAAGAAAAGGAGGGGAGGGGAGAAGAGAAGGAGGAGGTGAAGGAGGAAGGAGTCCAAGCTATTCCATCGATTTGGATCCAGGTATTTTCGTTAATTAGGTTGTATTTACACTATTATTTAGATGAAATATTAGTGTTAGTACAAATTGTAGATGTAGTATACATTTTGTAGTATGGAACATTTTGTAGTATAGAAATTGTACTACTCTTTTTAGTATAGAAAGTTTAGTTTAGTGTTGAACGATGATATTTGACATGTCGTAAATTTCAATCATACATGTAGGCGTACATCATTAATGGCCAGTACTACATTGAGAGTGTATTATGGTGCTGGAATGATTCGTGAAGGTCCGAATGGTGTGGATTTGAGCGATTTTCCGCAAGTCACTCTCGTACTTCGGATGACGAGAATGCTCCAATGACGGATGTGCAGCATTGGCTGACCCAGAGTTTTTCATTGGACCCCGAGGTGTGCAGCGTCGTTGTGCAAGGGCTTTGGAGCCGGTCTCCCACTCACATCAGATGGGAGTTGAAGACATTGGTGCGCTCTGCTGGGATTTGTGCAAGGGTGCCGGCGCCGTGGATACGAGTGTGTCCTGCTTGTGCAACCGTGCTCACTACAAGCAGTGCAAGAAGCTCGTGCGCCCGCCTATGCTTCGGGAGGTGCTAGCGGCTCGGGCGGGCAGCACGATGGCGGAGCTGATGAAGTTGCTCATGATGAAGGCAATGCGGTACATGGAGGAGAGTTACAGCCGTCAAGCTATACAGGGGGAACTGGGCAAGCCGATGCGGTATATGGAGGAGAGTTAGAGCCGTCAAACTCCAGAGAGGGAACTGGGCAAGCTGATGAAGGAGAGTATAATGAGTATATCGTGCAGCAGATGGAATCTGATGACCAGAGGGCATGGGATGAAGAGCAAGCTGTAGAGGACGACGAGGAGGACAATTCCGATGATGAAGAAGTTCCTATCCCCCAGGAATGGAACCGGTTTAATGCGGAGGGTGTTTCCGCATATGATGAGCATGAATCACCATGGGAGTATAAGAGCTTCCTATATTCACGACCTCCTTGTTGCCCCTCTCGCGTTGCATCTGTTCGCGGAGGTCGTTGTTCTCCTCAGTGAGACTCTCCATTCGGTACTCCAAGTCCCATATTCGAGCCCATAACGTATCCACATAACGATCAACATACCGTTCGTGAGGAGGGTCGATCCAGTGGGAGAAGTCGCATTTGGCCATCTGCACAAAAAATGACGGTAAACTTCGAGGGTCCATAAGCAATACAAAATGTAACATTACTAATTTGTACCCCGAGCGTGAGCATCGGAAGAAACGCCGCCCCATCGTTCGGGAATCCAAGATCGGACGATCGCGTACTCATTGTGTCGCATTTCGCCACGGTGGTTGAGCACGCCGGCTTGGTATCAATCGCATCGCGGACCAAACATATCCCTCGTTTCTAAGGGAATGTCGTCCTTCGGTGACCCAAATCCCACTGGCCCCTCGACTTCAGACATGGTATGTTTCACCACGAAAGACAGGGTATACTTTGTTCGATTCACAATGTCATGCGACCCCAACCCTGCTACTTATAGCAAACCAGGGCAGCTTAATGCAGTGACCACCAAAAAAAGAGGCTTTTGCTCAGGGACATGACAACACGCCCCAGCTTTGCTCAGGGACATGACACAAGAGGTCAGCTTTTGCTCAGTGAGATGACAAAAGAGGGCAGCTTTGCTCAGTGACATGAGAAAACGGGGCAGCATATGCCAGCTTTGCGCAGTGACGGAGTAGGCCTGTAGGCCTGTACACATATAGGGCGTAGGTCTTTAGCCTTTACAGGAGTAGGCCTGTAGGCCTGTACACATATAGGGCGTAGGTCTTTAGCCTTTACAGGAGTAGGCCTGTACGCCTGTACACATATAGGGGCGTAGGTCTTTAGCCTTCTAGGCTTTGAATGGTCCAATCTCTGAAAAGGCTACAAACTATGAATTTATTACGAGATTATAGTCTCTGAAAAGCCTGTATAGGGCCATTTATTGCTACACTGGAATCCAGGAAAAGCGAAAATATCCTCTCCATGGACTATGCCCACTGCACCAGATAACCTGCCTACATAAAGGCCTCCCTCCTATGTCTTCCATACCACATCTCCTCCTCAAGGCATCACAATACTACTACACAACAATGTCTTCTTGGAGGTCCGACCCATTTGGAGTGCCGGAGTGGCATGAGCGCCCGAAGTGCCATTGCGGCTTTAGGGTGATGTTGGGAGTCTGGACTGATCGAGTACAACGAGCCAAATACGGCCGTAGGTTCTTCAAGTGTCCTGACCTGGATGACGACTTCGTGGTAACGACCATAACTAAATCATTTCTTTTCCGTTATCGTTTTCAACTTGATCCATGACATCTACCACGCCACACATAGGCTTGCGGGTTCATGGAATGGGTGGATCGGTGCCGCGGCATGGCCAAATAACCGAGCGGTGGAGGTGGAAAACAAAGGACAATACTTTGTCAAGATGACTCAGCTCGCGAGGTAGAACGGCGGATGCGGCTTGAGCAAGAGCGCCGTGAGGGTGGACCAAATCCGTCAAGGGCAAGGAGGATGAGCTGCAAAGGAGGCGGGAGCAGCTAAGTCTGCGTGAAGCGACCATCAAGCGTCGGGAGGAAGAGCTTCAAGCTCGTGAGGCAGCCCTCAAGTCCAAGCGTGACAGAAGAAGGATGCAGCGGAGCCATCTTCAAGGCGCGACAAAAGGGGAAACAACCACGCTACACCCAGTAGACAAAATGTGGCGAGAAAGTGGCCCGGTCCACACGAAGAGGTGGTACGAGCAGTTGGGTGGGTTAGTCGCATATCATGCTATATGTTATGCATGTAATAAAACTGTAAGTTGCATGTTACTCCCAATCGTATTATGAAGTTTATTTCAATTCACATAAGGTTATTTTCTCGTGTGTTCGCATTGAATGATTCAGATAGCAAATCATGTAACAATAATTAACATACCGCTTTTCTTCAGACACTAATTCTTAGTAACATAAAAATATCACTTACCAATGTATATATCAAACGTTCTCTATCAATTGTTCTTAAAAATTTCTCACAATTTTTAATGCACGTACAACATACAATAAACATAACATTATATTACAACTACACCATATTTTTTCCAGTTTAAAACTACAAAATTGACAAAACTCTACAAAATCACGGGAGTGAGTAAAGTCGCCGTCCATTGGGCGATCGAGTTATAAGTCGCCCATCCATTGGCGATCGCATGTCGTCGCCCAATTGTAAAGTGACTACTTGCGATCGCTCCAAGAACCAATGACATGATATTGTGTCGCTTGGTTGGCGAAAGGAATAAGTCGCCCAATGGGGGGGCGACTGGAGACTATTTTTGTAAAAAATTTTGTCGCGGGTATATTTATGTATTTTCGAATAAAAAATGGATTATCCGTACAAAAAATTCAGAGAAGTGTGGGGGTGGGCTTCTGCTGCGTTGGTTGAACAGGGCAGCACGGTTGGGTTAGACGAAATTTGGACATATTTGGACCCCTAAATATCCAAAATTCCATTTTGACCCTCTAATCAAAAAAATTCCAAATCTGGACCCCTCCCGAGCGCACGTTCAACGGGAAGCCGACACGTGTCCGGTCGTGCGGTGTGGTACCGCACGACCGCACTGTAGCATGGGTCGTGCGGTACCACACCGCACGACCGATTTTTTGACCGCACGACCGATATTTTGAGCGCACGACCGATTTTTTGACCACACGACTCGGTTTTTGACCGCACGACCGGTCGTGCGGTACCACACCGCATGACCGGACACGTGTCGGCTTCCAGTTGAACGTGCGCTCGGGAGGGGTCCAGATTTGGAATTTTTTTTATTAGGGGGCCAAAAATGGAATTTCGGGTATTTAGGGGTCCAAATATGTCCAAAATTCGGGTTAGACTGACTAGAGACCGGCTCGCTTAGCCTGTTGGGTGACCTTGGTTGAGTTCTTTTTTTATCGGGGTTTTGACTTTTGACTTATAATTTTTAAATTCTAGTTATTTATGAAAGTCAGCATGTAAAAAATAGTTATATATAATTTTAACTAGTATATCTGAACTCGGTACAGTGTATACTATAATCTTTCTATAAACTCTTCCTTAGAAAAACATATATTTTAAAAGTTAGTTACTCTAAAAATCAAAGCTAAAGCTTAAACATAAGTAAAAAAAGAATCCACTCCTTGACTCATGCTTTGTGTAGCCGGTTCATCGTTATTGTGTTGGGTTGGAGACTTGGACTTACAATGTCTGCATCCACTGGTTGCGGAAGCGCGGCGTCATATCGCGCTAGCTACTACATAAACAGAAGCAAAAGAACAAACTGTTTATAATGTGTTCGTGATCCCTATCTTATTTCTAAAACGAGGTGGTAGCAAAAGAAGTGATTAGCGCTAATTAAATATGATTAGCAAGAGAAGTGGTTCCCAATTCTATGTGGATGCAAGCATTGGCCAGAGTTTTCCCTACCTCTGTAATATACGGAGTATTTCAAATAGCCATGCTAAAAGCTATTTACAACACGTTGATTACTTAACATTATTTTTTCTCACTTTTTTCGTCATCCGTGAAGATATAATAGTATCTTTTATTTTTCTTTAGTTGAATACATCAGAAAATCTAATAGTTGCTACTATTTTAGGCGAAGCCAAAGAAGATCTAGACAGACTTGAAGGAAAGTAACTTATCAATATTCGATTTATTCGCACAAACGCTCATACTAATACTAAAAGCCATCAATTGCAGTCATAAAACATAAAACATCAATTTACGGACATGCTTGATTGGGTGATTGAGGCCCAAGCCAAGCCCCTCTCATGCAAGTGAAGGTGTTTGGTTGGTTTGCAACAGATGATGCGGGTTAGATCGTGACGTTTTTTCGTTGTGCGTATGGAAGTATAGGATACATTAGTTGGTGATAAAAAAAAGCTTTTAATCTATCTTAATATACTCTAATGGCCCTTAGTTTACTTCATTATAGTTAATCCCTCTTATATAAAATAATTACCCTTAATAAAAACTAATCAAAATCTTAATCCCACGTCCGTGGGCGTGGCTAAAAAAGCCCATTTGCTTTTCCAATGGGCCTGTCCAAAAGGGAATCTTTGCATTCCGTGGGCTTGGTTCCTTTTTCAAACCAACAACCAAACATGTCCTACATTGCCCGCCGAACAACATGGGTTGGAAGGCCAAGCACAGCGTAATGTTGGGTTGGTTCAAAACCCGACACAACTCGGCGCTTATCCCACCAGGGAGTCCGTCGCTTCGGTGACGTTCTCGGTGAGAACTTCGCACACTTTGAAGGCTCTGCCGCCTCAGCAATGTCCCTGGTGAGGACTCCACCTGCTTCCCTAGCTCTGGCCTCGGTGGACGCAAAGCGTGCGCTCCTCGGGCCACACCCTTGCCCCTCACAACTGTTGTTTTTTAAGGTAGGGGAATAGCGGTCTAACCTCCATGCCTTCGCGTGCATTGGCACTCTCCTTAAGCCACGCCACTTGCCCTCTGTGGGTGTTGTTTTTAAAGGAAGGGGAACGGTGGTCCAGCCTCCCTACCTTCACTTATGTCAGCACCCTCCTCGGTCCATGCCGCTTGCCATCCGTGGGTGCTGTTTTTGAAGGAAGGGGAACGACGGTTCGGCCCCCACCTCCACCTGCGTTAGCGCCCTTCTCGGGCCATGCCACTTGTCCCCGTGTGCGTTAGCGCCCTCCTTGGGCCATGTCGTTTGCCCTCCGCGGGTATTATTTTTGAAGGTAGAGGAATGACGGTCTAGCCTCCATGCCCCCATGTGCAAGAGTGCCCTCCTTGGGCCATGTGGCATATCCCCCTGGATGTTGTTTTTGAGGGTAGGGGAACAATGATGCAGCCTCCCTACATCCGCTTGTATTAGTGCCCTCGTCAGGTCACACTGCTTGCCCCTCGCAGGCGTTGTTTTTGATGAAAGGGGAACGGCGGTCCAGGCTCCCTAACTCCACTTGCATTAGCGCTCTCCTTAGGCCACACATGGACGCTATTTTTGAGGGAAGTGGAACAACAGTTTGGCCTCCCTGCCATTACCTATGTTATCACCCTCCTCGGGTCACGCCGCTTGCCCCTACATGTGTTAGCACCCTCCCTGAGCCAAGCCGCTTGCCCCTACATGTGTTAGCACCCTCCCTGAGCCAAGTCGCTTGCCCTCTGAGGGCACTATTTTTGAAGGAAGGGGAAAAGTGGTCTGGCCTACCTACCTCCGTGTGCATAAGCACCCTCCTCAGGTCATGTTGCTTGCCCTTCGTAGGGGATATTCTTGAAGGTAGAGGAACAACGGTTCGGTCTCCCTGCCTCCGCGTGCATTAGAGCCCTCTTTGGACCACACCGCTTGCTCCCCCATGAGAGCTATTTTTGAAGGATGGGGAATGGTGGTCCAGCCTCCCTATTTGCACTTGCATTAGTGCCCTCCTCGGGCCACACCACTTGCCCTCTGCGGCTACTACTTTTGGAGGTAGGAAAATGGTTGTCTGACCTATTTCGGAGGCACGGCCTCCACGGGATAGCTACAACTTCATCACGAGACTACACCCCCTACCTCGTAGGCATCACTTCGGCAGGGTGGCTCTACCTCGATGGCTCCGTCTCATGTGTCACGTGCTTTGGAGGCACGGCCTCCATGGGACGATTACGGCTTCATCGCGGGACTTCGTTGTTGCCTTGTAGGCATCGCCTTGGCAGGGGTGACTCTACCTTGATGGCTCCGCTTCTATGTGTCGCTAGCTTCAGGGGCATGGCCTCCATGGGACGGCTAGAACTTTGTCGTGAAAGTTTGCTGCTGCCTCATAGGCATCCCCTCAACGGTGCAGATATACCTCGACAGCCCTGCCTCTATGTGCCGCCCACCTTGGATGCAAGGCCTTGACGGGACAGCTACAACTTTGTCATGGGACTTCGCCACCTGCCTCATAAGCAGTGCCTCGATAGGGCGACTCTACCTTGATGGCCTCATCTCTATGTACTGCCCATTTCAGAGGCACATCCTCGATGGGATGACTACGGTTTCATCGTGGGACTTCAAAGCCTACCTCGTAGGCATCGCCTCGGCGGGGTGGCTCTACCTCGACTGCTCCACCTCTACATACTATCTGCTTTGGAGGCATGGCCAACATGGGATAGCTACGGCTTCGTCGTGGGACTTCGCCGCCTGCCTCTATAGGGTGGTTACATCTTTGTCAAAGGAAGTAGGGCCCATTCTAGATGATCTTGCGCATAATTTATTTGGGTTCTAAATATTCAAAGGCGCCCCTCCAAAAAATTTCATAATATTTGAAGTTGGTTTGCTAATTTGAGAAATTCAAACTTAATTTTTGTGATTAAATCAATTAGACAATGAATTCCAAAATCCTGTTTCGACAGTGGGCCTGCCAGTCAGTTGTCTTCGTCCACCTCTGTCTGCCGCTGTAGTGTGTTGGCTGACCATGCCATGGATGCTGCAACAAGCAGCTCCGCTGCCAAAGTTGTGACCTTCGCTTCACCTCTAGGTGCTTCGCTACATCACCGTCGACTCCATGCAGGCCTGCCCGAGCAGTCCCGCTGCTAGAGCTGCCTTGGACTTTTTTTCTTCTTATCACTTCCCAGGAAGAATCTCCCAGCCTAACCGGGCCCTCAACCCTACTTTAGGCTACCTAAGCGCACCATTGTCTTCCCCGTAGCATACCATCGCCATTTCTCCCTCTGGCCGAGCTTTCTCTTCCTTGTTTCACCCAGAACGTGTCTTCACCTCAAGCACCATGCGCGAGCCACCACCACCATGCCCCACTGTGCCCTCCTTGCTTTCCGGTAAGCCCTCCCACATCACTCGCATCATTCTGCACCGTCTAGTTCCAATTTTAAAAATCCCTCATTCTATTGAAGTTCAGTCCAACGAAGCACTGGATCCTCGTCATCGTTTTCAACTCCGGTCATGTTTACCATCTCCATCGGTTTGAGCTGGCTGGTAAGCCTTAACCCGATTCCCCTCTTCCACGCCATCTCATGCACTGAAGTGAGCTAATGTGCCTCTCTGTGAAGCCTCTCTTCCAACTAAGACCACTGTTGTCATCCCCTTCTTTACCTCCTGGAGATCTGCCAATGCTTCTATGCTACTCTTTTGAGTCTAAAGTAAACGCGTTGTCGTTGCCACCGTGCGCACACCGTAGAGCCGCCGCTCTGCTCCATCGCCTACCAAGCTTCGGTGAGCTCCTAGCCCTGGCGCCACAACTAAGGGTGTGTTTGGTTGCTGGGATGGAGTGGAATGGGATGGGATGGGGATGGGATGAGATGGTTCCACAAAAAAAAAGTGGAACCACATGGTCCAACATCTAAGAAGAATATTCTCTAAATTTGCACAGGATCATCCCACTTTGGACCATTCCATCCCACCCCATCCCTCAAACCAAACACATGGATAGGCTTGGTCAAAGGAACTATCTCATTCCATCCCACCCCATTCCAGCAACCAAACACACCCTAAAAGGACCGCCTTGATCTCCTCTTCCCATTCTCAAGGTCGTTCATGTCCCCCCCCTTCGCCGCTCCCTCACCACTGCACGAGCTCAGCAATGAGTAAAAGCATCTAGACCCCTAAAAATATTTTGGTAATTATTGATGACATGTTTAGTCCCAAAACATGCGTTACAACTTGGAGATGCATGCTAAGGATTGACAAGAAAATCAACATGGCTCAAGACAAAAGTATAAGTAGTCTAAGATCTTTTTTTACTAGTATTTTGGTGATTAGGTGGAAGACCAAATTTTAGGATAGACGTTGTACTATTAAGAAGGATCATGATTAGTAACTTGAAAGCAATTTCTTGTGCTATTTGGATCAACTAAGGATCATGCATGTACTTAGAATTAAAATTTGAAAACCAACTATGCATTCACAAAAAAATTGGTAGTATTGTAGGTTACTTGGCGGTATACCACACGGCAATATGACTGGGAGGTAGTGCAGTACTATCGCACCCTAGTATGACCAAAATTTAGTTGGCGCTATGTAATTTCCAGAAAGGTATGTTTCGGAGCATGTTTGCTCCCCAGGAAAACAGGTAGTACCAGAGTATAATCAGTGGTACTACTGCATAGCAGTATGACCGCAAATAAGGAGCGGAACTACCGCATCTCGGTTGGACCAAAATTTAGTTCGTGGTACATTATTTCTAGAGAGTTCCAATTGTGAAGCAGTCTTTTACTCTCAAAAAAGCAGTAGTACTTCTACCAGTTTCCTGAATGATAATAGAATCTTCAGCACTTTCCTTTGTGCGATTGGTGAAGTAGCGCATGTGCGGTTATGGTTTCATTGTAGTCCCACGTTTTCTCTCAAGACAACTGCTTGGCAATTTCAACATAAAGTCTAACTCACTGACAATAACCAGCCAATGGTTTCAACATGTGTCTCGAAAGCAAAGAGACGTTTCCTGACGAGCAGTGACTGCCGCCCCCTTTGAGACTATTTTAGGCGAAGCCAAAGAAGATCTGGATAGGCCTGATCGGAATGCTAGATTAAGATCCGATTTCCTACTCTGTAATCTGTGCTCATCGAGCAATCCTGCAAACACTCTTTAGCAATAAAGAAACCTCCGTTTCTTTGCATATAGTCTTGTCAGTGATCCTCACATTTTGATATTTCGCAAGATTGACAGTTAAATCATCCACACATTCCTTCAGTTGATTGGTGGTTTGACAAACAAAAACAATTGCAAAGAGTCAAAGTATATTATAAAAGAACAAACTGGAGTAACTCGCAAAAATAATTCTAAATACTTGTGATGAAATTCTGAAAACATCAACCAGGGTGAGATCATTTTGGCTTATTTTGAGTGGCTTATGGCTGAAAAGCACTGTAGCTGACAGAAAAAATATTGTAGCTGACAGAGACTTATTTAGCATAATTAAATTTTAAAAAATTAAAAAAATATAAAAAATATGTTAACCCATTACGTATAATACAAACAAATACGGGGAAAAAAAGAACGGACAAAAAAGCTCAACAAAAATCCAAACGTTCAGAAAAAGACGAAATTTATGAATAGTGGAAAATAAGCTGGAAGCTAAAAGCCGAAGCCGAAATGATCACCACCACTTGTCATCAGTTGCACCTCGAGACTTGCGCCACGGTTAGGGTTGTAGAGTTACGGTGTGTCTCAAATTAGTGGTCGGTGGTAGGCAATTGTTGGCCCAGTGGCTGGCGACGCGTGGCAATGAGAATGGTGAGGCTGGTGGGAGGGGATGAAGCCCAGTTATTATCAGTTTCTAAAAACTATTTTTTAGTTTTTCTACAATAACTAACTTTTAAACGAAGTATCTTTTTAAGATAGAATCTACTAGTTAACTATAGTACATATTGTACCGACTTCATTTATATCGGCAAAAACCGCACGTGAGTTTCTGTTACGCTGTAATCTCTCGTATGAATAGCCTAAAAGCCATAAGCCGTAGCCAAAAGCTATAAGCTTCAACCAAAAAGAACAGGTGAGCAGAGGTGATGGTGTAGACGATAGATTCTTTCTTAACAAATGAAAAGGATGATTTTTTATTGCTATTTTGAAATGGTTTATAAGAACAGTCTTTTTAAAACAGTTTACCGATATTTAATTTATTCGTATAAACGTTCGTGCTAGAACTAAAAGTCATCAACCATAGTCATAGAACATAAACCAATGACGAAAAAAACATAACCCTATTTGAGATTATTTTATGCTCTACATGCATGTATCTGATGAAACCAACTAATCCTCTATGAGCCCCAACCAGATTCCGAGGTTAGATCGTGATGTTGTTTCGTTGGGTATATGGAAGTATAGGATACGTTAGTTGGAGCTAGAAAAGCTTTTCATTTGTCTTAATATACTCTAATGGCCCTTAGTTTACTTTATTATAGTTAATCCCTCTTAATGTAGACTAATTACCTTAATATACACTAATCAAAATCTTAATCCCACATCCGTGGGCGTGGCAAAAAAAGCCCATTTGCTTTTCCAATGGGCCTGTCCAAAAGGGAATCTTTGCATTCCGTGGGCTTGGCTCCTTTTTCGAACCAACAACCAAACATGCCACGTTGCCCGCCGAACAACACGGGTTGGAAGGCCTAGCGCAGCCTAATTTTGGGCTGGCCCAAAACTCGACACGACATGGGCTTCTAAACTTGTGAAATCGACTACTGTTTTCAACTTTTTTTCGCAAGCCTTGTTTTGTTATCATTTCAATTAATACCTGTCGGCACATTTGGAAGAAAAAAGAACTTACGAGTAGCATTTTGCAAAGAGTCAAAGAGCAAGCAAATGACTCAGATTTTGTGTGTGAGCATGCTTAAAGTTGACAGGTTTGCAAGTTTGATGATACAACTTGGAGTTAGAAATCGGTTGTGTTTCTTCTTTCTTGTTTCAAGCTACTCCTATCTACTTTTGTGTACTAGAGTGTGAATGAGCAACAACTTTAGGATGATAGGTCGAGTTTAAAACCAGTTTATATCTTACTTAAACTGTTTTCCTTTTCTATCAAAAAAAAAACTGTTTTCCTTTGTTCTGTTGTTCAGAGATATGCTGAAACTGTATTTCTTGCCATTATGTGTCACATGCCCAAGCATGATGAAGCTTTGCATTCATGGGATGGGCATGGTGAAGCATCTACAAATTAACTATTGAGGAAAATGGATTAATTCAGTCAAGCACAGCATGTAAATGCAACTTAGGAATGTAGAAAAATAAATACAGAAGGAATTGGTTTAGCAAATGCTGGCCTCCAAAACCTTAGTGAATTCTACTATATCTATCCTCCTGTCCTTGTTCATGTCATATCTAGCAATCATATGCTCACACTCATTGACCCCCACCCCTTCTCCTAATCCTAGGTTCTGGAGGACTCGATGCAAATCTGATGCGTCGATGTACCCATCATTGTTCTCATCAAACACCAAGAATGCTTTTTTCACTTCCTGCAAGCTCGGTTCATCGTCATCGAACAGCTGAGAAATATAGTCAGAGCAAATGGACTTGAAGAGCACATTGCTTTCTTGATCAAAATTAAGCCCTATATTTCTCATGACGGCCTCGGCATCTGCATGCGTCAGGGTACAGGCCATCAGGGAGAAGATATCCATCAGGGTATCCTGCGGCAGCTCCGGCACAGTCTCCATCAGTGGTGGCTGAACATGTTCATCTCTTCGGAATTTCTTCAGCAAACTGCGACAAATAGCTTGGAGCTCAGGCAAAAGTCTCCAGACTAGCGAGCACAAATCTCTTGGGTGTATAGCTAGATCCCACAAGTTCATTATCCTGGCTACGCTACAGGCCTCCATTGGAGCAAAACCGGGTCCCTTGGAAGATAAATTGCTTCTGCAGGGACACTTGCAATCTTGGCCGACCAGCAGGCTCCTGGCTATACTTATAGAAGGGAGCCGATCCAACCAAAGTCTCACGCCTAATCCGAGTAGGTGATGGAAATCCGAATCCAAGACCGGAATTTGCTTTCCCGGGACTTTTGAAGTAGAACATTGGCACGCGCGGGAAAAGATTCCGACTTTGAATGCGATTAGTTGACGCAAGAAACCGAGCGTTGGCACCTCTTCAACTCAAACGGATTCCGATCGCCGGTTCATCATTATTATTGATCGGAGATTACATATGCGCGACCCAGGGGTGGACCTGCCCTTCGGGCGGCCGCCCGAGCTCCCCCTCGCCCCCCAGGTTGACTGCTGGATGATGGCACCCTGCACCAATCATGAGAGATGGACGGTTACAGGCCGGCCGGCTCTTGGATGTTGATGAGAGCCACGAGAAACATGCATGTTTAGTAGTAGCACTACTAGCTAGATACGCGTCTAATTGCGTGCAGGACAGAGCAGATAGACTTGGATTACTGATGAGTTAGTTGTTCGTGTCCTCGTCAAAAAAAAAAAAGGTTTGTTGTGTTGAGGAACCGACGCTGGAGACCAGTCCGAGCGATTCCTCTGCTTAGAACAAGAACGAATCAATCACAGAATCACAGAATAATAGATTGAACACAGAGAGGTAGAGAGAACTCCTGGTCTTTCTTTATTGCTTTAGATTGCATCGGGGTACATAATGAGGGGGGTCTAGGTCCCTATTTATAGTCTACGGTGGGGTGCCCAATTAGATCAGGACTCTGGATAGAGTCCAGGTTTCCTAACACTCCCCCTTGGGCACTCACCCAACATGCTCATGCCTCGTCAAAACTCCATAAAAACCCAGTGGGAAAAATTTGGAGAAAGAGTACATGATACATGTGATGCTGCGATGCACGAATTGCCTCGTTAAAAACCTTGGTCGAGAAACTTCATGGAAAACTCGTCAAGGGAAAAAGAGTACAATTCACCCAAATTCATTTAGTCTGCAAGACTTTATTTTTGGGTACTTAATCTTCATGATCAAGATTTATTAGCGGGCTTGTGAGAATTCTCCCCCTGAATTCTGCACTTCTCTAAGTCTCATCATTCCAATTCCACGCACGCACCTTTCAAAGCTAGATGCGGGGAGTGACTTAGTGAATAAATCTGCGAGATTTTCACATGACTTAGTATGCAGTACTTTAATCTCGTCCATCGTTTGCAATTCATGTGCATAGAAGAACTTGGGGTTGATATGCTTTGTGAGATGACTCTTCACATAGCCCGTTTGCACTTGTGCAACGCAAGCGGCATTATCTTCATAGATAATTGTGGGGGTTTGCACAATGTTCATCCCACATGACTGCTGGATGTGGTGAACCATTCGGCGGAGCCAAGCGCACTCTCGTGCGGCTTCATACAGTGCTATAATTTCTGAGTGGTTCGTCGAAGTAGCTACCAGACTTTGCTTAGACGATTTCCATGAAATTGCGGTTCCACCACACAGGAATACATAGCCTGTTTGTGACTTAGCGGTATGCGGGTCTGACAGATACCCAGCATCTGCATAGCCAATCAAGTTCAGATCTTGATTCTTTCTGTAAAACAATCCGAGGTCTTTGCTACCTTGGAGGTATCGGAAAATGTCCTTTATGCCCTGCCAATGCCTTTTGGTGGGCTCTGCACTATACCTTGCTAAGAGGTTCACGGCAAATGCAATGTCCGGTCTAGTGCAGTTTGCTAAATACATGAGTGCTCCCACTGCACTCAAGTATGGGAATTCCGGTCCCAGGACTTCCTCCCCCTCTTCCCTTGGTCGGAAAGGATCTTTTTCTTGCTGTAAAGACCTACCGATCATCGGTACTTTCGAGGGAAATGCCTTCTCAAAGCCAAACCTTTCAAGCACCTTCTGGGTGTAGGTCGACTGATGTACCAAGACTCCTTCAGGGACATGCTCAAGCTGCAGGCCTAAGCAAAACTTGGTCTTGCCCAAATCTTTCATTTCAAATTCTGACTCCAAGTAGGAGCTTGCTTCTTTTATGTCTTCGGCTGTCCCGATGATATTCAGATCATCTACATATACAGAGATTATACAGAATCCATTCTGGGATTGCCGTATAAATACACAAGGACAGTCTTCATTGTTCGTGTAGCCTTTCTTGCAGAGAAAGTCGCTCAAGCGATTATACCACATTCTTCCAGTTGTTTCATCCATACAGTGACTTTCTGAGTTTCACACTGTACAGATTTCTATTTGCTCTGTCTTGGTTCGGGAGAGGAATTCCTTCAGGGACTTTCATGTAAATCTCCGAATCCAAGTTACCGTAAAGGTATGCAGTCACAACATCCATCAATTTCATTTCTAAATTCAAGTTCACTGCCATTGAGATCAAGTATCTAAAGGTAATTCCACTCATGACTGGGGAGTAGGTTTCTTCATAATCAACTCCAGGACGTTGAGTGAAACCTTGGGCTACCAGCCTTGCTTTGTATCTCACTACTTCATTTCTTTCATTTCTCTTTCGAACAAATACCCACTTGTACCCAACGGGGTGTATGTGGGGAGGCGTGCGGTATACGGGCCCAAACACCTCTCTTTTGTTCAGAGATAGCAATTCAGTTGCTATTGCCTTCTTCCAATCTTCCCAATCTGATCTTTTCTTACATTCAGCGAGCGATGCAGGCTCGGGATCAAGATCGATGATGGTGGCAATTTTCTTTGCGAAGTAGATATCGATATTAGCTGTTGTCCTATTCAGGGACTCTCCCGTGTGCACATAATTTATAGCTATTTCTTCATGAGTTGCTTCTTCTGGAGCGATTGCTTCTGCTAGAGCTTTACCTTGCACATCGCTTCTTTCAATTGCGGTGGCGAGTCCCTTTAGTTTTTCGGCTCCGATGTGTGCGCACACATCCATGCCGATGGGGATATTCAGATCCGGTATGCCCTTTTCAGAAGGTGTCATACTTGTGCCAGGTCTCAACTGGCTCCCCTTCTCATTCTGGGGACTTTAATGATCGGCTGTGATAAATCCCTCTTATCCTTTTTCACCAGGCGTCCCCAGTTACTAAGGATTCGAGGAACCGGAGTTCTCGTCCTCTTTTTTATTTTTCTGAGGCCTCTGGACGAGATTAGGGATACCTTCCGCTTTCTTTGGTATTTCAACCTCTCCGGTGCAAATGCGTGCGGGCACATGCGACTTAGTCACGCTCTTCAAATCACTAAAGTGATCGAGCGATTGATTTGCTAATGCTTGCAAATCTATTGTCTTCTAGACTTCTCTTGTCTTCTGGACTTCTATTGTCTTTTGGACTTCTCTATTTGCTTCACTAATGCGCGGGTCATCTGCATGAATTCCCGTGGCTTGCCATGTAATGTCTTCTGGACTTCTCTAGTGCGTAGGTCATTTACATGGATTCCCCAGGCTTGCCACATAATTTCCCGATATTCTTCATCAAGGGGTTGATTTCCTCCCCCTAATGTTGGGAAATCTTCGGTGCTGACCATTGCGCAAGTTGCAGGGGTGAATGGATGTTGTAGGCCGAAGGTCAAAGGTTGATGAGATTCGCTGCATGCAGGACTGCGTGTCCCCAACATGTAGCTGCTAGATTTCCATTATACAAAAGGGGTCGGGCAATAAATTTAATTCTTTTAATTAAAGTCTCTGCCAGACCATTCTGGGTATAGACATGCGGTACCAAATGCTCAACTGCAATTTCCATCGTCATGCAATAATCATCAAATGCCTTCGAAGTAAATTCTTCGGCGTTGTCCATTCTGATGGACTTAATGTGATGATCTGGAAACGCATTTCTGATGCGAATGATCTGCGAGATCAATTTTGCAAAGGCGTGGTTCCTTGTGGACAATAAACCCACATATGACCACTTCGATGAAGCGTCAATGAGCACCATAAAATACTTGAATGGCCCTGAGATGGGCTGAATGGGACCGCAAATGTCTTCCTGGATGCGCTTCAGGAATGCAGGGACTTCATCCTTCACTTTCAGAGTGGAGGGTCTAGACATTAGTTTCCCGGTGGCACATGCAGGGCACACAAAATCTTCATGATTCGGGAAATTCTTCACATTAATATTATGCCCATGCGAGTTATTTATTATGTTTCTCATCATCCTAAGACCTGGGTGGCCTAATCTGTCATGCCAGAGACAGAAGAGTTAAGAGCTTCTAAACACTGTTTTCAGAACAGTGTACGCTGCAGGCGCTTTAATGTTGGTATAATATAGCCCAGTGAAGGAAGTTTTTCTAATATTCTTTTGCCGTTCTCTTCGCACTTCATAATGAGCAGGTATTTCTTACCGTACTCTTCTTCAGTCTCAACGTGGAAACCATTTGCGCGGATATTCTTAAAACTTAGGAGAATTATAGTCGATTCTGGGTACAATAAGGCTTCTTCAATAACCAAAGTTGTGCCCATTATGGCTCTTCCTGAACCAATTATACTTCCATCGCTTCTGGCGATTGTCGTAAGGCTGCCAGTGCTCTTACAAATCGACTGAAAATACATAATCTCTCTTAAGATGGAATGCGTTGTGCCGCTGCTAGCTAAGCACACTTCCTTCATAGGGCGCTACACGCGTTCTAATATATGGTATTTTATTAATATGCATGAGAAGGCAATCAACACATAGATAAAATACACCAATATCAGAACATATCATGCCATCATAAACTAAATAAATGAATGAATTCTTCAAATATCATCCAACCATCACGAGAAAATAACAATTCTTAAGTACCATCCATGCAAATTCTAACATATTCTTCCACACAAAATAAATGACAATTAAAATATAAATGCATTCTGTGCACTAGACTTCTTCTGCTATTCTCTCAGGGGTGACATTCTCTTCTAGAGAAATCATGGCGTTGGCTGCTTCTAGGTCGAGAGGGGTGCTGCTGCTGTAATGGTCTGAAACACCATCAGCGCAGGCAGTTGTTCAGAACGCTCCCCCTCAACCGATGCAGAGTGGGCTTCATGTGCCCTTTGCCATCCCGTTTTGGCTTGCTAGCCTTATTCTCTCGTGGAGCATCTGATTCGCCTTTCTGGGCTGCGGCCTTACCCTTCCTTCACCTTTTCTCTATCAAGGGCTTTCGCACCTTGTTGCTCCCAGCGTTGGCTTCACGGCCAGTGGAGCTCTCAGATGGCTGAGTGACTTAGTTCTTGCGGAGAACTTTGTCCTGAGCCTCCGCAATCTGCATCATATCAATCAATTCGGCATATTCCTTATAGCCGTCATGACGATAATTGCGTGCGGATTATACTACATTGGGGTGGAAGGATTTTCTCAATTTTCGGGTACAAATCCTGTGCAAGGCAGAATTGTTTTCCCTGACCGTCTTAAAGTCGGCAAACCTCAGTCTGATCCACTCTTGCTCTGCTTGAGGAAAAATGGTGTACTTGAGCCTCTCAAACCGCTTCTGGAGTGCGGTCCACAGTGCTAGCGCGCTTTCCTCTGCCATGTACTCATTCTTGAGAGTGAGACAAATATGATGCCTGAGAAAATGAAGTGCCTGAACATTCTTCTCAAGTTTGGGTTGAGCGTCATTCAGTCCGCCAATCCCAATAGCAGCGCGGAGTTTCTTGGCTCCAAGCATAATCTCGACATCGGATGCCTACGTCAGATTGTTTTGGCCATGCTGGGCCAGCTCCTCGAACTCCTAGTTCGTGATGTTAGTCATTTAAATGTGTATAAGTCTACTGCTGGTAGACATGCACGGAATAATTCACTGCGGGTAAATAAATGGTACAATAGGTTCTCGTAATGTTTCATATCTTTCTATGCATTTTCTATAAATTTTACTGCTAATTCAGTGATCAAAAGTAATTTTCAGTAATTACAATTAACCAAAACAGAAAATAAATACAGAAAATACAGAGAATAATAATGGCATAAATAAATAAGCTTCAAATGCTAAAATAATGCAAAATTCGGATTCCCGAGGACCTTTTATGCTAAAATATGAAATTTCAGCAAATTCTGCACTTTCTGGGGGTTTTTACGCAAATTTTCAGTTCAGAGAAAAATTCACGCAATTTTCTGATTTACCGAGGGGTTTTCTGCAAAATTCTGGACCCACTCGTAAATTTGAAGGCTTATTCGTAATTTTCGGAACTACGAAGCCTTTTTTACAAAAATCTGGACTTAGATGTAAGTTTAGGGGCTCATTAGTAATATTTATGATTTCGGGGGCCTTTTTGTAAAGCAGCCAGCGCCCCCCCCCCACCCGGCCGGGCCTTTCCCTTTTTTTTCTTTTCCGCCATCTCATCTACCGACAGCCCAACCCATCAGCCGACTGCCCCTCAAGGCCCATTCATGGGCCAACAGCCGATCGGCCCATCCGCCCGTTTAACCCTCAGCCGGTTAGGGTTTCCCGGCCAATTCCCAACGTGGCGGCGGCGGCTGTCATGCGGCTCGGGCGGGGCAAGGCGACCGGGCCAAGCTGGCGGTGCACGGCGGTGCCGTTCGGGCGGGCAGCCGGCGGCGCGCGCGGCGGTGCCCGCCAGGCGTGGCGGCCGGCGACGCATGCGCGCGGCGGGAAGGCGGCGGTGCGGGACCGGGCGGATGAGACCGCACGGTGGCATCGCTCGAGGCTGCGCGAGGAGGCGGCCACGGCGGGAGCGGCACCGCGCGGGTGCGGCGGGAGCCGAGGAGGTCGGCCGTGGCGGCGCGCGGCGCGCGGCTCGGGAGGCGGCACGGCGGCGCGGTGGAGCCGGCGGTGGCGGCGGCGAGCACGCGCCATGCGGGCGGCGAGCGAGCCGAGGTAGGTCGGCGGCTGCGGGCCGTGCGGATGGGGGCGGCGGCTGCGGCATGCGGCGGCGGATCCTAGCCCGTTCGGCGACGGCGCAAGCCATCCGACGGCGACTTCAGCGCGGCGAGCGGGTGAGCGCGCGGTGCGATGGCAGTGCGGCTTTGGGCCGAGCGGTGGAAGCCAATGGGCGCGGCGCATACGGCGGCGGCGGCGCTTCTTCGGGAGGGCTACCTCGCGCGCAGCGGCGCAACCGAGACACCGGCGCACGACGCGCGCGTGGCGGGCGGTGTGACGGCGGTGGGAGGCCGGTCGCATGCGGGCGGCGGGCGTCCACCGTCGGTGTGGCCGGTGGCTATCTGGCGGCTTCAGGCCGACAGGAATTTTTTCATGTGGTGCTCGTGCAAAAACCGAACAGATGAATGCTCAATTTTGACATGCAATGATTATGCAGAATCAAACAAAATCAAACAAAATTTGTTTCCAATCTACGATGCAATCAACATCTACCCCGTTTCGTAATCTACCGATCGACATTGTGCCGGCGATTTCAGATCTGCTCGCGGTAGATTGGAGCGGATTTGCATCGTTCTAATCTACAGTGCAATCAACATCTACCCCGATTCATAATCTACCGATCGGCATTGTGCCGGCGACTTCAAGTCTGCTCGCGGTAGATTAGGGCGGATTTGCACCGTAGAATTTCAATCTAGAACGCGAAAAGAAAATACAGATTCAAAGCGATCTAGAAAATTCAATCTGTGCTTCGATAATTACCTCGTTCACCGGAGCGAAGTCGTGCTGATAACGTGTTGAGGAACCGACGCTGGAGACCATCCGAGCGATTCTCCGCTTAGAACAAGAACGAATCAATCACGTAATCACGAATAATAGATTGAACACGAGAGGTAGAGAGAACTCTGGTCTTTCTTTATTGCTTTAGATTGCATCGGGGGTACATAATGAGGGGGGTCTAGGTCCCTATTTATAGTCTACGGTGGGGGTGCCCAATTAGATCAGGACTCTAGATAGAGTCCAGGTTTCCTAACATGTTGTTCCTGCATGTATGTGACATAACTTCTCTGTGCATAGCATGCGTGGCGATATAATCAACGACGTACGTAATTCTCGTTTATATATGTCGCATTGCATCAACAAGTATTCTATCTTTTTTCCATGGAGTTCAAGACGGAGTCGAATCATTAATTAGCGCGCGCACAGCACAGACGATGCGTTTTCCTCGTGCCCAGGGGCGGACCTGCCCTTCGGAACGGCCGGTGACAATAACCAACCGATGGTTTCAACATGTGCCAACTCTCAAAAGCAAGAAAACGTTTCCTTACGAGCAGTGACTGCCGCCCCATTCGAGACAATTTTAGGCGATGTTATAGTCCAACCGACTGCTCCCAGGATCTAACCACCACCACCTAGTCGCTGCAACCACCTCTTGCAGCCGTACGACCATGTTGAAAAGGCTATGACAACCTCATGCGTCGTTACGACAGCTCTGCTGGTTCATCGACCACGCTAACAGTCGTTACGACCACGTTGGGACCTCTCCGATCACGCCTCGCTGCTCAGACCATATAGTCGTAAACTTCAGTTGAAGTTACGACCACGTTCACCGCCGCTGCGCTGCACTTCTTTCGACCACGGTCGATCACCGTAGTCATAGCTCCTTATGACCACGTCTGCTTGCCGTGGTTATAACTTGGTTACTGTAGGGACCCAGATTTTACAATCCGGATTCCTTTGTGATTCCACCGCACTATTTCCTGGATCAGTAGATAGTCTTACATATTATAGTTTTGAATATCAAAGTACATATCATGCGAAAGCATAAATATAATAGTAGACTTACTCATGGGCTGGTTAGGCCGAAATCATTAAATTGCAGCAGCGGAAGAACGAAGCACACAGGTGGTACCTTCAGGACATGCCCACAGGCAGCCAACTAGAGGTTCGCGACCTAACCCTTGACATATTCATCTTCTTTGCCACCATGACCAATATTGTTGCTGAAGCGTAGAGATCTGATTCTGGATTTGTTGTGAAAGCGAGTGTGAGCACAAACCACCGTGCTCTGCGAGCCAATACACAGAATGCAAATAAATAGTATGCACGGCTTATCAAAGGAGAGGCTCGGGTTATTTTATTTGCCAAAAATCATTTTTAGTAGCATTATTATTAGTTAGTCATAGTATTATTGTTGCTACCTAAACTCCACATAACGATTGCCATAATTGACTTAATCCACCAAAATACCCTTTCTTTATTGATAGCTGTCGAAGACTCCAAACAGCGAGTGACATCATTTAATTAATCAACCGATCATATACTTTCTATATTGTTTGCTGTCTAAAATTCCAAACAGCGAGAGGCATCATTTAACTAATCCACCGATCATATAGCCTTTTTATATTGAGTGCTGTCTAAAACTCCAAACAGCGAATGACATTAATTATTCCACCAATCATACACTCTCTATATTGTTTGCTATTCATCAACTCTTCACTTCTGAATTCTAATGATTCTTTAACATAATTATTTTTAAATCCACCGATATCATTTATATCAGGACTTTCTAACGATTCAATCCTTTTGTTATTGATCCAAAATCATAATTTGCTCTTCCAATAATCAACCTTATTTTTCATTATCTATCTCTAACTAATTCACTACTATACCTCCACCAAGAATATTATTAATCAAGTTTACGATTCACTAGTATACATCCACCAAGAATATCATTGATCAAGTTTATACTCCGATAATTGTTATCATTCCTCCAAATTCCCAAAATTCAATTCATCCATCAAGTATTTGATCAAATCCTATTCATCCCATTATCACCAACATCTTACAAGAATTTATATTAATTATCAATGTTGTGATCCAACCATTACCTTTGCACTCCCTAATTCTCCAAGAATCATTTAAATCATCTATCTAGCCTATACATTCATTAAGGCTCCACCAATTTATTTCTCCCAGAATCTACACTATCATTTCCTTTCTTTATGATCGACATGAGTCCACCAATATCTTTATGTGTTTACCGCAAATATCCATCTCCTTGACTCACGACTCTATTTATTCCTCCCTATATTTTATTTTGTAAGAACAGAAGTGTCATTAGTTGAAATATAATACATAAAAAATTTCTGTGACCTAGCAGTTTTCAACAAAAACATAATGTGTAGAAGAATGCAATAATAATAGCAATCCAGATTCCATCCACTGTTACATGGTCTCTGCACTATATGCTAGACCTTCAGCGTTATAGCCGCTTACATTATCACTAGGATGACACCCAAGGCAACTCAAATCAGGGCTTTCCACTGCCCTCCTCTTTTCCATTCCCACCCACAAAGTTTTTGAAATAGAACTATATTTGGTTAAGTTCCCGTGTCCTCCCATGACCGTGGGCACGGCTATTCGAATAGTTTTGACTTTGCAGAGTTTGTACACTTTACCCACAAGAGATAGTTCACTCGTTGCCCCGCATGATTCCTTAGTCATGCGGTTGAGCAAACCATCACAGTAACCGTTCAAAGTACCTCGCCCCTTCCATCATTTCACCCTATGGGTCGCTCCCACTTGCGGTGGGTCCCATACGTTGTGCGGGATATTCTCCTTCTGAACGTCTAGCAGCTGGCTACCCCCACTGCTAGCCCGCCACAGTAGAACTTCACCCTCTACGAGTGTCCCATTCAAGAAGTCACACAGACAGCCGCTTGCACTACCTCACCACCTCCTCTTGTGAGGATGACTTTCAGGGTTCGGTAAATCTACTAAGCCAAGTTGTACTTTACAGATTTGTGGTTGTACTGTTTTACACAAGAGGTCATGACAAGATTCAGTCCTCAGTGGTATCTGGGCGGTTCTACCACTACCCACTTTGTGCTTCCACTGCACCACACACACCCTTGAACCATCCGCCTAGATATTTAAGCAAGTTGGGGTTTTGAGAACATAAAATAATCATACTAACATATACCAGTCATTACCACCATGACTTCCCAAACCAATTTCTCATTATTAAAATTGATAATGATGCTTGGGGCATTTCGGCGCCCCCGAGTATCTATGCAGTACTAAGCATGGCGTATAATTAGGGACTTATTTTCGAAAGATTACTATTATAATTTTGCTAGGGCGACAAGGTTCGCACATTCAAATATTCCAAAGGAGATGTAATATTAATTAAGTTAAATAATGGGCATATAACTTGGATCTTGAATTAATCATGTATTTGCATATAAAATAATAGCTTGCAATTTGATAATTTAAACAAAAGTAATTTGCAGAAAATGTAGGATCAACATGATCAAAGTATTGACTCACCTTGCGTGGTTTACCGTGGTCTTGAGCTCACTCAAAGCCTTTTCATTTGTCGATCTTGAGGTTCGGGTCTTTATCTTCACCTCGATCTCGGCCTCGCTTGATCCTTGATTCTTCCGGACTCCAATTTCTAATTACGTGCTAAGCAACTGAATTCAAATAAAAGCAAATAACTCAAAAGATCCAAATAACTCCAAGTAAACTCAATTTAGCTTTATTATGAGTTAATAGGTGATTCGGATGATTCGAGGCAATGTCGGTGATAGAATACAATGACTCGACCTTTTTATTAATAGCTTATTTTATTATTTTTGTATTTATCAAGGAAATTCCATGATTCAAGTTAGACCTATATACTGGTGTAAGAGTTTAGCTGAGTATTATTTCGTCGAGCGATAATATTCAGGGCATATGTTATACATGTAATGTGTACAATTTTTATTTGTTTTGAATCAATCTTAAGGTCTGGGTTTATAGCAATTTGGGGTACAATATTTTATGTTCCCTCAGTTATTACTAGTCATTGTTTAATTTGAATTAGGATATATTTATACGAGTACCAACTTGTTATATACAATCATGCTTAACATATTAATTAGACCTAGTGTCAGGACTTAATTAATGGCACCACTATTATTTAGTCTACAGCTAAATTATTATTAGGCCTAGTTTTGGTTTCAATTTGAATTTTATTCATCTGAGCAAAGCTTGTCATATAGGGGTATATTTTTAATATTTGCTGTTTAGCAAAATCTTCCTATAAGATTTGTTAAACAACAGCGTGTTAACTATTGGACATATATTTTAATTATAATTAAGGGTATCTTTACTAAATTTGAATATTTAACCAAAGCCACTTTTTCTTTATTAGTGCCTTTAAGTAATACCTAGATGTTTTAAGTAATTATTCAAACTACCTTAATTATTCACATATGATAAGTACTCCAGTATTAAATATTTAACATTCATGTTTTTTTATACAAATCAAATTTATTGGCTTCCCTTAATTTATTTGGCAACATATTCTTAGTTAAATTTTCTATTTCCATTTTAGTTCTACAATTAATTTTGAGGAATTCGAGTCTTTAGGAAATATGCTATTTAATTATTTCATGAGAGCTCAGTCTTAACAAGACTTTTACGCAAGTTCTCATCATGCCCTTAATAATTAAGTCCTAATTAAATGTATCAACTGCATGAGTTACTCATATATGACATTTATTCCAATTTTAAACCTTAAATAGTCTCGGTCATATCCTAATTAAGTCTCAATTCTCTTCCATGAATAAGTTTCTAACTTGCCTAAATTTTTCATAATGGAAATGGATTAAAGAAAGTAAAAGAAAAAGAGGAGAAAACGGTGCGGCCGACGGTGCTCAAACCCGCGATCTCAGGCCAAAGAGCTTTCAGGCGCGCGCGGCTAGCCAACTGGGTTGATGCCCTTTCACTGATGCTACATGGGAATTAAACTTGAAGAGGTGAGTGCGGTGGTGGGACTCACGGAGTCACCGGCCAAACAGAGGAGGCGGTCGGCGTGGCTGAGCTGCGGGGCTCCGCGAGGTGGCCGGGAGGCGGGGTAACGGGTAAAATGGGTTCCCGATGAGTGGTGAAGCCCGGTGGTGTCATCACGGTGGAGGTGGTGTCGGGGTGGCGGCGTCGCGCGCGTGCGGTCGGAGGCGGGACGAGTTGGGGGCGCTGGCGCTGGAGTGGACAGGGAAGGAGGTTGGCAGTGGTTTGAGCGAGAGGGAGTGGAAGAGGACCTCACTGAGCCAGCCGCAGAGGTGGAGGCGCGGTGAGCGGCTCCGGCGACGTGTGCTTGCGGCGGTGCCTGTGGGATGGCGACGGCGGTGAGCTAGAGGGGGCGGAAGCTCGAATTGACCGTGCGGGAAGCCATGGGGGTCCTCGGAGACGCTTCCCACGGGAGGAATCGGCCGGAGCGACTGGGGCGGCGTGGAGGCGCGGCAGCGGTCGTTTTCGGGGAAGAAGGGGGAGAAGGTGGGGAGAAAGAGGAAAAGGGGCGCGGGGCAAACAGGGAGGAAGCCCGGGTTACTTGTAGCCGCAAAGGGGCGGGAGAGGCGCGGTGGCGAAGGACCGATCGGCGGCGGGAGACTGGGCGGCGGGGTGGAGGTCCGCCGGTCCTTGCCCGGCGCGGGGCTCAACGCGCGAGTGCGCAGAGCGGGGATGCGACCGGCAGCGGGCGGGGGACGCGCGCAGGCGGAGGCGGGAAGGGACAAGGCAGGCACGCGTGATGATGGAGCTCGCTGCGGGGTCAGGGGAGGAAGGGAGTAGTAGCGCACGCGCACGGGAGAAAGAAAAAAAAGAAAGAAAAAGAGGCCAGCGCAGGCGGAGAGAGAAGAAAGAGGGTGGCGGGCGGGGGCACGGGCCCGCGGGGCCAGAGAGAGGAGGTGGACGTGGGAGCGGGCCCATGGTGCAGCGACAGCAGAGAGGGGAGGCGCAGGTGGAGGCGGGCTGGGCCACGTGGGGGAAAGGAAGCGGGGAGAGGGGTTGGGCCGGGGCCTTCGGCCGGCCTGACCTCTCCTTTTTTTCATTTTTTATTTATTGTTTATTTAGTGTATATATATACATATGTATATACAAGTATATATACATATATATAGTATATACATATATATTTTTATTTATTTCTATTTTCGTATATGCACATATATATTTATTATATATATACATATATATATTCTTTCTTTTTTCTTTTTTATTTATTTGCACCTTCATTTTATATTCATGTATATATTTCCTTCATGCCTATATTTTTTTGGTATAAATACATTTTATGTCTTGCTCATCTTGCTAGGCCTTTTGTACACATGTTTGCATATGTTTTATTTATTTATTTTTGTTGCCCATTTATAGTACTATTTCAAAATTAAATTCTTATATTTTAATTCAAGTTTCTTCCTCCCTTTTGCGGACCATATTTTCAGATTTTAATTTAGAATGTTTGGGTTTCCCTTATTTGCATATTCCCCTTTATGGCATTATTAATAGTAATTTTATTTCTCGAAGCTTTCTTAAATTTTTGAATCCTCCACCAAAATTCAGAAAATCATCATAAAATCCAAATTTCAACAGAACATATTGCAAAATAATTTAAGAACTTTATATTTTTAAATTCGAAATTTTCAGGATGTTACAGTTACGACCATGTCTGCGATCCTCTACGATCACACCGATCGCCTATGACCCTGCCGGCCGCCCTCTGCTCTGCGATCACATCGACCGCCTGTGATCACACCGGTCGTCTTCTTCTCTGCGATCTCCTCGACTGCCTACGACCACACCGATCGTTTTCTTCTCTGCGATCTCCTCGACTGCCTGTGACCACGCGGTCGCCTCCATTGCGATCACACCAATTGCCTCTAACCACACCTGTCACCTCTCTCCTCTGTGGTCACGCCGACTGCCTGCGACCACGCTAGTTGCCCTATGCTCAACACCTCCTCTCGACTACATTGTGTCAGCTTGATGCTGTCCTCTCGATACAATGGCTCTGCCTTTCATACCCAGCTATATGACTACGAAGTGGGCTCGACTACCACTACTATGACTCCAACACGAATACGATAGCCTGACTCGTACACGACCACGAGCATGACCACGACGACTCGTATATGACTTCGACTTTTGACTCGTACATGACTACGACTTCTAAATTGAAAATAAGATTATAAACTCTAACAGGCAAAGCCAAAGGAGATCTGGACAGACCTGAAGGGAATATTAGATTAAGATCGGATTTCCTACTCTGTAATCTATGCTAATCAAACAATCTTGTAAACACTCTCTAGCAATACAGAAACCTCCGTTCCTTTGCATATAGCCTTGTCGGTGATCCTCACATTTTGGTATTTCGTAAGATCACCAGTTAAATCGTCCACACATTCCTTCAGTTGATTGGTGGTTTGACAAACAAAAACAATTACAAAGAGTCATTGAACATTTGATGCACCCGTTTTCTTGATCCAACAAGTATATTATAAAAAGAACTAACCGGAGTAACTCGCAAAAATAATTCTAAATACTTGTGACAAAATTTGAAAGGGTGATGTTTGATAATTCGGTACTATTCTGAAAACATCAGTCAAAATTTTGTCTTCAGATTGCACCTCCAGACTAGTGCTACGGTTAGGGTTTCAGCGATACAATTGTTGGCCCAGTGGCTGGCGACACGTAGTTGGAGCTAGAAAAGCTTTTGATTTGTCTTAATATACTCTAATGGGCCTTAGTTTACTTTATTACAGTTAATCCCTCTTAATATAGACTAATTACTTTAATATACACTAATCAAAATCTTAATCCCTCGTCTGTGGGTAGTTCATACCCTTCTTCCCTTGGAGATGCAGAATTGAGAGAGTTATAGACCACCACTTGAGTGTGTGTGAGAGAAAGCTAGTGAGGCAAATGAGAGAGTCCCCCTTCTTTGCCCTCTTGGGGCAATTTATATACTGCTTCACTAGCTCCGGCCTCGGTGGGTACAAAGCGTGTGTCGTAGGTAGTGGCCTCTATGTGGCTTAGCTCATGGCGTCCCTGGTTAGGACTTCGCACACTTTGACGGCTCTGCTGATTCAGAAATGTCCCTGGCGAGGACTCCACCTGCTTCCCTAGCTTCAGCCTTGATGGGCTCAAAGCGTGCTCTCCTCAGGCCACACCGCATGCCCTCGCAAATGTTGTTTTTTAAGGTAGGAGAATGGCAGTCCAGCCTCCATGCCTTCGCATGCATTAGCACTCTACTCGAGCCATGCCACTTGCCCTCTATGGGTGTTGTTTTTGAAGTATGGGAAACGATGATCCAACCTCCCTACTTTCGCTTATGTTAGCATCCTCCTTGGTCCACGCCGCTTACCCTCTATGGATGCTGTTTTGTAAGGGAGGGGAGTGATAGTTCGGTCCCCTACCTCCACCTGCGTTGGCGCTCTTCTCGGGCCACACTGCTTGCCCCCGTGTGCATTAGTGCCCTCCTAAGGCCATGCCGTTTGTCCCCCATGGATGCTGTTTTTGAAGGTAGGGGAACGACGGTACAGCCTCCCTACCTTCGCTTGCGTTAGTGCCCTTGTCGGGTCATGCTGCTTGCCCCCGTTGGCGCTATTTTTGAAGGAAGGGGAGTGGCGATCCAGCCTCACTACCTTCGCTTGCGTTAGCGCCCTCCTCGAGTCACGCTGCTTGCCTTCTGCAGATGCTATTTTTGAAGGAAGTGGAACGATAGTTTGGCCTTCCTGCCATCACCTGTGTTAGCACCCTCCTCAAGCCACATCACCTGTGTTAGCACCCCTGCGTGTGTTAGCACCCTCCCCAAGCCAGGCTGCTTGCCCTCTGAGGGCACTGTTTTTGAAAGAATGGGAACGGTGGTTCAACCTACCTACCTCCATGTGTGTTAGCACTGATACAGGGTCGCCCGATCTTCTCGACATAGGATTGGATACTCACGTGCCCTCTTTTGAATCGTAGCGATCCTCCGTTGCCAATGCAAGAACGAACACTCTTTAATTCGCAAGATCACACGCGCCGGACTTCATGACCACCAAGAGAAAGCCCTATCGCGCTCCCAATTCCCAGCAGAAAGGTTGAGCGATCTCAAATTGCAAGAACTCATACATCTTCTATGGAATTTTGATGGCTACCAAAAATCAAAGAAACATGTACAAAACTTCCTCAAGCATTATCTAGTCTACTCACTCTTCATCTCCTCTCGTCACGTAGTGTTCTTCATGGATATCTCGTCCGTGACGCGTATATATACGGCGGCGGCGGCAGACACACGCCGCACGACTTTGGGCCTAAGGCCTTGGGCCGGCTGATGCTCAGTTTAAGACCTTATTTAACTTAGTAATTAATTCGCAAATTACATGATTTAAAACTATATAGCCGAGTGCACAACATGCAGTCCAAGTCTAATGGATTTGACATCACGTGTTGATCCGTTCATGCGACTTAGACTTTACTTCTAACTTGGATCTTTTCTTTCCACACATGCATATTTACACATCTTCTTTTCTTGTTGGTTCCAAAATCTTCACATGGTTCCAAAGATGATTTCTCTGTTATTATTTTGAAGTGGTTTATTAGGATAGTTTTTTCAAGCGGTTTATCAAGTATTCAATTTATTCGTATAAATGTATGTGTTAGGACCAAAAGTCATTAACTGTAATTATAAACTATAAACAGAGACGAAAAACGCACTGTAATGGAAGTAGATAGGGAGGAAGATGGGCGGGGTGTAGTCCAAAAATCGATCGAATACTTTCTTAGAAAAATTCTAGTGATTGATGGATCGACGGCCCCTCTATCTAGTAGAATTTTATGCAATTATTTTATGCTCAACTTGTGTGTATCCGATGAAACCAACTAATCCTATATGAGGCCCAACTAGATTCCAAGGTAGGCGCCGTCCGCTGTGTTGCTACGGCCGCATGTTTGGTTGGGTGCTTGAGGCCCAAGAAAGGCCCAAAGCGAGGACAGGCCGAGCCGAGCCAGGCCCCTCTGATGCAAGTGAAGGTGTTTGGTTGGTTTGCAACAGATGATGCGGGTTAGATCGTGATATTGTTTAATTTCGTTGGGTGCATGGACGTTAGTTGGAGCTAGAAAAGCTTTTGATTTGCCTTAATATACTCTAATGGACCTTAGTTTACTTTATTACAGTTAATCCCTCTTAATATAGACTAATTACCTTAATATACACTAATCAAGATCTTAATCCCTCGTCCGTGGGTGTGGCTAAAAAAGCCCATTTGCTTTTCCAATGGGCCTGTCCAAAAGGGAATCTTTGCATTCTGTGGGGTTGGATCCTTTTTCAAATCAACAATCAAACAGGCGGGGATGCATCCGATAGATCTAGGTAGGGGTTTATCGGTTTGTCTACTTTATCCACGAACCAAACATGCCCTCCGTTGCCCGCCGAACAACACGGACGGGTTGGAAGGCCAAGTGCATCGTGATGGTGGGCAAGTTCAAAACTCGACACATTGTGGCCTATCTGACACGGGCTTCTAGACTTGTGAAATCGACTATTTTTCCAAGTTCTTCGCAAGCCTTGTTTTGTTATCATTTCAATTAATACCTATTGGTACATTTGGAAGGAAAAGAACATACGAGTAGCATTTTGCGAGAGAAGAGCAAGCCAATGACTCGCTTTTTACTTGTGAGCATGCTTAAAGTTGGTGATTTGCAAGTTTAATGATACAACTTGGAGTTAGAAATCGGCTGTGTTTCTTCTTTCTTAGTGAATGGTATATGTTTCCTAGAATGTACCCCAACTTGCTCTGATTGGTAAAATGCCCGGCATCGTGTGCATTGTTGTGGCACGAGCCAAGCGTGGGTAGTTCATACCCTTCTTCCCTTGGAGATGCAGAACTGAGAGAGTTATAGACCACCACTTGAGTGTCCGAGAGAGAAAGCTAGTGAGGCAAATGAGAGAGTCCCCTTCTTTGCCCTTTTGAGGCAATTTATATCCGCTTCACGGCTTTGGCCTCGGCGGGTGTAAAGCGCGCGTCGCAGTAGTAGCCCCTATGTGGCTCACTCATGGCATCCTCGGTTAGGACTTCGACACTTTGATGGCTCCGCCGCCTCAAGAATGTCCCCGGCGAGGACTTCACCTGCTTCCCTAGCTCAAGCCTCGATGGGCTCAAAGCGTGCTCTCCTCAGGCCACACCGCTTGCCCTCGCAGATGTTGTTTTTTAAGGTAGGGGAACGGCGGTCCAGCCTCCATGCCTCCGCGTGCGTTAGCGCTTAACTCGAGCCATGCCACTTGCCCTCTGTGGGTGTTGTTTTTGAAGGACAGGAAACGACGATCCAACCTCCCTACTTTCGCTTATGTTAGCATACTCCTCGGTCCACGCCACTTGCCCTCTGTGGGTGCTGTTTTGTAAGGAAGGGGAACGATAGTTTGGCCCCCCTACCTCCACCTGCATTAGCGCCCTTCTCGGGCCACACCACTTGTCCCCGCGTGCATTAGTGCCCTCCTCAGGCCATGCCGTTTGTCCCCCATGGGCGTTGTTTTTGAAGGTAGAGGAATGGCGGTGTAGCCTCCCTACCTCCGCTTGCGTTAGTGCCCTTGTCGGGCCACGCTACTTGCCCTGTGGGCACTATTTTTGAAGGAAGGGGAATGGCGATCCAACCTCACTGCCTCTGCTTGCGTTAGCGCCCTCCTTGAGCCACGCCGCTTGCCCTCTACATACGCTATTTTTGAAGGAAGTGGAGCGACGGTTTGGCCTTCCTACCATCATCTGTGTTAGCACCCTCCTCAATCCACATCGCTTGCCCTGCATGTGTTAGCACCTTCCTTGCCGGTTGCTTGCCCTCTGAAGGCACTATTTTTTGAAGGAATGGGAATGGTGGTTCAACCTACCTATCTCCGTGTGCGTTAGTGCCCTCCTCAGGCTACATTGCTTGCCCTTCATAGGAGCTATTCTTGAAGGTAGGGGAACAACGGTCCGGTCTCCCTGCCCAATTCAAGTGCATCCATTCCTAGATTGATCCTTGACAGTTGATAGCCTTCAAGCGAAGCTTGTGGTTTATTACTCTTGGTGCTTGTCGGCACCTAGACGGCTTAGAGGTGGTTCGTGCGGTGATCTCTTCAAGAAGATTATGAAGATGCTTGGCTCCAATTGTGAGTGGCTAGGTGTTCACTATCTCTGGAGTGGAAGAAAAACAACCATGAGTAGATTTGGAGAGTGGGGCTTAATTTACGAAGCCAGTCTAATTCGTTGGGCTTTCCACGCGTGAGCTCTACCGCCACGTTGAGACGTCATTTTCCTTCACCAGGGCTTGCTTGCATCGAGAGTATCGTGCTCTCGTGTTACCCCGTGGCCGTGCATGCAGCCAGTGCTTGGGCTAGTAACACCCAAAGCTAGTGCATGCCCAAGCGTGGCTATAGTGCGCCAAGCATGTTGAGATTAAAGAGAGGAAAAGAAGTGTAGTGGGTGGGGAATCGATTAGGAGGGAGAAGGGCCGATAAAGTGAGAAGGTGATTGTTGTTTTGGTGTTCATCGCTTGTCTAACAATCTAAATTTTCCCTCTATTTGTTTATTTTAATTAGAGGTTAAAATTGAGATTAGAGAGGGAATTAGCAATTTCTAGACAAAGGATCGAATAATAGATTGGTTTAATCTGTTATATGGTTGTACTGTGATTATGGATATTGTATGGTCATAATTCGGAAATAGCATCTACTAGAAAGTTGTAGAGAATTTTGATCGCTTTCTGTAGAATTCTTATTCATGTTGATCGGATAAATAGATTTTGAGTAATGAATTTTGTAAGCCTGCTATCTAATAAATTGTTATCTATTGGCAGCATGTATTAATCTATAAATTAAAAATAGAAGATGATATAACTTAGAGATTAAGTCTACATAAAAAATGTATGCAATTTCTTAAGGGTTCCAGAAAGTCCAAGAACAATATTTTTGGATGAGTAGAACATAAGTTATGAATTTTGGAGGACTGCTATCTAGAACCGGGTTACTGATAGACCACCTTGCGCCAAGGTAAAATGAGTTTCCTGACTCCCCTCTCTTGTTTGCACATGTCACCGGCTATCACCATACGCCGCAGTGCTGGAGCACCAGAGCGCTGGTGAGCTTTGGTCCTCGAGCGTTGCCCGGCCCGGCGAGGCCACGTCGAAGCAGTGGCTTGCATGGCAACCAACATGGCAGCCACGCAGTGTGACGTGGGCACCATGCCAGTGCCAAGTGCCACATCGCCCCCACCATGTCAGCCATGCTTCAGTCTGTGGACCCGATCTATGATGACCCAAGCCCACGTGTCAATCTCGGTGCCAAAAATTTCAAATTTATCTGAGTTTAGGTGGTTATTTTCACGTGTAAAGTGCGACGATTTCGAGGAATTCTTCTACGATGATTCGCAGCAGTCAATGGAGCAAGGCAAGTCACACAAGTTGACCATGTTGATCTCAGTTTATAAATAAAATTATATTACTTTAAATTATGTTGCATGCTTAATTTTATCCATCGTATTTCAAATCCAATTTTGACTTAGTCATATCCCAAGATTTTGAAGTTTGCCCAATTTTGGTGCAATCTTTCTTATCTTTAAGAACGGTTCGAATTTTGACCAAGATTCATGCGATCTTTAGATGGAATATGTTTCTAACACCCTAAGCACCATGTGTTCAACGTTTCTTCTCTTTTGGCTGAGGTTTTTGGGAGTTGCACCATTCTTGACCTTTGCTTGGGCTGTTTTTCTATTATGAAAATAGGGAAGGGGTCAAACCGTTCTAGACCTAGTCCAACCGCTTGCCGGTTGAACCGCTGGGCGAACGCTGGTCAAACCACATCCTCTAGCGCGGTCAAACCGATGAGGTGCTGAAAATTCTCTCTTGGGTTTTTGAATTTGTTACTTTGTTTTTTGGTTTCTAATTATGATCTTCATAGCTCTGTAGCTATTGGAGTGAAGAATTAATAAATATTTGGAGGAAAAAATTTGAAATGCACAATTTACCTCCTCTGTTGCCATAGCCGGTCCTACACTTATCTTGCACATGCCCATTATGGAGAGCGCCTTGATGACTTTCAAGCGCACAAAAAATTGCTAGTTAGGACAAGATTTTTGGGGACTGAAATTCTTAGTTAGGGATAGACATAGTAATTGGTGTTGGCGGAATGACATTTAGTGCTTGATGCCAAATTGATGCCTTTGCTTTTTTTCCCTTTGTTAGACCATGTGGTTAGATCTAGGATATTTTAGTGATGAATAATTGACAATGGTTAATGATGATGAGTATTTGATAGTATTGCTTATCGATGTTATGCGAGTTGTGTCGCGTGTGTGCGGATTGATGTTGGTCAAATTGAGATGAACTTGTGCCGGAAAGAATATTCTTTGGTCCTTGCATGTGCAGGTTGAGCGTGGAGATGATCATGGTCGGTGACGAGGTGGACTGAGACTAGGATAGGGAGATCTGAGGTTCAGACGGTCAAGGAGGTCATGAGATGGTTGGGCTCATGCTTGAAGCGCATGGAGATCAGAGATGGATGATACGTGTTGGAGCTACGGAGGTGCGGTCCGGAGGCTACGCCATGTGGTGGATGATGCATGGAGAAGCTACGGGAGGTGCGGTCCTAGAGGCTTCTACACGTGATGTGTTGGAGAAGTTAGAATTTTAGAAAACACATGTTAGGAAGGGTTTCGGATCCTTTATTTGTTGGAATTGGATTAGAATTTGTGGGCTTAAGATAAGCCTGGTTTTGAGCCCTAAACTATAAATAGAGGTGGGGTTGAAGGCTAACCCGTGGCTTTTGGAGAGACTAATTTCGTGTTAGGGTTTAGGGGTGCGGGAAGGGCACTTTGTAGCCACCATGATTCAGACATAAAATTACAGATGGTTTTTTTTTTGCCACGAACAGTCTATGATATTATGAAGTATCACAGATGGTTTTTACTTTGAACCGTATGTGAATTCATAGACAGTTCCTATTAAAAACTGTTTGTGATAATTAATTTATCATAGACGGTTTGTATTATAAATCATCTGTATAATTCCATCACATTAATAGCGCATGCACCGTCGACCCTTTATCTTAAATTCCAGATCTATGTCTTTGCTGATTTGAGCTGCAAGCGGGCTTTGAGGCCATTTGGTGGAAGGAGATCGACTATTTGGTAAGGGTAATTATAAATCTACTAAGTTATTGGTAAGCTATGGTTAGTAATTTGTTCCTAATTGCTTTATAATTTAGAACTAGCTATCATTTTAATTAGTGGTCTATTGGCTGGATTGTTGTATACATTTTGTAAGGTAAGTCTGGGAAGAATAAATTATCGTTGTCTTAGAGGAAGAAGACGGAATTCTGTGATGTTTTTTCCCTGAGAGGATATCATTTTATTGTGATTTTTTTACATGGAGAAAAACTAACGGCGTTATTATCCGATCGCTTGTCTCCTGTCTTTGGCAGTTCTTACATTCTTATGTTATTTTGTTAGCTTGACATGTGTGTGCAAATATTGATGCCTTTGAACTCTTGATTTGTTGTTCCTTTTTGAGTCTTGATATTACTTATGATACGCGTGGTCAAATTTCATGGTCCTATCGAGTCCAATTTGAGTACCCATAGCTCAAGTGGCAAAATTTGGGTAGGTGGTGAGAGGCGTGGGCGGTTGGTGGTAATCGTAAGTAGTCGTCAGGCAGCTGAGCGGCGTGGGCACTACTTGTAGCATTACTAGAGCTACTTTAAGAATAATTGCGTTTTCTCGGCCTTTGTACTTTTCTGCATGTCATGTATGCGTTGTGCAAAGCAAAACTATTTTGGATAAGATGAGAAGTAGCATATATGAATGGTAAGCTATGCTTGCATAGATTCTTTCATGTGAAAAATAGTTGTGCATGTTAAGATATGCGTGCCATGTTTTTGCTGTTATTTGCTAATGGATGGTTCTACCGTTTTGTGTAAACAAGAAACAAGTTGTCATCAAATCAGTGTCATGTCTTTGTTAAAGCACATATATTACACATGAAGTGCTAATTTTCCATTCTTCAGGTCATTGGTGTAAAGATGCCGGTGTTTCCCTATGCTTTTTTTCATATCAGTATCATACCTTTGTTAAAACACATATATTATACTTGAAGTGCTAGTTTTCCATCGGAGTGCTACGTACCGACGAATCTGCACATTACTTGGAAACAACATGGCCTGAGAGCCCCCGCAGCGTCAGAGTTGGAGTTGGGCCAGCCCAAAATCAGGCCCGAGGAGGTCCAACCGACTTAAATATTTCTTCGGCGTCTCCCTCCATTTCTTCTCCTCTCGTCTCCCTTACCTCCGCTCCCCTCCCTCCCCTGTCTCGACAAGAAAAGGCGAGCGCCACCTCTGATCCCTCGCCCGCCTCCACCTCGCCGCCGTCAACCACCGCATCCGCCCGCGTCAACCTCTACCCCTAAGCCGGGCCGCCGTCGCCTCTCGCCGCGTCCCTGAGCGGCCGCGCCCAAGAACCACCCGAAGCCAAGAAGCGTTCTTGGACGGCGGGGATGGCGAGACGCCGCAAGAATCGTCTCCAGGACGCGTCTGCGTTACTTCCTCACCAGGGAGCGCCGCCTCTGGCGCCGTGGATGGCACGGCTGCTGCTCCGGCTGCCGGGGTGGCTCAGCCGCGCCGTCTCGGCCTTGTGCCGCCGATTCTCCTGGGCGGCCGCGCGCTCGGAGGGAGGCCAAGAACAAGCGCCGACGATGCAAGATCATCGCGGACGCCCTCGCCGCCCCAAGAACTCCTCCCCGGCGCTTGTCCAGGGCGTGCTGCCCTCTGTCAGCGGCGGCAGCGTCGGCTCGATTTTGGAGGCGACCGGCGGCACCGCGGCGGCATCCTCTCCACCACTCCCTGCGTCGGATGATGCCGAGAACGGCTTCCAGCCCGTCAAGAGGAGCAGGAAGAACTCCGAGCACAAGGCACCGCGGGCCGCAGAGGTCATCACCCCCGAGCATTACAGAGTCACCCCTGTTGCTGCTCATCAGTCCCGTCAGGTTTGAGATCCCTTCTCCCTCTCTCCTCTTGCGTACATATGTTGCTGCTTGTGGTTGGATCATGCTTTGAATTGATGATTCGCGTACGGATAAACGTCTTTTAACAACAAGATTGGAATAGCTGTTCTTAAGTAAATTGTTTCCCTTTGTAATGTGCGCACTATGTATGTGTTACCCGAGCTGGTGGCATGGGATGGTTAATGATTTCAAGTTGTTTGAATACGGTTAATGGCTATGTCTATCTGCGAATAAACGCTGAAATCTTTAGGCCATATCTATCTGTTGCACATGAACCAGTTTGCTTTTATTTTGATCAAGGGTTTGCCCATTTCCATTCCCTATGAAGCCCTGCCCAGTATGTAAGCATGCATACTTGCGAGCCTTCCAAATTGCCCAACAAATGGCCGCTAGGCAAAAAATATGCACATCTATTCGTCGGGGCCAATATTTCTTAACCCACACATCATACTGAGGAAAATAAACAGGACGAAGTTGTGTACCAAGACATCTCCCAACAATCCCCCAAATTGATTTAGCCACTACACATCCAAAGAAAAGATGTTCAATATGGTTTCAGGTTGCAGATAAAGAAGGCAACATGGGTCACCTTCCAATTTCTTTGAACTAATTTGTCTTTTGTAAGGGTGGCCTTCTGCATAATGAGCCACAAAAAGATTTTAATCTTAACAGGGATATTTGATTTACCGATTCTTTTTATGAAGCCCTTTGAGCATTGCTCATCGTATGATTGCAAATAGACTTGACGGTAAAGGCACCAGAAGCATTAAAGGTCCATCTAGAACTATATTTTTCATCAATAAGACCAATTTTTTTTCCAATTTTGATTGCAAATCTTTCCGAAGTCATAGCATGGGCTCATCAGTCAACCATCTTCTAAAATTAACATTCCAATTTTGATCAAAATATTGTTGAATAGTCACATTTTTATCACACAGTGGTTGACCATCTAAGCACCTATCTTCCACAGTCTGGTATCGTGACCATTCACGGTGACCATTTGCCTCCCCTCCAAATACAGGTCTCTGACCTCAACAAGATCAGACCAACAAAGAGAATCATCAAGTCAAACAAGAGCCAGGGGGAGAGGAGGAGGAAGAGGAGTTCTACATTGGTAGGCTGTTTCACAGCGAGGCGGAGATAGATGCGGAAAGAGAAGCCCATGAAAGGTATGGTAGGAAGGCTTACGAATGCAAGGGTAAGAGGACATTCTGTTTAGCATGCCATCTCAAGGGTCGTGAGGAGAAGATAGAAAAGGACAATGACAAGGTTCGATTTTCTGTTATTTGTCAAGACTTGGATTTTAAAAACGAAATGATCCTAAACTGCTAAGTATATTAGCCTATTGACTTGCATAACATTTGCCTACTATATTGTTTCAGATCAAATATCATTGCCAGGTCATTCATAAGAATAATGGATTTGTGTGTGGAAAGGCCGGTTGTCTGGCTAGAGCAGCGAATAGACATGACAAAGGTGTTCATGAGCTTGTGTGCCATGGGATGTAGAATAAAGTAAGTAAATACATGTTGTTTGGTTGATTTATCTCATTCTTCTAAATTACGGAAAGGAACTAACTAAACGTGGTGTACATATTTCAGATCATTGGCATTGAGGAACTAGCGTTGCTTACCAGTACCGGATGCATCCTAGGAAATGCAATCTCTTTCAGTTGGTGCTTCGTCAATAATTCACCACATTCATGTCGTCGCTTGTTGTCATGGTTGTCGGACTCTTGTTGTAAATTTTGTGATGTTACTGTCTACTTGATATGTCATACATATAACATACAAACGGTTCCTCTATAGTCTACATATTATCTCTAGGAGACTCGTTTGCTGTAAATACAATAAATTCTATATGTTACTGGCATTCTTTGCTGCAGATCTAATATTAGATATTACTAGTTTGAATACAGTGCCGAGCAATTCAAAATAGTCTAAGCCAAGTAGAGAGTACATGTTGCTTACTTCCCTGGCTAGTTGGGTCGAGAAAAAGGTTTGGATGCTTAAGAATTGGTTACTTCACATCAATACTTTCTGTGCAGGCTAACCACGGATTTTGTCAAAACAAATATATAGCTTATAACAAGCATGATCACACTGCAATTATAATCTTGAGATACAGACAACAAACAAGACATGGCTAAATATACCTATAGCTAAGATGTGAAATATTCTGAAAATACAACAAACACGTTGACTCTTTTTTCTCGAAAACGCAGAAGAGTTGCGTTTCATTCATTAAGAAGAGTAGTACAGCGGTGGCCTAAAGGCCGAATTAAAAGCCGAAAGATGGACCATGACTCCCAAATCTTAACAAGACAAATGATCGTGGCTACCACACCCTGACGGCGAGGAGGCTATCACTACCGAAGGACTAACACTAGCCAACACGCATGTGAAAAGACGAAGAGCGGTTGGGTCAGGTGGCCCAAGGCAGCGCCTCCAAGGAGGGAACGATGCCGAAAGCGTTGCCGTCACCTGATCCGGCAAGAACCGAACCTAAGATTTTCACACTGGCACACCATCGTCTACAGCTGCGACCCCGACACCCCATCGAACTCCGACGAACCCTGACGCTCGCCGTCTTCCATGTGGTCGCCCACGCAGATGCCATTGACCGCCCAAGCCACATCCGCTGAAGCCAAATCCGTGGTCGTTGGCTTGGCATTAGCGGCGACGGCACTCGCGCCAGCTGACGCCGTTTTACTTGCACGTACCAATGCCTGGACCGCCTGTAGCCCAGCGTCAACACCGGGCACCGCCACTTTGCTCGCACGTGCCGAATCCTACGCCCGCCCGAGCCGTTGCCTCTGCGCAAAGAAGAAGAGTTTGCGTGCTCGTAGGGTGCGGTAACAGCGGTGACGAGGCGTATGAGTCGGCGACGACAGACGTAGGAGAGGCGATCACGGATCTAGCCCAGAGGCAGCCAGATCCGGTCGCCTCCATCTCCCTCCGCCTTAGAACGAACTGCCAGCCTAGCTAGATCTGCCAGGAAGCAGGCAGATCCGGTCTACACTAGCAGCTCAAGCGGTTGCGGGATGATGACGTGCAGAGGAGGGTAGTAGGAAGAAGGCCCCCGCCAAACCCCAGCCCAGAGACGACCAGATCTAGTTGCCTCCGGCTCCCCTCGCGTCGCCTCTGCCCGTCAGGTCTCCGATCCCAGCCAGATCCGCCACGGAGACGGGCAGATATGGCCCAAGCCGCCCACTAGAACGGCTGTGAGAGGCTCCGCCGGCCGCCTCTAGCTGCCCCCGCGTTGATTCTGACCGCCGGCTTCATGACACTACTCCAATCCCGGCCATATCCGCTAAGGGGATAGGCATATCTAGCCTACACCACCGCCAGTGTGAGCCGCCGCGGGAGGTCCCGCCGCCAAGGGAGGAAACGTGACGACGAGGGCTCTTCTTTGTGCGGCGAGTTGTCCCTGCCGCCCGAGAGCGGCTCGGGGTATGTAGGGTCTGTCACTTACTTTAAACACATTAACTCGAAGTCTCGCCACCACCACTCGGTGGCCACTATCTTTTTTCGACGAAGGGTAAACATCCCCAGTTTTCTTTTGTATTGAAAAGGAAACAAGAACAAACACAGTGCATAACATTCCTCTAAATAACAATGCTTAATATTCATCAAATAAATAATTATTTGTACAAAAATCATTCTTCCAACTTCCAATCCATGTAGTGAAGAGCACCTGACAGACGACTTGAAACTTTGTTCACTAAATTCTACAGCAAACCAGAGCCGACACACAATAACATTCCTTGATGACCATCGGGCAGTAGGATTGAGCACATGCCCCACGAGCACTACCACCACAGGCTGATCCTCCACGATCATGGACACAAACAGTTCGTTGGCCATGCGCATTGTTACCACGGCCTCCACAGTCCCTTCATCATTAGCATATATAGCAGCCTCAGGAACATCCATAAACCTGTCCGCCAAGTGAGCATCCAGGGTCATTGAACATGAACTGTCACTTACCATGTGAATTTTGTAAATGAAACTAGCAACAGTATGGTCATTACAAACACTAGATAGAAGGAAAGAGTTTTATTTAGCAAAATGTACAATTAACCTTGAGTTTGTTATGCGTAGATAATGAAAAAATATCATTTTTTGTCAGCATCAGCGCTAAACAAACACTATTAAGCTGACCTCAACTGTTTGACGCGAGAAATCGCTCACGGATTTCTTGCCCCGGGTATAAGATGCGGACGTGCCAGTGTACTGAAGTACACAAAAATAAATAAACACAATAAAAATAGGAAAAACAAGTATTCATTCATTCATTCATTTAAGAAGAACAAAATTACAAGTTCCATTTATATATATGTGCTCCGTAGCCTACTTTGCATAGCAGATCTGACATAGATGATGTGGTGTCCTGGTTCCCAGGACCTCGGAAGGCCCTCGGTTAATTACATCCACGGGATAACCCATGGAAAACCTCCGATTAAGCTGTGCATTGGTTGTCATCTTCAGTCTTCGCTTTACATTCCTCATGCATGGGATGAATGATTAATGATGTGTGGATGTTGGCATTATCCATAGCTTCGTCAGTCTATGGGGTCGTTGATATCATGATCGTTACACTTGACCATGCCCGTCCGTGCCGTTCGACCCCATCGGTATCGAACGGACACAACAGAAGTGATTTGAAGTATGCATGATTAACGTCTAGCATGACCAATCTGACAACAATGGTTTTGAGAATCGGTGTGTAGGTATAGCCTGAGCGGAAGAATTAGTAGAGCAGGCCACGGAGGTCAAGTATAAATGTGATCAACAGCCATCGGAAGCCATCCGTGGTCGAGATTCATCATAGCCGAAACCCGCCAAGAAATGTCTGTGGTTGAAATCCGTCGTGGTCAAAATTCATCAGGTGATACCCATGGTCAAAATCCATTGTGGTCGAAACCCATTAGAAGCGCTTAGGGTCGAACATCACTGTGATCGAATTCGTCAGGAAATCTCCATAGTCGAAAGTCACATGGTCGAAACCATTGAGAAACATCCGGGGTCGGCAGTCACCGTGGTTGTAGGTGACCATAGTCGACACCACCGAGAAACATCCGTGGTCGAAAGTCACATGGTCGACACCATCGGAAGTCTCGTGGCGAAAGTCACATGGTCGAAACCATCGGAAACATCCGAGGTCGGGCAGCACCGTGGTCATAGGTCACTATAGTCGACACCACCGGGAAACATCTGTGATCGAAAGTCACATGGTCGACACTATCGGGAAATCTCTGTGAACGGAAGTCACCATAGTCGAAAGTCACCGTGGTCGAACATTACCATGGTCGAATGTCACTATGGTCGAAAAGCCACTGTGGTCAAACGTCAACATGGTCAAACATCACCGTGGTCGAACGTCACTGTAGTCAAACGTCACCATGGTTGAACGTCACCGTGGTCGAATGCCACCATGGTCGAAACCATCAGAAGATTATTATAGCAATTGGTCGAGGGGAGCACTCGTTGGAGTACTGGAGCCATCGACCTCCGATTGCGGTCATAAGGCGTCCTTGTAAAAGTATTGTAGCTCGAGATCGAGCAGAGCACTCGTGGAGCGTCTAATCATAGGGAGTACTTGTTGGAGTACTAAAACGTCGCGACTAAGGAAGTACGAGTACAACGAGCAGTCAGAAATGTCTGACTTTGAGAAGTGGTAAAGCGCTGACTCGGCCGGTGGCGCAGATGGCTGAAAGTCATAAGTGTTCGCACCCTTGCAGGCGATCGAATGTGCCTGAGCTCGGCCAGCGATCAGGGTGCATGGCTCTGGCTGGCAGTCGAAGACGTCAGGTTTCAGAAGCGATCGGAGGCACATGGCTTTGAAAGCGATCGGGGCGCTCGACTATGAATAGAGGTCAAGAACGCCCACCTTCGGAAAGCGATCAGGGACTTCGGCTTCTGAAGCGATCGGAGGCACTGACTTCGGCCAGCGATCGGGGACTCATGACTTTGAATAGCGGTCGGAGATGCCTGACTTTAGCTGGCATCTGTGGTTCTTCTGCCTCGTCCCCCTTTTACAGGCGCAGGCAAGGGCCGTGGGCCTCGTACGTGGCTCCCACGTGGTGACGATCATGCCATTAGAGTTGAGATAAGATTCCAACTGACTACAGATATCTTACCTTCCCGGGCTCTGCTTTCATACCAAAAGGTTTGTTAAGGATTACTTCCATCGGATGGGGATATGGCGTGATCATCTTTCCGCTGTGAAGATGATGCATCCCGACTCAATCTTTCCTTTCCATCCCTGGGCCTAGGTTTGTGTAAATTAGCCATGCACCTTGCAATCGGTTGAGAATATGCGATCGTATGAGGCACGGCGCCGCAACTGATTGAACTATGGTCGTATGAGGCACGGCACCATGGTACTCGTAAGCTTATAGCACCTTGGTCGGAAGGCCAGGAGGGAGGTGCTGTGGTCAGAGCAATAGTTAACACAACGTGGTCGTGATAATCGGTCGACACGGTGCAATCCATACAACGTGGTTGAAACAGCCGGTTGACACAGTGTGACACAACGTGGTCATATCAGCCGGTCACATAGTGTGACACAACGTAGTCGTAACAGCCGGTCGACACAGCGTGACTCAACGTGGTCGTATCAGCTGGTCGACACAGCGTAGTCGATACTCGATACAATGTGGTCGAAGATTGTGATCGACACCCCATGTGGTCGAAGACTTGGTCATACAACGTGGTCGTATCGGCCTGATCGACATAACGTAGTTGTAACGGCCAGTCAACAAAATGTGGTCATAGATCGGAGAACATGCTCGACACACGTGGTCGCAAAACATGGTTGTATCAACATGATCATCACAGCAACACAGCATATTTCCTGGTTAGCCCAGGACTCGCAGCCATATAGCTGGTATTGTCTTTGAAGATATTTCTACTAATCTGCACTCAGTGGCACTGCAAATCTCAATGAGGAAAAGGATGTGTTGGGATTCGCACGCCATGATGTCCTTACAGCTAAAAATCACCATTATGGAAGATCACACAGGCAACATCAAACACACTATAGCTTATTTACTTATGTTCATCATGTTTTCAAATTAGGCCTAATTATTTACTAGTCCAATAAACATTTACAAACATGTCATCTGAGCGTTACGTGCTGACAAATGTGTACATTATTGTACAGGTAACATGCAACACATGTAAACGGAAATTTACGTTTGGAAACAAGCAGGGGCGGACCCGCCCTTCGGGCATGCTCGGGCGGCCGCCCGAGCTCTGTCGCCGGCGGACCCCCCGGCCCCTGATCGACTCGGGCCACCCCGGCATCATCACGCTCAAGGCCGTCTTCGAGGACACTGACAAGTTCTACCTCGTCATGGAGCTCTGCAGCGGCGGCCGATTAACAGGAACCCCAACATTGGATAATAGAAGGCTCTGCAATCGTGAAATATTATTACGGTGTTACAGATAATTAGCATTGATGGCTGTACATAGTTGAACTGCACCTAGAATTTCAAAAAATCATCATGTTACTATGATTATTAAGTTGGGGTCAGGATTCCACCAAAATTTGACTTTGCTAAATGAACACATTTATCTTTTACCATGACTACTAGCATTTTTGCAGGTTGCCCATGTTTGCTTCCATGCATAGAAGTTAATGTGCTGTAAACGGGTGAGTTGGGAACTAATCAAACTTGTATGAGCTAAGATGCTTAACTGAGCTTTGCTAGTTCAGGTCTTCATGGCTTGGTCGTGTATGAAATAAATGAGACTTACTCAATTTTGCTTCAAGTTGAGTTTTCAGAGTCCTTGTTAAGAGCCAATGGTTAATGTCTGGTTTGTTTTCAGTCTTGTTTAATTTGTGTTGTACTCCATGAGAAGAGATGCTCTTTGGTGTACATATTCAGATAAACGTGTGCAAGCCGTGTTTTTGAAGTCATGAGTTGATAGCAAGTATTCATTCATGTGCCATCTCCTCTTGCTAGATACGCTAAGAGAATTGAAAACTGGTGTTTGGTTATACTTGCTTTTGCTTCTTTTTTTTTTTTTTGGTTTGTGACCATCAGATCTATTTATTGTGGTTATTTGCATGGAATTTCAAAGCTGAGAACCTACATTCATAGACAACATAATCCTTAAATTGTCTGTAACTTATTAAAGGCATTCACCTGCAAGTACCATAATGCCACAAGAAATAAGAAATATATCCTCCAATAAATTCGAAATACAGCTATTGAATCATAATGCCACAAGCCTTCTGAGATTGGGTACCTATTTGTTCTTACTTTATTCTGCTGGTCTAAGACATCAAATTAAATTATCTCGCACCAAAAAAATATATACCAACCAAGAAGAGAGCCACATAATTATGATACAATTACCTATTTGTTCGATCCTGAGTTCATCATTGTAAGATTGGGTGTTATCCATATGGGAGCTGGCCAGCTGCACCAAATCTGAGGAGGCACAATTTCTTCCCAGCTGTTATTTTCCAAGTTGAAAACACCTATATCGCGGCGATGGCTCTTCCACAGTGCAATGCGATCTTCATCATCGGTGCAGTAGGCACAATTTGCCTTCAGTTGCGGATATTCTTCAACACTGAGACACTGCGACTGGTTATGCCCAAGAAACAGCACATGATCATGCAAGCCATTCATTTCCACAAGCTTTTTTGCTGCCATGTCTACTTTATATAACAAGATTTTCCTAGTGTTGAGTATGACCTTCGAAAGGTCCCACTCTGGAGCGTCCTCATCCTGATCACCAGCGCTGATGTCTGCTTCCCTCCAAACTTGCAGCACATCGCCCCATGGTGCCTGAACAATGTACATGTGCTCATAGATATAGGGCTTCACGTGGGCCATAACCATCTTCCTTCTGACAGTAGGGCCAGTGAGATCAAAAGCATCGATTCCTCCGGCTGCTGTCAATGCATACAATACACCATCCATGTAGATGCATTCTGAATAGGCTCTGCTTGATGATAGCCGGGTCCACTTACAATCTCCTGCCCTTGCAAATGAAAGCTCATTTTCTGGATTGTGGATGAGCGCCACAATGTAGCTCCCTGTGGACGGATCAGAAAACACAAATGCCTTGAAGTAGAGGTAGTCACGCAGATTTTCAGGAGAATGGATTGACGGTTCACCAAAAACCGCTTCTTCCCAGTACCGTGAGAGCTCGTACTCATTAATTTCACCTGCATCATCAAAGAAGGGCTTCAAATGCTCAATGGTGTTCACCGATGGGAGAGCAATCTGTTCACCAGTGATTGGATTAACAAGTTGCAGCTCAGACATCTCATCAGCGGTAACCAGCCAGCCATGTGAGGACCCAATCAGATGCCTACTGCGGATGGGTGGATCCGGGAGAGTTAACTTGTAGACCCTATTTTCCGCGAGGCTGTAGAGGCAAGCAACGTTCTCGCCAGTAGATTCAGAGGTGTAGAGGAGGCACGGCGTCTGGGGCCGCCGTTTGTACTGCCCAAGGCTGCGTAGGCTGCTATACGCGGAGCGCCAGGAGGAGCAGACAGAGCCCGCACGCACGAGGTCAGGGATCTCCAGGAGGAGAAGATATCCATCAGGGTATCCTGCGGCAGCTCCGGCACTGTCTCCATCAGTGGTGGCTGAACATGTTCATCTCTTCGGAATTTCTTCAGCAAACTGCGACAAATAGCTTGGAGCTCAGGCAAAAGTCTCAAGACTAGAGAGCACAAATCTCTTGGGTGTATAGCTAGATCCTGCAAGCTCATTATCCTGGCTACGCTACAGGCCTCCATTGGAGCAAAACCGGGTCCCTTGGAAGATAAATTACTTCTGCAGGGACACTTGCAATCTTGGCCGACCAGCAGGCTCCTGGCTATACTTATAGAAGGGAGCCGATCCAACCAAGGTCTCACGCCTAATCCGAGTAGGTGATGGAAATCCGAATCCAAGACCTGAGTTTGCTTTCCCGGGACTTTTGAAGTGGAACATTGGCACGCGCGGGAAAAGATTCCGACTTTGAATGCGATTAGTTGACGCAAGAACCCCGAGCGTCCGCACCTCTTCAACTCAAACGGATTCCGATCCCGATTCCGATTCCGCAAAGGCGGGAGAACCAACCACCCGCGGCGATGTAGCCCGACGGCCCGTCCGACGAAACCCGAGAAGACAGAAAGGCGGCGGCGAGCTGGAGCTTCGCGCCGCCGTCGTCCTGTGCAGCGGTAACTGGGATGCAGGCACTGGGTGTGGGGCTAGCAGTGGGAGATGGTGGCGGCGGCGGGGCAGAGAAGTGTGTTGGTTGGCTTCTGCTGCGTTGGGTGACCGTGGGTGAGTTCTTTTTGCACCGCAGCTTTGATTTTTGTCAAATAATTTTTAAATTCTAATTATTTATGAGAGACAGTATATAAAAAAATATAGTTATATCTAATTTTACTTAGTATATCTGAACTCGGTACAGTATATACTATAATCTTTTGATAAACTACACCTTAGAAAAACATATATTTTAAAAATTAGTTACTCTAAAAATCAAAGCTAAAAGCCTAAACATAAGTAAAAAAGTATCCACTCCTTCACTCATGCTTTGTGTAGCCGGTTCATCATTGTTGTGTTGGGTTGGAGACTTGGACTTACAATGTCTGCATCATGCCTCGTGGATAAGCATTTTGACGAGGATTAAGGTCCACTAGTTGCAGAAGCGCGGTGCGAATTGCGGAAGCGTAGCGTCACACCGCGCTAGCTACTATATGAACCAAAGCAAAAGAACGAACTGTTCATAATGCGTTCCCGATTCCTATCTTATTTCTAAAGCGAGACGGTAGCAAAAGAAATAATTAGCGCTAATTAAATACAATTAGCAAGAGAAGTGATTCCCAATTCTATGTGCATGCAAGTGTTGGCCAGAGTTTTCCCACCTCTGTAATATACGGAGTATTTCAAATAGTCATACTAAAAGCTATTTACAACACGTTGATTCCTTAACATTATTTTTTCTCTTTTTTTTATCATCCATGAAGATATAATAGTATTTTTATTTTTCTTTAATTGAATACATCAGAAAAAAACTAACCGTCACTACTATTTTAGGCGAAGCCAAAGAAGATTTGGACTAACCTGAAGGGAAGTGACTTATCGGTATTCGATTTATTCGCACAAATACTCATATCAGTATCAAAAGCCATCAATTACAGCCATAAAACGTAAAACATCAATTTACGGGCATGTTTGGTTGGGCGATTGAGGCCCAAGCCAGGCCCCTCTCATGCAAGTGAAGGTGTTTGGTTGGTTTGCAACAGATGATGCGGGTTAGATCGTGATGTTTTTTCGTTGTGCGTATGGAAGTATAGGATACGTTAGTTGGAGATGAAAGAAAAGCTTTTAATCTATCTTAATATACTCTAATGGCCCTTAGTTTACTTCATTATAGTTAATCCCTCTTATATAGAATAATTACCCTTAATAAACACTAATCAAAATCTTAATTCCACGTCCGTGGGCGTGGCTAAAGAAGCCCATTTGCTTTTCCAATGGGCCTGTCCAAATGGGAACCTTTGCATTCCGTGGGCTTGGCTCCTTTTTCAAACCAACCAACCAAACATGCCCTACGTTGCCCGCCGAACAACATGGGCTGGAAGGCCTAGCGCAGCGTAATGTTGGGCTGGCCCAAAACTCGACACGACATGGCCTATCCGACATGGGCTTCTAAACTTGTGAAATCGACTACTGTTTTCAACTTTTTTTCGCAAGCCTTGTTTTGTTATCATTTCAATTAATACCTGTCGGCACATTTGGAAGAAAAAAGAACTTATGAGTAGCATTTTGCAAAGAGTCAAAGAGCAAGCAAATGACTCAGATTTTGCGTGTGAGCATGCTTAAAGTTGACAGGCTTGCAAGTTTAATGATACAACTTGGAGTTAGAAATCGGTTGTGTTTCTTCTTTCTTGTTTCAAGCTACTCCTATCTACTTTTGTGTACTAGAGTGTGAAACAGCAACAACTTTAGGATGATAGGTCGAGTTTAAAACCAGTTTATACCTTACTTAAACTGTTTTCCTTTGTTCTGTTGTTCAGAGATAAGGCCATCTGCTGAAACTGTATTCTTGCCATTATGTGTCACATGCCCAAGCATGATGAAGCTTTGCATTCATGGGATGGGCATGGTGAAGCATCTACAAATTAACTATTGAGGATGGTGAATAAGATGAGAATACCAACTGGTTCTTGGAAAACTGTTTCAAGATGACAAGCTGCAGTGGTTGGTGACTTCTCCATTGTTGCGTAGTTGGCTGCTGAACTCTGAAATCTTGTTGTTTTTGCGAGAGGAAGGTCATGTAGCAATGGAGGTATATATAGGTGGCTATGTTATTGTTGTTTGTAGTTGTTAGCTTGTAGCTTCAACAGAATCAATCTGAAACATCTGAGCATATCACAAGATGTTTCCCCTTAAATGTGAAAAGAAGAGCAGGCACCAAGACTACCAGTTTGTCTGACAGATTCAGAGTCTATGGTCTTAGCTCTTGTTGGTTCTTGTAATATTCTTCACTCTATTGGAAGCTTCCTGGAAAGGGAGGAGTCAAGAGTTTTATTCCTCTGATCCTCTGTCTCTTTCTCACACATAATAGTCAATGCATGCTCTATGTCATATTGTAGTAGGTTTCAGACACTGTGGCCTCCTTTGTTTTGTACAAGTTGGGAAACACACTGAACATGGTTAGTAATAAGAACTTCATATCAGATGAATACTGAATGAACTGGGTATTTCTTGGACCGGGCCGGGCTGGATTAGGCAGCTCCAAATATGGGTTCTGGATCAGGAAAAGCCGCATTGTGACCTTTGCAGCAGAACGGGCTCAGGGCGGGCCAAAAATGGACTGACCATATGCCAGACTGGGCTGGGCAGTCCATTTCTTTAAGGTCCATGATGTTGGTCCCAAAGTTTTTTCTTTGTACTTATGTTAGGTCCCATGTAGGAGAGTTTGTCAAAGAAAGTAATTAGTCTTTGACAATTTTTTCGAGTAGGATATGCATGGTGGTTGCGCACCAAAATTTCAGGGAAGCCAACATTTCTTTGGAAAAAAAACAAGACTCAAGACCTGAGACACTTTTTCAAAAAAGGACTCAAGAAAATACTTCATTTCTTAATATTCGTTCTTTGTTCTCATGTTGTTCCAAGTTCCAACTTTAGTATTCAATTTGATTCTGGTTTCTTGTCCTGGTGAAGATCTAGACTTGTTCTTTGCTGAAGGTTATGATCTAGGATCATATAAATGTCATGTGTATCTGATTATCCAAGAAGTCAATTGTTACTTGAAGAACTCGACATAGTAACTTTCAGAGCCTACCACTCTTGGATATGACTGAAGAAGCTATCAGTTGACAAAGTAATTTTCAGAGTTATACGGTCAACTTTTCTTTCCTTTTTCTTTTCTCTTCAGTGTCTGCCACGTATATTGCAATTTCATGAAGAAAAGCGTGTCGTTTCATCTACGTACCGTGTTCATATATCTCTATCAGATCCTTCTTTTTCTCTATCAGCTTTTCGTTTCAGAGAAACGACAAGTTCATTGCATGGAACTCTGACTGAAGAAGAAAAGACTTTATTGGTTCTTCTGGATGCCAACAGGATGCTAGTGCCTGTGACTCACCAATGTTGTGGAATTCAGTGAACTCATCCATGGTGTAATGCTACAAGTTCATTGTAGGATCGGGTATGGCGAGTCAGAAAGGGGTAAATGGTTTCTTAAAATCTTCTCCTAGTATTAGCAATACAATGCAGTGGAAAATACAGACTCACAAGCTTCACCAAAGCTAAAAGCCAAAGATCACAAAGTTAACTGAGACAACAGTTTCACCGATCTAACCATCTGCCAGGGGGCGGTCGGATCGCTCGGCCGGTCTGACCGTAAGTGTGTCACCGGTCAGACCGGTCTGGGTGGTCTAACCGCTTGGGTCACAGCGGTGTGACCGCTTGCCGAACATAATGAGAAATCAGCACGGCACACGACCAAGAAAATAGCTAACTGTTAAACTACTGATCCAAATAGGATGAAACATTGTACAAATCCTCCTTAGGATATCAAAAACCTATTCTAATCATAGATTATAAAGATCAATATTAAAGTTCTAACTTTTATCCAAAATAAGGAATGTCGCAACAAAACTGCACAAAAGAGACAAACCCCGATGTGCTCTTACTCGTGAGTTCTTGATGATATAGATAACCTTGGATGGGTTCTCATATGTCATAGCAAGTTAGATCACAACACGAACTCAAACTAAAACACCTAAAAATCAAAACCCCAAAATCAACCTTCTCTTGAGCAAAAGCGGGTAATCATAAGAACTTTTCATAAAAAAGTGCATAGATAGATGGGATCTAATCTCTAAGAGATATTTCCACCTTTTACACATCCTTGGCACCAAGAGAGATCAAGAGGAGATGAAATCCAAATAAGAAAATCAAGCAAATCAAAAGCACAAGGAGAAATCTATGGCAAAACTCACTTGGATGAATTTTTTATGTTTATTTCATTTTGAGATGAATATTTTATAGCACACACAAAGCTTCCAACACAAGAAAATTCTAATCTCTCTCTCAAAACTCCAAGTGGTTGTATCCACTGAGGATGTGTTAGTTGTTAGAGTTTGGTGGAAGATGAGAAACTTCCACTATATAAACCCTTATGTGTCTTGAGAGTTAGTCTTGAAGAGGGTTTTTGGATAGAGGTTAGGATTTTCTTGTGTTAAAATCTTTGTGTACGTGTGCTCTAGACTTACAACTCTGTCCTCTATAAGAGAGTTGTTGTAAAATATTTCTCTCAAAGTGAAATGAACATCTAAATTTCGTCCAAGTGAGTTATGCCATATATCTCTCCTTGTGCTTTTGATTTGCTTAGTTTTCTTATTTGGATTTCATCTCCCCTTATTCTATCTTAGTGTCAAGGATGTGTAAGATGTGGAGATATCTTTTAGAGATTAGATCTCTTTCATCTAGACACTTTCTATGGAAAGTTCTTGTGATTGTCTGCTTTTGCTCAAGAGAGTGGTGATTTGGGGTTTTGGTCTTGAGGATATTTTGATTTGAGTTCGTACTATGATCTAAGTTGTTATGACATGTGAGAATCCATCCAAAGTTATCTAGATCATTAATGACTCATGAGCAAAAGCATATCGAGGTTTCTCTATTTTGCCTAGTTTTGGTGCAACCATTCTTGCTTTAAATAAAGGTCAAAACTTTGGTATTGATCTTTATAAGCCATGATTGGAATAGGTTCTTGACATTCTAGGGAGGATTTATACTAGATTTCATCCTATTTGGATGAATGATTTAAGAGTTAGTCATTTTCTTGATCGTGTGCCATACTGATTTGTGCCTCTGTTTGGCGAGTAGTTAGACAACCCAAACTGGTTATACGTACTGGTGGGACTTGCAGTCAAATCGGCCAAGCAGTCCAACCACCCCTTGGCTAGTGGTCAAATCGGTGAGGCAGTTCGTCTCAGGTGACTTTGTGTTCTTTGGCTATTGGCTTTGGTGTACCTTGTAGGCTTGTTTTTCACTGCATTATGTTGCTAATACATAAGGGAAGATTTTAAGGAGTCATTCACTTTCCTCTGACTCGTCATACCTGATCTTTTGAGCTTGGGGGAAGATTTTAACTGGTATTTTGAGTAATGGCGTCGGAGAGATTACAACAAACCTCTTGTTTTTTATGGGATCGACTATCCCTATTGGAAGACAAGGATGGTGATGTACATCAAGGCTCAAGGCTAAGCCATTTGGAACAAAGTGAGGAGTCCATTTGTTGTGCATGTCGATAACGTGTTCTTTGATGCTGTCATGAAAACCTAACCATGATCCTAAATTGATCCATAAGGCACAGAAGCATGTAATCAAGCACTTAACCATGATCCATCTTAATAGTGCGGCATCTAACCTATAATCCGGTCTTCCAACCTTTCTCCTATGACCGGTAAAATAAAAGAACCCTAAACTATTTGCCTTGTTGTCTTGAAGTTCTTTGAATCTTGTGAAATCTTTTTGTGTATCTCTAATTTTGCCTTCGGGACTAATCCTTCTAAACACTTAACACACATGTTAGTCCCATGTTCACATAATGTCATTAATTACGAAAACCAATATTTTTAGGGGCCTAGATGCTTTCAGCGGTGCAGGGGAAACCAGGGAGGGAGCTGGGGGAGGCCAGGGGTGACGTTTGGGGAGGCCGGGGGCTGCGCCCAGGGAGGCTGTAGGGGGTGGAGGAAGGTGGGTGGGCAGCGCTGGTGGTGAAGGGAGGCCGACGGCGGCGGTGGGACAGCGCCCAGGAAGGCCGGGGAGGGCGGCACCAGGGACGGATGCGAGGATATGGAGGTGAGTGACCGGGAGGAGAAAGGAGGGCGCTGTTGGTGGCCGGGAGGCCAGCGGGTCGAAGGGAGCTCTGCCATGGCGACGCCTTCAACCGGGAGAAGGGAATGAGCGACGCCAACATGAATCGTGACTGTTCACTCTAGATCGGATGGCCAACGTTTGCATTAGAACGTTAGCACCCAAATGGGCATTAGCACTAGATATGCTCCTAACATGCTAATGCGAACGTTGGTCATCTGATCTAGAATGGACAGTCACAATTCATGCGGGTGGAAGGTCGCTCCTCACTTATGCATTTTGCATTTACACCCATGCCTGGTTGATTACAATCACGAAAAATGTCCTTCAGTCATTCCCTTTTTCTCTATCGAAGGCGTCGCCATGGGAGAGCTTCCTTCGAACCGTTGGCCACCTGGCCACTGGCGGCGCCCTCCTTCCTCCTCCCGGTCACTCACCTCCGTATCCTCGCATCCGTCCCCAGTGCCACCCTCCTCATCCTCCCTCCACCACCGGCGCCGCCCAACCACCTCCCTTCACCCCCTCCGACCTCCCTTGGCGCCGCCCTCTGGCCTCCCCCAGCGCCTCCCCCGACCTTCCTCGGCTTCCCCCGGCGTCGCCCTCTCCTCCATCCGCACCTCCCCCTCCCCGATCACGCACTGCTTCAACCATAGCGGCTTCGACAATGACAATTTCGACCACTGCGGCTTCGACCATAGCGATTTCGACCACGTCGGCTTCGACTACGGCGATTTCGACCATGTAGATTTTGACCACGGCGGCTTCGACCACAGCGCTTGGTCAAAGCTATGGTCAAAGCCGCAGTAGTTGAAACCTCTGTGGTTGAAGCCGCCGTGGTCGGGGAGGCACCAGCCGCCAGAGGGGGAGGCTAGAAGGGGTAGCGCTGGGGGAGGCCGGGGGGCGGCAGGCCGCACCAAGGAAGGCCGGAAGGGGCGGCACCAGGGGAAGCCGAGGGGAAGCATCGGGGAGGCCAAGGGGCAACGCTGGGGGAGGCCGAAGGGGGCAGCCCTGAGGGAGACTAGAAGGGGCGGCCTAGGGGTAGGAGCTGGGGTGTAGACACTGGGGGAGGAGCTCGAGGAGGGGCGGCGCTCGGGGGGCGCCCAGGGAGGGAGGAGCAAATTCTTGTGAGTTGTGACTGAAGGCAAAGGAGTGGCGGAGGATTTCTCGCAAATAAGCGTAAGTCATCCGGTGGTTTCCACCCCCCGGATCGTGCCCGTCTGGCTAGGATCCAACAGTTCTGGACGTTTGTTAGCATGTTAGAGCACCCAAATGGGCATTGCATCTCAGCTCTTCATTGCGACTAATGTTAGAATCTCCAGCAAGTTAGAGACTAATTCCCCATGATTTCCTATCTCTCCAACTAAACAAAGGATCGAGACTACAAAGCAAACTCCCATGTCCAATCCCCCTACAAACTCTCCTCTAAACTTCCATTCCCCTTCCCATTGCTCCCAAACAGGCCCTAAGGAATTGTGGGCCTTGTGGGTTGTTTGGATGGCCCGTGGGTGGCCCAGCTTCGGCCCATCCAATTAGGCGAAGCACAAGTCCCACTAGAGGAAGATAAGCTCTTGCTTGGTCGCAGATGCATCTGATCATGCGAAGTGCATATACATCATGCATCATATGATCCATCGGCTATATAAATCCATAAAGGGATCGTTATTCACTCGGAGTAGACCAGGGAACACACTGCCTACTCATCTTCTTCACATAAAGTAAGAACAACTCTGCTAGTTCATAATGGAAAGAAAGTTTTTTTTTAAAAAAGTAGCAAAGAAAGGATTTTAATTTTATTAGGATGCTGGTGGAAGCTGAAGAGCAAGTGTTTCCCATGTCCAGATGTGTGGTAATCAAAGTAAGATCTAGCAGAAATGGGTAGAATAGGTTCGACGCATATGCGACGGTGATGGCTACAGTAGCCTGTATCTGAAGATGCTCCGAGGCAGCAGATTATACGTGCTGCTATTTTGAGGACACCAAGCCGATGGTTTCGTCTTTCTGGTGGAAGAGAGTTAGAAACATATTGTTCTTCTATCTGTTCCACTGCACAGGAAAATGCTCCTTTTGATTAGCCAACGGAATGTTTCGTCCTTCTGATGGAAGAGGCGTAGAAACATATTGTTCTTCTGTGATTCCCAAAATGATGTTATCTCTGCTTTGTCAGCCGCCCTTGCTAATCTCTCAACTTTCTAGCTCACGCTTCAAATGAAAAGCATACACAGGAAAGAAACAAATGTTTTGGTGCTGCTTGAACAGCCGCAGCGTTTTCTAGTCTTTCTTCTCCTTTTATAATGCAAGGAAACATGCAAAGCAAACTGAAAACTGAAGCATTACAATGCGTCATGACTCAGAACGGCCACTACCATGCAAAACGGAAAACTGAAGCCATGCAGAAACAGCAAACTAAACAATGAAGACAACGCAGAAACGGATGCGTCAGCGCATGCAGAAACTGACGTAGTAAACACTAACTAAATGCATGCATGCATGCAAGGTTTAACAAACAACAAAACTCCCCCCTAAACCTTGTATGCTAACTCGACATCGACCTTCCCTTCCTCGATGCATTCTCTGATGAAAAAGTATCGGGTGTCGATGTACTTCGGCGAGCAGCCGCGCCAGTTCACGTCGCGCTCTGCCTCAGCGAAACTACTTGGTTTCTCGGCAGCGAGGAGGTAGAGCTCGTCCGATTCAAGCTCCACCGGCTCAGAGGTGGCGTTGATGTTGACGATGCTACGGTAACGTCGTGGAGCGCTGAAATCGTCATCGAGGTTCGGGTCCGCCGTGGGGGGCGACACGAATTCCACCTGTGTACTTGGCGGCTCGGAAGGAGATGCCGCTGATTCCGACGGCAACGCACCAGAAGGCGGTGGGCTTGGTGAAGCAGTGTTAGTGTAGACGGGCTGCACCTCATAATGGACCGTGAATGAATCAATTGATGCGCCCGTACCTGACTCATGCTCCCCCCAATTCCACTTCCTCATTTCGTCGAACACCACGTCGCGTGTGACCCACACGCACTTGGCGGCGGGGTCGTAGACGCGGTAGGCCTTGCTACCGGGCTCGTAGCCGAGAACACCATGGCCTTGCTACGATCTTCCAACTTCTTCATGTGCAGCTTCACCACCTTCACGTGCGCCACGCACCCGAATGTGCGGAGATGATGCACGGCAGGTGTTCGACCATGCCATGCCTCGTATGGAGTCTTGTCGGGGACGCTCTTCGTGGGCGATCGGTTGAGGATGTAGACCGCCGTTGTCACTGCTTCCCCCCAGAACTCGCCAGGCATGTCGTTCGCCTTCATCATGCATCGCGCCATGGCCACCACCGTCTGGTTACGATGTTCCACGACGCCGTTCTATTGCGGTGAGTAGGGCGCAGTGAGGTGGCGCCCAATCCCCTGCTTGGCGCTATAGAGGCCGAACTCCACGGAGGTGAATTCACCGCCGCGGTCAGTGCGAAGAACACGCAACTTGCGGCCGGTCTCGACCTCGACGCTGGCCTTGAAGCGCTTGATGGCTGCAGGAGCATCACTTTTCGCCGCCAGCAGAAAGAGCCACATGTAGCGGGTTAGATCATCGATCAACAACAGAAAGTACCTCTTGCCACCATGGGTTGCCGGCGTGATGGGCCCGCATATATCGCCGTGGACGAGATCGAGGCGCTCTGACGCGCGGTACGCTGCCGCGGCGGGGAAAGGCGTTCGCTTCTACTTGCCGATCAGGCAGCCGTCGCAAACTTGATTTATGCGCTCAAGCTACAGTAGGCCTCGCGCCATCCCACGCTGAGCGAGCATGTGAAACGAATCGAAGTTGAGGTGGCCGAAATGCGCATGCCATGTCCAGGCCTCCTCCTTGCCCCTCGCCGCGAGGCAAATGGGCCGTGCAATGTTGATGTTGAGCACATAGAGACGTCTGGCGCTCCGCCGAACCCGGCATAACAGCCGGTGTTGAGGGTCGCGCAGTGTGAGGATGACATTCTCGATCTCCGTCTTGCAGCGAGATTCGTCCAGCTGGCCGAGGCTGGCAATGTTGCTGCGGAGGCGCGGGATGTAGTAGACGCCGGTGAGCGCCAGTGATCACCGTTCTTGCAGGCGAAGAGCACAGTGCCGCACCCCTCGATGCGGACTCGCGAGGCGTCGCCGACCTTGACGGAACCGCGCACGCTGGTGTTGAGTTCGGAGAATGCATTCCGTGCGCCCGTCATATGATTGGATGCACCGATGTCCAGGATCCATTCTGGATCGACTGGTTCTCCCACGTCGCGGAGAGTGACAAGGGCGCGCTCCTCGTTTATATCGAGTTCGGTGCCTACTGGTTCGATGTTGATGGCGGGAGAGAGGTCACGACACGAGCCATTAACAACGTGGGCTCATCTTCGCCCTCGGCTGCTCGGTTCGGCTTGGAGAAGATTCTCCGAGCCAACCTCTCACGATCCCGCCGCCTTCGGCGATCCTTGGCCCGATGGCGAGTTTGCGCAATAACGGCATTTGTCCTTGGAGATGTCGTGGCACGCGGCCCGGATGGCCCATACTTTGGTTCCTCGTCTCCCCGTCACGCCCGCGCCGCGCCGCCGCTGGCCGGGCGTGAGCGTGACGTGTTCCGCTATTCGCCTTGGTGTTATCGGCGACCATTCCTTCTCCGTGAGTAGAACCTGGTCTCCTTCCTCATCGTCCGACTCTCCACGGTCCTCGACAGCGTGGAGCCGGCCGGTGAGGTCCTCGATGGACAGAGTGCTGAGGTCAACCAAGGTTTCAATTGACAAGGCGATTTGGCGATACCTGTGGGGAACAACACGCAGTAGCTTGCGGACCACCTTCTCCTCCGACAACTCCTCCCCAGTCCCCAAGGAGGCGAAGGTCGCTGACGACACCTTAAAGCCGGAGACTAAAGTCCTCCACGTGCTCGCCATTTTTGAATCGCATGGACTCAAATGTCTGGCGTAGCTTCTGTGCCTTGGATTCACGCACTCGATCCGCCCCAACCCTCATCATCTTGAGGGCGTCCCAGGCTTCTTTGGCGTTGTCCTTCTCGGCGAGCGGCCGGAGCATTTCCGAAGGCACCACGCGCAGGATTGCCGAAAGGGCCTGGCGATCTTCCTGGTATGGCACATCACCGGTGTCGACGGCGCCCCACGGGCCTTGAGCTGCGCAGTTGACTCGCATCAACACCGCCCAATCGGAGTAATTTGAGCGTGTGAGCATGAGGTAGGAGATGGAGCCACTGCTCTCCTTCACGACCCGCTGGACAACGAGTTCACGCTGGCCGCCATTGCGTCGTTGCGGGCGGCGCGTCGGTGGGGACGGCGAGCGTCCACGGCCGTGTCGCTGCGGTGTACGGGAGTGGCCTACGGCAAGGGCGGGAGCCGACATTGTGCTCTGATACCAATTGTCAGCCGCCCTTGCTAATCTCTCAACTTTCTAGCCCACGCTTCAAATGAAAAGCATACACAGGAAAGAAACAAATGTTTTGGTGCTACTTGAACAGCCGCAGCGTTTTCTAGTCTTCTCCTTTTATAATGCAAGGAAACATGCAAAGCAAACTGAAAACTGAAGCATTACAATGCGTCATGACTCAGAACGGCCACTACCATGCAAAACGGAAAACTGAAGCCATGCAGAAACAGCAAACTAAACAATGAAGACAACGCAGAAACGGATGCATCAGCGCATGCAGAAACTGACGTAGTAAACACTAACTAAATGCATGCATGCAAGGTTTAACAAACAACATGCTTTACTTTCACAATACGAGAACCTTTACTATCAGTGTCCCTTTCTTCTCCTTAATTTCCATGTTCAATTCATGGTATAAAGTGAAGAAAGCTATGGGAAATATTGTAGTTTGGCTGGCATCGTGAGCTTGATATTGAGCTCAATCTGAGATGCTCAGGCTGCAAAACGACTGGTCCTAACTGATTAGGATCCCATGGAATCCAACATAGCTGAATGGGGTGTTCAGGCCCCAAAATGAACATAACATCGCCGCCCTGTTGCAGACTTCGCCATGAACATTCGTTGCCCCTGGACCACAGTGGTGCGACCCGTTCTGACGCACATCTGACCGCGCCACCCCACCTTATACCCTAAAAACCTAGCCGAAATCCGCATTTCCCACATTCCCTCCTCGCAGTTCGACCGGAAGGGCAAAATATATCTTTCACCGACCTTCTCTCTCCTCTTTAAGCTAGAAATAATATTATATTGACCAGAGTGTCTTTTGCAAATAATCACCCAAGTGTAGTGTCCTCAGGCAAAGACGTAAAATGAGAGTGTCGTGGAGCAAATACCACGAATTTGTGATATCTTGCGGCCAATTTTACCATTTTATTTTCCATATACTCAACCACAAACAAGTTAGATTCCTAAAATATGGGCAGTTGGTACATTTTGGAATTTCTTGCAACTTGCAAGGATTTTCTTGCTTCGTAGAAATGGTGACACAGCGAGCTGGTGATTTTAATTTCAAACTGTTGAGTATGGTAACTTATATCCTAGTTTGTAAAATTTAAAAATATGTGCTATATGAAGTCCTAGATAAATCATAATGGAATTTGAATTCCTACTTTTTTTAGAGTAGGATTCCTACTCCACTTTAGAGGACTATATAAAGTCATGAGGAGTGATCATAGAGAGCCTAAGCAAAAAAGCCACTCATCTAAATGTAGAGATGCACGAGAGGATTAGAGACTAGCTTATTCTTTAGCACTACATTCATATATAGAGTAAGGATCCAAAGATCCTAAAAGATTTAAGAGAGGTTGTGAGAGAGTGATAATCTCTTGTACTCTTTTAAAGTTGTACTTAAGGAATTTGTGGTCGGCTTTGATAAATCTTTTTTTTTCTCATCGTAGTTGCCTCAACATCATTATTTTGGTTCTCTCTACGACATTCATCTTCTTCATTCTTGATATTGGGCACGCTCTGCCGTATGTCACAAATTTTAATCCGATCCGGGGGCTATTGTGCATAAGAAGGAGCAGTGTAACAGGTAGTATCAAAGCCAAGGCCTGATTAATCTAATTTATGAGAAGATCGATAAAATATCAGATGACACAAAATCAAGATCAATTTTGGAGAAAGTTCGATTCTGGGTGATTGGCTGCAAGAAAACCAAATTAACTTGGAGGATGGGTTGCTTAGATGTTAAAACATGATGTGATACAAACAGAACTTGAAAATTTCTAGCAATGATTGCAAGCATTTTTCAAGCATATGTCGCTGTCATTCCTGTCGCTCCGCCGCATTCTAGGCCGAACCACCCTCGTCACCACCTTCGCCTTGGTCCCAAAAGACCATTCCATGCTGACCATCGACGGGATCAAGTACGTGATCGACCCAAGGTTCTGCAAGTCTCTAAGGTGTCGGCTGACCAACGCACCAGCCGCTCTGGGTGCATGTGGCTCAACAACAGCAACAAGCTCACCAAGACCAGGAGGAGGATGATAGAGGTGCTTCAAGCTGATCGTTGTGTCGGAGAAATACAAGTGCTCTGAGGAGTTGATCACCATCACGTCCATGCTCTCGACCAGGAACATCATCTACCACTGGCCCATGCTCTTGGAGTGGAGAATGATAGGTGGGACCAGATGTTACAAAAGGAAAAATAAAGAAAATAAGGAGGAATGAGGGTAAAATGGTCAATTCGCTTTGGCACGGATGGAAAAAGTCACAGTAGTGGCATTTTGCATATTTTTGGCCTTTGGGATGGTATTTTGCAGCGCCTCTTCTTCGCGATGGTATTTTCAAGTCACCATTCTTTGTGATGGCACTGAGTAAATTATCTCAACTTGTTAACCATACTAATACGGGTTTTATATACTAACGCATACTTCTCAAAGTGTTTACAGAACTCAACCCGTTAACATATTAGCGATTGATCCACTTAACAATTGCAGCTTTCCTTGACCTAAACCACTTCTCCTTTACACTTACCCGTGCCGTGGTTTTGATCAAAACACCAACCCAGTACTTGGCTAACTACTAAAATACTCTCGACGAGGTTTCTGAGCACCTTCCCTTGACACCATCTTCACCTTTATCTCAAAGCATGTCTACATATATAGGATCAAGGATAACTGACTAGAGGGGGTGAATAGAAGGTTTTTAAATTCTTTTTGTTAAAGCAAGGTTTTAAGCAAGTATGAACTAAAATTCATCTTGCACAAATCAAAACCTAAAAGTTATAAGTCTCACTATGACATAACAAGGTAAGTCTAGATAAGATACAATTCTAACTAAACAAGTCAAGCAACTAGAAATGTAAATTCGAAAAGTAAAGAGCAAGAGAATAAACCACACAATGGACATAAAGAACTTTTTCCCGTGGTTTTAAAGATTTACCGGTCTTTCCTAATCCACGTTGTGAGAGCTTCAATAAATCAAGCTGGTTCCTTGCACAACCTGAGCCTTTCTTCAATCCACTAGAGTGGCTCTTGTAATATTTTGAACTCTGTTGATCCATCTTACAGTTTAAAACCTGGTGAAAATATATCGCATAGGCTGGTGAATTCTAGCTTACAAGTTTGATTAGCCTGCAACAAAATTATAGCCAAACATAACTGGACGTTTTTAGAACAAGCACTACAAACAGTCCCATTTCAATACATACCAACTACCACAGTAGGTTCGAATCAGTAAGGGGGGGGGGGGGGCAGCTTTCTTGGTATTTACATGACAATCGCTATCATCGAGTACTGGATTTTAGCACTGTCGATTTGCTAACCCTTTTTTCTTTCTTTTCTGATGCCCAATGCACCACCGCTGCTCTCTTCTTGAGATGTTTGTGGAAGGCTGAGGCGTAACTGCCCAGACAAAGAATCTGTCAGGCTCGAAGATGTAGCCGGGGTGCTTCTATGTTGGGAACGTTCTCGCTCCTGTGATGCTGATGTCCCGGGAAACAGCTGCAGCTCCTGGGGTCGTGGTGCATAAACCTGACCAGAATCAGCAGAGTGATGGTGCTGATTCTGCAATGGAAATAATGTGTTTGTTGGGTGCGTCATGGGCAGGGTGCTTAAATTAGGACCATTGCTCCATATATGATGTGGCATAGGGTGAGTTGCTAAATTAGGGCTATTGCTCCCTATTGGATGTGAGTGTGATATCCCAAGACTGCTTAGATTGAGGCTGTTGTTTCCCATCCTTGCACGAAGCTCGTTCTGTAGTTCTAATATTTGGGCTTTGAGTGTAGTGTTCTCCTCTTGCAGCTCATTCTTATCTGAACTGACCTGTTAATAAGTGTGAATTAGGCTTAACAGTGAAGGCAATGAAGAAAGTAACCTGAAACAACTATGCATGTTTTGATAAATCAAGAAAGCAGTAAAAAATGTTGCAGAAATCTCCAATGGGAAAGATGTAATGTTAATGGCAGTTATCTTAAACTGAACAAGGAAAGTAATGATCGTAGAAGGCTTCTTTGCTTTTGACAGGTCAGCATTAAACCCCCTTCAGCCCTTTGGTCCATAATTTGTCCCCGTTGTTTGAGAAAAACAAGAGTCCATGCAATATATAACAAGTTTAAAAGTTTGATCAAGAATATATAAGCATTTGAATTTTGAAAACTCACATATTGACGTTCAGTTAGAAGAGCAGATTGTTCCTTTCTAAGAGATTCTACTTGAGTAATCAAATCTCGCAATACTCGAGCAGCATCACCCAATATTGTAGCTTTTCCACTATTTTGCCGATCAAGGTCTGTAAAAGCAGAACTATATTGATTAGAAAAACAACATGGCTTAGACATTTCTTATACAACCAACATGGATAAACATGCAGAACTGTACAGCCAAGGCAATGTTCTGCAAACAAGTCATACCAGGAAGGCGTGATGATGATTTTAAATTCATATTATATGGCACAGGATGCAAGGCACCAACATTCGTATTAAAAGATGACTTTCCCTATTTGTTCATCAGTATGCGCAACTGCACAGTACATCAGCAAGAATTATCTGCATAGTGGTGTTACATTCGAAGTCTAGCTTAATACATCTAACATGTATTTCTAAAACTGTAGTAAAAATGTAGCAAAGTTTCCCAAATGAGTATTTCCTTCCATGATACCAACCACTACCAATAGGTCAGTACTAAGTAGCAGATGGTGCTAGCATGACAGATGTCAATGGATGATCATATACAAAAGGTTATCCATCATGACATGGTTTATTCATCATATACATTAATATGATGAACATAGAAAGGATTATGCAAATAGTGGAATTATTGGGTTTCAGATATTTCATAATAAACAATAACAACCTTTTATAAGGGCTAAAGAACAAGTTGATGACAACTTTTCCCCTTCAGAATTCTGTTCACAGAGCACTAAGTGGTGGACCACTCAAAAGTGAGCTGTGAGCTTGGAAGAAAGCAGGAAAGCCAGCCCTTCACATGGGAATATTTAGCAATTTAACAAAATGGGACCCATATAGACTTTTTGAATCCTAGAATGTATTACTAGGATAGAAGATGAGTTTAACCCAAAAGAAAAACAGAAAGATGACTTACAGATAGAGTGCATCCAGATGCACAGAGAGTATAAATATTGTGCAATGCTTATGACACAATGGCAGATAATTAAATCCAGGAATCAACATATGTTCCCTCAGTTGTCACATTAATACTATGAATGGTGCAAACATACTTCACATTAGATACCTGTGAACACCGCTAAAATATAGCCTAATTTTAAGTTATACCTTTGCATTATTGGGAATTTATATCGTGTTGCTTGCCATTAAGTAATTACAAGGACAGATCAGTTCGAGTGGAGGGAGCAGAATGATGGAATCTAAGTGCAATACTGAAATTTTTTCCCAAAGGAGCAAATTAAATCTATTAAAGACATATTCAATGATTGATGATGCACTTTACTAACCTAGCATACTGGTGAGCTCAAGAAAAAGGTCATTCAACTGGTCTCGCTTAAGTTTCTCTCGTTCAGCTTTATGAGTTTTCTTTGGAGCCTTTTCCTGAGGTCTTTTGTCAAGAGACCTGCAGCAAACAAAGCTTCAGTAAACAAAAATAATAATAATTGTTGCTGCAATAAAAATGAGCAGACTGGGAGGAGGTAAACTGCTATAGGAAATAAAAATGTGGAAAGAATGGAAAAAGGCAAAGTTCATAATAATCTAAAGGTGCAAGTGTACAAATCATCAATTTCGACTCCTTGAGTCTAAGGCTAAGCAACTCTGAATTCTGACAGATATCCAAATATCAAAGTAGCATTAAACATGTTTTTGAGTATCAAATAGCATGTAAATTCCTTAAATGGCACCTATTTCTTTGAGGTTGCCAACTACACTTAATTTTTAAAAATACCACTCTGTTAGCAACTTAATATAGACTACATACCTGACTTTTATGTGATATAACCATTACAGTTCATACAGCAGGTACCTAACTGCAAACCTCTATGGTGAGTTTGTTCCCCGTGGTCATACGACAGGATAAAGGAGAAGAGACTCAACTGCACAATCCTATGGTTACTCTATTGTCCTAAGTAATCTTTAGTAATAGAAGGTTTCTTCTAGTCTATGTTTCCATATACATGTGAAACTTTCGAAGTCTGTATTTGACTTTTTGTGCTTTACTTATGACGAACTCTCTTTCAAAGCTTGTTGTGAATTCAGAGAACAGGATCCAAAAAACTGGAAACATAAAATGAAAACATAACCTCCAGTAGGGTCATCCGCCTAAAATCATCAACTAATCTAGCTCCGACATGCATGAAGGTTCAAAGGACTTGTGTCAAAAAAAATGCAGGTGAAAATGTGCAGTCCATGGGAGCAAATGAGCATGTTCAACTATTAGGTAGTAATACACACAATGGCTCTTGCAGATCGTAAGTTTGCAGTCAGTTGTGGACCTTTACTGGGCAATCAAACAACTACATTACAAAACGCATTCAAGCATGCAGCATTATGATTAGCAAAAGAGTACGAGAACTAAATCGAACTAGAGGTTTGGTCGATTATGGCTAAGTCACACTTCCTTAGACTTTTGTTATGTCTATTTACAAAACACAATCCAGTCTATGTTGGGAACGATGTTCACTTTGATCGTTTGTTATTGCTGCAATGCTGATGGTGGATCAAATGAAGATAACGAGGAGAATGTGATCGTCTGCTGGAGGTTAGCATGGCTCTACGACAATCAACCAAGATAAGGAGTGACTTACAGCAAATGTGGTAGTAACTACTAAATGCATTCAGGTTCATTTGCATGGTAGCTCATGATCATTCCCTATGTCTATATAGTCGGATATTTTAGAGTTGACCCCAGGGAGTCGTTATCTCAGCAAGTTGGACACAATTAGAACAGGAAGACAATCTAACATGACAACAATTTTTTTATAGGCCAAGATTAGCAGGCATGTGAACAGTTCCATGGGTAATATAGCAACATGTGAATAGTATCACATGGGTACTGTAGCATTGTTATCGGTTTAGGTACTTGATTGGTTTTCTAGCATAAAAGATTAATTGGTTAAGTAGGTTTTGAGATTTTTTAATTATCAAGTTAGTGTTATGAATAAAATCAAATCTATTAGAAATGTTATCTTTTATAGTTTGAAAGATTAGATTAGATTGTTAAGAGGCCGGCACTATATAAGCACAGCATTATTATCTTTTCTAATCAAGCAATGAATAAATAAAGGTTTTTCAAATAAACCTCAGAACCTCTCTACCTCGTCAGGGAAGAACCCTGCCGGCTGTTAGACAAGGATGAGTGTCCTATCCACAGTCTTTGGACCCATACACAACCACGTACCACAACAAATTTGGTCATGTGCATTGGCCATAGCGACAACAAGACATGGATTCCTGCTATGAAGCTAAGTAAATGAAAACTGGATAGAAGATAAATAATTAAAGACCAACCCATCGACGCTCTTCTCAGCAGCAGCATTTGAACTGCCATCCAGTGAATCTGAGCTCTCCGTGTCAGCCACCATGCCCAGATTCTGGTTCCTGCATCACACAAATGTATATCAAAGCACCAAAAGAGCAAAGCTCAAAACCATGGATAACACGAAGGCCAACTAATATAAACCTCGTACTATAGGAACAACAAACTCAATCCACTTATAGATTACAGAGTTTCGTGGGAAGTGGTTCTATGGAAGCATCAAGAGCTCATACTATCATCAAGAACTACACTTGTACCCCCTCAAGAAATGCACTACGAACATAGAACTATAGAAGCATCAAACGTACTGAATTGGTGGAAGTTTTTGTTTGGCAAGAAATAATAGTACAATCTGCCCATAATCCACATCAAGACCGACTATCTATTTAGAGAAAGATCGAATCAATACCACAGGCCCATCAGAATCCACATCAAGAACTCAATATGGACTACCTTCTAAGAAATGATACGATCAGCTACTCCTATAACCTACCCAAAAGAGCCCAACTTTACCGCTCCAACAGCACAAGGAACACCATGGACAGTCCTGGAACCCATATCGAGAAATTTACGCTTCGTTTTCTACCTCACAACAACTAAACCTTCAACCGCTCATACAATAATCCATCATGAAACCAATTCGATTCTATTAATTCTATCTGAAATGACACCAAGAATCCAATATGGACACTTCACACATCAACTCTACCGCTCCAACGGCGCACAGAACACAATGAAACGGTCCATGGAATCCACATCAAGAAACAAACTTATCTCTGTTCCACGGCAACTAAGCCATGGGCTGTTCATGCTAGGCATAGACTTCCCCGCTGAACCCATCATCTATTCTCAGCCCACACCAAGGCACCAACTTTGTCACCCCAAGAAACCAACTTTCTTCTTCCTACTACACAGCATGAACCATGAACAGCACTCACAACCCACCAAGAACCCAGCTATCCCCCCACCAAATCCACCTGAATTCACATCAAGAAACGATCTTTGCAGCCTGGATACCTCAGTTTCGGTGGATCTTGATCCGCTGGGGTCGTCTGGCGGCACGGGTGGGGACTGAGGTTGGAGGCGACTGGGAGCTAGTGGGAGCCTGGGAGGGAGCCCGACCGAATGGGAAGGGCGGACTGGGATGGAGGCGAGCACGCATCGAGCGTGTGGCGGCCACCCACCGGAACACTTGTGTGATCCAGACGCCAGCGCGGTGACACATGGCGATGCCCATCGCCGTCGACCCCACGGGAATCCGCTGTTGGAAGAAAAGCTCGGAGATGGGATGAAAGCAGACCCAGGGTGGAGCGGAAGCAGATGGCGAAATAAACTGTAAAATGTAAATATATTCAATAATAAATAAATAATAACAACAATAATTTTTTTAAATATATAGAGCTATAGTAAAAATTTGTTAAAATATGAGGAGCACCAGAACCCAGAGGCCTGGCCGCTGCCAGCCCACCTCTCCCTTCGACAGTTCGACTGGATCAGATCAGCTCCAAGTGGATTGGGATGGGAATATTGTTCTTCTCACTGCTCAATGAATAGTGTAAAATTTTGATCTCAATGTGTATAACTTTGTAGTATAATTCTTTGTTTTGAATGGACGATAGAAAAGATATAGGCCATGTTTGGAACATATGAATTTCATACAAATTTTGTATGAATTTTACAGGAATTAGTTTTTTCTAGGAACATGAAACTTTTCTCACGTTTCAAACGAGGCTGTAGTATATTCTAAGTACTCCCTTCAGTCATAAATATATATTATTTTAGAATACATGTAATAAAATGTTTGAAACTTTGATTATCAATATCCTTTTAAATATTTAAATTAGATACATGAAAACCATATATATAGATTTTGTCTTGAAAAATGTTTTCTTAATATTATAATTTTATAAGGCTTTATAAATATATTATAATATAATATAGTAATCATAGTTGCGTTTTAGGACCATGTGGATATCCAAAAGGACACGTATTTGTGATTTGAGTGAATATTGTACTATCTGTCTTTGGTCTTGTTTGGAAGACGAGAAACAAAAACCAGAAGAACAGGATAAATGCAGGACTTTAATTTCACGTACAGGGAAATGCTACATGGATCGAAAATACGGTAACTGGTCACACCATGTGTTTGGATATTTCACAGGATTTGGGATGAAAGATGTTTGTTAGTGAGGGAGAGAGAATGCATTGATACTCTCAAAGTAATTTGTAATATGACGTTAATCTTTATGTTAGAATTCCTCCAAAATACGTAGGATTTCCTATACTATATACCTACAAAGCAATCCTACGGTCCAAAAACCTCTTATATGAATTTTTTTTCCGTCTAGGTTGAATTCCTCTATTTTTTTCCTCCAAAATTTATTTATTCCAAAGAGTCAGCTGTACCATTCAAAATATGGGTTTTATTTTGGTTGGTTAGGCTGGTTTTATTCACAACTTTATAACATTTATTACTATTTCAATCGTACATGTGTAGTGAAAGAAGATTACACTTCAAAAAAAAAGTACTCTGTCGATCGCCGTCACAGGTAGAGTACACTGCAGTCTACAAGCGCGACAAGTGTTAAGCTCAATAGCGATCACCTATCTATTTCACTGTTGAATGGACCAACGAATTTGCGATCCTTCCATGCTAAAAGGACGGACCAGTTCAACACACTTGGAAGCACGCTAGCAACAACCCAAAGTTAAGCCACTAAAAGCGAGAGAGATAAGCTCTCCCTTTTCGATATTACTCCGTCCAGTAACAATAACATATCATTTTTAATCGTCTAGTCCTGTGTTCGTATGTTGCGACAGACAACAAAGCTTGATTCCGCTCGTTTCTACTTCAGCTTCTGATTTATTTTTCACTATTTATAAATTTCGTCTTTTTCTGAACTTTTGGCTTTTTTGAGCTTTTTTGCCGGTTCTTTTTTCCCGTGTTTGTTTGCATTATACGTGATGGGCTAATATGTTTTTTCTATTTTTAAATTTTTTAAAATTTAATTATGTTAAATAAGCCTCTATCAGATACATTGTTTTTTAGCCAGCTACAGTGCTTTTCAGCTATAAGCTATATAACAATAAACAAGATGTATATATCCTCATGTGTGTGGTGTAGCCCAGGCGCCCAGCTATGCTACTCATGCGCTGGTGATGGCGGACGATGGTGACCCGGGGCGAAAATCTCAAAGCAAAATTTCGATAAAAAAGAGCAATAATTGACAAACGCAGTATAAGTTCACAGCATGAAGCCACTGAGATGATTCTAAGCAGTTCATAACACCTGCTAGGCTGCTAGTGTGCTACTAATCTCTAACGCTTCCTTAAGCAATCAAGCTAATATCAGAAAATGGCGATAATCTAAACGGTGACCAAAACTTGGCAGCAACGAAAAGATTATATAGAGCAGGTAACATCAAAATAACATTGAATTTGAACAATGAAACACTTAATCATTGTCTTTAATGATCTGCCCTAAATTAAAGAATAGATATCTTAATCTGCTCTAAAACAAAGAAAAGATGTCTTGATCTTCCCCATTTGCGTTCCTACTCATTCAATCCTTGATAATGATGATTAGCAATAGCATTAGTCCTCATTTGGATGATGGCATTCACGTAGTTCTGCACCATCGCAGGGGCATCAAGTATGGATGCACGAAGACCTACACATCAAACAAATAGTAATATACTCATTAAAGGATTATCGTAGAGAGATAATGTTACTTAATACTGTCAATCAATGTAGATGGCATTCTTACCGTCTAACTCATATGTGTATTCTGTGTTTGGGTGGAAGATTAAATCGATGTCAAGAGTCATGGATAATCCCCCTAAAAACATATAAATAAAATAATTAAAATCTGTATATACCGACATGCGTTCAATGTAGGGCTGTAAATGAGTCGAGCTCGAGCGAGCTCACTGCCTCAAGCTTGAGTTTGTTAGAGAATCGAACCGAACTCGAACCGAGCCTCAGAATCACCCGAGCCTAGAGTTAGGCTCAAGCTTGGCTCATTTATCTTTCGAGCCGATCTCGAGTCGAACTTGAGACGAGCGAAACACGAGCAATTCACGAGTCTTTAGCTTTTTATCTACCATAAGCTTAGCCAACTGCAGTCTATCTTGTTCTTAGGCTTAAACCATTGTCTTATTTATAAGCCCGGTGTGATTTGGACAATACAATTGATAAAAAAATTGAAATACATGTGTATACACTTTAAAGAGTCATGCTTAGCAATAATGAATGAGCCTACTCGAGCTTTTCGAGCTCGAGCTCGATAAGCTTGCGAGCTTCAGCTCAAGCTTGAGCTTGGCTCGTTTATAATTCGAGCCGAACTCGAGTCAAATCTAAGACGAACCGAATCCGAGTAGCTCACGAGTCTCGAGCTTTTTTTGCATCCCTAGTTCAATGTAAGGGCAAATGGTCAGAAGTTATGTCATACCAGTTGACTTGTTGACTTTAAGGAGAGTTGTAGCAAGGACATGAAAATTGGCTTGTGCCGGTATTCAGCGTGTGATGTGGCGTGCAGCATGCGCATCGCAAACACGCACAAAGACCTATTCTCACATGTGTGTTATGAAAATATTAGCACCAAATAATAGGCGTACAAAATCAAATATTGTATAGAGTAGATGATAATATCAACTATTCATCAAACCTATCTCCCTGTTTGGCATTCGTCGAGGCCATGACACATGGTATTCAATAGGCCTGACGTGCACGACCAACTCGATAACATCTGTAGAAACTATTAATATATAGTAATAAACAGTTCAAATCTACAAATAAAGAACAGTTACAAACAATAGAGATTTTCTGTCTACCTAGTAGAGTCTTGTCAGGCCTAGAGTACACGTTGTGAAACTCCATGAAACGATGGGGACATATGGGGAAGTCGATGGTCCGTCCAAGTGTATTCACTAAGGACCTATATTGCAAGTTCATATAGAACTCAGACTTTAGTAACCAGAACATAGGTATTAGCATATTCATTGGTTCGAAGCCAACATTTGTGAAATCGTAAACTATGCCAGCCCTAAGGATCTCATTATAACGATTTACCTCTCTATGGTACACTACCGCCTCTATTTTTGTTCCCTGCGTAACATAAGTTATGTACGACATAGAACAAGATCCAAAACAACCAGGCTAACAGTCTGTATTGTACACAAAGTATGTAAAATTAAAATAAATTAGAGATAACCCAACAAATTGCCATTAGAAAAGAAAATAACAACTAATAAGTACTTAACATGCTTACTGTTAAACTGTCAATTATACAAGATGCATATCACACTACATAGTCTGTTAGATTGTAGTTAATTAGGTATCATGCTACATGTCAAAAGTGAAGCGTTGATCGATATAATTCATAAATAGAAAGCCACCAAATCAGCTAGCTATCTATAAGTTTTAATATATAAAAAAAATGCATATGTTATCAAGCAAAGAACAGTAAGAAAACAATTAATTGATATATACAACATATTAACCCAATCAAAACCAAAGAACAATGGAGGATCACAACAAGTCCATGTAGTTGTAGATGCACTAATACTATGTAAGTACTCGCAAGTAGATAAAACAACTTACAACCTGATCTAGTAAAATTACTCGCAAGTAGCGAGTTCCAAAAGAGTTCTCTCATATTTGCGCCGCTCTCCAAATCACCTTGGCACGGACGATCCAGCAGGTCTGGTACGTATGTTCCTTCTCAACCTCATGGAACAACACCCAGTGGCGTAGCCAGGATTTGTAGCTATGGTGGTCCATTGTCTAAAATTTATTTAACCGCTATAAATTTAACATGTCGGTACACAAGTATATGAATTACGAAATGCAATTAAGGTAAAAAGGACATACGAACTTCAAAAACAGACAAATATAGCTTTCTTAACATATAATTGAAATTAAATCAGTTTTACATACCCTGTGGGCATGTGCACTTTTCCTGTTCGTGGCTTATCACCGTTGATCCTGGCTTCTATTTTGCTTAGTCGCTATCCGCTAGGGGAGAAATTAGAGAAGCTGAAAGGAAAAGGAGAAACGTGAGTACAGAGTACATGACTAAAGGAGAATAGGGCTTTGGCTTAGGCTTAGCAATTGAGTCTTCATCTTAGGATTTTGATGTACGTACTGCGTTGGTTCTTTGGGTCGCGCTTCTTGCTCGGCGTTTGCCGTCGTGGTCCTCATGGAGTCGCGCGCCGATGCTCGATGGCGCGCTTCGCGCTCGCCGTCGCAGCGTCGCCCGCCCCCACGGCTGCACCGCGCGGCCGCACGGAGAAGAATACGAACGAGCGCAATCAGACGCGAATACGCGGCCACGCGAACTCTCGGTCTCTCGCGATGGGCTATGGCTGAAAGCAGAACGCAGAAGGCCAAGCGTCAAGCGACATACATGCTGAATTCTCCAGTGCGGACTCTATCAATGGGCTTTAGTTGGACCGAGCGCAGGGTGGTCCGCGGCCCACAGGGACCACCCTGTAGCTCCGCCCCTGACAACACTGATCTGCATTATATAAGATTAAAAATAGTGAACGGAGAAATCACAGGGGAACAAAAAGAGTACGTTTGGTGCAATCCTATTAACTCCAACATTCCACTTTTAAGACAACAGACAACATTTTTGGTGTAATCCTATTAATTTGAACATTCCACTTTTCTTATGAAAATTTTCATGAGATTATACCCCCTTTTCATAAGTATGCAGCTTGCCCTTAAGAAATGTCAAAAAGGGCACCTTGTGTTGTAACATAGACTTGTTCTTCCTGACTCAAAATCATAAATAGGCTCTAATTGAACTTTCCCAAAGATAGCCTTTTGTTCTTTCTATGATCCACTTATATTATCATTAACAGGAATTATTGAGAGGGAATGAACAATGAAAGATTCATATTATAATTACCTAAATAGCAATTCTCACTATCTATCACAGCGAGCATTTTGTTACTTGTTTCCTCAAAATATAACAAAAAAAACACAAGGGTAACTATGTATATGCCTTTTCTGGTATCAATGTATAAGCATATACAAGTATATACATGGCCATGCACCAGAATTTTTGGCAGTTTTGGCATGTTTTGAACCCGTATTTGCAAAAATAACCATAGTCATGTGGAAATAGCAAAAATGGTACTTCTACCGCTCGGTCACCGGGCGGCAGCGGCGTGGTGCAACACATGGGCAGTAGAGCCCCAAGGTCATGCGGCAGGGGCCTGCCGCCCCGGCCATTGTGTGGCTCCCTGCCTGCCGCCCTGCCACCAGACGATAGGTATTTAAGCCAGCTAATTAGTTGGCTTAATTACCTGCCTTAATTAGTCGATGCTTGAAGTGCTCGAATAGCCGTGGTCGGACGTGGTCAATGGCTGAAGTGGTCAAATAGCCGTGGTCAAAAGGATGGAGTGGTCGAATGGTCAAGGTGGTCGAATAGTTGTGATCAGATGTGGTTGACAGCTGAAGTGGTCAAATAGCTATGGTCAGACAGCTGGAGTGGTCGAATAGCCGAGGTGGTCAAATGGCCATGGTCAAACAGCTAAAGTGGTCGAATGGCCGTGGTCGGACGGCTGAAGTGGTCAAATGGGCGAGGTGGTTGAATCTACAGTAGTCAAAGATACAGTAGCTGGTCGATAGGCTTTAGGTGGTCGAAAGCTACAGAGTGCAAAGAGTGGTCAGCACTCGAGAGTGATTTGGAGTGGTCAGAGTGGCTATGGTTATGAATGACCGTGGTCGAATACGGCAGTGGTCTGGATAACGTGGTCAATGGTGGAAGGTTGGGAAAGCAGCTGCGACCAGAACTACTAATTAAGGGTCGGCTTAATTACCTAGTGTCTAGTGGCAGGGTGATAGGTAGGAAGCCACGTGGTGGCTGAGCAACAGACGCACGACCGCACGGTGGCCCGACAGCAGGCCCCTGCCACACGGACATAGGGCTCCGCTACGCACGTGTCCCGATGACAAGGCATCATAATTGCCATTTTTGCCATTTCCGTGTGACTTTGGCTATTTTTGCAAATACAGGTTCAAAAAGTGCCAAAAACACCATGCACCATTTAATGCATGTCTCCCGGTATGGAAGACAAAAGATACTAATATACTATAGAAAAAGGATAGCGCAGAGCTACCATAATGACTGCACGTATTCTCAATATGATATATTTCTTTCTTTTGATATGTATTTTGAAGTACCCCTAAATACCATAAAACAACCAACCTCTTTCAGGTTTTCAATTTTTATTGTGCACGAAGATAAACCCCAGTATAATGACCACAAAACCGTGAAGACCATGTGTAAGGGTGTCGACCGTGTGTACAAAGCTAACGCCTAGAAATTGTGCAAGGAGTTCAGCGGAATCTCCTTCAAAGACAATGAGTCCATTGATGAATTTCTCGATGATACAATGTCATATTGCTAGGAAGACAGCAATGCTCATAATGTTTGATGTTTTTGGTTGCAGCGCTCAAAACAAATGAAGCAGTACATTACTTCAGCGAGGAAATTCTCTGTGTTCTGCCGGTTATCAACCTTGTTATTTCACCATCAAAATCTGTCAAAGCAGTGGCATCTCATGTTCTGTCAAGATTTAGCTTGCTTGTGTTTAGATTTGCCTAATTATGGAAAGTTGCAAAAAGTTTGTTGGGAAAGGAGTAGCCGAACTGATAAAGGGGTAGGATTTAACAGTTTAACCTCTGCCCTCTTGAATTGTATAAATGATTCTGAAAATGTGTTTTATTTTCTTTCCTTTTTTGGCTAACAAATGCTTGTATGCATGCTTAGATGGAATAATTTCAGGTACATCTCTGGCTACGATGATCTCTTTGAAGATGGAAATCCCTGATCAAGCATGGGAGAATAATCCTGATGGCATTGCTCTTGCAAATTTCGCTAACTCAAATTTACCAAACAATGTCAGAGTTTTCTGTGTCTTGCCTGCACAAACGTAATGGAGATGTTCTACAGAAATCATTGATATCAGCTGATTGATTGAATTGTACAAAAATAACCACTCGTTTTTATCATGACATGGTGTGCATTCCATCGTAGAAGCTTTGATGTAAGGAGGGAATGCTTGTACCGGGAGTACTTCTATCTTCTGCCTGCTAAAATTGTTGGGATTAAGGGTGGTTGTATCTCTAAAATAGAGGAGCACTTGTCGGAATTCAATAGCATATTGAAAGGTTTTGAGGTATGTTCATGATTAAAATTTAGAATTGCATTATCAATTATTTGAGATCCGTTGCAACACACAAGCACTTGGCTAGTTAGAGTTAAAATAAGTTAACTTTGTAACCGAGTGTCCGATTTGATTTTCGTTTGAACCGTTATGATTTATACACCAACATCGACAAAACTAGGCCCATATTGTTCATGTTACAAAAAGTTGAATTTCTAAACACATACACTACCACATATGGGGGTCATCACAGACAGTTTATAACTGTCATCAGAGATGATTTTTGAACCGTCTGATTTATTGCATTATTGATAACAGATGGTTAGCACATCAACTCCCAAACCGTCTATGATAAGTCATAACACAAACAATTTTTAAAAATAACTGTCTGAGATATCACAGACAGTTATTTTTAAAAACTGTTTGTGTTATGACTTATCATAAACGGTTTGGGAGTCGTATGTGATAACTATCTGTTCACGTGAACAGATGGTACTGTTCACGCAAACAGTACCGAAAGTGCCCTCTGAGTACACGCACACACGTGGGAGCGTTCAATGGTCAAAACGTGTGCTTGCGTTTTTGGAGATCTTAGATCTCCGTTTCTAGTCTCAAATATGTGTATTGAATATACCCATATAAGTGTGTAATGTTAAGTATGTATACGTGAGTACGTGCTTATAGTACTCATGAGCTCAAAAAAAAAAGCTATCTAACCGAACAAACAGGTGGATTATCAGGCCCTGATCAATATGGCTTCAGCTTATTTTTGCACTATTCATAAATTTCGTCTTTTTCTGAACTTTTGGCTTTTTTTTAGTTTTTTTACCGGTTCTTTTTTTCCTCGTATTTGTTTACATTATACGTGATGGGCTAATATGTTTTTTTCTATTTTTAAATTTTTTTAAATTTAATTATGGTAAATAAACCTCATCATTCTGATCTTTTTCACCACTACTGATGTTTTCAGCCATAAGTCATGAGGCTTTCAGCCGAACCGATCACCACCTCAATCCGCTGAGTTGTGCACTCTGTAGCAAGTGTGCTCTTGTGCCAAGACAAAGGAAACCGAAGCCGTGCAATTATCACCTGCCTCCCCTGCATCTTCCTTTGTCACTTCTACCCCTGTGCTACCATGGAGTTACATGAGAGTCCTCCCTAGTATCATTTTTCAACCAGCCAAAATCAAGGAAGCTAGTTGTAAAACCAAAAACAAAAATATCCTAACATAAGCATTGGAGGTATTTCATAGCATATCGTTTGTTTGATATCTCACCGGTGCGTTTTTTTACAAAGTAGACCTTATAGAATGTTCTCGAGTGGCAGTTCTGTGTTTAGACGTCGTCGCTGTAGCTAATGCCAGAAAGCATGATGCTATAAGTTTTTCAGTGTAATTAAATTTTAAAAATTTTAAGAATAGAAAAAACAAGTTCAATGCAAAGGAATACCAAAAAAAGCATAAAAAACCTAAAAAGTTATAAAAAAGTAAAAAAATAAAATTAAGAAGTTAAAAACTAAAAGCTAAAGCACAATTGAGCTGGGCTGGCATGCTTGTGGTGGAAACTAAAAGGCAAAAACCGAAGCTGTTTAGAGTATAACCTTAATAATACGATTAACGTTCAGGAGTTAACTGCATAAATCCGTCCTATGTACGCGTGCCGATGTTCTCTCGTCTGCTCCACCACCACCACCACCACGCTTTCCCCTCCAGTTTTTGCTCTCCTCGAGACCCCAAAAGCAGCGAAAGAGTGCAAAAGGGGCAAGTTTCAAGAACCCCAAGAGCCAGCCATTGGATTATACCTCCATCTCTATCCCCTGCGGACACAGTTCCAGGTCCTAGGAGCGGCGATTCGGAGGCGGACAGGCATGGGCTCCGGATCTTTGCTCAAGGTTCTCGCCAAGAACTTCGATGTTCTTGCGGGGTCAGCGTTTTTTTCCTCCTCATTGATCTCTTCGATGTTCTTTCTTTGCTGCTAAAACGGTGCTCGTAACAATGGCTGCCTTGTTGGTAACCGTGTGATGTCTTATTATCCGTCGGGTTCTTGGGTTTAGCTGAAGTTGTTCTTGCGGTTCGTAAGATATGTGAAGTGGCTTGCATTAGTTGAGACTTGAAATCTAGCCTCGCTGGTTAACGAGTAGTACAATGCTTTAGTTTTCAGCTGATATCAGGGTTAAAAAAAGATCCAAAGCAACGAGCAATTTCTTTTGACAAGAAAGAAACCCTATAATGTTAACCTGTGAAGTCTGGTGTTCCTTTTCTTTTGAGGGAAAAGTCTTGTGTTCCTGAAAGAATCGGATTTGTATTGCATAGAGTACGTTGATTATACGGAGCCCATTGTCTAAGAAAAATTGGCCTCTTGTGTGTTGGAAAAAGGTGTTTTATTTTGCACCCATTTGTCACCAAATCCTTGCTTTTGTGATTTTTTTGTCTTGTTCTTGAGTCTGTTAAGACTTCGGAGTGTTCATTTCTTTGGGGGATAAGAAGAAAAAAAACTGACCCTTTTATTTTGGGCCTAGTTTCACTTAATCTCATTCTTGCAAGAAGAACATTTCTTTTAATCCGATCAACAACTTTTCTGCAAGCATTATTAATCCGATCCACAACTTTTCTGCATGCTAATGCTTGCCAAAATCAAAAGTTAGACTGCCAGTGATGCACGTGTTGTCCTTAATGTAGATCACCAAGTCTGAAATCTGAATATTAGATCGGCTGTAGAGTTTTGTCACTCATTTGTGGCAATGCGTGTATCTTTCTACAGCCTGACCTCTTTTCAGTCCTTTACAAAAGTGATTGCTTTTGGATTTGTAGTTTTGCTAGTGCGTGTGATTTTATGTTGGTTGGTCCATTCCACTTTCAAGATTAGTTTTTGGTTTTTCTTTGTCCAATCTATATCTTTTTTATTAGTTGTTTCACATTCCTTTGCATGCAGCAAGTTAGGTCACATGCTGAAGAATGGCTCTGCACAATCTGGTGCTTTTTTTATAATTTAGTAGATCGTGGATTGCGTCACCGAGTGATCAGAATGCATTATAAGAAACAAGTGCCCTTTTGGGCACCAGAATTTTTTAATTCTTAGTGTGGATCAATATATGTTGTAACAAGGCACACTACACTGCCTTTCACTAATTCATGGAGCTAATATCATATTCATTATGATATCATGTTTTACTTTGCTAAGTTGGACAAGAAAATATTGACATCTCTTTATGCTACTGTGATGTGCTATGTAAAAGCAATTGAACAGTCATTTCTCGATTTTATTGGAATGCCTGCATAAGGTCTAGGATGCTAATATGTTTCTAGTGAGAGATTCATTTCTTCCCCATCAGAGGTATCCTTTTCCTGTTACTTTGGTAGAGATATTGCTGGCCAATACCATTTATTCATTTCGGAGTGTAGAATTGCTCCCTTTTTAAATTCGTAGCTTGCTTATACGCTATTATTGTTGAATATAGTGTGTATGTTTTAATTTGCCTTCAGGTTAAATCTTTTTTACCTCTATCTTGCAGGCCTTTGGTTGCACTAGCTTATCCTTTGTAAGTTGCTTGCCGTTTTTACTTTGTTGCTCAAAGTTCATTTGTTATTGAAGTTATTTGTTAATGGTAAACACAAATGTAATTCAGTGCTATTACATTTACAGGTATGCTTCAGTTAAGGCAATAGAAACCAAATCCCCTGTGGATGATCAACAATGGCTAACATATTGGGTGTTGTACTCGTTAATAACATTGTTCGAGCTTACATTCGCATCAATTATTCAGTGGTAAGTACTTCTATTATTTTGATATTCTTTTTATTGTCAAACCACTTAAATAGTAAATGTTAGGGTTCTTTAGTGCATTAGTTGGCGATAGATCCCTGAACTTTTGAACTAGTGGAATGTACATATCAGCATTAGGTCATTCACAATACAAAATATCCATATCCACGTTATTCTGCCAACCCTTAAGCAAGATTTTGGTTCTTTGTTTAGTTTGTACGATATAAGTACAGAATATTCCACTCCAGGGCAGATAGATTGCATGTGCCATTAATCAGGGATTCACACATTGATGATCAATCGATTACAAAAAACAAATTGTCACTGCAGAGATTATAATTCGATATCATGTTACATAGAACTAGCTAGCAATGCAATTTTACTTTGGAAGTGCTTTCCCTAAAAAACACTTTGCAAGTGTTTGACAGTTATATGGTTCTATCCACGTCCATGTTGTGTTATGAAGGGTTTAATACCGCTGGTCTTAGTTCCAGGGTTTGGAATAACACAGCTATGATGTTATTGCACATTTCGTTAGATGGTGATTATTCAACATAATGTTAAGGAAGAAAGTGTCGATCTGTTATTTTAACTGAACCTACTAACTCATTCTTACTCTGATCTCATAATTTTTTTTGTCTTAGCTTGTACAAATTTACTATTGGTCATCGTGGTACACTGACTTGGTAAAATTCATGGTCTTCCCATCTTTGATTTTTATAGGCTTCCTTTCTGGCCCTCTATGAAATTGATCTTTATTTGCTGGCTTGTCTTGCCATACTTCAATGGTGCAGCCTATGTGTACCAAAATTATGTGAGACCTCTGTTTGTAAGGAACCAGATGGTCAACATTTGGTATGTCCCTCAGAAAAAGGGCCTTTTCGGCAAATCAGATGACTTCCTCACGGCACTTGATAAGTTCATTGAAGAAAATGGGCTTGAAGCCCTGAAGAAACTGACAAACAAGGTACATGAACCTAAATGTAGTTACATATATGCCCACATTGCACTAAACAATTGTGTAAAATGCTGTACTTTGAATTTCACACTGCTCTGTGTGCTAGTCATATGATGACGTCACTTTTTATAGTTTAGTATGCTTACTTTGTTGTAAGGATAAATCTTGATGGTTATATTATCTATAATTCTAGTTCAGCTTTGCTAGTTAAGCAATGCTTTTTACCTCAAATTTGATTGGTTCGTTTGAACATTGCACTTATTGCTTCCGAATGTGTTAAAGTACAGAAAATTGCTCTTTCAAAATGGCAAGCTCGATGGTATTATTCTGATGCCTTGTATATGTATTGTAGGCTGGCAAGTCATCTAAACAGACTGGGAAATCGTCGAAAGATTCGAAATCATCAAAGGAGTTGAAAGAACCAAAGCCATCAAAAGATGCAAAACAGCCCAAGTCACCAAAAGATTCAAAAGACTCAAAGCCATCAAAGGATTCAAAGGAACAGAAGAAGGCACTGAAGGATTTGAAAGAACAGATGAAGGCACTGAGAGGTCCAAAAGAACTGAAAAAGGCGCTGAAAGATTCAAAAGAACTGGAGTCACTGAAAGATTCAGGTGAACCTAAACCAAAGAGCAAAAAGCACGTGACATTTGCCGAGGTGGAGCCCGAAAAGGAATTCAAGGTCTTCAACAGTGACTGGCATCCAACCTCCGATTATCATAGCACATATCCTGAGCATAATTCATGGAATAGCAGCTTTATGATATTTGAGGATGAAAATAGTTCCTGGAATTAGAGCCATCTAGGCTGGTAATCCCAAAACTCATCCCATCACCGCTGCATTTTACAGCTATAAGAATTTCGTGTTCTCTGATCATCGCATTTCCTGTACAGACCAAATGCGGCCCGGCATAGATTTTTGGTTCTTAGAAGCTGCATGGACCCATTTCATCAGGAAATGGAGCGCTCACCTGTTGCAGCTTGTCATCAGTCGATCTCTCAGACTTGTCGTCATGTAACATATTTGACCAATGTTCGTATACCAGTAGTACATGAGTTATGTAGTTATCTGCTATGTAGGCGGTGATTGGTGGTACGCTGAACTGGTGATGTTGTTTTGAAGTAGAGAACCTTATTGGCTGTTAGAATCGAGATGATATCAGTTATCAGTGCATCCAAAATCCTATCTGGTTATCTGGATGTATTTTTCTGTTGTTATTCCCAACATTTTCATTACCTTGAGTTAGAATCATGTGATTTAGGACTTGTTCATATTGGCTTCTGCTGATGGTTTTGGGCTACGGTTGATGAATAGTTGTCGTGATAGAAGTGGCAGATGAACATTAGTGTATTATGTAAAAAAAGATAGTGAAAACGAAAGACACTACAATATTCAGATCGTTATTTAACTTTCGAAATTGTGATATAATAAAACACAAATTACATTATAATATATAAAAATAAATAGTAGTAGCTGATAAAAACGATTTATAGAAGTCTGATGGTTCATATTGACTTTTATTTTTGAAAGTAGAAACTAGAATTAGAAGGCAATATAAACAAAACAGAAATCAAAAACAAAAATCAACAAAAATAGACCGTGGCGAGCATTGCCATTTTGTTCACAAAATCTTCCTGAGAATAGCCAACAGCTAATAGCCAAGGTTTGTTCGTACGTATAGCAGTGCTACCTTTTTTTAAAGGCCTGTTTGTAATATAGAATTTCCCAATGCGTCGCAATTATTTGGTAATCCCCTAGAAATTAGCGTAGTTTTTGTTTTTTTGAATTCGGAACTTTTTTGCGTAGATGCAAAACTGTGTACATGAAGCGATGCGATGTAGCGAATCTCGCCCGGCTTATCGGATGACTTCGGCTAAGCAACCCGGCCCGACCCGCTAACCCGCGAAGGCCTCGGCCTCGTCCCATCACCAAAGGTAGGGTTTCCTGGCGCCGCCGCCGTATAGAACCTCCTCCTCACTCCTCGCCTCCTCTCCTCGGGAAAGGAAGAAGAGCTTCACCAATCGGCGGCGGCGAGGCTGAGGCGGAGCTCCGACGATGGTCCACGTCAGCTTCTACCGCAACTGTACGTGCCCCCTATTCTCTTTGGTAGTAACTCGCGTATCAAAGATGGCGCTGTAGTTCTGTGAGTTCTTGGTTGGCTCCCTTTGCCTGTTGTACGATTTTACCTTGCGAACGGCGTGGCGAAAGATCTTTTGGATTCCTTTTGTCAGTGGATCAGTTTGCGCAACGCGGTGATAGATTCGCTTGTTGAGATGATCTGGATCAAGATTCGCCGTGCGTATGCCTCGATGGTCTGTTCCTGCTGTGGTTCTTAGTGTCGTTAATGTTAGATCCAGCGATTCTGTACGTGGGTCAGTTCGTGCGAAGGTGCTTAAAGTTTTGATCTTTACTCTCAGTCAAGGATGCTCGCAGTCATTCAAATATGTTGTCATGGCGTTAATGTTCGGCCTGCAACTCAAACCTGTGTGTTTTACATGTCAGTTTGTATGTAACAAATCAAGTTCAGCGTGTTACAAAATTAAGGAGTGTGCTAATCTGCGCTATTTTTTTTGTTTGCGTCGTGGTGGTGGTGGTGGTCGTACATTGAAATGGAATGTACATTGCTCTCTGGTAGCATTAATAATGTGCTTATTCAGGAGCCTGTTCCACATTGTTAAAGTTGATTGAAAAAATATTAGTAATTTTTTTGTTCTGATATAAACACACCCACCTTTCTGAAGTACCGTGGTGTGTATTTCGGGGTGTGCCACATTGAACACAGAACACCTCTAAGTGACCTTTGTTTCAGACATTTGGGGTACTAGACTGCTAGTAGATATTGAGTACTACAGATGGGTGTACCTTTATTGCCAATTGGTATCATGGGGTTTGACATGTTTGTTCTTTTATGCTACAATGCAAAATCTGATGTTGTTCAAGTTTTGCGCTGAAGACCGCATAGTATTAGCCTATTAGGTGTTCTCAATCCTCTTGGTTTAGGAACAAAAATAGTATAACTATGATAGGTGTTATTTATCAGTGTTCCTCTTAAGTACTTACATGTTTATGATGTCACCCAGTTTTATGGAATGAAACTATTCAGATCCATGCATGTGAACTTTGTTATGAAAACGTAGTACTATACTTGCTAAATGATGTATGTGTTATGCTAAAACTTGACTCTTGAGGTTCATCTTATAATATGTTAATGCTTATTGAAAATGGAAGACTCTGTTTATTAAGTATTATAAGCTCTTAACAAGTTGTAATGAATTATTTGAAATTTAGCCATAGAGGTGTAGTATTGATGTATTCTTAAACATTGTATAACAGTTCCAGCTGAGATCCTTGAACCATTGTACTTAAGTTGATAAATTCTGAACTTCTTTAGTATTAGGGCAAAGAATTTAGGGATGCTGTAGGAATGTACACTGAGAATTACATGAGATATGATCAAACATTATTTCTAGTAGTTTTTTTGGTCTTGATCTATTTAAGAAAATTGTTTTTACAGAACCACTTAGTTTTTCTTTTTGGTTATGTGGGGGTTGTTTTCTGTCTTATTTTGGGTGCGGGTGTAAGGGCAAGGGATCTCTGGGGCTATAAAGCTTCTTTCTTTGTTATTTTGTGGGTTTCTGAATAAGCAATTTTTATCTATAATGGCTTCTTTCTCCGTTATTTTGTGGAAATGAACATTTTTGTTTATAATGCTTTCTATTGCAGATGGTAAGACATTCAAGAAACCACGACGCCCTTATGAGAAGGAGCGTCTTGATGCAGAGCTGAAGCTGGTGGGTGAGTATGGACTGAGGTGCAAGAGGGAGCTGTGGCGGGTTCAGTATGCTTTGAGCCGGATTCGTAACAATGCAAGGCACCTGCTTACACTTGATGAGAAGAACCCTCGCCGCATCTTTGAAGGTGAGGCGCTGCTTCGCCGCATGAACCGCTATGGGCTCCTTGCTGATGGGCAGAACAAGCTTGATTATGTCCTGGCCCTTACTGTGGAGAACTTCCTTGCGAGGCGTCTTCAGACTCTTGTCTTCAAGGCTGGTATGGCAAAGTCCATCCACCATGCTCGTGTCCTGATCAGGCAACGCCACATCAGGTTTGTTTTTTAAATTCTCATTGTATATTTCTAATTTTGTTAAATCTAGCTAGCTCTAAATTTTATGTGTTGATTTGCATAGCTCAGTGTGGTCCTCTGTTGACTTCCAAGTATGCTGCTGTCTGAATTCTTGTAGTGTATTAGCAGTGTGTTCTGTCTGAGTTCCTGTTGTGTGTTACCAATGTGTACCTCTCGCTTAGTTCTCCGCTATGTTCCTTCATTTGTTTTCTTGATCTAGTAGTGTCTTAGTTAAATGTCCATTTCCGGTACCTTGTTGTTGGAGCTGCACAATGTATGCTATCTACCAATTGTTGGTTATAGTGTTGGTCGTGTTGGCTGCCCCTTGACTGAGTACGCAGAGGTGTAGATTCTTTTTCAATTGGGAAAATTAGCATTGCTTGAGCACTTGATATTCAAGCTGCTTCATAGTCTCATTTGGTAAGTGTTGGAACTGTGAGTCTAGTTTATGACATTAGATTAAACATTATACAACAGTCAACAGAACAATATTTGATGCTACAAGTATCCTCTGATGCCCCTTGAGTGGAACTGCGGAGGTGTTACTCTTTTCGTGCATGCATGTTACTTTTGGTTTGGGGTTTAGCTAGTGGAGTTTAGACTTCAAACATTTAAACAGCCAATTTGGTACACTCCATTTGATGTAGTTGGTGTCTAGTTACTGGCTGCAGCCTAATATTCAAGTGTTTTGTTAAGTCTCAGGCAGGTGATGAGAACACAGACAGTCTCATGATGGTCTCCTGAAAACTTACTGATGCAACAATGTTCTCTGATGCCCCCCCACTAAATCTCTGTTTAGAAGACTTGTCCAATGGTATTTGATACCATAGTGCAAACATGATAATACTATTCATAATATTTTATACTGTCAAATCAATATCTTTTCTAAAGGCCAATCATTAACTTTTGAAATCACTGTGCAGGGTCGGCAGGCAAATTGTAAACATCCCCTCGTTCATGGTGAGAGTTGAGTCTGAGAAGCACATTGACTTTTCACTGACAAGCCCGTTCGGTGGAGGTCCCCCTGGCAGGGTGAAGAGAAAGAACCAAAAGAAGGCAAGTGGGGGTGGTGGCGGTGGTGAGGAAGAAGATGAGGAATAAGAAGAGAAGGGCAACTAGTTGTTCCCCCATATGTAATCATCATAAGAAATTTATAATTTCTGCGCTATGAGTACTTAAGCCCGAGATCGGCAGCTTGCTGCCTGTGTTGTAGGGTTTCAGAATTTCAGCAGGGTTTCGTTCAGACGGTGGTTTATGTTATTTGGCATTATGTTACGCAGCTCAGGTTAAAATATGTTTGGAGATGTTGAATTCTGGTGTGCTTTTATATATGTTTTCCGTTTTTGACTTAAACGTTGCATGGATTTATCTTTAACGTTGCATGTTGATGCTTTTTTATGGATTTATCTTTAACTTTTGGTAATCCTGAATGAACCATTGTGCTTGAAGCCTTGAATTCCTGACAGACACCTGGTTGGTCCTGATATTGCTGTGTGCTGTTAGAAAGGGTGACATTACATGTTAACTTCAGGTTCAGACACCCAATGATGCAGCCCTGTTTATCACTTGCACATTTGCTAGCAAACAAAAGCCTTTCTTTTCAAGTGGCATATGATATTACTAGCCTCATAGGCGCGGCGTCACGCCGCGCCAGCCACCGTGTGTACCGAAATAAAAGGGGCGATAATTCGTGAGGGTTTTTTTTTAAAAAAACCGAGGGTGCATGTGTATTTTCGGAAAAGTCAAAGGTCTTTTTTGTAAAAAACCGAGGGCATATGTGTATTTTCGGAAAAGTCAAAGGTCTTTTTCGTAAAAAAGCGAGTACTTGTACGTAAGTAAATGAAGACCTGTATGTAATTTAGAAAACCGTGGGGGGCTATTCTGCAAAATGGAGGGGTTAAAAAAACTAGCAGGGACCTTTTTGCGATAACAAAGGACCTTTACATAATTTTAGGAAAATGTAGGGGTTTTTTTCGCAAAAAAGGCACCTGACCATACCGAAATTTGGCCGCCACACGTCGGCCGGAGCGCGCGCGGGTGACGTGGGAGCTCTCAGCGGCCGGGAACTCCGCGGGGAGTAATAGGGGTATGATTAGGCTGTCTCTTCCTTCCACTGTCCCTTATGATTGGTGGCTTGGGCGGCAAACTCAATTAGTTGTCTTAATGAAATTCGGTGATCATAACTCATTTTTAAGGCCTACGTATTGACAATGTAATCACGCTATGCATTTTGGTGAAATTATTGACACATGGTATGCTTGCTAGTGGTAGAGACTAACTTAATAGATTTGTAGTTTTCTTTTATATAGGAAAAACACATGTTCCTACATACAGTTATCTATCACACTGTTAAAAAGATGTTAAAAGAAAACTATATGCTCGCTCTAAAGGCTAGAAATTGTCACATTAATAAAAAAATAGAAAGATTTGCATCACTTACTTTGGTAAGTTCAGATTATAACTTTACAAATCAGTCAGAGGTAGGGGATGTACATATTGACTTTTGTTGATATTTTTTTTTGTCTAAAAATGAATAGTAGCAGCAGCTAAAAAAAATAGTTTTAAGAAGAAAGACGTGAGCGGTAAGAAAAGTGAGAAAGATACATGCGTGTGACAGGAGTGAGAGGAGTGGAAAGTGTGATGCACCCGTTACCCCCAGAGCTACCCCAGAGCAAGACGGTAGCAAGAGAAGTGAAGACAACGCTTCGAGAAGTCGATGTTCTTATTGTCTTTTGGTTTTTATAAATAGAAACTAATACAAACAAAACTATATATTTGAGTTGTAGTGTATAAGAATATATCGATATTTTCAACCATAAGCAACTCTATTTTCAAATAGATGAAAGATACAACTTGTACAGGCTGCTAGAGTGCACGACTGGGAGTAGATTACAGCATGGTATACACAGGATATTACTGCAAAGTGCGAAAGGCACAAGACGCCACCGATGTTTGCCAGTTGCCAACTTGTTGCAGCCAGTGTCAATGTTGCTGAAGCATATACCTTTTTCCAACAGGGAAAGTTCGGTGATCCTACTTGTTGTGATTCTCATAGCCAGTGGCGAAGCTAGAGCAAATAGGTGGGGGGTGCACAACTTCTGAAACGTGGTGGCGCAGTGGGCTTGTTGGGCTGCCGGCCTGGTGGGGGGTGCCTCGTCTTGGGCCATGCGGGGTGCCTATAGGGCCGAATTTTTCCAATCCTTAAGAAATTTTGGAAGTGAGGGGGGTGCCTGGGCACCCACGGGCCTCTATTGGGCTTCGCCCCTGCTCATAGCATGGCCGCCTCGCAATCGTCCGTTTTCCTCCCCCCCTCTTTTTTTTTCTTTCTTCTTTTTGATGGGACAGCATTGGAGAGACATGGTCTGTTCTTTTTCTCTGAAGCTGACGGTTTTTAGCTTTTGCTACAGTACCTAACTTTTAAACAGAGTATTTTCTTAAGATGGGGTCTACAAGTTGAACGATGTACACATTAAAAGCCCAACATTTGTACCAGCCAAAATTGCAAGTGAGTATCTCTCTCTATAATCTGTACCGTAAACAGCCAAAATTCAAAATTTTCAGTCAAAAGCTATAAGCCGCAGCCGTTGCCAAATAGGCCCACATGTACCTCTCACGGAACTCATGCCCATGTCGGCACCGTCTTTTTCTCCGCCAACTAACGTCGAGTGAGAATCATGTCTTTTGCAAATCTTTGAGGCTTTCTGTGTTCAATAATATAAACTAGGGCATATAAACCTCACCTTTGTAAATATTACCTAGAATTATCACCTGCTGGCCTGGACCAAATATTACCTACGATAGGCTGGCATCTTACAATTCTCTCTCAGTGATAATGGGTATAGGGCAATATGAAGCTATGGGCCAAATATGTAAGGAAGTAAGTCTAGTTTACAATTCTCAAATCATGCTCGAGTCTAGAAATCAACCCTTAACTTTAAAACTAGCCATTTGACAATTTCAAACTCTCAAAGCATGTCAAAATGCCTCCTTCACCCTAAACTACTCCGGATTTGACTGATATGGCACCTATGTGTCTGAGTTTCGTAGACGTGGATGCCACATGTATACTATTTCCCTTCTCTCTGTGAATCAGCTAATAAAATTTAAAATATAATGGGACCCACATGTCAGCCTATAGTGTCTTGCTTCTTTCCCAGTTTCCTCCCCTCTCATCCTCTCTCACTCCTCTCTCCATGGACCTTTGTAACATCTAAAAAATTTGGAAGCTTGAAAATATAAAAATTTTAAAACTTTTTGATGCATTTTGATGTTACTTGAATTTTTTTGTTTTTATCTGAGAAAATTGATTAGAGTTTGTGCTTGAAACAATACAATTAATAAAAATAAATAAAATTAAAATCTAGGATTAAAAGATACATAATAAATAGCAATAATAATAATAACAATACAGAATAGAAACAAATTAAATCTAGGGTAAGTTCCCTAAAAATCGAAAGCAACAAGAAGAATAAAATTCAAATTCGGAACTCAAACTCAAAACCAAAACCAAAATCAAAATTCAAATAAAAAGAAAACAAAATAAAAAATACAATCGGGCTTGGCCCATTTCCTTTCTTTTCCCTCTCGGCCTACCATGGCCCAGCTCCCCTCTTCTTCCTTTCTTTCTTTCTCTGGCCCAGCCTAGCAGCCGCTACCCTTCTTCTTTCTTCCTTCTTTCCTTGCTTCTCTCGCCCCAGCCATGTCGCCCTGACCTCGCCTTGGCACCGTGTCACCCATGTGAGCACATGTACCACATCCATGCCACGCCGCACCCTCATCACATCACACACACCCGCGTGCCCAAGCCTCGCACTGACGCCTAGTTGCTGCGCATAGCAACTGCTCACGTTTTCCCATCCGTTTGGTCGCCAACTGAGTAAGGACTCGTGAGCTCTCCCTGACAATTCAAGCCTTGGCCAACATGGCACTATGATAGCCATCACCTCCTCCATCTCCCTCATCCACTCTCCCCTCCATCCTCGTCCTCCCCGCGCCAAATCGAGCCCGAAAACACACCATTCCCGCGCTGACCGTCGCCTTTGTCTCACCATTCTAGCCAATCCTGCGATCCTCTCTCTAAACTCCTCACATTAAAAGATGCTCTCAACCATGACCTTCATCTCCCTCACCCAATTTGGTAGTTCATTCATAGGATCTAGCCGATGCCATCATCGTCCACAGGTCCAATCAAATCCACCGCTGCACCGTCCTCCCATCTCCGGTGAGCCTCTCTGATTTATCTCTCTGAGAGCACCTCCACGTCACCCTCAATTTGGGCTCTCCCTTGCCCCAGTTCACCTCCACCATGAGCCTTGTTGCGCCACCTCTATCTCTCGTCGCCAGCCCTCCATGGCTCATCCCTGCCATCGTTGATAACTCCGATAAGCTCCCCTCCATCCCCTTATACTCATGCCCCCCTAATTGTGCCCCTATCTCTCCTGGCCACCACCGCTCCCCTTTCCTCCCTTGCTTCGGTCGCCATACGCAATCGCTGGCTCACCTCGACGCCATCCGAGCCACGACACTGCCTCCCCTGGCTCCTTTACTCCTTGGTTCCATTTTTGTGGTCATCGTTGACTTGCCATAGTCGTCTCACTACCTCCCAGTTTCGGCCCTGTAGTGCCCCCTCTGTCTGTGTTCTCTCTCTATCTGTCTCTCTATGTATATGCCTAGTGGGCCCAAGCACTATTTATGGCCCCACCTATCATTGTCTATTTCTATTTTTTAGTTAGAAAATAATTAAGGGAAATCAAATTATTTAAGGATAATTCAAATAAAATATAATGAAATACAACTTAATTATAAATAAAAATAAGGATAAAATTAATTATGGAATTAGAATGATAATTTATGTAAATTAAAAATAATTGAAAAGTTAATCTTGATTAAGTTGCATGTTAGTAAGGTTTAGCAAATTGATTAATGGCTACAAGTAATTAGTATATGATTAAGCCATGTAAATAGTAATTATTTATATATTTCAAAACTCAGGATGCCCCTTTTGTAAATAATGACTAATTAATTAAGTTAATTAACATAAATAATATGTCACTAGTATTTGACTAGAAATACAGGGTTAAGTAGGGATTACCTTGAAATGTAATTAGGTGCTAATCATAGCTAGTCAATGTCCTTAATATTTATTTTAGAAATTCAAATATTAATTGAGGACACTATTAAAATATAATTATGATAATAAAAGTTATTAGCATGTCAGTAGTACTTAATTTTAAATACAAATTTAATTATAAATGATATTAGAATATAATTGTGTATATGGAGCCCTAGGCTAGGAATGATGCTTTTGCAACGTATATTAAGGTAATATGTGTATAACAAGCTAGGCTCCATTTAATTCGAAGCACAGCTTTAATAGCGAGCTCTATTAAGATATAACTCCATTACAATATACTTAATTGTCCCAGTAACCCATGAATCATGGCCATTAATAATAATTTTGCTAAAATACAATTTGATGAACTATATAGTAGTAGGGTTGATTAATTAGACTTCAATTAAAATAATGTGCCCACATAATAGTAGGCCATAGTCTTGAGGAATAGTAGTATCCATGCTAACATAAGAGTTGTATTTTGTCCAAATGCTTGTGAACCCTAGTTTACGAATAATTAACTATAATAAAAAAATGTAAAACCAGTAAGACTTATAATTGGATCGCATTAGGGTTGGAAGACCAAGCTAATTTTTTTATGGTGGACCTACATTGATTGTTAATGAGCTAAGATAATTATCTAAGGGAAGATTTTATCTGGTAATCGACCCAAGACCATTATTTGTGAATAATAAATGAAAGAATAAGTCTAATATGCTATAATAAACTCATGACCAATAGGACCCACATAAGTTGATGTTTAAACTAAATTATTAAATAGAAATTGTCCCCCTAGGCCTTTTTGGTAAATTGTTGATAAAATGTAACCAAGTTGAGAATTAAATTAAGGATGAGTCAAAGGACAAATGACCATATCTATCTTTCTAACTTATTGAACTGAGAATTCCCAGGAAGTATATTCGGGACAATGTTCCGCCTTCACCCTCCTTTATTCATATTTCCTCCTTTGGCAAAAATCTCCCGACATCTGGTTATCCATTACCGAACTCCGTTTAAACCAATCCTTTCATCCTATATTCATTTAAAATTAGAGTCCACATGCTGGTATCAAATATTTCAATGTTCACTTGAGTTGATTTGAGTTCTTTCGAATTTATTCGGATGCCATTGGATTTATTTGGATTCAGTTGTTTTCAACGTAATTAGAATTTGGAGTTTCAAAGAAGCAATAGTTCGAGCAAGATCTAGATAAAGACAAAGACCAAGACTTTGAGCAAGAGCAAGGCATGCAGTAAATTGAACAAGTTAAGTCATCACTTTGATTATATTACACCTATCTTTTTGAATGTAGATTATTTTACTTTAAGTTATCAAATTGCATGCTTAACTTTGATTATATTATCTTTAGCTCTTAGTTAATGTTGTATCATTATTCGCTTATTACACCCTACTACTTAGCTTCAGACATAAATCCTTATCATTCTAGACTTAATGGTATACATACTAGTTAATAAATTTGTATCTAAGTACCATGCTTAGCTTAGCTTAGATACATGTGGGTGTTAAGTTGCCCCGACATCATTTTCAAATATGAAAACTTGGTTTGGGTAGCCATTGGATGGAAATGGCTGATATGTTGAAATGGAAAAGGTAATTTTTGGAAACCGAAACTCTAAACTTGCTTCATACCTAGGCAGATGGTAAGTTAGGCTGGTGCAGATAAGAGCATGAGAGCTTGGTATATGATAGAACTGCGCAGGTAAGCTTAAAGACTGAATCTTATGATGACCTACTAAGGTAAAATAGGGTAACCACAAGTTATAATGGGTGTTTTCTGCCAATTAATTTGCATCAACCCAGTGATGGTTACGCCATCCGATGGAACATGGGCAAGAGAACCGGTCGGAGGCCTTGACGTGCGGTGCAAGAGAGGACTTCCAGAGTGGCGGATAGAACCCTATGGCGGTGGAAACCTTAGCGGATGTAGCCACATTGGGAGGTTGCATTGTAAAGACCTTGTGATGATCTTATTGATTTGCATGGCATGGCTAATGAAATATGTGGAATATAATGAGTTGAACATCTCTTGTGGGTAAAGTGTGTGACCTCTGCAGAGTGAAAACTATTCAACAGTCATGCCCATAGTTATGGGCGAGCATGTGAACTTACTCGAGTTAGTGTCTATTTTATAAAAATCAATTGTGGTGGGATGAAAATCATGAAGGGTGAATAGAACCCTGAGTTTGATTTCCCCTGGGTGGATATAACCCAGTGAATATAATGGGTAGATAGAACCTTGATAGCAAAAATAGCATATGGTAGATGTAACCATGCTTTGTAACATGTGAATGGAACCTGCACTATGATTATTATTGTATACTCTTACACTCTTTAAAAATCTATGTATTCTATTTCAAACGTGGCTTTTGGCAAATAAAAGAACATCAAGCCTCTATTTGTTTAGCCTTGCATATATATTATAATTGCATTATGTGCGATAGCTTGCTAAGTACCTTTATATTTACTATTGCTCAATTACTATTATCCAGTAAGTAAGAAGAAAAAAGAAAAGTCATGTAGTCGTCTCAAGGCATTAACAAGATTGGAAGATGAAGAGGCTAAGAACTAGGCTGCGAACCCTAGTTGATTGCTTATGGGTATATCTTGGGGGTCCCACTTGTGTGTTATTTCCGTTTTCGCTACTACTCTTTAAAGGTTTTGGCTTGATTGGCCCATATGTAAGTCGAGGACCAGTAGGTCTATTTATGTATTGTCCACTACTATTGTATTAGTTTTGCTTTTGCAAGATATATGTTTGATGTTCAGTAATGTATCTATATGTATAATCTACTAATCTAGAAAATAGTACACAGAATAATACAGTAGAAGCACAGAGGATTCTAGATTGCAAATATAGGGTCTGACAACCTTTTTGGTGGCACCCTTCCAATTTCTTCCTCATGTTTCTCCACCATAGCATGCAGCGACGGCAGCGGCAAGGACACGTGAGCAGATTGTTGTGGCGACGTGCTTGCAGGTGACAATGGCTACACACATGTGTACAGGAGTCCCTTCTCTCTCCCATATCTACTCTTTACCCTAACCCAAATGGAACACATCAATGCAAAAAGGAATCCAATTGCATTTAACTAATTATGAATGGTTGAAATCGCATCAATTATTCAACTTTATTTGTGTCCATTCGTTCTCAAAATTCCTAGTCACCTGAGCTTGCTTGTTCCAGTCCATCATCCTACTAGTCAAGATCTAGCAGTAAAGGCCCACTACAGGATGTAGCAGCTAGCTGCAATAATGGCAGCAAGCAGTCCTCCTTTGAAGTACTATTGATTCAACATTACTCACGCCTCTAGGTGTCTTGGCCCTTTAATATTCTGAAAATAAGCCTCGAGGACCTATGTGTAATTAAAGAAAAAGGGATACTGAAAATGGGGTGATCGGAAATTTTAGTGGGGAGTTATTTTCCTGGAACAAGTCATACAGGAGGGATTGGAGATCGAGCCAATCTCGTGCTGTAATAAAAGGGAACGTGGGAGAGAGGAGGATCTAAACCCTAGCCATCCTAGCTTTTCATTTTCTTCTTCTTTTTTAGTGCCATTTGGCCCTCTACCATCACTGCATGCCTTCACTAGAAATTCCATCGCTACATGCCAGTACCACCCAATCCATCACTAGCAGCACGTGTACGCCTCACTGCTCACCACACAATAGAATATCAATGCCTGTCATCGGCGCCAACTACATTGCCTGTGTGTTTGCCAACATGTGTATGAGATAGTGCTACCACGCGCCATGCAAGAGAGCTGCTTTCCTTCACCAACGCCAGCCGCTTGGCCGACAACATTGCTAGCACTCACGTTTTGCCCACACCTTGCCACATTTCAACCGACTACACCACCTACAGAGTTGTCACCTACCGCCATCGCCTTTCATCGCCTGTGCACAAGCCAGCGTGCCAAGTGCTCTCACCCACACGCTGTGCTCCATTGCCCGCACGAGCCACACACCCGTCTGATACTTCACTAGCGTTGCATGCTGAGCGCTCACTTGTGTGCATACCCAATGACACCACATGCCAGCCTTCCATCGGCCATTGCTAGAGCTCGCCCACATGCCCACGTTGCTGCACGCGAGTGCTGGTACACCACCTCGCTTGTTGTAGTGCACAACCAAGGGGAAAAATCAAGGAGGAAGAGAAAACAGTAGCGGTAAGGGAAAATTCCATGAGTAAAAATGGGAGGAAAAGAAGAGCGGTAGGGCAAAATCTAGATGGGAGAAGGGGAGAAAAAGTGAGGAAGAGATCGTGATCATGGCATACTTCACTTGGGTAACAATCTAAATGTTTCCCTCTATTTTGCTAATTTAATTAGAGATTGGAGTCAGATTAGAGAAGGAAGTAGCAAGTGTTCATTAGGGAATCAACTAGTAAATTAGTTTGTCTGCGGTAATTTCCTACTGGGATTTCGTGTACTGTATAGGCATAATTTGATATGTCATCTACTGAAAAAATTATAGAGAATTTTGGTATGTTTATGTAGAATATTCAATCGTGTCGATTGGATGGTTAAATTTTTGAGTTATGATTTTTATAAGCTTGTTGTCTAGGGAATTGTAGTCAATTAGCAGCACTAGAATAAATAGTAGATTAAAATTAGTAAATGGAGTAATTAAGGTATTTGGTCTATATGAAAATGTAGGTAATTTCTTAAGGATTCCAAAAAAAATCCAAGAACATGAATTTTGGTTGAGTAGAATAGAAATTATGAATTTTAGAAGACTGTTGTCTAGAATTGGTTGCTGCTGGATGCAGTCATAAAAAATTATTATTTTAACTGATTATATGGTATAACTAAATTTTTGGCATAACTAGAAAGAGGTAGAAAACTTTTTGTAGTTTTGGAAAATACCATGGTTAACTATATTTGTATGAGTAGATTAATTGATATAAAAATATTAAGTCTGTTGCCTAGAGGATGATAGATGTATCTTCTGGGTTAAAATGGGGTTTTAGATGATTTCATCTAGGTATGTGGCCAACTAAAAAGTTATAGAAAAATTTGTGTAGGTTTTAGAACTAATATGGTTTGCTAGAATATGATTTGTGAGCCAAAAGTTATATTACTTTTAGTACCGGGACAGCAGGGGTGATTGTCCGGTAAAAGGGAAGATTATATATTTGGGGATCATGTAGGAGCTTTATTGTTTAATTAATGTCTTGTACTACTGTGTCTTGCATTGAGTTTAGGCATTTACTGTAGTCGAAGTAACTTCGGGGTTGGTATTATCCTCTAATCAACCCCGGTCATCTCAACTAGAAAGACAAGTGTATGGTAAAATGGTGGTGTTTGAAAATGTTATTTGGTTGAATAAATACTTGTCATGGTTATGCATATGATTATACCTGTTTATATTTCTTGTATGCTTATGATAAATTGATGATGATGATAACTATGGAAGAATAATGATTATATCAACTGCTAATGATGAAAGACAATAATCATTACATTGTATGTTAAGAATTCATGATAAAAAGGTGTGACCCATAAGAGTGGGATGAAGTCCCTATGTGTAAAATATGAGCAATGAGGTCCTTGTATGAAAAAGGACGGGCAATTGGTTCGAACACGAAAGAGTGCGGGCATAAGTGAACACTGCGGGTGTTACATTCTGCTATACCAGTATAAGCAAAAGATGAGTTAAGACATGTACATGATCATTGCATTATATTCATAAAAATAGAAATGAGATAATGAGATATGTGTGAAACTTGATGATAATGAATATGTTAAATTGAAGTGATGGTGAATGGATATGAATTGGACTCATTTATTATTATATTGTATACTTACTAAATCGTGGACTCACCCTTACTTTATTGTTGTTTCAGGTGAACGTTGAAGGCGACATGTATGGGTTGAAGTAGAATATATGATCTTGCACTTTTGTAGTTCTTCACTCTACCTAGCGATCTATCACTTATTGTCATAAATAATTTAGTACTATCCATACAAATATTAGTTGATAAATGATTTTTCTTAGCTCTTTATAGTTCATAATGTTGCTACTTGCTGTGTTCATTGGTTTAGAATTATAATTGGTTCATCTTAGTGATTATTTGGGTCATCTTAAGTTCAATTTGTTGATTACTATGTTGCTGAAATTTTCGTTTATGATTACATTGTATGATTATTTTTGAAGTCTAGTTGTTGATAATGTGTAGTTATTGATTAAATTTGGTAGTGGTAATAATTATGGGTGATATTCTAGTCTTTTGTTAAGTTGAAGTGTTACAAGCCCCACCACTGGCACCCTACAAAAGCAGAGCAAATCAAGCGGCAGCTGGCAACCAGTGGAAGTGGAGGCGGCGGCATTGTTGTTGAGTGGAAGAGAGAGGTGAAGATGTGATGTGGCTAAGGACATGGCATGGAGTGAGAGAAAATATAAAATATTTTATTTATGGACTCATCGTATACCATACCAGCATATATGCCACATCAGCCTAAATCATAGCGGTTTAGGGTGAGGAACATGTTTTGTACTAGTTTTGAGAGATCAATGGTGTCAAATGTCCTGTTTTATAGTTGATGGTAGATTTTTGAATTCTGGCAAAAGTTAAAAGGGGGTAAAATGGACTTATTGCAACACATAATATGAGGTATGGCAAGAATGTCACATTTTTAAGGGGTCACAGAGCCGTAAGTCACAAATCTCCAAATGTTAAACACTGGAAATTATGTTCTAGGATGCTAGATGGAAACAAGGAATATCAAGTTTGGAAGATCTTTCACAAGTAGTTCTTAAATAGGTGAAGTAGGCTGGAGGAATTGGATCGTGCCAAAAACCCAACAAAGGCAAGACGGTGTGGCATTTAAAGGGATCATGCCCCGCTTGTTTTGGATTCATCTTCTAACTTCTAGTTCACTATTCCTTAATTTCATCTTTTTTCTAACTTTTGGCTTTTTTGGGATTTTTTTTGTCTTTTCTTTTTTGTATTCGTTTGCATTGTCTGTGCTGGGCTAACCTATTTTTTCTATTTTAAATTTTTTTTAATTTTAATTACATCAAAAGCCACCAATAGCTACTGTGCAAAATAAGCTAGCTACAGTATAAAATATGCTATAAAATAGCTTATTTCAATCAAACGGAGCACACATAAGATTTATGCGTAGGCATTCAAATGCAACCTTCTAGCAGAAAGTAGCCGGAGGAAGAATAAACTCTTAACAATTAAGTGATGATGATAAGATAACATTAACATCACTTAACTTTGCTAGGTACATAGTACAAAGTTACAACCTACGAAGACCAAGAACTATTGGATAGGTTCTTTTGGGTTATGACTTATAGTTTAAATTTTTGAATTCTGGCTGTTCGCGAAAGGCAGTACACAGAGAAAAATAGTCGTATGTGATTTTGGCTGGTACAACTGAATTCAGTACACTTTTTACTATAATATTTCTATTAACCTCATTTTGAAACAAAGCACTGTATAAACACTAATAACTATAGCATAAATCATAAATCACATATTATAAATGAAAAAGAACTTAGCCATTAAAAGGAGGGAAAAAGGGCACTACAGTCTTCAGAGACCAAGGGACACCTGCATAAGTAGACTTTTTTGTACGGATATTCCATTTTTTATTTGAAATTACATAAATATATCCGCGGGAATTTTTTTTTACAAAAATAGTCTCCAGTCGCCTAATAGTTCGGCGACTGGAGCCTTTCGCCCAACCAGCCCGCGAAATAATATCTGTCACCGCACGCTGGAGCGATTTCATCCAGTCGCTCTTACGATTAGGCGACTTACATGCAGCCGCCATTCCATTAGGCGACTGCATGACTCCCCGTGATTTTTGTGAAATTTGTAGTTTTAAACTGGTAAAAAATATGGTTTAGTTGTAATAAAAGTTTATGTTATTGTATATTGTAGGCGCGTGAAAATTTTTAGAAACTTTTTTTTATTAAAGATTAACTGGAGAACGATCGATACATACACTGTTAAGTGACATACGATGATAATTCAGTGTGCGGAGAACCGGTATGTAAATTTTTTAGATAATTTGATATATGAATGATTGAATGCGAAAAGAAAAGATGATAGACTTGTTTGAATAAAAATAAACTTCATAATATAATTGTGAGTAACATGCCGCGTATTTTTTCATTACATGCATAACCTCACTCGCCACCCTGGTATGCCCCGTCACCGCGCCCGCGTCCTCCCATACGGCCCCGCTTGGCCCTCCTCCAGTGCAACGGGTTACGGGGCTCCGAAAAAGTAAAACGAGCAGGAGGGTGTCTATCCCGCCCCTGCGCTGGTGGAGTCATTGCACTTCGGTTGTGTGCCCTCCGCACCGGGAGGGCATCGCGAGAGAACCTCCGGTGCTGCGTCGGAGAACTGCCCAGGCCACTCCGCAAAAAACTGGTCCACATCGTCCTGGGCCGGGGAGACGCCAAGCTGCTGGTAAGTACCTGCAATAGTAATATCGTTAGTTCGTTGCATGTCGTTTTGGGATAAAAACGAGATCGGACGATGCGTACCCGTAGCTGGCGCCATCGAGGTAGGAGGAGGGGCGTGCACCCCCTGCGTGTGGAAGCCGGGGATGTGCGGAGGATGCGTGAAGTGAGGTGGTGTAGGAGGCCGTGCCCAGGCTGAACCCCCTGGCTGCTCCGGGTGAGGTGGTGGAGGACGTGTCCACGTACTACCTCCGGACCCATGTCGTCTAGCACAGGTCGTCCGAGGCTGAAGCGCTCGAACGACCACAACTGTAGCAGCAGGGGACAGCCCGTGAGGATCGAGTTCTCCTTGATCCTCGTGCATGCATCGCACAGGGCGCGGTACGTTGCGGCAAGTACGGCCGATCCCCAGCTGACCTGGGGGGCTCGTCGTCAGCGATCGCCCTCGCATAAGCGATAAGGCGCGCATCCACCGAGTTGCCGTGACTGGTGGTGAAAAGCACCCAACCAAATAGCCACAGCACGTACGCCTCCAAGTGGCGCGACACCTGATAATCATCTGCCTGCGGATCCATGCGCTCTACCTGAATGCATACAAGTTGTTATTAGTACGTAATGCCACAAATAAGAGTTTCGAAGATACGATCGATTGTAAATACCACGTACCCGGTACTGTGTGAGCCACCTCAGCGTCGGCCCATGGGTCTGATCCTCCTTGAAGAGGTGGTGCTGATCGGCCGGTGGAACGACCCCTTGGAATCTGCCGAGCAGGTCAGCGCGCCAGTCGGCCGGGGCCTCCGGTAGGAAGGCAGCGCCTCCCGCGATCGGAAGGCCAAGGAGCAGGGACACATCCTGCAGGGTCGGCGTCATCTCCCCGAATGGGAGGTGGAATGTGTGCGTCTCTGGCCGCCAACGGTCCACCAAAGCTGTCAGCAGGGAACGGTCGAACGGGAAGCGTCGTGATCGATCCCCGCCCGCCTCGTGATCCTCCTCCGTGGCCTGCACCATCCGGGCAATAGGGAGTAGCCCGACATCCCGCAGCCTGCAAACAAAGTGAAGGTCAGCACGGAACGTTCTTACGGTCGCACTAAACACTGACGTAATGCAAACCTGGCAGTCCAACGAGGGTCGAGTCCCCAGGCTACGCGAGGTATGCGTGTCCGGACCACTCCCAGCTCAGTCGGCTCCGTGCTCCCCGGTGGCGGCACACGACGGGAAGCGCGATGAGTGCGGTCCACGTGCTCATCCAACGGCAGCATCGCCACTCTGAGTCACGCCCAAAGACGAGTCATACCTGCAAAATTTGTACAATAATTTCAACATTAAATTTTGTAAATCTAAATTTCTACACTAAATTTTCTACATCTAAATTTGTACACTAAATTTTCTACATCTAAATTTCTACACTACATTTTCTACATTAATACATAAAAAATTTCTAAACTAAATTTTCTAAACTAATAAACTAAATTTCTAAACTAAATTTTCTAAACTTAATTTCTAAACTAATTTTCTAAACTTAATTTCTAAACTAAATTTGCTAAACTTTTTCTAAATTCTCTACATCTAAATTTGTACACTAAATTTTCTACATCTAAATTTGTACACTACATTTTCTACATTAATACATAAAAAAATTTCTAAACTAAATTTCTAAACTAAATTTTCTAAATAAATTTTCTAAACTAAATTGCTAAACTAAATTTTCTAAACTAAATTTTCTAAACTTAATTTTGTAAACTAAATTTTCTAAACTAAATTTTCTAAACGAAATTTCTAAACTAATTTTGTAAACTAAATTTCTAACAATAAGAAAAATACCTGGAAATCACGCTTTCCCTCTCTTCTCCTCCTCTCCCTCTCCTTCCCCCTTCTCTTCTTTCCCTTCTTCCCCTTCTTCCTCTCTTCTTCTCCTCTCCTTCCTCTCGCGCGGTCGAACGAATGAAAACAGTGAATGCCGAAGGAATGCGGCCGGCGGCCGAGTGTGGTGCTTTATATCACCTCCAGTCGCCTAGCGGTTCGGTTCGGCGACTGCATTTCAGTCGCCCAACGGTTCGGCGACTGAATTGTAGTCGCCCAACGGTGGGGCGACTACAATTAATCGCTGAACGGTTGGTAGATTTATTAAATGTCACGGGTTGGTTGGGCGAAAGGCTCCAGTCGCCGAACCATTAGGCGACTGGAGCCTATTTTTGTAAAAACATTTCTCGCGGGTATATTTATGTAATTTTGAATAAAAAATGAAATATCCGTACAAAAATTCTGAATAAGTAGTAGAGTATACGCCGTGCACTTCACAAGTTTACATGCAAATTGAGCACCCTATTATGGACCACAGGTGAGGGAGCTGCAAAAGTGCCATGATGTTGCCAACTTGTCATTGGTGCCAATGCAAGAGCACCATTTTCCCAACAGGTAATGTTCGGTACCTCTGTCATCTGATTTTTGGACACGACAGCACCATCAAAATAGTAACTCCCACAAAAATTTACATGTGTCCATCTGTCACGGGCGCCGAATACAGTTTATGGTATTCTTTATATAACTAATATTGTTTATGATACTGTTTACGTACATAAACAGTACCATATACTGTAGCAGCATATATGACAGACTTAGATTGATTAGATAGAGATAAAAAAATAATTAGTTTCCTTATTAGATAGTATCTTATAGATATATTCTATTTATTAAAATTAGATTTTCTTATAAATAAAGATTATTTCTTAGAGGTCAAGTTGAGTTATATCTATAAAAGGGACAATATGTATCTATTATCATCAAGCAATAAATAATGAAGTATTCCTAAGTTTCCAATTCTTATCTCTGGTCTCTCCTTAGACCAACTACTCTAGATCTATTTTTCTCCCCCAATCGGTGCCCTCTTTTGCGTAGCGCTGTTCTACCTTAAATCATTATTGTCCGACCTCTCTTCAACGGATGTTTATCTCATTATGACCTAAGGTTCATAGCAATTGGTATCATAATTATTCGCTAAATTGGGTTTACCAAGGGTTGCAACTATGGCCGTCAATATAGCTCGAGGATGAGCTGTCACCGAATGGGGGAGAAGTTGTCACTCGCTAAACGCTGTTCATAGTACTGTTCGCGCGACCAAATTACTGTTCACGCACGTGAACATTACCTTGTAATATAGCAACACGTATGACAGGCTTAGATTGATTAGGATAGAGATAAGAATAGTTAGTTTCCTTATTAGATGGGTTTACTACTTTATAGATATGTTCTATTTATTAGAGATATGTTTCCTTAAAAATAGATATTATTTTCAAAGGTCAAATCGAGTTATCTCTATAAAAGTGTCAGCATGTATTCATTATCACCAAACAATAAATAATGAAGTATTTCTAAGTCTCTGATTACGAGCTCCAACCACTCCCTAGATTCGTTGCTCTAGATACATTCCTCTCCCTCAATCAGCGTTCTCTTTCGTCTAACACCGTTCTATCTTAAGTCGTCGTCATCCAAACTCTCTTCTTCAACAGAAGTTAATGTGCATGACACCATCGGCATCGCCTTTCGCCTCGACCAGCAAATGGCAAGTGAAGAAATCTATAGCGCCAAGATGGGCCTGTGGCGCATTCACTTGCAAATGGTTCAATTGGAACTGACATGTTCTGTAATGCTTTTGTCTTCTCAAGAACTAGACTAAACTAGTGCGACGTCCACATAAAACAATTCACATGTCCTTCAGCTCGCTGAGTTGCATCTAATGTGGGTTGTGACCTGTGTAAATTGACAGGGGAAAGCACATCATTGGACTTCATGCCAACAAAATATAGACACATCATGACCATAAAGCAGTGACATTAGCAACTTTATGCTCCAAAGTAGGTGCGTATCAAGAACAATATAGGGCAGGACAAATTCCTTAGCAATAACTTTATGCTCCCAGCTTGCTTTGGAGGGAATTTAAAGAAATGCCAAATGGCTGAGTTACATCATAGCAACTGTAACTAAAATGGCTTTCAAATAAGTAAACGAGAAGCTTTTACACACGGTTCGATCTTCCCGTATAGATTATTCGTAGTGAATTTGATCCTTACTAACGGAACCTTCATCATCATGTCGCCACCAAGGCAGATGCAGCTAATGGAGTGGTTCCGTTGGAGATTCCACCAAACTCGAATCCTGCAGCGCATATGAAGGGATTGATGATTCTCTGGCTTAAACTATTATTGAAATAATTCAACGGCATATAATTAAAAGATCATATCCATCACAAAATTTGGGGAAGAATTTGATTCTTTTTTCAGAGGCTTGTCGCACTTGTGAGTAACACCATTTGTTTGATTGCTCATCCATTCTGCTTCTGCTTCTGCTTTTCTTGGTTCTCCAGGTGAAGCACTCAGGGAAAGTCTTCCAGCACAATTCCATATGCTTGTTCCCTGCTTTACTTTGTTCTCCACTGAAATTATCCATAGTAAAGAATGCACTTCCCTCTTCATGAACGAAAAGATCAAATCAGTGGTATATTGCCCCAATCCAAGAACACAAGCATCAACTTGACATTCCAGAAGTTGCTTTGGGGGTTGAACTGACCGACGAAAACCCACCACTTCGTAAATACTGTGTTCAAACAATGGGAGACAGATATTGTAGTGGTATACTGTGTTCAAACAATGGGAGACAGATATTGTAGTGGTGCTATTTGATGTCAAACCAAAAGATACTGCAACAGCATATATACCAAAAACAACTGCAAATTATGTTATGAGGCATCAAAAGGAGCAAACATGTCATTAGATTCAAGTGTCAACAAATTGGCAATATCTAATTGTCCATGGCTCCAATAAAAAACTAAAACTCCAATATGGTAGCTTGACCTATATTTCAACAGAAAGTTTCTGTTGAAGTAAGTAATGCTTGCTGGGTTTGCAAAATGCATACTAAATGCTGATACAAAGAAACTTCTATAATGTCAGGTAAATTGTACCAGACCAGTGTGTTCTTCTGCAAAATATCAAAATACAAATGGATCCAATGCAATTCTCTGAATACTTGTATAAAATAGCTTAACCGTTCATGATTAAAAAAGAAGGAAATTTCGTTACTTTCTAGAATATCTAGAAAGGGCATTTGGGATTTAAAGCCACAAAGCACAGGTAGCAACGGAAGTGAATAAAATCTATTGAATATCATCATAACATATAGGTAGTCATCCATAAGTACAATATGCTTTAATGCTTAGCTGCAAATTTCTACATATAGGGATACACAAATTTGAGCTACACAATCGAACTTGAGCCAACAAGGAATCATCATCCAAAGCAAATGCTAGTGTCACACCCAAACTCATAGATAAACATGCAAATAGAATTACATATAGTTGATCCAAGCTTTATTCTGAATTCATGTGCTTTGAATAACCAAGAATTTTACATTGTTTGATATCAAAATATTTCTTGCACTACTGAGTACTGACAGAATAAAAATGCTACTACATAAAATGTCCTAAAATCCTTTCTACTACAGGAGTTAACATGACGAACTGTACTTCAAATCATTTGAACCATATTTTGAATTAATTTGTTTTGAATAATCAAGTCATTTTTAATTCCATGAGACAAAACACTTCCAGAAAATTTTCACAACAAAATAAATAGCCAAAAACCTAATTTACATTTCTGGATAATGAAAAAAATAGTTCACATGACAAAAAAATGAAACTAAAACCCAAAACTCATGAAAATGGCTTACATTTTGCTCCTGAGTTCCTGACCTGATAACACAATACTGTCATTAAGTCGTATAGATATTAATATTCCAAATCAGGCATATTCAAATAACCTAATAAAGGAATTTGCATAGTTTCTGAATCGCGAAAGTTTTAATAATGACTCTTGACATGATGAACAGGAGTTCAAATGTAATGATGCACCATTGTGATATTCATTGAGCAGTACTTGTTGACTGGAAATGTATTACACCTTGCTCACAACAGTTACTAGAAATGCCTAAAGGAACCCACACAATTATCAATTAAATATCACAGATTCATAATTCAAGACAGCTTTAACATCTTGAAGTTCATGCATGTCACTAACCCATCAAATGGTTAAATATCAACTAAATTTGGTTAAATAATGTAATAGCAGTTAATTTCCATGCAACCATCATCAAACAATGTCTGCTAACCGTCTAGAGGGGCAACAGGAATTGTCAAGTTGTCAACATGGAGGATGGCAGAAGTGTTTGATGGTAGCACATTACGAGGGAACAAGTGGTCCACTACTTGAAATTGATGTACAATTAAAGAAACATGATGAAATGATGTCACTGGCACCATATGTGAAAAAGGGACGGTTTAAAAAAATAGAGCAGCATCTATGGAGCATAAAAAAACATAAATGTTAAGAGGTAATTGTCTACTAACTTAGTCATGTCAGAGAAGCACGAAACACATCTCATATGCTTTTTGAGGACTGTGTACTCAGCATATGTTGTAGAAGGCATGAAAGATCTAAATAAGGAAAGGGTGTCATTAGAGCTCAAAATAGGAGTCATTTATTATCATACTGGAGATATAGAAACTGAAAACTGCGATGCAGCTCAGTTGGCCATAGTGAAGAAAAGTCTGTTTTTGCAATATCAAGATTCAACGTTATCTCAGGACAAAATTGCACCATTTGAAGATTCTGATCTGTGTTTCTAAGAAACATCAGAGAGTGACCCATAACATGCATAATCAATATAAAAAAGTTATCTTCTGTTGATTTGGTTACATTTGAATAGCCCATTCTATAAACTAGAGTACCTAATTACTCACTACATGCTACACACATACATGACTACTCACTACTCAACATTGTTATAGACTCACCAGATCTGGGGAGTGGTGTCCGACTTGCGAGCCCTCCTAGATAGTTTAACATGCCGAAGCATGTAGAATATAAGCTTAAGCATTACAAAGGTTTTCCATAAGAACAACAAGTGCTATGGAAAATAATTGAGCCACCTTGCATTTAAGCAGAGTAATGCACAAGTGTTAAAATTTTAAAAATATTCACTGCTGCTAATGACTTATCTTACTGGGCCCTAGAAATGAAAGGACAACTAGAAAATTAACAAAGTAGACATGAAGAACTTATTCCCTAGAAATTTCATTCAGAAAAAAGAATATCTCCCATACTACCACAAAATGCCAGTAGAATATATGCATGGACAAAAAAGGAGAAAAAAAGATGCACAGATACTGCCAAATAGGATTGTTACTTCAAGAGAGTAATACCAAAGAAATACATAAGCTTCATCAAGACCATCTATCCTCCAACAAACTTTTGCCTTACAAAGACACAAACTACTGTATAATTGCAGGTCATTTATTTGTAACCTATTTCTGATATACAAGGATGGAAACCCATTTGTACTATCCCTTCTACTCCAATTTTCTTTAAAAGACTCCTAGCCCCTCGCATCAAACAACGAATTGACACTTATTTCCACCATTGTTACAGTACATAAATTATCATTTCTACTCAGTACTTATAGCATATAATTTCAAGTAAATATAGAATAGTAGTAGCATACTATAACACTCAAGAACTTACTGCTGACGATGTGCTTTAAAAGCGTGGTGCTCTACGAGACTCCGTGTAAGAAAAATACTCAAAAACAAAGTTATCTGATGAGAGCATATGGAAAAAAAGTAGACACGCGCAAAAGAAAGAAGAAAGCACATGAAAACTCAGAAGTCAGAACCTTCTTGTTAGTAGATATCTATCTATATTCACCTACCAGCCTCTTTAGTGTAACCTTGAGATAGATGAGAAATACGCATATTGGATTCCCCATTGTAGGACAACCATATTGCACACAGTATAGTACTGCAAACACGTTAAACATGGAGCCCTTTGAAGTTTCTCCACTACGCCAGATTGTAAGGTCTTCCGCTTATATGCCCCAAAAGACACCTCCCACTAGCTTAAGCTTATTCAGGGGCTTCTAATGAAAGATGAGCTTTAGCTTATTCAATAAGCTCCAGATAAGCTTCCTGTCGGGTCCTAGCCTCAACTTGAAAGCCCATAAGAGCTGAAGCCAAAGCTAGGTTAAACCACCATTTTAGGCATAGACCTCAACAAACTAAATAATTCACTACTGATAAGTATGCCCTTAACTATAAAAATTATCTTAAATTGATCACTAAAAAAGCTAAATGTTTGGTAGTTAACAAATACCAGTAAAGAACCCCCTCAATATACAGAGAGCTAAAATATAACCCCATGAGCCTCAAAAAGGATTTGCTGCCTAATGCTGCTGTGATGATAATTCCTGGCCTTCATCATCATGAATCCTGTTGAGCTCCACAAAGGCATCTACTGTCCTTTTGTGCGGGAATTTAAACCTAGAGTCCTAGACGCATGTCAGTTCTGTCATTCCTATGCTTTACATTGCAATAAAGTGTTAGAGTAATCCTGTGTGTGCGTCATGTGTTAGTTGGGAGTCAGTCAATTTGAGCTATTCTTCAGGGTACTTAGACTAAGTAATAAGGTAGTTAGTATTGCATGGATCATGCCTTAGTTTTAGGCACTACTAGCATCATGTTTTAACCGGCCACTTAGGCCTTATTGCTATAAATAGAACAGGAAGAAGAAACAAAAAAGGCGCGGCTTGATCGCACCACAAAACCTTAGTCCAGTTTTTCTTTCATTTGGTATCAAAGCAAGGTCTTGGCCTTGGGCAATGTCTGCGCCCAACCCTGGCGAGTCCCGCAGCCCGCGTCGCCAGAACCGACGCTGCTCGCCTTCGCTGCCGCCAAGACGATCGCGACACTGTGACCATGGTGGATGCGAAGTTGTCGTCGAGCGAGTGGTCAAGGAAGTCAGTGGCGGAAAGTACTCGACGCTCACGCGGACGAACTACGCCGAGTGGAGCCTTCTCATGAGGGTGATGCTGCAAGCTTGAGGGCTCTGGGACACGATCGAGTATGGCGCCGCCAACTTCCAGGAAGATCGCATGGCACTGGAGGCCATCCTCCATGCCGTGCCCCTAGAGATGATGGCTGGCCTCGCCGTCAAGCGGACCGCGCAGGAGGCGATCTGCGCCATGCGCGTCGGGAGCAACCGCGTGCGGAAGGGCAAGGTGCAATAGCTGAGGAAGGAATTCGAGGCCATCTCGTTCCGCGACGAGGAAAATGTCGACGACTTCGCGCTGCGCCCTACCAATCTCGTCACCAGCCTTGCCACACTCAAAGAATCAATCGACGAATCAAAGGTAGTCAAGAAATTCTTACGCGTTGTGCCGCCCAAGTTCTCACAAATCGCGCTGTCGATCGAGACTCTGCTCGACATCTCCGAGCTATCGCTGGAGGAAGTCATCGGGCGTCTGAAGGCGGCGGAAGACCGCCTCGAGCCGCCAGAGCCACCACGAGAACACGGCAAGCTCTACCTCACCGAAGAGCAGTGGATGGAGCGGATGAAAGACCATCAGCCGGGCGAGATCTCCACCAAGTCTGGCCATGGCGGAGGCAAGAGTCGTCGACGGTTGCGAGCGTCGCGGAACAAGGGTAGCGGCGGCGGCGCCAACGCAACGGAAGGAGCACACGACAATAAATGCCGCAACTGCGGGCGCCGTGGTCACTGGGCCAAGGACTGCCGCTAGCCCAAGAAGAAGCGTGTCCATCTGGCCCAAGCAGAGGAGGCGGATGAAGAGCCGACGCTCCTTATGGCCCAAGCCAGCGCCGACCCTGCGTCACCCGAACCCGCACCACTCCACGTCGACGAACCACGAGCGCAAGCTCTTCTCGACATCAACGACGGCGGCGGCTGCCTGGAAGGGTTGTACCTTGATACCGGCGCCACCAATCACATGACGGGCCGCTGCGACGTCTTTGCCGAGCTCGACCGCGCGATGGTTGGCACCGTCAAATTCGGCGATGATTCCCTCGTCGACATCCGCGGGTGCGCTACCGTGATCTTCGCCGGCAAGAATGGTGAGCACAAAGCACTCAGTGGCGTCTACTACATCCCGCAGTTGAGGAACTCCATTCTCAGCATCGGGCAGATCGACAAGAGCAGCTCGCGCGTGCTGATTGAGGATGGCGTGCTGCAAATCTGGGACCGACAGCGCCACCTCCTCGCCAAGGTCAAGCGCGGCCGCAATCGCCTCTACGTGCTTCATCTCAAGGTTGCTCACCCGATCTGCCTCGCCGCATGCCACGACGACGACGCCTGGTGCTGGCACGACCGCTTCGGTCACATCAATTTCAACTCGCTGGAGCAGATGAGCCGCCATGGACTGGTGCGTGGGCTGCCGCGGCTGGAACACGTAGAGCAGCTCTGCGACACCTGCGTCGTCACCAAGCACCAGGGTGCGGCATTCCCGAAGCAATCCAAGTACCGCGCGCAGGAGCCTCTCGAACTCGTCCACGGCGACCGCTGCGGCCCCATAATGCCAGCGACACCGGGCGGGCGACGTCACTTCTTGCTGCTGGTTGATGATGCCACCCGGTACATGTGGGTCGCGCTCCTCACGGCCAAGAGTGGGGCGCCTGACGCGATCAAGAGGATCCAGGCGGCGGCGTAGCTCCAAATCAAGGAATGGTGAGTTCACATCTCTGGAATTCGCCGCCTACTGCGCTGATCAAAGAATGCAGCGCCACTTCTCCGCGCCCTACGCCTCACAGCAGAACGGCGTCGTCGAGCGCCGGAACCAGTCCGTGGTGTGCATGGCGCGCGTGTTGCTAAAACAGAGGAGTATGCCGGCGGAATTTTGGGGGGAAGGCAGTGACAACAGCGGTGTTCCTCCTCAACCGATCCCCCACCTGTGTTAGAGTAATCCTGTGTGTGCATCATGTGTTAGTTGGGAGTCAATCAATTTGAGCTATTCTTCAGGGTACTTAGACCAAGTACTAGGGCAGTTAGTAATGCATGAATCACGCCTTAGTTTTAGGCACTACTAGCATCATGTTTTAACCGGCCACTTAGGCCTTATTGCTATAAATAGAACGGGAAGAAGAAACAGAAAAGGCGCAGCTTGATTGCAGCACAAAACCTGAGTCCAGTTTTTCTATCATAAAGCTTGAAAATGGAAGCACAGAAATGCTTAGTCCATTTATGGCAATTGGACATGTGAGGCATGGTATTGACAGCTGAGCTTATGGTACCATGAAATATTAGCGAAGAACTACTACAAGTGAGGAAACACACCAATACTTTTGAATAAAGTGGTATCATGTAATACATCACAGTAGAAGAAACAACTGATGCAAATCTTTAGACAAACCTCAAAGCTACAAAAACTTTACTCAAAGGACTACTGAGCTGCACATGATAATAAGCTCAGAACTAACGCATTTTTATTGATCAGGTTCATCACAAATGACCAATAAAAGATTTTTCCACTCAAGAAGACAAACTGAAACGAAATCAACGAATCAGACACCACGGTTAGCATACCACGGCACAGTCGATGAGTAATCATTACTCAATACATCTAACAAAATGATTGCATAAATAAAAGGAAATGATTCACAATTGTCACCAGTCGCAATTAAATAAGAAGAGACACAGAGAAAAGGCAACAATTGTCAACAAGGACATATTTCTTTCTTCCTTTATTTCTTACAATCTATGGGTAAATGGTTTGCCAATGTAAGGCTACTCTCTGGAGCTAAAAAACTTTCATCAAGGTATCCAAGCAGATCAAAATGTTTGAGGTTGCACCGAATTGTTAATCTAATGCTGCACTGCATGTCCCACTTTCTGGAGATCACTTGCAGGCCCTCCAAATGGAATTAAAATGAAGAGATTAGACATAAGCAAGTAAGAAGCTACATGAGAAAGTTCTACCCAATCTTCAGCTCAGCCTAAAATGCCAGAGAAGGCAGAAATTACCCATCAAGCAGAATCACTAAACAAGCTCGGCAGAATTTGACTCTTTTACCCTTCCTTTTGGTCAAGATGTAGAGTAGATAATGTAATAGCCCTGGTATGTCAACAGCCCATCACAGCACAGTTGTACACAAAGCTTCCGGAACGGCGGCTGCCAATGATTTTCCACTCTGGCTGTCCATCATTGGGTACCCAGGAACAAATATCAATCACCCCGCCACCAGGTGCACTCATTCCACCAATCACAATGAGCTTATCCCCACAACCACGAAACGCCAAGCCCCAGCCATTAACTGATGTATACCTTTCAGGTAATGATCCAAGAGTGATCCAAGCATTATTAACCTTGTTGTATCTCCTGACCTCCTTCTCTGAATAATCAGCCGCATAAAGTTCATTATTCACAACAGCAACAAGTGGTGGAGCGCCACTCCCACCATTAAGGCCACGTGCCATATCTGGGATCAACCTCCAGGTGCCCTTCTCCAAATCAAACTCCTCGCCACAATTAAGGATCGCATTATGGTTGTCAGCTTTCCCGCCGATAATATAGAATTTACCATCCATGAAGAAACCAGAGCACATCTTCCGTGCCCTATTCATGCTTGGAAGAGTGGTCCATGTCTTCATTTCAGAATCATACAGCTCAGCAGAGCTCAATGTACCATTGTCACCAATGCCACCAGCTACAATTGCCTTATCGCCAAAGCTTGCCGAGCCAAACAAGCACCTGGGTGAGTTCATCATCTCTCCTGTTGCCCAAGAGTTAGTTAGGAGGCTATACCTCAGCACAACATGGGCCTCCACTTCCTTTCCAAAGACAAGGATATTGGTGCCCACAGCAAGGGATTCCTTGTCAGCAAGCGTGAAGCACTCTATGGGAGGCATGGCAGGGATGCTGAACCACCGTTGGCGGCACGGATCAAAACCATCCCACTCGAGCACATTGCATGAGCAGTAGATCATGTGCTCGACAATGTGTGCCTCCCGCCTCAACCTATAAAGCTCCCCAGACCTCACAATGGAGCAGAAAGACCGGTTAAGGCATGCTATCGTGCCATAGTAGGATCGCGGAGTGTGGAGCAGGCAGGTAATGGCCAACTCACGCCCGATGGGGCTTATGAGCTCACTTGTGCTGGTTTCACTATTATGATCGGCATCCTGCATTTCGGAGCCCCAACCTTCCGTTTCGGGATTCCCCGAACCACCTGCGACCTTATTCTTCTTGCTGCGATGGTTCACCAGGCCCTCCGCCTGTTCTCCCTTCTGCGCCCCCACCACCTCCAAGCTCTCGAGCACGAGCTCCCGGCTTCCGGAAGCGAGCTCTTCGGAGGGTGCCGAGGCCCGGGCAGAGCTTGATGAGCTTGCTGACTCAAGCGAGAATATCACGCGCTGGTCCCCCAACATGACCAGAGCAGCCTTCAAAATCCTCACCAGCAGCAAACCTAAAGGCTGGATGGATCTTCCAGCAGCTAGAAAGAACCCAATAGGAGGGTTCTTGCAAAGTCCCCTTCTTTCTTTTCCCTAAATTAAGGATCCAATCTGCAGCAAGAGAGCACATAACGATCAGAGCAAAAAGAAAAACCGCAAATAGCAGCAAGCGTTTCAGGTACAAGATCCACACGACCTAATTCTTGCATCAAATAGACTAACCAAAACCTCCCTGCTCCCAAGAAACCAACAAATCACCAACTATAACTGATCTGTTTACCCCCGAAGCAATCAAGAACCAATCAAGAACGGACGCTATCAAGGAAACGGATCTCGAATTGGGAAAGAAAGGAGCCAAGAGAAACTGACCTTGCCACCTCGCCTCACGTGCATTCCACCGCCCAAGATCCAACCTTGCGCAATCGAGACCGCTCCGGCACCTGCAAAAACCGCGACAAGATCCGGCGTTTCCCTCAGGGGCCAATCGGAAGCACAAAGATCCCCAAGAAACCGTGCCGGCACCAACAAGAAACCACGGGAAAAAAAATTCACCGGAGAAAAAAAGAAAAAAGGAAACCACTCACCGATCAGTCCCGCGCCATTTGGATCTCCCGCTGCGGCGCTCGGCCCGGAGGAGAGCTGCGGAGGCGCATCACAGCCGCCGCCGAGCCACGGGCTCGAGGCTTGGGTGCTGTGTTTATCTATCTCCCACCCTCCTCCCTCGGTGGTTTCGTTCTCTCCCCCGTTTCCTTTTTTTCTCTCTCTCGCTAGTTTTTCTTCTCTCCTAATGCTGCTTTTGTATTCTACTGGCAACTCCAACCGTAAGATGAGAGAGAAAGGGAGAGGTGGTAATGAAAGAGGCCTCCCTCTGGCCCTTTTTATATTGGTGATTTCACTCACAGTTTTTGCCAAATTGATCATCATCAACACCAGACAAGATGTGCATTCGTAGGATTCCATCTCTAACAGTTAATATTGTTGTTGCTGGAGATATAGCTGGTGATATATGTACCTGGGATTTTATCTCCATCTATTAATGTTGGAGATATATCTGATATGTATTTGTTACATCTGCAGCACGTCTCTGACCGTCTGTTCACCTTAGAGATGTAGGTGATATGTATACGGAGGATTTCATGTTTTATATGTGATCCAAGGAATATCTACATGTTCTATTTGTAGCATTAATAGGTTAAGATGAAATACCATGTATACACATCACCTACATCTTGTATATCTCCAAAAACATTGATACCTAAAGATGTAATACAATGAATGCCTACAAGTTATATCTCCAACATTAATAGATAAAGATGAAATACCACGTATACACCTCACCTATATCTCGCATATCTCTGAAAACATTGATAGCCAGAGATGTGCTCCAACAAATACCCACCTATGATATCTCCAACATTAATACCTTTGGCTATCTGTGTTTGGGGAAATAAATGGTGTACATTTGCAGATTGCATCTCTCTAATTTGTATCTTCGATCAATGAATAGAAATCATTTTACTACATATCTTTCGTGGATGAATTGAAATCCCTTTAAGTGAATTACAAATGTATTTAATTTGTGTTGGACCTTATTTTTAAGAAAAGAATAGAGAGAATTTTCCTTTTGGTTGGGGAAATGATATATCTAGCTCGCTAGATATTAACAAATAAGAACATGATGGTGATTTAGGTTTCGTGTAAATTATATAGCCTTACTTCTAAACTAAGAACATAGCAACAACACAATCATAAAACTTGAAAATACCTCGAATCATCGTGTGGTTCCTCATACTCAAAATCCATGGCAAAATACCATGCTAGCTATGACAACCCTTCCGATGGTGAGGAGCTGCTCGGTCGAGGAAGCCTAGATATATAGCTGATATAGCCACCAAACTACTTTTATTGAGAGGGTGATAAACTTTATGATGTGATTGAGTGTGTAGTTGGCGTTGATCGTGTGTGCGATAGCTTCAAGTGGAAGTAGATCGATAGGCCTGATAAAGTCACAATTGGAGAGGCTTTTTAGAATATGGTAATTCGACATAGACAGGGGTTACCAGGCAAACCAAACCATTAGGTGCGGGTGGATGGGTTGATGAGTTTGCAATCAGATGGTTTCCTGATAAGATGACTCTTTCCATGGAGGGGGCTTAAGGATCTGAAGCGCGATATCCCGATGTTGAAGACGAAGAAGATAAGAGGAAAGCAGTAGAGGTGGACATACAATGTAAGATGAGGAAAACTTTTGCAAAAAAAAAAAATGGTAGAGGAAAAGGGATGATGTGAAGATTTAATCCCAATTTATGTATGGTAGTTTGCTTCACAAGATCATATTTCAGAATCCGTCATTGAAGTGTTCACATAAAGGGACTGGTTGAAGGAGTTCTTACAAGTGTGGTACTTAAAAAAAATAAAACAACTCTAGATTTTCCAATACGTAGTATAATTCAAGCCTTTCTCTTTTTCTATGCCGTTCTTAGTGTTTATTATATCTACTACCGATCTTTGTAGGCAAACTTGGATCAATAGCACTCCAGAAAATTGTAATGTAGAAAGTAAAATCGCAAAAGAACTCAAATTCCCATTAACACATCAAAACGCTGTACAAAGTACAATGATGATTTCTTTTTTGAGAGTAAGTATAATGAATAATTGATGAGCTAACATCATTAGTTAGATGAAGAAAATGATTTTCTACTTGTTTATGACCTGAGCACTAAATCATAAATAATAGCATATAGATAGCATGCGTAGAATGTCTAATGATTTTCTATGCCCATCTAACGCATGGATATTATAACTAAAAGAAAAAACAGAAAAAGTAAGAAGAATTTAGCATTAATCTAAAATGTGGGTATTTGTTTCAACTATTTAAGAAGTTCTTTATTGTGAGTGAAGGCTGCATACATACGCGAAAGCTTTTGGTGTTTGATTGTCATGTGAACCATACTTTGCCACACACAATATTACTGTCCCAGCCGCGCTAGGTGTGGGTATTTATATTTTAATTCTCCAAATGTTACCTTACAATAGCTATGACATCGCTGAACTCTATTGTTATTCGTGTAACCCTCAGGTATACATATTTGTTTATCAATTAGATTATTTATAACATTTATTTTGTTTCTCTTGTCAAGAATATGTGCAAAGAACTCACCCTAAATTCGAGCAAGTTTTCATCAGTGCCAACAAAAAGAAGAATTTATTGTTGCTAACCGAGGCATTTTAATTTGCAATGTTGTATATATATGTCTGCCTTACACCACTTCTTGTGTGGTCCTTGCCTTTTTCAGCCTTGAGGGCAAAAAGGACAGGCATCAGAGGCTCAGGCACCTTTTCTCAAGGTAGAAATCGGATGGCATTTCATTCCCCAAAAAAGGTAGAATTTGACAGTGTACTCTGTACAAGCTGCCGTTTTTGTTCCTCTGGTAGTACAACCGATGATTGCCACGCACATTACCTGGAAGTTAAGAAAAAAAGCAAAATACTTTCTACTGTACCATTTTGCAGTGTCCTTTAAAATACCTTTTGATTTTCTCAGAGATAAAATGATAAATTGCTCGTGAAAAATAGTTGTTTAAAAATTGGAAAATTCTAAATTAAGTGAATCTTATGAGTACTTATTTGACGTGAGAACATTGGTATATCTTAGTTTACCTGATGGTAATATTTCTTATTGCCAGTGTTGTAATTAAACTATTTATAAGAACACAAAAATTATGTTTCACTAGCTGATCACCCTCGATCGAGCTACTACCTTTGTTCCTTTCTACTTAATTTTTTAGAATCCGTGCCGTTAATTTTTTTAAAGTTTGATTGCCAAATAGACTCGAAACTATCTAAATTGATAATACGAAAGTTATATCATTAAATTTATCATTAAAAATTCTATTATAATTTTATTAGTATATCTTAATATAAAATTATAAAAAGTAGTGATTAAAGTCGCACCTCAAAGACTGTAAAAAGTAAAAAAACGTCAAATAAAAAAAACAAAGGGAGTATTAATATAAGCACGATGTTCATAATATTTTTATTAACCGATTTCAACAGATCCTCCGTCTGTCTAACAATTACATCTGCAAGGTCTAAAGTTTTCTCATGCCATGATCGTCTAATTATGATTATCTTCCTGCATCACTGTGAAGTACGTACATGAAAGAGACACATGCATTATATTTAGAGATTGTTTATTGCTTTCACAAGGGCTATACAATGTTAAATCAACTTTAATATATAACAACTATCTCATGATATTTGATAGAGGCCCTGATGTTTTTAATACTAAAATAAAGAGACAGCTTTGAATTTTTGTTAGTTAGTTATATCATTAACCAAGTAATTAATTTAAACAACGATAGCGATGGATTTGCCGTTTGCATATACATATATACACACATATATATACATATATATACATACACAAAATTTTTCTGTGCCGCATATACATAGTTCATTTGGTTGAATATTTCAGATCAAGGGTAGTCGGCATAGATTCATAGGTACAGTAGTTAAGTGTGGGGAATTTCCAATGACTGAGTTCATTAATTTTAATTGACGCATGTACTATGCAAAACATTTTTTCATACAAATACACCTACAAATATGGGAGTTAAAGTGGTTCTCAATTTATTCACATGTCCAACAAAGCAACTGCACCATCCACACGACCACCCATGCGCACCATGACCAGTGGCGGAACCAGGATTTGGTTACGCCTCGGACTCAGTGGTAGAATGATCTTAGCTATCTAAACTGGACTATGAAAATGTTACCTAGACTGGACTGAATTTATCTGGGCTATACACTAGATATTTTTTTCATACCTCAGACTGAAGCATACTCTGTTCGGGGTGTGGCTCCGCCCCTGTCCATGACCAACATTTTGAAAGGTAAACACAGGAGAAATCTTTTTTAGTTAGGCATGCAACACCACCCTCACTCAACCCTACCAAAGGCACCTTTCACATACAACCATGGCAGCATGCCACAAAAACCTATTCCGAACCACCGCCGCAAACCCGGCCCCTTGGAAGCTAGGGCGGTTCACCCGCGCACCAAAACCGCCGTGGAGCATGCACCACCTCGACGTCGACGGCGGTCCACCATGGGCGAGGCGCCGAGCGTGCTTTTCGAGGTCCGGCCGTCCACGGAATCGATCGAATTAGCGTCAACCGGCTAGCTACGTGCGTACGTACATGCATCCGGCGGCCGTCGCTGTTAGCTGAGAGATGCTTGCGAAGCTAGAGGGGATGGAGAAGTTGGGGGGCAACTCGCCATTGACAGCAACCGGAGGCCGGTTGGCGGCCACACGATGGAAAAGGGAGACGGCGCACACACCTGGAGCTCGACCCGATTGGCCTGTGAGGCATCTGAGCTTTGGGACGATGAGGTAGTGACGCTGCTTTAGTGTACGTATTTCTTTTTAATTACACCGATTTCAACCAGTCTCTGAGCCTGATATCACGCATGGACCTTTGGATTGGCTGCTTATACCATGCTAAGGTCGCAAAAGAGCTGGGCACCTTGCTTTCCACATGCCGATATATGGAAATGGAATCTAGCTAGAGAGAGAAGAAATAGAAGAGAGAGAGAGAGAGAGAGAGCAGGGATCTAGCTAGGTGTATGCATGGGTTATTCTTGGTTCAATGGTGCACTTAAATTATATATAAGGGATGCCACAGCGTATATATATCATTATTGGAGTGGGTTGACATGCATATCCATGCATGCATGGCTTGATTTGTTTAGATATTTGACGGTATATATGATTAGAGTAGTCTACTATATATACATGCATGTATGGCTTTCTTTAGATATTTGATATTTCAAGGTATATATATGTGATGTTCAATCATGAGAGGAGGTTACGGCATGTTCTTTTGGGACTATATGCCAATGACTTTTGTCTATATTTTTTTGAGACGATAGCGGATAGTGGAGATGTCGACGTGGATGACCCACACGGTTTTAGACGTGAGAAACCATTTGAAGGATCTGTTTTAAAAAGTTGTACTGCTTATTTTGATTTTCAGAGAAATTAAAAGCCAAAAGCCCAAAATATCATGGACTACTACTTGCGATTCAGCTAGTTAGCTAGTTACATTTTCCATACGCGAGACCGATTAGTTCCTGATGCTGTATGTATGTTGACGAGCTCCGGCTTAGGTCTAGGATCAAGACGTGTTCCAAATAATTAAGAAGGTTAAAAGAACACATATGGGTCAAAATTAGATTACTATTTTGCAGTCTGCGGCCGCGTCGCTCTACTACCGTTTGGTAAACACGCAACGCATGGAGCTAGTCTCAATGCGTGCATTCCTTCTCCTCTGGAGTTCTGACGCGATGGGCTACCGCTGAACTTGCGCCAGGTAGCGGAAACATAGTCGCTATCCCGAGGTTTTTTTCCGTAGGATGGATGTAGAGTATGCTATGATCTATCTGAATCTATCGTAGAAATATTTTTAACGATCTACCAGATCTGCCATGTATTTTAACGCTGCTACATTTTTAAAATTGTACATTTGGAACTTTTGTTTATAAAAATGAAGCGCAACTCAAATTAAGACTCTACCCTAGGATCGGATCGGTCCAGTCAATCTAGATCGTAAAATCATATGACTAAAATTGAGATTATGATAACCTTGTCTTAAGGGGAAAAAACCACGAAAACCTACTCAAGTGGGCTACGGGCTACGACTTATTTTACTGTGCTACACTGTTTATGATTTATTTTTGTACCGTGGCTGTTGTAATTTTTTTCGTAATTAAATTTAAAAATTAAAAAAGGTTATATCATCACAGACAAAAGAAATAAGATAAAAAGGCAAAAAAACTAAAAAACCAAAAAAATTAGAAAAAAAAGGAAATTAAAAAGATAGAAGCTAAAAACTTAAGCCTGGTGGATTAGGGCCTAAACAATCCCACGTCATAGGTGACGTCCAAATCATGGCGATTGGCGAAAGCTACATGGCCAGCCATGCTCGTGGTTAGCCAAGAACTCATCCATCCATGCACGCGCCGCACGACTTGCCCTCCTCCAAATGAGATAGATATATCCGCGCCAAAATTTCGTGCATGTTTCTCTCTCTCCCTGTATACATCTCTCTCTCTCTCTCCCCCTGTATACATCTCTCTCTCTCTCTCTATCTCTTGTGTTAATTTGGCTCTTGACTGACTGGTACGTGCCATCTCCATCGAGCCTTGGATGATCCACACCATCCTAGCTAACCGCAACGTCAAACCTTTCGGTCGTGGAGAACGCAATCATGTACGCATAGGCCGGCCTTCTCTTTCCACAGCCGCCATCACATCAGGTTACGATCGATCGAGCTTTCACAAGCTTAATCAGCATCAACAATCCGGCTGGTCACGGTCATGGATACGTAGTGGTACATGGCATGATAATGTACGTCGTCTTGGGTATGGCAAACAATTTCTGGGAAAATGATCCGTTACTCCTCCTCCGTTCTCTTTTACTTGACGTTTATAATTTTTCACAGTCTTTGAAATACGACTTTGACTGTTATTTTTTTTTATAATTTTACAGTAAGATATACTAACAAAACCATAGTATTATAAAAGTATTTTAATGATAAATTTAACAGTATAATTTTGATATGGCCAGATTATATAGTTTTAAATTTTTTTGGGGAAAGTTTTAAATATGTCGGTGGTTTTTAAACTTTAAAAAATTTGATGGTACGTATGCTAGGACGTTAAGTAAAAAGAAAAATCCGAGGGAATATAAGTGTATAGGTGGATGGGGCAGTCTTGCGACACCTGTGTTAACGTTGCCGGATTGGCCGGGCCAAGTGCATTAGTGCGTAAGTGCACTCTTAATTCGCTTTTGACTAGTTAAATGACAGCGACTTGAGTGTTGTTGACAGATACACAGGTTCCTTTCGCGCACTATTATAGAACTTGTCATTTGTTGTTAATCAACCGCACATACATTTATACCTAGTCAATATTATTGGGTTTTGTTAAATATTATTCGAATGTTTTCTTTCTAATTATCATCTAAATTTAGGAATGTTGGATTAGAGATCCAATGGCTATGAATTCTCCCCCCTTGAATTCTACCCCTTCCCTTTGAAAAAAATCTCTTCCCTTAAAAAAAATAAGAGCCCCTTGATCTCTAATCTAAAGGTCATAAATTTGGATAATAGTTAGGAAGAAAATATCCAGATGATGTCTAGACACTCCCATATTATTACCTCAATCCCTCGCAAAAGAAACTACCTCAATTAATCTTAGTGAAAATTAGGAAAGTATCAAAATTAACGTAATTCTTTTATTTTTGTGCATGTACTCATTCCTTTTTTAAAAAAAAAAAGCTTTGCTCCCACACTGAAAACAGACAAGTTTTTTGAGCCCATTCTTGGGGTCATGACAATTCAAGAACTCTTAACTAAAGTGCACAAGGCACCCTAGCTACTCTCATCTGTTTTTTCCATGAAACACATGCAGGACGAAAACTAAGATAAGAGAGAGAGAGAGAGAGAGAGAGAGAGAGAGAGAGAGAGAGGGTCTTGTAGTTTGGCAAGGCACGTAAAGAGGAAAAGGAGTTTGCTTAGAAACCAAGGACAAATCGAAACATGCCAAATGCTCATGGTTTTAACGGTGTTGGTGTGCAAACATGGGGTGCAGCTGGGCCCCACAGCAAGGGTACAAATGCCTCTGGGAAAAAAGTGGCAGAATTCCAATTCTCCAGCCTCCCAAAAATTCCAAAAACTGTTGGATAGTAGCTTTTTTCCCTGCGTTATTATGGATTATTCTCCATCTAGAGAGAGAATTTGTCCATTATATTGGTTGTTGGTTTACACTGCAATGTTGTGTGTACATGGTTGATGTGAGAAGGAATCGATCTTCTTTTTCCTTAATTTTTTTGTTCGGTGGTACGTACGAAGGGCATGTTCTTTTCCTCCGAAGGAGAAAATTGATACTTTATCATCCTATTCGGTGGGCTTCGACAAAATGCCACTCTGTAGAATGACCACTATAAAATGCCACTCTTAACATTGACACTTTGATTATTTGCCATTTTGATAGTTTTTTAGGATTCTTAATTTTTTTTAACTATTTTCAGATTATTTGCCATGAGAAAAGACATATTTACCCTTGGGCCATTCTGAAGACACATTTGCTTGTTCTCATCTCCATTTTCTCGGCGCGTGAGGAGACCTGCCAGAACGTAGGGGGTACAGATGGGGACGGCACCCCGAGGGGGGCAAACAGAACGGTGGTTTCATGATTTTGGCGGTGCCGGCGTACGTGGAGACGCAAAAACACGAGAGAACCGAGCCAAACCGAAGAGCTCATCGCTCATCTCGCAGGCGAAACCGCCGCTTCCTCGCCTCTCCCCTGCTCCTCCTCGCGTCGTCGTTTTCTCCCCCTTTTCCTCACATCTCGCCCTCCTTCCGTTCGCGATTCCGATCGCTATCCGACCGAAATTTGTACGCGCATGCTCCCCGTCCTCGCGTCGATTATTTTTGCGCCAACTATCCTTCCTCGGTTGGGCGAGAAAATGGAGATGAGAACAAGCAAATGTATCTTCAGAATGGCCCAAGGGCAAATGTGTCTTTTCCCATGGCAAATAATCTGAAAATGGTTAAAAAATAAATAAGAATACTAAAAAATCCTCAAAATGGCAAATAATCAAAGTGTCAATGTTAAGAGTGGCATTTTATAGTGGTCATTCTAGGAAGTGACATTTTGTCGAAGCCCACCGAATAGAATGGCAAAGTATCAATTTTCTCTCCTCCGAAGCTCGCGGCTTTTAACTTTTGCTATAGTACCTAACTTTTAAACGGAGTATTTTCTTAAAACGGGGTCTACAAGTTAAACGATGTACATGTTAAATGCCTAACATCTGTACCAGCCAAAATCGCAAGTGAGTATCTCTCTCTCCGTAATCTGTACCGTAAATAACCAAAATTCAAAAATTTCAGCCAAAAGCTAAAAACCGCAGCCGTTGCCAAACAGGCCAAAAGCTCTTGGCCATTTAGTTGGAAATGTACACGGTGAAGTGTTAGCGTACATGTGCGATGAATTGAGCTAAGTAATTTCCTCTTTAGAGGCCCTGTTTCGAAAACTTGGTAAACATTTTGTTTCCTTCAAAATTGCTCACGTTCAAACAAAGCCTAACCACCATTTTCCTTTATTTTGAGTGTTCTATTTGGTCGTACTATGGAGTATGGAGTAGCCTCAAAAGTGGATACATACGCATCACTATGATATACGACAAGGATGGTGTAGTCATACGCAGATAGACCATTTGGCTCTACGCAATCAACAATCATAAAGCCGTTCGAAAAAGACCAAGAAATACATATATACCAAGAAACCAAAAGTAGCAATGCAAGCAAAAATACATGTGTACTATAGTTCCTCCTAAACACCATAAAATTAACACCTCTTTTTCTTTCATCTGGAGTCTTCCTACCATGGACCCCCAAAAGCAGATACACATGAATCATGCGTTCATGCTATACGACAGTGGCAATACAGTCATGTACATGTAGATCATTTGGATCCACATGAACATCCATAAAGTCACAAAGATGACTATCACAAGGCAAAGACCAAAAACAAATTTTGCAGGTTCACCGACAAGCCAAAAGTACAGATAACATGCACAACATCGACCTTATATGCAAAATCAAAGTTCTTGACAACTTTGTTATAAAATTTAGACGGCTAAGTGTTAACATGTGCGAGAAATGGAGCCAAGTAATTTCCCTTTTCGATGCCCTTTTTGTCGAACTTGGTAATTAAATATGTTTTACCTTCCAAAATGGATGCAGTCCAAACATGGCCTAACAACCATTTTTATTTATTTATACGGAGTGTTCTATTTTGTTGTACCCCTGGACTATATATGGAGTAGCCTCGAAAGTATATATTGCACATCATTATACTATATGACAAACGATGTGGTCATATAGAGAGAGATCATTTGACTCTACAATCAACAACCATGCATAAAGCCGTTTGAAAAAGACCAAGAAATAGTACATGTAAAGCAAGATACATGCATGCTAACCACAGTTCCTCCTAATTAAGCACCATAAAACACTTTTTTTTTTACTTTTTCTGGAGTGTTCCTACCATGGACTATGGAGTAGCCCCAAAAGCAGGTACACACGCATCATGCATATTTATGCTATATGACAGTGGCGATGCAGTTACAGATAGATCATTTAGATTCATAGAAAACATCCATAAAGTCACAAAGGCGACTATCACAAGGCAAAGACCGAAAACCAAATTTGCAGGTTTACCAAGAAACCGAAAGTAGTGCTGACATGTGCAACATATATAGAGCGTGTATGCAAAATCAAATCAAAGCTCTAGAACAATTTGTTATAAAATTTAGACGGCTAAGCATTAGCATATGCGAGAATTGGAGCCAAGCTAGTAATTTCCCTTTTGGAGGTGCTATTTGTCGAGGGAAATTTTACGGTACATTATTCTGATAGTAGAAAGGTGGTAGTACGTAGAATTGAAATATGACCATTGATTTGTGGTATAGTTGACTTTTTTTTGTAAATCTTTTTTTTAAAATGGTATTAGGACAATTTGTATTAACACAGTTTATAAACAACTCATCGCAATCGATCCATGCATTGTTTCCTGCCCGCTACCACCACCACCACCACCACGGAGGTCGTGGCCGTTGCCGGCTCGCCCTTGCCTGCGGCGCCGCCGGCTCGCCATCCCTTGCCGCCGCCTGCTTGCCCTTGCCTGCGCCGCCGTCGGCTCGCCCATCCCTTTGCCGCCATTTCCTTTATATGGGGTGTTTAATTTGTCGTACCTGGACTATGGAGTAGCCTCGAAAGTAGATATGTACACATCTCATTATGCTACATGACAAACGTGTAGTCATGTACACTTGTACAGATAGATCATTTGGATGCATCCTAAAAATCCATGAAGTTACAAGGCAAAGACAAAAAAAAATGCAAGTTTACCAAGAAACCAGCAGTAGCAATGCACGCATGCAGCATCGACCGTATATGCAAAATCGAAGTTCTCGACCATTTAGGCCCCGTTTGGCACAGCTCCACCACCGGCTCCTGGAGCTGTTTGGAGCTGTTTTGTACCAAACGGGGTACAACAAAATAGCTCCACCCAAGGAGTCCCTTAAAACATGCTGAGACAAAAGTAGCTCCTTAGGTGGAGCTGAAAAAAGTAGCTTCACCCAGCTCCACTTGTAAAGTTAAAAAAAACAGCTCCACTTGTGAAGTGGAGCCCTGCCAAACGGGGCCTTAGTTATAAGATTTAGACGGCTAATTATATTAAGCGTGACCATTTAGTTATAAAATTTAGACGGCTAATTAAGCGTTAGCATGTGCAAGAAATGGAGCCAAGTAATTTCCCTTTTAGAGGCCCTACTTGCCAAACTTGGTAAATATTTCTTTTCCTTCCAAAATTGCTACCGTCCAAACATAGCCTAACAACCATTTTTTCCTTTATATAGAGCTTTCTATTTGTCGTACCCCTGGAAAATGGAGTAGCCTCGAAAGTAGATATATGTACATATCATCATACTATATGACAAATGATGTAGCCATATAGCTAGAGATGTATCATTTGACTCCACAGGAAATAGCATTATATAAAGACAATATTTGCAAGGAAAAAGACCAAAAAAATACACGTATACCTAGAAACAGAAAAAAGTAGCAACGACGCATGCAACAATACTCCAGTACGTGCCGATCGACGGTGTACACTGATCATTTGTTTGGAAACGTAAGACTATTAGGCTGTAATTAACATGTGTCCGATCGATCAAGAAAAAGCTTTAACATGCGAAGGATGAACTTTTTTTTGGAACAAGAACATGCGAGAGAGTGCTCAAAAGGGCTTTTTTTTGAGTGGCTTATGGCTGAAAAGTACTGTAGCTGGCTGAAATTACATTGTAGCTGATGGTGACTTATTTGGTGTAATTACATTAAAAATTAAAAATAGAAAAAACAGGATAGCTTATTACGAACAGTACAAACAAATATGGGAAAAAAGAACCGTCAAAAAAGCTCAAAAAAAAGGCTAAAAAATCAGAAAGATGCACATTTCGACACCATGCTTAGCACATCTGGCGAACATCATGCTTAGCACATCTGGCGAACATCGATCTCTTTCCCTCCAAAATTGTGCCAACCAAACATAGATAGCCTAACCATCATTTTCTTTTTGTGTTCTATTTGATTGTAATATGGATGGACACTATGGAGTAGCCCCAAAAGTATATATATACGTACAAACGCACCGTGCGATACGACAGACGATGCAGTGGTATACAGATAGATGATCATTTGACGTACGACCCTACATGAAACAACCGTAAAGGCAACCATGCATCATAAGGAAAACAAAAAAAAATACAGCTATACCTAGAAACAAAAAGTAGCAAGGCAAGGCATGCAAAATCGAGCGTATATGCATGCCATTGCCGACAGTGTACGCCGGTTTTCAACAAGTGACGAGAGGCCAGCCAGCCAGCCAGCCAAACAGCGAAGGAAAAATAATAAAAACAAGCAAACGTAAAAAAACTTTGGATGGCTTCTTTTAGGTTGTGGTCATTGATTTTTGGGTTATGGTTTTTGAATGATTGTTCGTAAGAGATAATATGAAAAAAGTAAACAGTCACATACGATTTTTGCTGGTATAGTTGAACTTGGTACGGTGTCTACTAGAATTGATTTGTAAACCCGCCTTAAAAAAGCGCACTGTTTGAAAGCTAGCTATATAGCAAAAAGTGATAAACATAAGTCGAATCGAACCCAGTCTTTATGTTTTTTTCTTCTCTTTTGACGTGCTTATGGATGGGTTCTTTTTGAAAACGCCTTATGTCTGAGGTCTATGTTTTTTTGTCCCTAGCAGGAGTGTTTACGTCAATAAACCGATAAATCGCTTCGAAAATGTTATCCAGATAAACTGTTTCAAAAAGCGATGAAGAAACTTTACTGTCTATTTATTCGAGAAAGACATTAAAGCATATGCCGAAAAGAATTACGCTAACAGCTGCAGACAGAGGCCTGGGCATTCGGGTTACCCGATTTTTTCGGGTCGGGTAGTTCGGGTAATTCGAAATTCGGGTAATGAGAACTGCTACCCGATATTAGCCCCAAAAAAACACTACCCGCAATTTCGGGTACCCGATAATTCGGGTTCGGGTATACCCGATATACCCGAATTCACAAAAAAATCAGCAAACTGCATAAATTTCAGCAGCAATTTCGGGGTTCGGGTTCGGGTAATTCGGGTACGGGTAATAAAGTGATAAGTTCAAGTGTATGTCGGGGTAGTTCGGGTAATTTGGGTAGTTCGGGTACCGAGGGATATTACCTGAACTACCCAAACTAATTTCGGGTAATCAGAATCGCTATCCGAATTTGGGATCGGGTACCTCGGGTTCGGGTATTTCGGGTTCGGGTCTGGGTAATTCGGGTACGGATAACGGATAGCGGGTATTTTGCCCACCCCTAAGACGGACCATGGCCCTGTGCGTGCAAATGCGTCACGGGTAAATTTAAAAAGTCGTATACGTGCGAGCTTTGGATCGTTTTGCTCTTCGTCTTCTCGCGTCCGAACAAAAGGAGACGTAATCAGGGTGATATCTCCAAAGAAAAAAGCGGGCAAGAGACGGCTCGGAAGGTGTGCCGGCCCGGCCCATATTTCGGCCCTGAAGTGAGGAACCGTTGGGCCGTGAGGCCATGGAAGTAGGCCATGTAAAGGGAAAAAGGACAAGAGATTGCTGGAGCCCATGTAAAGGGCAGGAAACAAAGCCTACTAAGCTGACAGACTGAAGCACACACGAAAAGAAGGATTTTTTTTGGAACTTGAAGCACAAAAAAACACCAGCAAAGAGCAAAAAACACACCAACGAGAAGGGGATCGATTTGCTTGAGTTGCAGCAAAGAGCGTCATCCCATATTCCCGTTGCCAACCGCTAGGGCATATATAGGTCACGCTCAATTCAGCTATGGTTGTTGATTTTTAGCTGAAATAGTACTGTAGCGACCATTAGCTTTTAGCTAAGACATTTAATAAAAAAATAAAGAACAAATGAGAAAAATGTTATACCTTCACGGATAATGCAAAGAAAAAATAGAGAAAAAAAGAGAGAAAGAAACCACGTTAAGAAATCAACATATTCAAAATAATTTCTGGCTTCTAGAAGTTAGAAACCAGAAACCAAATACTGTTTGAAGCAATGCCATATAGGTTCCTGTTGGAAGTTAGAAACCAAAAACTGCTTTGAACAATACCATACTCGGCAAGTTGGCCCACTTAGGATCATCTCGGTTCCTGTTTGTGGATTCCAATTAAGCCTGCCAAATTGTGCACTTCAGCACATTCAGCTCATAGGGACGAAATTGGGCACCAGCAAAGCTTATACATTCTGCAGTTGTTTTAGCACATGGATCATTACAACACCAGCCAAATCCACTTCCCAAAACTTGACCAGTTGTTCTAGAAAGCGCAACATGTTTAGCTACAGAACATAACAACTTCAGAAAACTGAATTACTTGTAGAAGCAAGATTCTACTGCCAACAAGCTACCCGTGCTTGAGTACATTCAGATTCAGGGCTGTTCTTTTCGGCTGCGGCTTATAGCTTTTGATTGAAAATTTTTAATTTTAGCTATTTGCGGTACAGATTACGGAGAGACAGATACTCACTTGCAATTTTGGCTGGTACAGATGTTGAGCCTTTAACATGTAGATCATTTAACTTGTAGACCTCATCTTAAGAAAATACTCCATTTGAAAGTTAAGTACTATAACAAAAATCAAAAGCCACCGGCTTGTGAGATAAAGAAGAGGCCCTCAGCTCGTAAAGATGGTTTTGGGCACCAAAAAACTAGACATTCTACCACTTACCGGCAAGCTGTGTGTCCATCGGTGCAGGGCTGCAAGAAGCTTCGTCTCTCTCAACCCATAACGAAGCCACACCAAATTACCAATGCATTTGTCTGGAGAGAGTGAGTACGACGACGACAGGGGTGATATGCAGGTCGGATCGAATCTTACCCTCGGATTTATGGAGACGATATGCCCCAAAATTACTTGAGAATTTGTCAAACTAGGGATGTAATACTTAATTAGAAGCATATTTTTGGGAGTTGTAACAACAAAACCTTTGTAGGGTTAGCAGAGACTCCTACCAAAAAAAAAAAAAAAAAAAAAACTAGACGCACCACAGCAATCACAAGAGTAACAGCTAGATGCCAATGCTACGGAGGCGAACGAAGTTGGACAACCAAAACTGGGTTTTCTCCTGGTCAGGAATCTTGAACTGCTCGAATACTGAGCATTAATCCTCGTTTCTTGCAATAGCTGCGGCGAACTGCTTGCCTAGGAGCATGAATTTACAAGGGCGATGGCATTCCGTGCCACTAAACAAAATGACTAGATGAGTGATTAAAATAGCGGTACATCTTGTTCTTTTAGTAAAAAAATCAGTTCACAATCGAAAAGTACGGAGTACGTACAGACTGCAGACAAGGTTAAGGCATGAGAACAATGCCAGTGACACTCAGGTCTGCCATCTGTAGCTAGATTGAGTTGAGTTGAGTAGACATGCACCCCACTGTTGAAGACCTTCGAGTGCCATTGCCATTCATGCAGGGAAGAGGCATAAGTAAGATCTTCTCCAATTCATTGTTCTCTGCGCAAATCGAGAATCTTCTCCAATTCATTGTTCTATGCGCAAATCGAGAATCCTTGTATTGTGTTTGAAAGTTCTTTGTCGACAAGCTCTCCATACGGTCTGATCAGGACAGGATGAATGGCAAGGGCACTGCCGACTAGTGTGAGAAATTTGCTCTATGATATAGTATCTTCTCCATATAACTACCAAGATCAGGTGAGATAGAATTTGCAGCACCAAGGACACACTTCCTGTAAGAGACGTCTTCAGTAGTACCATCGTTCCTGAGCAAAAAGAAGCACCTTGTGCCTGGGTGACTAGTATCCAGTCCGATCTGCAAGTAGCACAGAACATGTTTCGATCACAACATCACCAACATGCTAAAATGACACTGCAAAAAAAAACTTCTGATATAACATTTACGAAAAGCAATGGCAATAATACAGGGATGCATCATATGGTAAAAGCACTTCTCAGTGATACAAGCAAGCTGCATCATGAGTTGTCTGGTCAACACGGGGAAGGATTATTGTTCATTCAATCTTGACAAGTTGACAGTGCTAGGAAAACTGGCAACGATAGCACCTAAGATCAAATTAAAAGAACACGGTCCTTATCCACATTAATTGGACAGCTCATTGGCAGCATTTGCATGATAACACCAAGAATATTGGCATTATAATCAGCCAAATGAGAAACAGATGCACACAAAGATGTAAATGAACTAATCCTATTTATTTGAGCCACAATAGATACTATTAATGCGGTCTGTGATCAATAATCATCTAACTTCAAAGTTTAGATAAGTAGAATTGTAGAATGATAAAGATGTGCCAAAAAGAAAAAAAATACATTTATATTAACTACCTTGATATCTCTTATTCCAGCACCAATCTTTTCATACCCTCTGGGATGAAATTTCAGGGCCTCGATTAAGCGTGATTTATCTGGCTCCATGACACATTCATTTAATGGGTACCTTCATGCAAATAAAAGAGAATATTATACAGAAAGGAATCAAGCTAAAACTTCAAAAAAGGATGAAAAAGTATTATGCACAAGTCTATAGATAGAGATATGGGCATACTCTCGTAGCATGTTTTGCAAGCAAGTGCGCATATCAATAATGTTATCCCATACACCAACTTTAGCATCAAGTTCCACAGATACGGTGCCACCATTGCAAAATGCATTGCCATCAGACTTGCAAGCTGACCAGTTGGAAGCATTTTCAGAACTTTGACTGCAGGTATCCATACGATTCTTTTCAAAATCCCGAACTTCAGGGTTATGTAGAAAGTCATAGATGTTTTCATTTTGTATGGGCTCATGCGACTGCAGAAGAAGGTTAATGTGAGCATCCAATTAAATATCTGAAAATCCATTGGGTATATTTAGGATGGCGGAGTATTTTTATCAACTATCACCTGGCCAAGATTGACTCATTAATTACACAACCAAATAGTGTAATCTAATGCCTGCCTAAATTCAAAGGAGGACCATTTCATCAATCAACAGCTCAGCATAATTGATCCAAACAACATAGAGACAGACTATAATATACTCTTTGCTCTATTTGTCAAGTTTTGCCCCAAAACTACCGCTGATATAAGAGCTAACATCAATAATTTGAAAAGCAGAAAACAAATGGTTTCAGTGAACACTTTGCTCCACACACAATACTCTCGCATGGAGCCCACTGGATGCTTACTGGCAAAGTATTTGGAGAAAGAATATTGAGAAATGCTTCTATGCACTCCCCAAAAATAAATTGTACACATTTAAAACAGTGCAGGTAGTAGTGGAATAGTGGGTGATTGCATATGAAGCCCTCAATTTGCTTTAAAAATTACGCTTTCATTTTTCGAGAGGGCATTGAACTACCCCTAGAAAATATTGTGCCTAAATCTGGTAGGGCAGTTACAATACGCACCTTCCCAGAATACATAATCTTGAAAGAACCCGACGTCCCAGTAGAAGGCTCTTTGCCCCAAGCAATTGCATCTAGAGTACCACAGAGATTGTCCACTGAACATTGCTTTGCAGCATTTATAAATCTATGTGCAGGCCTCTGCAGAAAATACCATAAAATCAGAATGTGTCCAGAGCTCTTTAAAAGGCAAATCTTATAATAAACATTCACTCAGAAGAGCATAGATTACTCACAGAAAAACATGCTTCAGAAAATGGAGAAGAGATTGATAACCGAGTCCGTTGCTGCTTTAAACCCTGACTGCTTAGCCCATGGAACTGCCCACTTACAGACAGGCAATCTGCCACAACCAGCAAGTGCTCCCGACAAATATTCCTTCCGATATCATCTGTTGTTGATCTTAAAGACTGTAAATAAAATAAGGGAAAATATGAATGTTATAGAAGAAAATATCACAGGCAATTAGGCCTCCACACTATTTGACACAAAAGTTCATGCAAAAGCGAAAACCACAACAAAGAGCAACAAATATAAGGCACGCACTTCAAGAAAGTATTTCCATGCGGAGTCTATGCCATATGAGCAGAAAATATCATATACACTCTCTGGTCGGCTCCGCTCCCAATCAATCAACTCCATTATTGGAACACAAGCATTTTGTACAGTAGCCCAGAACTTCCCACTCTTACAATGCTCAGACATACCAACTCGCACAACAAGTTCACTATCACGTTGACACTGGATCTCAACATCCCTAAATTCCAAAAATCCTGTGCAGGAAGAAAAATCGAGCAGCACACATCAAATATTATCCGCATATTAGTACTCCAACAGCAAGTACAATGATTGATAATTTCAAAAGAGTAGTCTCCAGTGTAACCTCAGTTATACCAACCAGACCACATTTTTCAGCATGCTGTATTGTCAGTTTAAAAACATGGAGCAACAGATTCACTGTTATCACATGAGCTGGTATTCTAGTGCTCTTTATGAATCACATGACACATGGTTCTACCACAACATCTATTTGCAAATCAAAACCAACTTTCTAAAAAGTCGTCTATTTGGACTGAGAGAAGTATGTGATATTTAAATAAAAAAAATCGCATAATGGGTCCTGGCTTTCCCAAAATGTCAAAAGACCCAACCATAAAGTTGCACCTAAAATAACTTCTTTCTTTTCTGAAACATAGAAAGTAAGTTATATAATTTAGTCTGATTCTAGCAAGGATTAAGGGGTTCCTTGGAGCAAATATGGAGAACATTTTTGGAAAAACTATATCAAAGCATAATAACCTTTCAGCAGTGTGGCCAGGATGCTTGGAATCACCCTCTTCTTGATAGTGTCCAACTGAGACATGGAGTTGGCTTCAGCCTGTGCCACCATAGTGATGCAACAAGTCTGACTGTTAACACACTGATTGCCTACAGAATATTTGCTGCAGAGTAGAAGCATTACATGTCAAAAGCTATGTCGTAGGAACTACAAAGAGGAAACTATAACAGGCACAATCAAGGTTCCAAATACCGTTACCGGGATAAATCCCGCCAGGCGGCCGGTAACCGGAAAAACCAGCCGGTAACCAGAAAAAACCCGGTCGAATTTCACACGCCAAAATTTGAATTTGAAATCGGTAACCGGAAAAACCGGCCGGTAACCGCCCAAAAAACCGGAGAAAAACCGCTAAAAACCGGAAAAACCGCTAAAACCCGGTTTTTCAAATTTGAAATTGGAAATTCTTAACATATTCATGGCAAAAAGTATGAAGTTAAGCACGGGAGATGCATGAATCTTCCTAATACATCATATTAGTGTTAAACAATGTAAATATCATTCGGAAAACTAACATTTACATTCAAAATTTGAAAATTCCTAATACATTTATGGCAAAAAGTATGAAATCAAGCACGGGAAATATATGCATCTTCTTAATACATTCTACTAGTGTTAAACAATGTAAATATCATTAGAGAAACTAATTTTTACATTCAAAAGTTTAAATTTGAATTAAATAAAAAACCGGTGGTTTTTTTTCTCCCGATCGGCACCGGTAAGACCGGTTACCGCCAGTATTTGGATCCCTAGGCACAATCATACCAACGTGAAACATGTATAATTCTAAAACCAGCTGCAGTACAGTGTCCCCGTTCCAAGCAACTTCTGGCTTCAGAAGCCAAAAGCTGTTTAGAACGTGTTGGCTTCTTAACACGGCTTTTTTTCCTTTTTTTTTCCTTTTCCCTTTTTTCTTTGCATTATCCATGAAGATATAACGGTGTTTTTCATTTTTTTCCCCTATTTTTATTTATTTTATTTTAACTGAATACCTCAGAAAAAGTTAACAGCTGTTACAATGCCATTTCAACCTAAAGCCTCAGCACTTTTGAACGGAGCCTTAAACCAATATAATAATTTGAGGGTTGGAAAGGCACGTTAGATCTACTGCATGATATATTGGTTGAAAGATTGATGGCCATGCAATTTAAATATAGGCATCTATGTTGCTGTAGAAATTTCAGTAATTTGAACTATTTTAAGATGTCATTTTTTTGAAGAGGCAGATGTCAAAATTTCCAAAATAAAGATCAATAACTCTTTTCTTGTTGTTTGTTTGGTCTATTATTATAGTTTTAAAAACCGGACTGGACCGCTGGTTAAGCCGGAACCGGAGACCTCGTTGGCTCAGTTCACTTCAAAGACTGTTCACACAATCGGATCAGGAAAACCCAATGAACTGCCTGGGTTTCGGAAAAACTGGTGAACCGGAGCGGTTTTGGATGAACTAGGTGACTTCTATTACGCTAAGCAAAACAGACGAGGGGAGCAACGACCTGGGCCGAGATGGCCCAACCAGCCTACCAGGCGTGCAAAGAGCTCCTAGGGCTTCCTTCCGCTACTTCCACTCCCAGTCCCATCCCAGATCCTGAGATCCCCATTTATCTTCCTCTCCCTCATCCTCTCTAATCTTCTCCCAATCTGGCTAGCTGCTGCCACTCTCCGTCGTCGGGAGCCCAAACCATCCTCTCGCTGTTGGTGCAACCTCCGTGGCACGAGATAGGTGGCGGCGGCTCATCGCGTTAGAACGGTCTTCTGTGTTTGGATTTGCATGCATGGTTTTAATTAGGTGAGGGTTGGAGTTTAGTGCATGGCTGCATGCTGCTATTGTGATTGGCATTCGGAATATTGTTTTGGGCGTATAGATTTTTATCTTGGAATTGCATTGGGTCTTGATCCTTGAATCTGGATTGGCTGCTATTGAGAATGGCTATGTTATTGAAATTTGGTTTTGCATGCAGCAATGGATTCCTTTCTATGTCCAATTTTAATTTATTTCTCTATTTGCAACTCCTGCTCACATTGCATTTTGCTATTTCTCTAAGAAAAATAATACCAAACTAATAAAATATTAACACTTAATGAACTGCCGGTTCATCCGGTGAACTGCAAATCGATGGTCTGGCTGGTTCAATCACCGGTCCGATTTTTAAAACTATGGCCCCGTTTGGCACAGCTCTAACTCCGAGATCTATGCTGGATCTGTAGTTTGTTGATTAAATTAAAGTGATTTAAATATTTTTATTTAATATATAATATAAATGAAATGAGTCATGTAAATGCACTTAACATGCCTGCAACTCTAGATCCAGGATTTCCTAGAGCTACAAATGACCAGCTCTGCCAAACGGGGCCTATGTTTGCCATTGATGTGGGAATCCCACATCAATGGACAGCACTGTTGTATCTTGAATTGTTGTCCTAAACTGCTTTTATTCTCCTTAATGAAATGGCATTTAGCTCTCCTGCGAGTTCCGGAAAAAAATTAATAACTCAAAATAATATATAAAGAACAAATTAAAATATAATATTTTGATTTTTTGAAGTCCGGGTTGGTATACTGTATGACATAACATAAACAAAACCCATAATCCTTTTCCCCCATTTTGAACCACACAGTCTCTATGTTCGACAAAGAAATGAAGCATGTACTATAAATTGATGCTGCTGAAATATTAATTACTTTGTAACATGCAATACGCCAATACAAAATGTTTATCCCCTGCTTAGTAAACATCAATGAAATCTAACACAATGCTAAGAAATTTTCAACAGAAATGTAAGCTCACTAGCTCAGTTAGTGAATTGAGTACCAGGAGCAAAGCAGATAATGTTTTCTTCCTTTTCAGGTTAGGGAGAACAGGGAAGCAATTGATGCACCAAAACAGTAATATAGCAAAAGCCAAATAGAGAATTATATATATTCCTGCAAGTACGTACTCCCACTTCTAATATACCCCTTTAATGGTGTTATTATATCTCTTTATCTATTTGAGCATGCTCTAATAATAATTATAAGATATTCCAAAGTGAGTTCTATGAAAAATTTCATGAAAATCTACTTTTTATAGCATAATTTGTGTATGTACTCCTTTTATACATGGAAAAGTGTATATAGCAAAAATAAAGAGTTCTGATAAAAAAATTTCAACCAAGTCGTATTAGGGTATTTTAGAATTAATATTTAAGTATACCAAAAGTGATAAAAAGGTATAAAATATCTGTTTAAGTGGTGTATTAGAAGTGCGAGTATGTGCTCGTGGGAGTACGAAAAAGGCTTCATCTCTCTCTCTATATATATACATATACATATATATATATATATACATACATATATATATATATGTATGTATATATAGGAAAATTACATATGGCACCTGGGTGCCTAGGCACCCACATCAAGAACCGTCCGATACACGTGCATGATTAATAATTTTTTTGAATTTGGGTATGAAAATGTTTTATACCCTTCCTATATTTATGGTAAGTTAGTTTTGAACTCAGTTCAAACTAGTTTGAACTACTTTTGAGTTCGATGCGACTACAGTGAGTATATACCATAAAAATAGTTCAAACTAATTAAACTGAAGTTGAATTTAATTTTTTTCGGAGTTTGACATCTCAAATATACTTTTTATGGGTATATGAAGATACCCACATCAAACGTTATGAATCTCAAAGCAAATCAACGGGTATTGATATGGGTGCCTAGGCACTGGGTGCATGAAACACTAAATCTGTATATATATATATATATATATATATATATATATATATATATATATATATATATATATATATATATATATATATATATATATATATATATATATATATAGCAACACAAATAGTGTCCAAACTTACCCTTTGAAAAACTAACAGAAGGGATCGCATTGTTTAATTGGTCTCTCGTGATGTTGTATTGTTCTGTAAGCTCTTCTACGACAAACCCCAATCTTAATCTTTTTTTCTTCATCATTGCCTGCATATATGTACAAATTTAAACAAATATTTAGATAGCAATCTATTGGCCCCTACAAAGGAGAATTGCACATTTTACTTCAAAAGAACAAGACCTGGCTTAAATGAAAATGAGTGATCCATGGACTTCCTTTTGTTTTTGGTATATCACATCCACCATACCTAAATACCAAAATGCAACAAATGTTACATAAATGAACAATATTAAAAGTTCAAGTGATAGAAAAAAACATGATTTAAATGTACTAACAGAATCATGACAGTTTCAACCACATCAGAAAAGTCTACTCGTTCGAGATGATCTTTAACTTCTAGCGATGCATACTCAAAACCATATCTATGCTTTTTTAGATTCTTTGACAGGAAAAGCAAACCAAAATGATCCACATAATTTGTACCCTTGTTGCACTTCAATACTTCCTGCACAGCAAAGCTATGTATCAGAAAGAAAGAAAGAAGAAAGGTGTCGCATAATAATCATAGACCACTAAAGAACAGAGTAAATAATCTTACCTGCAAGTTCATGAGAGGAGAGTCTTCTAAACCATTCACTGGGTGATCCAAAGCTCCATATGCAGCTTCTGAAATGGAACAAGCAGCCCAAGAACCAACAGGGGCACCAAGTTCACCTTCCAGATCACCATCACAGTACATGTCATCAGCAGTACCATAAGAAAACTGCATTATTTGCTGCCCATAAGAACTTCTAACTGTCCCATCATAAGCAACATATATATCTCTCAAGTGATACATTAGTTTTCTTGTTAATGTCCCAGGAACATCTGCATTCTCACTGAAGAAATTTGCCCTGCCAGATATTGCATGTAGAAGACATTCCAATGGATTTAACCCATCAATAAAAGAATTCCTGATCACAGCATAGAAGCTTTGGCCTCCCAAACATTCACTGGCACCCTCGGAGATTTCACAATCCAAGGATTTATTCCTATTCCAGCAAGCACATGAGAGTTGCGAAGGAATTCTAAAGGGAAATTTGCTTGCTGGAAGTTGAAGACCGACACATGCAGTTTGTTGGGCAAATTTCAACATGCTACCCTTACTTCCAGCATTAATCATTACCATCATAGAATTATCTTTACTCACGTGTTGTTGCACCATCTTTAAAAGATCATTGAAGACACTCTTAAATGCCATTATTGAAGATCTGATGATTGGTAGATTGTTCTGAATGAATTCAGATTGTTCATAAGAATTTAATAGCTCGTCATAGTCATAATAACACTTCACATTTGGTATGAAATTTGGATTCAGCAATAGCTGTTTGACTCGAAAAGCTTCTTCAGCTTCATCCAATGCCAGGTGAACTTCCTCGGCAAGTTTTCTCCTTGAGTAATGGTCTGAGAACAGACAGAGATCTGAAAGAGAGACACTTAAACCCCTCAGGGTTAAGAATTCACATAGTATATCCTGAGCAGAAGAGAGGAACTCAAGAGCCTTGCAACCATACTGTTTGAGCATGACAGAGAAAAGGCCAGATGTGCTATTCTGTAGCCAAAAAGATCCCGATGAGCAACTGAGCACTTCACTATCTATGATGTGTAACTTCTGATCAGGACTGAAGTTCATCTCGGAAGGAAGCAGCATGCTGAACAATTGCTTACCAGTCCACAGAGAACCTTGACAGTTCATAGATTTAATTATTGATGGTACAGGTGTTGGTGAGACTGAAAGGCATAACATTTGAAGTTGTTGAAGTTCAGTTTTATTCAGGAAAACCTCTGTACTTGTCAACAGATGTGCAGCAGCTAGAGAGTCATGTGTTAATGAAACCAAACTTCGACCATCTTGTACATTCAATAGCTGGTGGCTTAAGCTAACTAGCTCTCCAAGCTCAACTCTTGATCGTATAGACTGTGGGACATATCCATGCAAACAGTCCCCATCAAAGTCTCCCATGAAAGGGGCACAGCATAGCGGATTGATAGATACAACAGACTGAACTGGTAGAAGTTTTGCAGATAGCGCAATTAGAGAATGTTGATGTACAGATGGAGGCCTATTTATAAGAACAAGATCGCCATCCTGCAATAGCCTATAGGCAATGTCACCAATTTCTAGCTTGTTTGCCTTCCGAACAAAAATCAGCTTCCCATTACGCCGAATAAGCAGTACTTCCTTGGCAAGAAGGTGCAGGTTGCACTTCAAATTTATGCTTTTGAAGTTGTAAGAACAGACGTGCTCAGAAACAATCAAGTTCAAAGCTAAATCCGTAGGAATGCCAATTTCATGTATCCTAATCTTTGGATCCCCGACCATAATACTCCGAAAAGCATTGTCGGATCTTTTGCTGAGGATGGCATCCTTCAGCCATTTGGTTCCATATGTATCAGTTGATTCCACATCTGTCTTTTTAGAGTATAACTGCAAAATACATAAGGTTGTAGTGAATCAAGTGAAAGCATGTCTTTTAAGCAGTAAGTACAATCATCACCTTAAACTACAAAAGTCCTATTAAAGTTGTGACAAAATTACCAAGTAGGTTTACAAATATTTCCTTGTTTTGCCCATTGTGAAGTAATAATGATAAGAAATAGCTAGATATCATCCATAATTTAAAGCCATGAAGATAAAAAAAAAAGATATTTTTTTCTACACATTAAAAGTTTAGGTTCTTTTACTGCAACTTGTATACTCATCCTAGTTGTTCAAAAAAAAACTTAAAATGAATTGAATTAAATCTGCATAGGAACTAGGACGACAAAACAAATAGTTTTCCCATGATGTGTTTAATCACATTGCAGAAGGCTGCCAAAGTGCCAATCAAAGTGGAAGATCAAACAAGGCTTTCAGTAATTGGTGCCTGTGCTACTCTCGTTCCAATCGGGTAAAGTGCCAAAACAATTCAAATAACAGCACCGTTGGTATATATATCATATTGTGTAGGTCAACTACACAATGCATTCAAACATGGAAACCAAGTAAAGGAAAAGGAATTCAGATAAATGGAAACTACATAATAAGGTGCATTGCAATCGACTTTGTCAAGATGTCGCAATAATTATGTACATATATGCATGTGTAGGAACACAAAAAAGAGCTGCTTTAAATAAAACATACCTTATCAAACCAAATTAAAAAGTTTGATATGCTTGTTTATCAGCAAAATCAAGATAAGGTAAGGGATAATTTTATTTCATTTGGACAGAGTAGAAACTTTGGTTGAATTGTTTGTATTCAAACCTATTAATTTATCCAATGATATACAAGTCTGAAAGTATTAGGAGAAATTATCAGGATAACTTGCATCATGCTACATGGATATTGCAATAAAATAAGATATTAGTTTTCTTGCCTTGGATGATTTCAGGCACTCCATAACTCGGCTTGTGACAAGTGAGCTTGCAAGAACACTGAATTGTGGATGCTGGCGGTAGTCATCAATTCTCCTACTGACGTCAACCATCCTCTTATAACCTTTTGTTCGGTCATCCTAACTCCAAACATGGAATGAACAAAAATGTAAGTTTTCAAAATTGAGATAACAACACAGTCCAAAATATGTGTTAGAGCATGTGTATCTGACCACTATAACATGCATGTTCAACAAACCTATAAGGAAGCCAAAGAAACCTTTTAACGATATCTGGAAAAAGTACCATAAGTTCTCACACTGATTAAATGACTATGATGACTCATTTGAAGATTTAACTCTATCCAGTATACAGAGGGTTAGATCATATTTAACAGGGGTAGTTTAAGGGGGAAATTGGTTAGAAATCATGGAAGGAATGAAACCAAAAAATATCTTGAATAACCAGATTCACCAAAGAGGTAGCCGCTTACAAAAACTAACCGAGGGCCATCTGAAAGCCCATATGCCATCTCCACAACACGATGGCAGTTAGGAGTCACAGGCAAACACGAGAGGAACAGTAGCTCCCGCCTTGAAGCAAACTGATTGATAAGTTCAGGGTCAAGTTGTTTCAATATGTGAAATACCTGCAAATATGGCACAGAAAATAAGTAGTTAGTTATAATAAATATTTATTAATAATGACCGGCAGGCAGCAGCTTGCACTTTTCTTTTGAAAGAATATGATGGAGAGTGGCATAACAGTTCTAATGTCCAACTAGAATATGCATACCAGCTTCTCAAAGAAGCTTTAAGAAAATAGTATTGTGTCCACTTGATACCATTCCTATTTCACTTAAAAACACTCTCATCCTAAACTAAAGCAGACCAGAAGGCAAATCGTGATTTCAGCGAAAAGTGCTTGAACCAAATTAAACCCAACTGTGTTACTAGGACACTTAGTCCATTCATATGCATCAAGTTGGCAATGCATCCCAGTTAATCAGGATTACTCGTTTAATGGTCATGCAAAACTATTTTGCCAGATGACAATCATGAATTCATGATATATCAAATTTCTGGATCTCACCATAATATTTGTTATGTTTTATGTATGTTGTAAATATTTGGAGTAATATAAGTGGCCCCATATCCCCTTTTGTCTGGCCTATAGTGTCATACAATTTGCATCCTCAGTTTCTGATACTGAGCCAAAAATAACAGTGAACCAATTGATGTATTTCAGCCAATAATATAGAATCTGTTCTCAAAAAGATAAAAAGGACATAATGCTGAAGCACTATCAAAATCTACTCTGCAAGACAACAGAAAGAAGACTTTATTAAATTGAATAGCTGAAAATACATTACTTGGTATGGCGACAATACTATCTTGGTCATATTGCCTTGAAGAGGCTGGTTTTCATGAGGTACAAAATCCCAAAAATCCTGGGGAAGAACTTCAACCGGACCTTTACTCTTGGACTTATTTGTCACTCTGTCAGTAACTTCTGCAATAATTGAAATTCTGTCCATCACGCTAGGATTACGGTGAACTTTACTCTTGGACAATGTTACTCTTGCACTTGTCAGCATCTTAAAGACCACGCTAGGGTAAAGTTTGGTGCCATCCTTCTGTCAGGGAAAAAACACAATGTTTAAAACAAGAGGGCAGAAATATGCACCAAATGATATGACAATCCACTTACTGAGCAATACTTGCAAGTTGCTTGAGTTGTTGCCCCGTCCGGCCTCTTCAATTAAAAAAATCAACATGTAAGAGAAAGAAATGTCATGGTTTTCATTTGAATTAACTCATCAGTGATATACATAGATAGGTATAAATATTCATGGATCTCCAAGGTCATACCAAAAAGAGGTCTACCAACTTTCGAAATTAACATAAACATGATAATTGATAAGTAGGCTAACTTTCATCTCCATTGTAGGACTAAATAACTAACATACCAAAATAATGATTAAAACGACAAAAATAAGGCAATAAGCACCAAACTGATATACAACATTATCTTGACAAAAATAAATTCAAGTGCTTTCATACATATACTTTCTTAATATCATCTGCAATCCCTTAAAAGTTCTCTGATTGAAATGTAAAACTCATCCCACAGATTCACCACTATCCAAGCAAAAAAGAGTTGGACAACTAATAAATGCTGGAAATTCTCCAAATGGTTAAACAAACTAACATGTCAGGGTGTAGCATAAAATTTGGTTTCCACGTCAGAACAGTTAATGACAAGGTTGTTACAGATGTATTAGTAATGATAGTGGTACTGATATTTGTTTTTACAGTCTTTTATTTTGTATGCAGAACTTTGTACCCCCAAGATCAGTCCAACAGATTGACAGAGCCCCTGATTGCCTGAAGGTACTTTTGCCACTAAAAGATGACATCTATGAATTTTGTAAAAGGGAATACATTGCTTATTCAGGATGAAACTAGGTTAGTCTGGTGACTATAAACCTTCGTATCTCTGTTTTGCTTCGGACTGAGACAACCAGGACATATCTGATTCAGCAGCTGAACAACATCCTCGCTAAAATATGGGTGGTGCACAGTTGCTGCCAGCTTAATCACACCAAAATGACCTAACAATTTGAAAAGTTAATATCTTTCGCATACAACGGCAATATAAACCGCATCATTAGATACTGCGTTCTAAATATTACTCACCATCGCAGTCGCGTACACTTTGCGACCCACAAGTCGCACACTGTGATGTACCATTTGGTAATCCCAATTTGGCACTAGTCACATCACATGTTTCTATAACGTTCGCGCTGCTTAATTTTTCCTGAAATGTTAAAATAATTATAGAGTTATAATTATCTCTGGACAACATAAAGCAATGAGTAGGATAACTAAGCAATCCAACAACAATGACAACACTATCCAGACAGAAAGGGAAAAAAACAGAATTTGCAACTATGTCCAGAAGCACAGATGCGTATAAATTTTAGGTACTTCTCTCTTCTTTTCACAAGTAAAATCGATAAAGCAAACTAGAAGAATTTCTGCACTTTACTTTCACTAAACAGTAAGAAAATTTTTACAGCCAAAACAGAAGCTTACCATGTCTGCGCTGATCATGAGGTCAAATTTTATGGCATTGAGCTCAGCTATAGGCGCATCAATCTCCTGATTTAGCTCCTCCATCCTGCACAACAAACACAATAAAAAGATCATGATGACAGAAGTAGAACATATACAAGATGAATATAGTCCAAAGTGCTACAGCGTCGGGCATGGAGGTTTAGTTGAACCCCCAAATGAATCCAAGCAAAGCCCGGATGGGATGGATCTTCACTTCATGCCAGTCTAGTAGCGCAGAGGATGACGACGACGCCTCCTACGAGAGAAGAATTCCTTTGGTTCAAGGAGGCAGGAGTTCGTCTCTCTCGGTGAGAGGAGACCCAGCAGCGCGGGTGTTCGGCCGATGGAGAGGGAGGGGTTCGAGTTCGACAGTGTTGGCAAGCGCTAGGGGAAGTGGAAACAAAGAGGAATAGAGATGTAGGGGTGAGGCCCCAACCCAAGGATCGAAAAACCGGAACCAGGGCAAATCCCGGCCGCCGGGCGGTACCGGTAACCGGAAATCCCGGATAAAAACCGGATAATTGGGCGGGGTGGGAGGAGACCGGTAACCGGTTGGTTACCGGAAAAACCGGTGAAAAAACCGATGGAATTAAGACCCAAAAGATGTAAGTCAAAGCTATTTAGCTCTCTTCTCTATTATAACTATTTAGACCCAAAAGATGTAATTTCTGTTAGGTAAAAGAATAAGAAGAAATGAAGAAATGAACAAACATGCAGAATACTAAGGGACTGCATGCAGAATTAAAGTGGCATGCGCAGCACTTAAGAGGCATGCGGAATTCTAAAAGATACAGCAGAATACTAAGAGGCATGCGCATGCAATGCATGCAGGAGGCGCATGCAGAATTAAAGTGGCATGCGCAGACACTTAAGAGGTATGCGGAATACTAAAAGATCTGTGAGAATACTAAGAGGCATGCGCATGCAATGCATGCAGAGATCGCATGCAGAATTAAAGTGGCATCTGCAGACTTAAGAGGCATGCAGAATACTAAAAGATACAGCAAAATACTAAGAGGCATGCACAACATTTAAGAGGCATGCGCATGCAATGCATGCAGAGACTGCATGCAGAATTAAAGTGGCATGCGCAACACTTAAGAGGCATGCGAAATACTAAAAGATATAGCAGAATACTAAGAGGCATGCGCAGCATTTAAGAGGCATGCGCATGCAATGCATGCGTGAGATCGCTACAGGATTACTGCTAACAGATCGCACACGGAGATCGCACACGGGAGATGCGCATGCAATTTTTGAAATTTGAATCTCGGCGGTTTTCCATCCGGCCATCGCGGGAATTCGGTTACCACCGTGTCGCGGTAATCCGATCCTCGCCCAACCCAAGGGGGGAAGTTTTTGATGATTTCAAGATGGACACGAGAGGGGAGTAGATAGGAGGCGACGGCAATGGCGAATCGCCGATGAGCTCACCGGCGCCACCGCTTCGCGGCTCGAAGTTAGAAACTAAAAAGGCTCAAGAATTTTTCTAAGTGCCGAGGTCCTCCTAGGGTTTGGCGCTTTGGGTATTTGTAGTGGTGGGGTAGCCTGGTGCTCCCCTTTCGAGGGGCTGCCAGTTGATCCAAGAGCTAGGAACTGTCGCCACGCCAGCTACAGCTCGACACGGTCCGTGTCTCCGGGGTAAAAATTACATGGCCCCGATGCCATAGAGGTAATATGGTACCATACCCTGTTTCTTAAAAAAAATGTGGCACCATACGTAAGAGTAGGGGTGAAAACAGCCCGAATACGGGCGGATATTGTTCTTCTCATATCCTAATTCATTTTTTTTCTTGAATTCAGAGTCAAATACAGGCAAGCCAAGTACGGATACAAATTTGGTTTATTCGGGATACGAGCACGGGATGGATACGTGATGGATTTGGGTCAAAAACGGATAAAAATATACAGATAATACATGTATATAGAAAGAAATATAAGTTGAATCATACCATTGTCATTTCAACGTGAGTGATAACCATGTTCAGTTTCTGGCTTCTATGACTTCATCTTTGTTGTTGTCATGGATTTAACTGATGTATACAACTTGGTAATTTATATAGATGCACGGCAGTGGCAACACAAGACATATTAGTTGTAGGAGAGAGATGCCATGTCTGTAATACCTGAGCCGGATTTGGCCCAACCCGGCCCACATGTTGCCCTATAAGAGAGAGGGAGAGCCAGCTGGAGAAGGCAAAGGCCATTTTGGCTTCTCCCTATGCTCACCCTGCTGCTGCCTTCTTTCCCCACGCACACGCCGTCGACCTGTCACTGGCACCGCCGCTCCTCTGACCGCACCTCGCTGTCCCCTGCTGCTGACGGCGCCGCTTCCGTCGCTAAGCCATCGGCTCTGCCGCGCCTTGCCGTCACCCAGCGTTGTTGCTCCCTCACCCACGCCTCACCTTCCCCATCTCCTGCTGCTGCCGCCACCGCTCCACCCTGCGGCTCGCCGTCACACCCCTTCTCCGCCCGGCCGCACGTCGTTGCCGCATTTCTGGCTACACGCCGCGCAAGGAGCCAAGGGAGAGCCGAGAGCTGGCCTGGGGAGGAGGATTGCTAGCCAGCCGAGGGAAGAGAAAGGAGAGGCCGGTTGATGGGGAAGAGGGAGAGAAGAAGGAGCCGGCTGAGCGGAAGAGAAGGGGAAGAAGAAAGACGAAGAGGAAGGCGCCAGCCGGCCGCCCGAGTGAGGAAGAGGAGTGGGAGGAGAAAAGAAGAGGGAGCCAATGGTGTGAAGAAAAGAAAAGAGAAGGAGAGCCGGCCGACTGAAAAAAGGGGGAAGAAAGGAAAGAGGAGAGGAGGAGAAAAGAAAAGAAGAGAGCAAGGAAGAAGAGGAAGAAGAGAAAAGGAAAGTCTGACCCGCCACCAAATCTACCAGATCCGGCTAAGGAAAAGAAGGTAGTGTCCCAATCCAGTCGCTCAGGGCTAGGGTAACGCCTCAAAAACCCTTCTCCATGCTTATTTACCGAGTCGTGCATAAGTTAATATGCTGATGGTTAGAATTGATGCATGTGACCATTTAGATATCGTTTATTAATATGAATGTTGGGATGGTGAAATCGGTGTTACCACTGTTGATCTAGCTGATCCGTGGTGGGAGAGGGGAAGAGAGAAGGAAGGGATGGAGGGAGTTTAAGTGTGTAGAATTCGATTCACGAGTGTAAATGACAAAATCGCTAAATGTTTGGATTGATTAAGCACCGGGATAATCGGAAGTTGCCTGGTGGGACAGGAATTGGTTATGTTGGGTTGGACTTAAGAGCGATATCATTTGCTTGTATACGAATGTAGTGCATTAGCAATAAATTGAAATAGTTAATGCTTGTTCGGGTGGCGGTTCGAGTCTGGTGCCGTCCACGCACCGTCCGCTAGGTTAATAGGCAAGTGCATGGTAGAATAGGGAGCTGTGGTGAATGTTTGTTATTTGTGTTTCCATGCCATGACTTACAGTATTTATGAGATGATGCATATGATTATGTGCTAATCATACCTTGATGAGTACCGCTTATGATTAGGCATCCACATTTGAAAAATATTGCATCATGCAAAATGCATAAGAGCCAAGTCGGTGAGAAAGTTATATGACTAATCCGGAGTGCTCTTGAATAAGACCTACAGAGGTAGGCACCTCCACGAGATGGAGGAAGAGGGTGACATCGACAGGTGTACCCTCCGCTATGCCAGTATAAGCTACAGTTACAGATGCATTGCATGGTATTACATTGCATAAAAGTGACAGAGAAAGTGATATAGTTACAGAGAGCTATGAGTTTACAATTTACAGTTACAAACTTGATTTACAGTTCACAGTCATAGAATTGGTTTACGGTTTACAGACATAGAATTGATTTACAGTTTACAGTCATAAAATTGATTTACAGGTTACAGTTCATGAAATCGATTGAATTGCTAAAGTGATATTACTGTTTTATCGTGTGCTTGCTGAGTCTCCGGACTCACCCTTGCTCTGTTGCTGTTTTTAGGTAAATGATGGCGATATGCATGGAATGGGAGTAGTCCTTTTGGCACTGCACATATAAAATAACAGTTTAGTCTTACACGGAGCTTTTATGTTTAATCTAGTGTTAAGTCCTTTGCGGTTTATTTTAGCTTGTGAGCCGTGGTGGTGGATCTTCATGGTCATGGAGATCAGAGTTCTGTTTATGTTCCAATTATGTGCAATATGAAGTTTGTTGACTTATTGCAATTATCCTATATTCGTATGTTAGTTGCTCCCCATTGAGATGGTAAATGTGTGGTGGTAGCATCTTGGGCCCTGTGGAGGGCCGGGGTGTTACAATGTCGTCTGATGGGCCCTAGCACTCGTGTGCCCTGCTGCCTGTGCGCCCTGGCACCCTCACTCCCCGACACCCTTGCGCCCCGGCACCCCTATGCCCCAGCACCTTCGGTGCCCCGGTGACCACACCGCGACGCCCCGGCGGCCTAGTGCCCTGACCAATGTCTTCATCTTCATGGCTTGTAAGGCCTCCAGTGAGCTATCCTCCTACACTAACAACTTAAGGCCAGCTACTCCGCACACTCCGGCTCCTGGTGACCCGCACGCCTCAGCATCCCGGCACCCTGGCGCCCTACGCGCTCCGCGCGCCCCGGCTCCTCAAGCGCCCACGCGCAGCTCCCCGCTCCCTGCACACTCAGCGCCCAGTGTCCTGCGCAGGCGCCCGGCGCTCTGCGCCATGCTCCCGGCTCCTCGACGCCCACACGCAGCACCCCGCTCCTGGCGCCCTGCGCCCGACGCCCCTCATCGCCCGGCGCCCAGCGACATGCTCCCGAACGCCCTGCCCCCGAGCTCCCTGCGCCCTGCTCCCGCCTCCTCGAGCGCCCACGCACAGCACCCTGCTCCCGGCGCCCTGCGCCCGACGCCCCTCGCGGCACTCGGCGCCCTGCGCCGGCGCTCGGTGCCCTGCTCCCGAGCTCCCTGCGCCCTGTTCCTGGTCCCTGCTCCCGATCGCCCAGCGCCCTGCTCCCTGCTCCTCGAACGCCCACGCGCAGCGCTCCGCTCCCGGCGCCTTGCGCCATCGCCCTGCGCCCGACGCCCCTCGCGGCACTCAGCGCCTGGCCGCCCGCGCCCTGGCATCCGCCCTCCAGCGCCCTGGCAAGCGACCGCCCGGCGCCGTACGCCCCGTGCCCTTTGGCGCCCCAACGTGCCGTGCTCCAGCAACCCGCGCCCCCTTGCCGTGCACTCCATGGCCAAGAAAGCAGACGAAAAAAAAATCTGGGAAGGGAGGCCCGGGCTTACCTAAATCCGGAAGGGGCATTCGCCGCTCGGCTGCTCGGCAAGGGAGAACCGGAGGAGAAGGACGAAGGAGGGCGGCACCGACCCCTCCTTGGGCCACTTCCGCGACGAGGAGCAGCGTCCGCCCCCCGTGGCGGCGGCGCGCGGCGGAGAAAAGACCTGGAGCAAGGGAGAGTTCGGTTGGGCCTTGATTTGGGCCTTAAAGTGCCTTCCTGCGCATTAGGTGGGCCGGCGAATGGCTCATGGAGAGTTTTGTCCGTATCGCGACTCGGATGCCAACCTATGGGCCGAATCTGAGACTTGGCCATGGATTCGACAACCAATATGGGATGCGACTACCATTGAAATCCGTTGAATCTTTGCCGAGTGCCAAGCTTTGGCATGGCAAATACAGCTATCCAAGGCTACCCTTTTGGGTGTTTTCTCTAGCACCAAGGGACACGGGTTATACTTAGAAAGGATAGTAATACACATCACTTATACTTATAAACTAGCTCTTTCATGGAGGGGGATTTTAGTTATGTATACAGGTCCAAGAGCTTAAAAATATCCAATATATATCTCTTATTTGTAACTTGAGCTCTTTTAAGCAATAAAAAAGTATATTCAAACTGATGAGCCCTAGGGGACCCGCTTCCCGAAGGCAACCATCTGTTGGCTCACCGACAGGAGTAGGGCGGTCCTCTCGGACCCCCCGAACTTATATAAATCCCCGTGTTATTTTTCCCCTCATGGACAATGGCTCGTCAGATGACCGACGTCCATCCTGTTACTTGTGTTTGAGTTTCTCACCTACAACAGCGTAAATGAAGGGGTGGTTCATATGCCAAAGCTAACTTTGTTGAGTTGTACTCTCATCGGTTAGTGGAATACTCGAATAACTTGTGAAACAGCTAGGCAAACTACCTTTATTCATTATTGCAAATATAAGAACAAATTGTAAATTTCTCACTTAGTTGAATATTACCAATTAGTAATTTGCAAATCCAAATGACCTGACCTATACCTTTTTTTCGATCAAATGACCTGGTCTATACCTTTTTTCGATCAAATGACCAGACCTACACAAAATACAAGAATCGATTCAAGGTTCAGGAATAATTACCAGACACTTCCAATACTAAATGTGCCCTGCTGCTTGCCTTAGGGCATCTGTAGTGTATGAAAATAAAGGGTCTTAAGCCACCTTAAGGTCAACCTTATACATTACAGGGGTGACCTTAAGCAGGCTATAAGCAAAAAAGGCTTAAGGCTGGTCCTCAAGCTAAAGACCTGGCCACAAGCATTAAAATACAATTTTTCTTTATCTGCCAAGTTGGACCGTCTTAAGGCCTCTTGGGTTATATACACTATAGAGTCAGTCTTAAGATTTAGATGGGACCTACCTTAAAACCCCTTGGGTTATATACACTACAGATGCCCTTAATATGCCCTGTGCCTGCTGCTCGCCTTCTCCGCTCCTTCAGTATCGAAACCTCCACCACCCAACCACGGCCCCACTGTAGTGCGTCCTGCACTCATTGCTCCCTCTCCCCGGCAGCCAAGCGCCCAGCTTCCCGCTTCCTTGGCCCCACCCCGCTTCTCGGCTACTCCCGGTGACTCCCGTCGGCTGTCCCCGTCTTGGCAGTGATGCCCGGTGGCCGGGCTTCCTCATCGTCGGCGATGCTGGCCACCACCTAGGGTTTCGGTTGTTCGTGCTCGTGCGCTCGGAGCTCCCTTCTCTTCCACAGCTTCTTCAATTTTTCTTTGAGTTTGGCTAGAGTCTGCTCGTATTGGCTTTTGGTTTTGGCTTATGAATAGCAACAGTTTGTATATAAGCTTTTCGAGAAATATACTTGCATGCGATTTTGATCGATATAAATGAAGTCACTACAGTGTATACTACAATCGATTAATAGACCCAATCTTGAAAAGACACTTCGTATGAAAGTTAAGTATTATAGAAAAGTCTTTTCCTATAGAAAAATAGTTTTTAGAATTCAATACAAACAGTGCCTAAGTTGATTCATGGCCTTATGGGCTTTCCGCCTTCCAAATCTTCTAGGCTATGGCCTATGGGCCTATGGCTTCGCCCCTGCACACTTACAATTGAATTATTATTATCACCTAGGTTGTCGCAGTTTATTCCTTTTCTCCTTTTTATCTAGCTAGCCAAATTCTTTGTACAATTGTGCGGTTAGATACTATACATATACTTATATTTAAAATAAAATTATATTTGTTAGACGATTCTAATGTATAATGATTGAAAATACATTGCATTCACTCCATTCTTTTTAAAGTAAAGTTATGTTTTTGAATTTCTTTTCACGGTCGCCAAGACAGCAGTAGCATGAGCGTCTTCTTTCACCGTTGCGTAGATATCCCACACAAGAATATCATAGAATCTAAATCTCTGTACATTATCTAGGTCATGTCAATTTCCCCGAATTCTCAATGCTGTTAGTTCCAAGGTTCTATTAGCACTCAATAACTTTGGAACCCAAAATTTTCTCAGCGAGTGATTAGCCCACAGGCCTTTGATCTCAGTTGTACTCAACTCTGAAAGGCATGGCATACTGCGACGCCCTGTGTTATTACCCTGAGGGTAATCACATTTAAACAACAAATTATTATTTGTTTACTCAGTAGAACATTACTTCAACGAATAATAAGTTTTTAGTAGAGTTGCGCAGTAGAACAATAATGTAGACATTGCCTCTTTATTATAGTATTTGCCACGTATGGCTATGATCTTTAATACAATTATATGAATAGAGAAGGCACGGGACATATACCTTATCGCTCGCCTACTCGGCTTAGTAGGACGCCCACTCATCCCAACCATCATATAGGGTGTCCACCTCATGCTGGTCCTCATAACCATCGCCCTCATCCCCTGCGGCCTCGTCGGTGCTTGTGAGCCCTTCATCCCACCCAGGGTAATCCCCGATCGGACTAGGGTTTAGCAAAGAAAGATAAGTGCAATGGTGAATACTAATGTAATTAATAGCAAAATGCATTGAATGACTTCTCTATTCATTATCACATTTTCTAATTCATATTTGATTTTGGAAATTACTTTGTCAAATTAAGTGGCAAGTTTTACTTTATGAATATACTACGTTTCACTCTGTGAGAAGAAAGATTCCTAGTAAACTCTTGTTTAATTTGAATACTTATTCCTTTAAATTCTTATTTTTCATTAACAAGCATATCATTATGAGCAAAAACTAATGCATTTTTCGAATCAATATTTGAAGAGCATGGCATAGCAAGTAGATCATCACATGTAGCTCCTCCTCTTTTTCCCATGTGGCTTCATGGGTGGAGTGGTTCTTCCATAGCACCATGCAGAAGCGTATATGACACGCTCACACTTGCGATAGCATCACTGAAACGGCCGGGACATCACTAGTACAAGGCGGCTAGAAAATGGGGTGAGCTCACATTGAGCTTGGGAGGAAGAAGGAAAACAACAGAGAGATGCAGGGAAAATGGAGGGGGCTTGGATGGCTTTTATAGCACAATAGAGGAAGCATTGTGCAAGTGCTACGATCATTGACCGGGGCATAGGGTGCGGCATACGCGATGACATGCGACCAGTGCAAGGATAGCGTGTGCGTGATGTGGGCGTAAGCGACATGGGGCATGGGCGCAACATGGCATGCGTACGCGCCTGGCATGGCATGGGCTCAAGCATGCGCGATGTGCGAGGGATGGCTCAGCTGTCGAGCATGTACTGCATGTAGGAGAAGAAAGGGGAGGGGACCGAGCGTTTGTAGGATCAACGATACCGACTAGAGGGGGGTGGATAGGAGGTTTTTAAATTTTCTTTTGATCTAAGAAATTTTCTACAATTTCAATTTAGCAAGAATGTAAAGCACTTAATACCTACATAATTCTAGTCAAGTATAGTATCAACACTAGCTCTATATCAAGCAAAAGATCACAATAATACTAACAAATAAGAGCTAAAAGAAAGTGAGAGAAAATTACACACAACCGATGTTTTACCGTGGTGTTTAGAAACTTGCCGGTTTCCCCAAATCCACATTGAGGTTAGCCCAAACAAATCGGACCGGCTCCACGAATTAAGCCGAAACACCTCGAGTCCACTAGAGGTAGCTCTTCTCCGCTCCGGGTAGGTGAGCTCCAACCTTTACACAAATACCAGGCCTTCTCACAAACTCCTTTGAGAAGATCACCGATCAACTTCCGTCCAATCGTCCAGGAGCACGGCAAACACCAAAAGTAATAAACCAGGGCTTCACTTGATTGCAAACAAGTGCCAAGGATCAAACTAATGAATGCAATGCACTTTTTGCTCAACCACCTCAAATGAATGCTCAAAGTGAAAAGGAGGTGTGGAGTGAATGCTCTATGCTCAAGAATGTTCAATGGAGTCTCTTCTATTTGTCCTTGAGTAGTGGTACGGGTATTTATACCCAAAACTAGCCGTTTAAAACAAATTCCAGAAAAATCAGGGCGAGCGGAACTACCGCCGGCCAATGGCCGGTAGTTCCGCTCCACCACTGCGCGGCAGAACAACTATGTCAGAAGCTCTGCAGCAGCCGTTGGAAAGTCGGTGCGGTACTACCGCCGTTATAAAATGCGGTACTACCACTCTGCGGTAGTTCCGGGAAGTCAACGCGGTACTACCACTTGGGCCGGAACCAAACTTGGCGCTCTCTGGAAAAAAAGGCTCTGCTCTATCCTCCAAAGCTTCCGGGCTCCGGAAGTACCGCTCTATACAGCGGAACTACCACTTCCAACGGTAGTTCCGGCGTTAAAATCACCGGAACTTCTGATTCCGCAAAACTCAAACCTCACCCAGAGGGCGCCCTCTGGAAAAAAGGCTCCGCTCGGAATTCAGAGCTTCCGGGCGCTGGTAGTTCCATTTTTACCTGCGGGACTTCCGCTCTGTGATAGTTCCGACGTTAAAAACTACGGTACTACCACTCTTCCAAACAGAGCACAGATTAGCTTTTAAAAACAGATTTTTTTTTAATGAAAGCATGATCCTAGTTTGATTCAAATGGCACAATAATTTTGCTATCAAGCTACTTGCCATGATCCCGCTTTATGGTACGATTATTTAGCCTATAATCCGATCTTCCACCTTTTCTCCTAAGATCGGTAAAAGCAAAAGGGGATCCTATTCTAAATATACCTTTGTCTTGAGCCATTTTTGGTCTTCACATTGATCCTTAGCTTGCATCTTTGTCAACCACTTATGGACTTAACCTTTAAACACTCATTAAACACGTTAGTCATATATTCACATAAATTCATTAAATACCAAAAACCATTTTTAGGGGTCTAGATGCTTTCAGCGCTCGGCGCATGCAGAATAGGGGAGGAAAGAAGGGGAAGGAAGGAGAGAAGGGAGGGGGACCCACCGGTAGGTAAAGAAAGGAAGGAGGAGAAAATGAAAAGAGGGAAGAAAATGGCTAACAAAATTGAAAGTTAGATTCTTGCTAGATTTCCAAACCCAAGATTTGAATTTGAATTTTTAGTTCAAAATTGAATTCTCGTCTCAAAATATTTGGATGCAAAATTTTAATATTGTCTTGCTTGTTGGTCTTAAATTGCTTTGATTTTCAACTATTTTGGTTCTTGATTTGAGTTTAAAATTTCATTTCAATTTGAAATTAGGAGAAATTCTAGAGATAGGTTTATAATTCATATTTTTCAACTTTAAATTTACTTCCTAAATTAGCTTTCCGATTATAATTTTCCTTCCTTTGATTTTTTCTGTTAAGCTCAGGTTTTGCCCTAATAAATTAAATTTTAAGTTTTGTTTTTCTGACTACAATGTAAATTTAAGTTTTCATATTTTTAAGCCATAATTCGTGGCCTTCAAGTTTTTGTATCTTTATTCTTATGATTATTACTTGCACTTGGGAATTTTTCATCAAAATAGAATCAGGGTGTCATTAAATTTCTAAGAATTAATGTTGCCAAAATCTTTGTAATGGTCACGCAAGTGATCCAGATTGTAACATATCCAAACAGTGATTGAAAGACCAAATTCAATTATCCCCTACAAATGACATTGTTTTTTCTTTAAAGTCTTCTCAATTAAACACAGCCCAACTTTTGTTGAAAAACTTGCAACTCCACCTTAGACTTTATATATGCAGATTTGCCTAATAATCCGTAGTAAACGACGGATCGTTGAAGAATCGCTAATGATTAATCCCGTATGGATACCACCAATAATAGACAGAATAGGCTGAATTACAATAAACTCCATCTCTAACAAATTTTTTTTATAAAACTGATCACACAGCTTCTTCGAAGAAAATAACAATTGATTAAGGCAGAAGAGAGTCAATAAAGATGATGCAATATGACGCTATTTCATGACGCTAAACGGTACGGACATAATGCTACTAAAACCTAACACTAAACAGTCACTAAGATAGACGAGGATCAACGCTTGCCGCGGAGCCGTATCGTGGGACGAGTCCAAATAGCCCTGGTGAGGCTAACGAAATCTCCTTGTTATTTTTCGTCGGTTCTTCGGATTTGGTGGAACCTTTATTCTTTCTCAAACTGGGTGCCACTTTTTTTTGTCTCCTGGCTCGCTTGCTGGAAAGGATTCTCTCGTACAAGGCCTTTCGTTCTTCTTCTCTCTTGTGGCGAAGCTCTTGGACGGAGGAAGCCTCCAGCTCTCCTCCTTGCGTTGGGGCCGAGGCGACCCAAGGCCACCGGCTCTCCTGCTCCCGAAGCACAGAGCTTCTCTCTCCTCCGCGAAAGCCGGCGATCTTGCGCCGTGTCACCTGCGTTTTTCGCTGGGGCCTGGCCTTCCGCTCGGAGACGGGAAAAAACGTGTGCTGCTCGGGCTCGGCGATGATGCTGCGCGGATGCAGCGTGTTGCTGCCACCGGGAGTCGGGGTTCGAGATTTAAGCCCGGAATATTGATATCACTTTGTATAGATCAAAGCAACATGAGTTATAGATTTAACGAAAAAGTTCTTTTGAGAAAACTATGAAAGCACGAAGGTGAAATTTATTTTATAAGAAGAGATCTACAATAAAACTTCTCTTCTTGTAAACTATAGAGGTAGATATATAGAATAGGAGAGACGAGTCCCATACGGAGAAAGAAATCAAATCAGAGTCGGTTGCGACATGTTGGCATTCCATTTAATATAGCCCAGATTTGGCCCTTGCATTAGTCATGCCATATATAGTATGAGCCGATGCAGTGTTCTATATAGACACAATTGATATAAATTCGAATAAGACTTCAACACTTACCAAATTAAAAAAAAGAGTATTGCTATACACCATTCGACAAAAACAGTCAGATTGATCTGGGACGTTAGATCTTCATCCAACGGATCCACCCATACAAGCTCCCCTCAAAAAAATAATCTAGGCCGTTGGATCTCCATCTAACGGCTCAAAATCTGACTGTTTTTATCTTAAAAAATAGTCGAATATTATATAGACACTTCCATTAAAAAAACACGCAAAAGATGGTGTAGACCAGTAACAGAGTGGCGCAGCGTCCTACGTAATCTCAGTCTCGGATGATACCATCAAGAGGAGAAACTAAAAGAAGCAAAATTAGATAGATCGACGTATACATGGGACCAGCTTTCGCCTTCCTAATGCCTTGCTCTCTCCTCCTGGCTCGACCTGACCATGCATGGTTGCTGGCAGAGACACCGCTGCATGCTCGCCGTCGCCGGCGATGGACCTGCACGTCGATCGGCATCAAAGAAATAGCAAGTATAATGCATCACGCATAATCATCATCATCAACCCATCAGGATGGATGATATGAGGGATTATTAAACACGAAATTAAGGCTGTGAACAACAAACAGATACGAAGAAACGCCATAAGAAGAGAGGCCGAGACCGGCTGGCCGCTCGATCGGGAAGCAACGGCCTGGATGGCCATCATCGTGTTACCTAAAGCCGTGCGTCGGACACAGCTAGGGTTCCAGACTCTAGGGAGTAGCAGAGCTTCTTGAAGGTGGCCATGTCGCGGCGGAAGAGAGCAACGTGGGCGTCGACGCTCCCGTCGCCGGAGGAATACGGCTGGAGGAAAATGAGTCCCTCCACCGGCAGGTAACCGGTCATGAAGAAGAACGGCCGGCCGCCGCCGAAGTCCAGGTCGTAGAGCGGCATCCGCAGCAAGCTGTCAACCTCGATGTTCGCGCCCAGAGGCGCCTCCGGGTCGGCCGTTGCCACCAGCCGCTCCTTCTCCACCGCCCCGGAGTTCGCGAAGTCGATGAACGACTTGAAGTAGCCATCATCGATCCGAGCCACCTCCCGGTGGATGAGCTCCACGGCGTGCCGCAGCGGCCGGGCCAGCAGCTCCCCCGCGGTGGTGGTCGGCCGCGCCCAGAGCAGGGCGTTGCCGGCGTAGCCCTGCGGAACCGGCGGGCGCATCCGCGCTCGCCCGTCCACGGAGATGTTCACGCTGGTGGACACGCGCCCGTCGAGCCCGCGCGCCTTCGTCACGCACCGCCACGCACTCCATCGTGCTGTACGGCCGGGGCCGAGGAGCGCCAGCCGACGCCAGCGACTTGAGCTTGGAGATGAAGTCCTGCCTGAAGTGCGCGTCATGTACCACCACCTCGTCATCGTCTACGTCGATGCAGCCGGCCTTCTTGTCTTGATGAGGCTTGAACTCGACGCCGCGGTGCTCGAACTCGACGCGCGGTGGGTCGCGGGGCGTAAAGAGGGACGCCCGATCGTGCATTCGTGCACCGGGACGGGGGCGATGGCGGCGCCGCGAGTGGCCTGCCCCCACGCGAGAAAGAAGTTGCACATGCCGCAGCCGTCGGCCACATTGTGGTGCATGATGAGGCCGACTGCGAGGGAGCCGCACGTGAACCGCGTGACCTGGAGCAGCAGCAGCTCCTCGGCGCCGTCCTCGCTCGGGTGCAGGCTCAGCGCCTCAGGCGTCGGCCTCAGCAGCGCCATGTCGAGCACGACGTCGGCCGTCGCCTCGACGAACCGCGCGCCGGCGTCGTTGAGCAGGATCGCTGGGTTGCCGTCGGCGTCCACGCCGAACCGGCCCGCCCACTCGCGGTACTCGGCCAGTGCCCTGGCGAGCCCCGCCTCGAGGACAGCGTTGGGCGGCGCGGCCGGCGGGTGGAAGGCGTATATGATAGGTTGGTACATGCCGAAGTTCGCCTTGTCGAACACGGTGAGGGGAGTGACCGCGCCGCCGCCGGCGTGGGCAGGCTTGACAGCCTTGGACGAATGCACGGTGATCTTCATGTGGAGAACGTAGCAGTGGCGGACCCAGGATTTGAATTATTATCCAATGTGGTATAATCAAAGTTCTTAGAGATTAAATATGAAGGATTGACTTACGGCTGGTTTGGCCAGCACATAGATGATACCCAATGAAGAACTAAAATAAGGAACCTGCAAAATCAATGCAAGGTAAAAGAAAGGAACTTTTGTAATTTGTATTAAGAGATACCAACAGTTATTGCGATTATTTTTTTCTTCGAATAGCAATGAGCAAAGGTAAATCTGTGCCTAAATGCTTACCCACCAACTCCATGCCACACCATAATTAGCAATGAGCAAATGCCAGCTAATGTTTTCCTTGATGGACTCCCACCGCTGTTGTGTTAAGCTGACAACCAAAGAAAACAACAACATGTGCTGACATGGTGCAGGATCTCTTTGAACCGTCTCGACTAGAAATATCTTCATGTAGAGGACAGAACAGATCAAGAAAACTGAGACCTGACAATAGCGGTTCTAGCACTTGTAAGACTGTATAACAATGAAAAGGGGGGAAAATCAGCGATGGTGATGCTATTGTAATTTGCAAGAAGTTAAACAACTGAAACCTGAAAAATCCACTGCTCGGGCAGAAACCGTGAAAAGACATTCCCCAAAGTGTGTGAGGCAGAGTAAATCCCAGTCATGAAACCAAATGCGGCTGCTCTCCTTGACGGCTCAACCACATCCACCTAATCAGCCGAATTTTTTTAACTGTTAGCATCGCTATTTGTTCTTCACAAAACACCAAACATAAGTACCCTCATCATTCTCAAATTACAATAAAGCCATGCTCTAGCTCACTCCTTACTGTGCACATCATCGATATTTCAAATATCTTCAGCGGAGATTGAAGTATCTTCTGAAACCACAAATGCTCTAGCTCACTCCCAGACTCGAATCCTAAAGCCATGCGTCTACAGTAACCTAATTGCCATCTGCAGGCTTCAGCTTCTATGATTGATAGAGCTAAATTGCAGCAGTCAGATTCACAAAGAATATATCTTTGCAAGTAAGCTATCTTCACCACAAATTGGGCATGTTAATCAAAAGTCAAAACCTTACTAAGTTGCATATGCTGAAGCAACGAAATTCAATCTCTGAATCCAGAAATGCTCCAGCTCACTCATAGACTCATCAAAACCTAGAGCCCATCCCCCTACAGCAACCCAATTTCAACTGCAGGTTCCAGCATAAATGAATCATGGAAGCTAAATTGCTACTCAGAATCACAAAACTTATCACAAGTTGAATCCATCCACAAATTACCTTGTAAAAGTACCTCCTTCCGGGCTCCAGCCCCTTCATCATGAGACCATCGAAGACGAAGCCCGGATCCCTCCACGCGACGCCGTCGTTCGCTGGCCAATAGCACATGTGCTTCTGCTCGTACGTCCTCACCTCCGTTGCCACCTCCCTCCAGCCCTTCTCCTCCTCCTTTTGCAACCCGTACCTCACCACTGCGGAGCCGTTGAGGAAGAGGTAGCCGAGGAAGTCGAGGTCGCGGGAGGACGACGGCGAGTAGATGGCGACGTAGTCGAGGGCGTCCGGGGCGGGTAGGTCGGACCATCGGATCGTGATCTCGAGGTCGGATTGGGCGAGCTTCTCCGGGTCGCAGTGAGGGTAGTCGCCGCTGCCTCGCCGCGGCGAGGGCGGCGAGGAAGAGGCGGAGGCGGAGGAGCCGGGCGGAGGCCGAGGCGGAGGCGGATGGGCGCCTGGCGGCTGGCGGACAGGCGGAGGCGGTGAATCTGAATCGGGTCGGGTCGGGGACACCGGGATACAGGCGGACCACGGTTTAGGGCACGGGATTTTTTTGGGCCAAATTACACTGTTGCAGGGTAGTCCTGGGCCTATATGGACTACCCGCTGGGCCCGCCCCTGGAACGTAGTACGTACGTACGTGGTCGAATATTAATTGGACGATATGGCTATGGCCTATGGATGGTGCGGCACGATCACGAGCTAGACACTTTATAAGAAGATCGTGATAGCAAGAGAATGCTAGAGACGAATGAGCATAGTCCCCGTGATGTCATAAGTGGGTTTTTAGGCCATGGTATATAGCTTTTGACTTAAATTTTTAAATTTTAGATGTTCACGAGAAAGAGTACGGAGAAAGATGCTTACATATGATTTTGGTCGATATAGTTTAAGTCGGGACAGTGCCTACTGCATTAATCGACTTGTAGACCCCACCTTAAAAAGGCACTCCATTTAAAAGCTAGTTACTGTAGGAAGCCAAACCATAAACCAAAATAACCCACCTAATGGGTATTTAGAGCATGTTCGGTAGAGCTCCAGATTCCTAATTTTCAACTTTTGCTCCTGATTCTCTGATAATCCATTTCTCAAAGAATCTGGAGCTGACTCTGAAAAACATTTGGCTAGTTGGTTGGCTTCAGAAACTATAAAAGTGAGAATTGGAGGCAAATAGATCAAGATACTGCTAATTGTAACACTTTATTTGTATATGTGTCTTACTCATTTATATTTGTACACAATTTATGAATTTTTCTAAAATTTTCAAGGTCATATATGCACAGATTATGTAATTTTTTCCAAATTTTTTAAGACTATGTATATACAAATTATGAAATTATGATTCTAAATTTCAATAGGTAATTGCATTCGAGTGATTGCTTTATGTGCTTATGAGTAGAATCATGTGAATACTCCTTTTTATTTGTACACAAATTATGAATTCTTGAGGCAAGTAACTGCACCAGAGACCAAGTCATCGTTGATGCTTATAAATTCCTAAGCACGTAACATGTAACTCTGCCTGGATAACAATATGAACTTGTGCAATGCAAAAGCTTACTCTCTAGCAATTGAACATAGTTAACTAGTTTGTAGCCTAATACTAATATAACAAGTTAACAACAAGGCATATATACATCTCTCTAACAAGACTGGCTTTCAGAAAGACCTCTATCTTTAGTGCATCAACAGCAGTCGCCGGTTCATGATCTATACTGGCTAGTATACTCTGCGCAAGCAAGCAAATAGTCAAGCCCATCTACTTCAGAGTTTCACAAGCTTCGGTCAAACCTGGTCCACTTGTAGAAGCCTAAGGCGGTACAATGCTTGATCACCCTCATACGTAGTTGAGCTGACCGTCGTAGCATTGTAGGTCCTCTTGATGATATAGGGGTTTATGCTGGCTAATTAAGACGACGTTCTTCTTTAGTACAGGGACATATGAGATGTCAAGGATGTAGAATCGTTTCTTCAAAGACCCTTTGCCTGTCGTGTGCTCTTGAACATTTGAAACAATGTACCATGGAGCTCCCACTACTACAAAATAAAATATACTAGACATCTCATCTCATACGTTTAACTAAAACCATCAATATTAAGTATAATCACAGAATATTTTAATACAAACCGTCTGTGAAGACAAATATCATAGACGGTTCATGGTGAAAACCATTTGTGAAGTATCACAGACGGTTTTTACCAAGAACCATATATGATATTACGAAATATCACAGACTATCATAGACGGGTTGTATTAAAAACCGTCTGTGATATTACCTCATCACAAACAGTTTATATTAAAAACCGTATGTGATATTTTGCCGGCCGATTTTGCTGCCCTCTCTATTCAAACTTTCAAACTGAAGCATCACAACCTCTCAGTTCTGCTACCCAAATGCCCTTATATATGCCTCCCCTAAACACACTCCAAACCAATCCGCCTGCTAGCTCCCCCAAGCCGCCGATCGAAGCGTCAGCCACCACGCCACGGTTCACCGCACAAGGCACTCTTGTCGTAAGGGTGCTTTCTGCAGTGTCACCGTCGTGACACAATGGTGACGTTGTCGCCTCCTTTCCTTCATCGGTGCCAATACTTTGTTCATACCCCCATCCGATCCCCTCCTCTCTCTTCCTTGATGTTTGGATGGATATGATGCATGTAAAAATTATTTATTGATACGTTAGTTTTTGTATGTAATGCTTAGATGGATATGGCTAGAATGAACTTGTCATCATAAATATGTCCGCTTTAGTTCATCTGTATTCTCTGATTGCATTATTTTATAGCACAATTAGCGCAAACAGCGCAATCAGAGAATGTTGATAACTGAAGGAGGCCTATTTTTGAGTTTGGCTGAAACTTATCACAGATGGTTTTATTTAGGAACTGTCTATGATAATATACTATCACTGACGGTTCGTAGTAAGAACCATCTGTGATAATATACTATCATAGACAGTTCGTAATAAGAACCATCCATAATAATCGTTATCACAGACGGTTCTATTTAGAAATCATATGTGATAGTTGTATCACAGGCGGTTCGAAAACCGTCTGTAATGCACTTAGAGTATTACAGACCCCATAAGCACAGGTGGCTCAAAAATCGTCTGCGATGACGTTGCCAAACCGTTTGTGATGAGTTTTTCTGTAGTAATATCCACTGACAAGACAACAAAAAGAGGTTAAGACTCATACATGAAAATGCAATGGCAAGTATTTATACAACGCTAATTGCATGTTCCACAGCTGACTCAACATTTGGTTCAACCCTTTGCCTATGAAGCATGACTAATGTTGATTTGTTTGGTTGAATGAAGGTATTCTCAATATGGTTAAAGTTATCCTATTCTATAATAACTTCAGCACAAGTTTGCATATAGCAAGGTAATGCAATGGCATATAATTATCTAATTTTACCCCAAAAATTCAAATGTGTTTTTTTTACTTTCACCAATGTTAAGAATCAAGCAAAATATAGATTGCTTTGTTGTCCTCATATGTTCAAGTTTGCACAAGTTCGCATTCAGTGTGTTTTGACTCTAAATTGACTTGCTGACTTAGGTCCACAATTTAGTATACTGGAAAGTAGCATATCATCCAAGAAAAATCTTTCTAGACAGAATCAACTGTTGTGTTGCTTGGAAATTGAAAGTACTAACTGATTAGAATTGATTAACAAAATTCCCAATTTGAAAGCAAATTAACAAACATATCTTGAATGACATTGTGGGAATCTCCATTTCAGAGCATAGTAGCATACAATTACCTTGCTAGACCTAAATCCTAATTGCTTGGAGAAACACGTGCCTACATGGCCATGCCTATCTATCTCTGCACGATAGACAAGCATGAGTGCATCACAACCTGCAATGTCCTGGGCTCCTATGCCACATGGATGGCCTACACGAGCATGGCGGTAGCCAGTGCCCCAACGCTACGTTCCTGAGGCACATCACAGAAGAATAGTCCTTGAAGAGCTTGAAGGTGTGGTCAGTTATGTCCCGGTGGAGTCCGGCGTGGAGGTGGCAGTGGAGTCGACGGTGAGCGTGCACTTGAACTCAGAGAGAAGGCCAGAGAAGGTGGAGATGGAGTGGGTGAGGACGGGGTGGTGCTCGAGGGCAAGAACTAGTTGGCTGCATCGTCTAGGGTTCGGAAGGAGTCTTCAGGGGCCAGTGGCATGGAGGGCAAAGTCCGGGGTCCCAAGAGACTAGTCGCACAGGTGGTAAGGGGAACGGGTGCGCCTAAGTTCTCTCGGGTGGGAAGGGAATAGGGGTAGTTTGATGGCAAAGATGGGTAATTACCTTTAACTTTCAAGGGTACTCTTGTTTCTAGTAGGTTAGCTTCCCAGAAGAATCCATGGGATGCTACTTCTCCAAGTTAGTTCATTTTCGAGACAACTTCTTGTGAGAAGCAAAATCGGATCGTTTTGAGAAGCTAGTGTTGGTGTAGTTTTACAGAATCTGAATGAGAAGTTAGGAACAGAAGCTGTACCAAACGAGACCTTATTTTATAAATGTTGAAGACAGAGGGAGATTCCTTATCTCTACTATTATATAAAGAGGAGTTAGTGGTCGTCGGTGCATTCTTCCTTCTGTTTTCTCAGCCGTCCGATCTAAACACAGGAATCTCGACCATCTATATCCCCTTTCTCTCGCTAACTGTCCCTCCTCTCCACTTCCACCTTCGGTTATTCTGTTATTTCATTCTCTACAAATCTCTCTCCCACGCTCTCTCCCTCGCAGACCTATCACCTCATCTCTCCTCTCTCTCCTCGCCGCCCATCGGGCATGTCCCCATCGCCACCACCCCATCTCCCCTCTCCCTCCCCACTGGCCACTGGGCCTCTCCCCACCGTCGCCACCCCATCTCCCATCGCCCCTCCAACCAAGATTTTTCGCTATACGAATAGTACGACAAAGCAATTCGGTAGCACGATGCTCATCAACAGCGGCCAGTGGATCGGAGAGAAGGGTGCCCGGTGATGGCGGCCAGTGGATCCAAGAGGCATGCTCGGCGACAGCAGCCGCTGGATCTAGAAGGCAGCGATCAATGGCGGCCGGTGGATCCGAGAGACGGGCGCTCGTAGACGACGGCCATTGGATTCGATGGTTCTCCTCCCCTTGCCGCACCCGCCCCTACTACTTCCATTGCTCGGTGCAACGCGGCAGTGGAGACTTCCTCTTCCTGTGCCCGCCCACGTGGCTCTCCCCCTGCCGCGCCACCCAGCGGTCGCTCGCCCGGTGAGCCTCTCTACCTCCTTCTGCTCTTCACTCGGAGCCCATCGCACTGTATGGCTATTTTGGTCTCCCAAGCTGGTCATCACTCTGCTTGGAGAGACCCGCAGATTTTTTCCCTCTCTCGATCAGCTAGCTACTCGATGCATATGCTTGCGACTTTGCTGTGATGGTGCTAATGATTCCTTTGTGCTCCGTGTGTGTTTGCAAGGTGAGGTTTTTGTTAATCTTGATGATTTGTATGTGGTTGAAGCCACACTCGAAGGCGTGATCGAATCAGTCCCCAAAGCTATGGTTGAAGCCACACTCGAAGGCGTGGTCAAAGTAGTCCCCAAAGCCATGGTCGTAGCAGCAGTCGAAGCTATGGTAGTTGCAGTTGAACACTCCGAGTAAGTGAGAAGCCGTGGTCGAAGCATCGAGATGATGAGCCGTGGTCAAAACTTCGAGTTGATTAGATGTACTGTGGTCAAAGCTTTGAGTTGATGCATCGTGGTTGTTACGACCAGTTTGTGTGTGCGGTCGCTACGACTAGTGTGTGTTAAGTCGTTACGACTGGTGTGTGTTGTCGGAGCGACCGCAGTTTGTGTGTAATCGTTACGACTAGGAGTAGCCATGGTCATAGAAGTCATGATCGTAGTAGTAGCGCTTGTGGCCATGGTCGTAGTTCCATCAAAGTCCCTTCACTATCACTCCATGATGTAGTGTACATAAATAGTATCTGACTCTTACAAGTCAGAATATGTAAGTTTCAGCAAGTATATGTATGTGTTGTATAATTATGTGTTTATCTATGCATCCAAAATAAAGACTCGATCTTATGAGTCAGAGTGTGTAAGTCTATAAGCATATGTGTGTATAATTATCTATGTATCTTAAATAAAGACTCGATCTTACGAGCCAAAATGTGTAAGAGTCTATAAGCATATGTGTGTAAGAGTCAGTATAGGTGTCCCTTGATACGTGGACATGGTCGTAGCGGTCATGGTCATAGTCGTAGCACCCGTAGCCATGGTCATAGCGGTTATGGTTGTAGTCGTAGCGCCCGTGGCCGTGGTCGTAGCGGTTATGGTCGACGGCTCTCGACCTACGATCACGCACGATGGTCGACGGCTCCCAATCTATGATCACACGTGATGATCGACGTCTTCCGACTTACGACCATGAGGTTCTCGATGTCTTTCGACTTACGACCACAAGCCCTGGTCGAAGGCTCCCAATTTTGGACCATGATCGATGGTCGACCTCTACCAATGTACGACCACAAGCGATGGTTGACCGCTCCTGATCTATGATCACGCGTGATGTTCGACGGCTTTTGACTTACGACCATGAGGTGTGATCGAGGGCTTCTAACTTACGACCACAACGTGTGGTCGATGGCTTTCAACTTACGACCACGAGGTGTGGTCGATGTCTGTCGACGTACGACCATGAGGTGTGGTTGAGGGCTTCTGACTTACGACCATGATGTGTAGTTGATAGATTTTGACTTACGACCATGAGGTGTGGTCAATGTCTGCCGACATACGCCCATAAGGTGTCCTCGATGGCTTCCGACGTATGACAATGAGGTGTGGTCGATGCCTCCCAACCTACGACCACGAGGTGTGGTCGAGGTCTTCCAACTTACGACCATGATCGATCGTCGACCATTTCCTACTTACGACCACCAGGGATGGTCGCCCACTCCCAACCTATGATCACGCGTGATAGTCGATGGCTTCCGACTTACGACCACGAGGTGTTGTCAATGTCTTCCGACTTACGAGTTACGACCATAAGCGATGGTCGATGTATTCTGATTTACGACCACAAGGTGTGGTCGAGGGCTTCCGACTTACGATCACGAGTGATGGTCAATGTATTCCGACTTACAACCACGAGCGATGGTCGATGTATTCTGACATACGACCACGAGGTGTCCTCGATGGCTTCCGACCACGAGGTGTGCTTGAAGGCTTCTGACGTATGACCATGATGTGTCCTCGATGGCTTCCGACGTACGAGGACGAGGTGTGCTCGAGGGCTCCCGACCTACAACCACGAGGTGTGGTCGATGTCTGCTAACGCACGACCATGATCGATGGTCGACCGCTGAATAATTATGATGACTAGTGATGGTTGCTTGCTCCCAACCTACGATCACACGCAATGGCCGACGGCATCTGACTTACAACCACGAGGTGTGATTCACGGCTTCCAACTTATGACCATAAGGTGTGATTGACGCTTCCTACTTACGACCATGAGGTGTGATTGACGGCTTCTGATTTACAACCATGAGGTGTGGTCGATGTCTTCCGACTTATAACCACGAGCGATGGTTGATGTATTCCGACTTACGACCACGAGCGATGGTTGATGTATTCCGACTTACGATCATGAGTGATGGTCGATGTATTCTGATGTACGACCATAAGGTGTGATTGATGGCTTCTGACATACAACCACCAAGTGTGGTCAATGTCTTCTGACTTCTGGCTAGGAAGTGTCCTCGATGTCTTCCGACTTACGACCACAAGCCCTGGTCAAAGGCTCCCGATTTAGAACCACGATCGATGGTCAACCGCTCCCGACCTACGATCATGAGTGATGGTCAAAGGCTTCCGATTTACGACCACGAGGTGTGATCGACGGCTTCCGATTAACAACTACGAGGTGTGATTGATGACTTCTGACTTACGACCACGAGGTGTGGTCGATGTCTTCCGACTTACGACCACGAGCGCTGGTCGAGGTGTTCCGACTTATGACCATGAGGTGTCCTCGATGGCTTCTGACTTACGATCACGAGGTGTGGTCGAGGTCTTTCGATGTATGACCACGAGCCCTGGTTGAAAGCTCCCAATTTAGGACCACGATCGATGGTCGACCGCTGAATACTTACGATAACTAGCGATGGTTGCCCGCTTCTAACCTACGATCACACGCGACAGTCGACAGCTTTCAACTTACGACCATTTTTGTACATAGTTGTCATTTGTTATTCTTCAAGATGGTCTGACAGTTATTTATGAATTAAAATACTATGGAAAAATATTGTTACTACCATTTTTGTACATAGTTATTGTATGTGGTGCTTATTCTATCATGCTTCACTAATGTGATGCTTGTGTGTGTGTGTGTGTATATGATGCTTGTGTGTGTATGTATGTATCACCATCTTTTAATTGGTTGATTCACTATATGTGTTAAAAGGAAATATTGTTATTTATGTAAAGTTTAGTGTTCCGTTGTATGTTCTAATTTGATTTATTTATGAGTGTGAACATGTATACTTTGCTTGATACATGATGGCGTAAGATAAAATTGATGTTCAATGTTTAGTTTGATATCACATTTGATAGTATGTATCACATGTGTGAGTTTGCCGACAAAGATGATTACCCGGCAGTTGAATCTGTAAGAATTTTGCTTCAGCTGTTGACTTTTCTAAGCATTTTATTTGAGATTCTACGACGAGTTATTCCGTGCATTTCAAAATTCACATTGTGAATCAACTACCTTATGTCCTTATGTTCACATTCCACTCCTGTCAATTCCAGAGCTATAATTCTATGAACCATTTGATAACTGGAAAAGATGTTTAACATAAACCCAGAGCAAAGTTCTCATTAATCAAGGAAATTTGGTGCATTAGCCAAATATGCTAAAAGCAGCATGACTGAAGCTGATTTTACTTTCCCTTGCGACACCAATGATTAGATTATGGTTATCAAAGATGTGATATCTGTATGATACTTATTTTCCGTTTCAACGCACGGATATGCAACTAGTTTTATAAAGTGATGAAGATAAGAGGGTGATTAATAAGGACAAAAGACGTCTCCTATTTGCCTTTGTCTGTGGCGCTGTGCCCTGTGATGGCGTACCAGACAGGATCTAAAGGCTAGCTCATCGTGGCGCGGTTCGTGCGTAGGCCACCACTGAAAAAATGAATCTGGAGCAGCAGATCCACCAAAAACAGCTCCACCGTGAATCTGGGATCCCGCCATGGAGCTGGACAAAACTGTTTGGCTTGCACAGCAGCTCCAGATCCACGAAACTGAGTTTTTGGTGGGAATGGCCTGTTTTGCCCATGGGTTTTATGGTGGTATGGGATGGGGTGTGTAACCAGTGGCAAAAGGTGGGTAATTACCACCCAACTCCACGAGTAGATACGAAACAAGGTTTCGTGGAGCACCCCTTGAGGTGCTCCATGGATTTCATGAATCTGGAGCTAGATTCAGTATTTTGGTGGATCCAGATTTCGTGGAGCTTGAGCGTTTAGGTAAAAATTCGTGGAGTGGAGCTATTTTTGGTGGATCTGGAGTTGGTGGAGCTCTACCAAACAGGCCAACGGGTGATCTTTCGATGCTAACCGATTGTTTTTCTATATTTTTAGAAGTAGGGAGTATTAAATAAGAAAATAGGTGATTTTCATGCTACCAAACCTTTTTTTTCTATATCTTGAGAAGTAGGGAGCTAGTATTAAACTAGACTGGCTGGGCCAGTGAAATGATCGAGAAAAGCCGAAAGAAAATAATTTAGACGTGGAGGTGACAGGCTTAATGCTCAGACCAACGACGAATCTGCAACAACCCTATCTTATCCGGCGAGAGACAGATTGATTGATTACCAGATGTATTGGGTGGGTTTGTTCGACTATGTCTTATGACTACAATTTATAATTTTTAGTACTACTATGAGTGTTTTTGTGAATAAACTAAATACCAATAATCTATAAGCCATTTCAAATTAAACGGTAGACCCGGTAAGCCGCTTCGAACGGTAACAAAGAAGTCCTCCCATATATTTATTTTAGAGAGTTTATAAGCCATAAACCAAAAAGAATGAGGCTATTGACTCGTTGAGAACAATGCAATTACGCAACGTGCTAGTCATTACACAACTAGGAATAATGCTATGGAAGGATGCATGGTACGAAAGACCTATATTTTTGTTGATAAATTCATAAAAATCTACATAATTTTAGAGATATTGAAAGGATTGACTCTATAGGGTTTTGACCCTAACAACACCACTTCCATAAACATGTGCCCTTCTCTCGTCCACTGGATGCCGGTAATAAGATGATCAATACTCTCGAGGATCATGCTACGTTATTTGATGAGATGACATGATGTACAAATGAGTGAAGTGACACCCAAACCGCATGATCTGAAGGTGATGCTTTAATTGGCCTATGCCTTTAAGGTAGTGATCGTAGCTTTTGGATTATGGTTAAAATTATATTGTAATCATTGTTAGTTTTCTTTAGGAAAAATAAGAAAATAGAAAAAAAAAACCCATTATATCATTATGGACAATGCAAATGAATAAAGAGAAGAAAAGAAAAAACCCTACATGCTAAAATAAACCAAAATTAAACATCAATACATTTTAAACGATTTCTGATTAAATAAGTCGAGCCAAAATAAGCCAAAGCTGAAAGAGTGGAGTGGGAGTTGGAATTCCGACAACCGATATGATTAGGATCTGCAGCTAAGTTGCGTGGCACATCGGGTAGAAAAGTCCACGCTCTTGGTTTGTCACCGTGGAAAACTAGAAGGACTGTTTCCTCCTCGAGACATCCTTGGATCGGAAAAGTCAACATTTTAAAACTTTAAAACATACATAAAAGTATGGGAGTGTCTATACAACATTCGACTATTTTTAAGGACAAAAATAGTCAGATTTTGAGCCGTTAGATGGAGATCCAACGCCCTAGATCATTTTTTTGGAGGGGGCCTTGTATGAGTGGATCCGTTGGATGGAGATCTAACGTCCCAGATCAATCTGACTGTTTTTGTTCTAAAAAATAGTCGAATGTTGTATAAGCATTCCTTAAAAGTATTTACATTTGTCCTATGAAAACTGATGTAAGTAGAGATTTGTCAACAGAAGTAACTGGACATCATTATATGTTTAATAAATGTTGCGATACATATTAGAAAAAGTAATCCCTACGTAAGTGTTTTTGTCGAGCTCCAAAAATGTTAGGTAATAAAGAGCGTGGAGGGTAGCATGGCTCATGCAGCTCGGAATTAAGGGCCACGGAATGCAGGTGATCATCTCATCTCATGTACGGTTCGGGATCTTGATGTCGCGGTTTAAGACGAGCTGGAATGTTTGGAGATGGCCACCAATCACACGCTAATTAAGCAGCTCTAGATCCCAAAGGTTTGGTGCGATTGGATAACGATTCTGTGTTCCACTAGGAACTGATCAGAGATCGTCGGCTACGGGCGAGAGAGCTCCACCGCGCAGATGATATGACGGTGATGATCATATGGGCTGGAGCTGGACGCTCGTCGGCACGTCAGAAACGCGGTACGGCCGGGCACATCCAGTCGTCGTCAGTACATGTACAGGTTTTGGCATTAAAGGCTGTTTGGTTGGTGCCTAAGCTTGCCATGCCTAAACTTAGGTAATATGTGGCTGCCACAGAAAGTGTGGCTAACAAAATCGAAGTCACACTTGTGGCAAAGTTTGGCAAGAAACTGAGTATATGACGTGTGGGGACGGGTGCTAGGAAAGTGTGGCATGCCACTAGGGATGAAAACGGTCGGAAAACTCCTCAACCGTTTTCTACTTCTACATTTAAATACGAAAACGAAAGTGAAAGCGATAAAGCCGGACACGAAAACGAACGCGAACTTACGGAATATCAAGAATTTCGAAAACGAACCAATTCGAGCGGAATTATGTCGAACACGGTCGGTATACGAAAATTCAATACGGAATACCGACCTGTAGGACCAAGTGCATAACAATTAACAAGTGCATGATCAAGTTCAAGTGCATATAATAATTAACAAGTGCATGACCCTTGGTCTTAAGTATTAACACAATAGCCGACACAAATACAAATACAATACAAGTCTAGAACAAGCAATTAACAGCTAGCAGAACATCTACAGTTCATCAGCATCATCCATGAGGTCAGGATCGCTTTCCATATATTTTGCTTCCTCATTGTCCTCCTCAGAGTCCTCATCCCCCTCCTTGTCCTTTTCCTACAAGTTTGCAAAGTGAATTAAAATTAGATGTAACAATAGCATATTTCAGAGCAAGCAGTCAATAAACATACACATACCTTAATTTTCAGTTTAGCCACAACATTAGCCAAAGCCTCAACCTCAAGATCACTTACAATTGATCCAACCATTTTAGAATCTGAACAAAAAATTTGGTATTCTGTATTTCGAACCGAATTTACAATACGGTATATTCCGAATAAAATGTAGAAAAGTAGAAAACGGTCGGAAAACGCCTAAACCGTTTCCGCTCCGTTTTCGAATTTGATATTCCGTATTTCGAACCGAATTCGAATTTGTCCGAAAATACGAATTCGATCGGGTCAAATGTAGAAAACGATGCGGTTCGGTACGGGATATTTCCGTTCCGTTTTCATCCCTACATGTCACAGTTACGTCAGTGAACCAAACAGCTACCTAAAAATTGTGGCACGCCTAACTTGTGGCTAGACAACTTCTGGTCATGAACCAAACAGGCCCTAAGTCGACGCTCTGGCTAGCTAGCTCCTGTACGCCATGTGAGCCACGATTGTCTCTTTAATTCGATGTGCCTGCTTAGCTAACTTGTAGCTTACTCGACACCTATGCGCTCTTAATTAGGAGTAGTTAATCATCAGCGAACTTACCGAATCAACAGCTACGCAAGCGGTAAGGCAGGGACTGTAAATCCTTTATCCCTAGTTCAAATCTGGATGCCGTCTGATAAATAAAATACTTAGGCTTATAGTATTGATAGAACTTGATAAATGCGTACCCTGTATAAGCTGGATCACTCCATCAGTATGAAAAGTTCTTAACGTTAGTTGAGTTTCTGGCTCTCTAATCGATTGACCCGCAATGATACCTACGGCTTTCCCAAATTTGACCAGATCATCATGAGTGAGACTCCGACCAAAACATAATTGACATATCCAAGATGTGCTTCGGCAAGTAAAGGGAGTTCTAATATATATTAGTTGTGCTCGAAGGCAGTTATGAATTGATTGACTAATCCAATTCTAATATCTATTTATGGGGCAACCGTATAAAACATTCTATTCAAGGACGGTGATAGTACAAATACCTTCCGCGCTTTTAACCCAACTCAAACTGAAGAAACTTATTCAATGGTCACAGCTAACCTCTTTTGGTCCCAAATCTTTGGTGTTGCTTTTTCCAATAAATGTTGGTTACATTTCTTTATGCTCTTTGTATCCGTCACCGGTTTATGGATGAGTGCTATTGGCAAGCCACGTGTTTTTGATCATATTGAACCTACACTCCTTTAATTGTTTATTTATCAATACTTTCATTATATTATTTGCAAGTTGTTATTGTATGTACAATAACTATTTATGATGACATGATATTAGTTATGTCCTACCACCTGAAAAAGCTCAGTTTAATTTGATGGTCATATTCACCTTGACAAAATATAGTAATATTAAATGTATTAATAATGTAATCATGGTAGTTTAGCAACTCAACAAACTTTTCCGCTATTAAAAAAATTTGATATTTGTTGATGGAATTTTGGAAAATGATTCTAGGATAAGAAAGGATTGCTAAAGGCTACAAGGAGTCCAGATCCTATGACCTTATCCTAGGGTGGAGGCATGGGTTGTGGATTGGTGGCAGTGCCGCGGGCGCTGAATACAGGTTTGTGGGTGGAAGTTGCCTCAGTGAAAATATAAGAACTCGACCCTTATGCTGAGTAAAGAACATAGCACCTACCCAACCACAAGCATTGACTTGTTAAACCTGGTCTAGTAACTGCTCCAGTTCGATTGAACCTCTACAACTGGTAGGGGGAGACCGAGGGTGAGTCCGTATGGGAGGTGGTTAACCATACAGCAGTAGAGCTGCGACAAGTCGGGCGAGACCTGTGGGTCACCCGAGCATGTTGAGATCAAAAACCTACTGGGTGGAGGTTATATAAAGAATTGAGCAGTGAACAGCCTTGTTTTCTTAATTCTGTCACGGGAGTTAAGAAATCTTGTGGGTAAAGTAGGACAGCTCTGCAGAGTCCATGATTAATGGTATTCGAATACGCTATGCTTCCGGTAAATAAAGTTGTGTTTAATGGGTGAATCCAAGAACAAAGTATAAGTAGATTTGGGAATGATTTGGAAATATTAAAGGCTTGATAACCAAGATTTGAAACCCCAATATCTAAAGAAGTTATCACTCTTTTATGTTTAAAACTTGTTTACAACTAAAACTGCATCCACATAAAATAATAAATCATCCCATCCATCTCATGGAATCCTTGCATGTAGTTAAATAGAAAATTTTCGTGTGGCTTGCTGAGTACGGTGGTTGTACTCATACTAGCTAAAAACATCAACAGAAATAGCCTAGCAAGACAACAAGGAAGTCCACGAAGGTGATGAGGTGGAATTCTACGAAGTAAATGACACTTGGAATTAGAGTTGTTCGTCTCCCAGGCGTGCCCGTGACATTCTTTTGTTATGTATTGTATCTAAGGGTCATTTGTCCCGCTGTAAAACTTGGTTTTTAAGCCTTTATATTGTAATAAAGTTAGCTTTTATTCTTAAGCATATGTTGGCAATATTGTACACTTGGTTGATGTAACTCACAACTAATCAGTCCTGAACAGTTGCGAGAGATTCACGACACTTCTAGAAATGAAGGCGTTGCAGGCACTTTCAGGTAGCAAAATATAAACTCCTAACATGGTTTGTAAATACTCGGTAAACATAAGACATGGTATTAAGATACTACCAAGAGGCCTTTACATGAAATACTGAAAGCATGCAAACTACAGAGGCAAATTACAACTACCCCCTACAAAAACAGACGTCAACCAGTTCCAGCGCCGGATCGATCTGCCTCGACTCCGACGGTACGGCCCCAGATTCGCGCGAGCTGCCGCCGCCGCGCCTAATTTCGCCGCGGTTTCTCGCAGGGAATCTGACTGCTTGTCTCGGTGTGCAGGTCGGGGTTTTAGCGGCATTCTTTGTAGATGGCCGTGAGCTAGTTTGGTGTTATCTGAGAGCTAAGAAGTGACGCCCCGTTTGGTTGGGCTGAAGAGTTATGACTTATGGTTGAAATTACACTGTAGCGATTGAAATTTTACTGTATCTGTAGGTGGTTTATTTTGTGTAATTAAATTTTAAAAATTTAAGAATAGAAAAAATATGCTAGCTCATCATAGACAACGCAAACGAATATATATAGGTAAAAAAAACGAGCAAAAAAACTCAAAAAAGCTAAAAGTTTAGAAAAGGATGAAATTTATAAATAGTGAAAAATAAGTCAGAAGCTGAAGCCAAAACGAGCGATGACTTATGTGATGAGTCCGTTGAAGGCTGCAGTTGCGAGTTCCCTGGTTATGTTAATGCGGGGAAGCATTGCCTTCTGGATGCGTGTTCTGCTTAGAAGCAGCTGTAGGTGTGATTCGTTGCCGTGTAGACGAGTAGTGGTGAGTAATTTGATGCGATTGTCCGGACAAAGAATCCGAAAGATGCAGAATTTTCCCCCCTTAATTTTGGTCTATCGGGTGAGGTTGAATTTGTATTGAGTGTAATCCGCGTAGTAGCTAGGCTAACGGAATCATCTCATGTGTTTGTGAAAGTTTAATTTGCAGCTTCGTTTTCGTTCCTGTTGAAATCAGCATGCGTGAAAATTTTGGTCTTCCAATGTGCATTGCATATCCCTTAAACACAACTCAAATTCCAGTTGGTATGAGCCTGTTTGACAGAATGCTAACATGATTTAGGCGCAGCCGCATAATTAATGAAAACTTGTGTACATGTTACGTTGTTTGTTGTTTTGACTGTAGATGCATAACTCCTAATTGGTGATCACATTGCACAACTTTGTAGGGAAATTGAGCAATTGACAGTAGGGTATGCCTATGAGGGTAATAACTAACGGATGTGTATAGGTATCGTTCGGATGTTTTCTTTCTAACAATCATCTAAATTTTGGACCGTTGGATTAGAGATCCAACTGCCTCTTTTTTTGGAGGGAGGAGATTTTTTGGAAGGGGGAGATTTTTTTTTGGAGGGGCAGGGAGAATTATGACCGTTAGATTACTCTAATCCAACGGTCATAAATCTGGATAATAGTTAGAAAGAAAACATCCAGATGATGTTTATCAATACCGATAACTAATAATGAAATCATTAAACTTTACAACATTAATACATCTTTTAAATGACAGTTCTTTTTCTTGGCTTGCATTACACTCTTCGTTTGAAAATTCTAAAATATGGGTGTTCAAGGTTGTTAGGTAGATGTTTCCAGGTCCAATTCTGGTAGTTAGTATTGCAAAGTCTACTTTCTATTAGGGTGTTGGGAACTTGGGATGTCTTTTTTTCCTCGAAAACGCAAGAGAATTGTGCTTCATTCATTAAGTAGGGGAGAAAAAGCACATTGGGGCTTGCAGCCACTTGCAGAAGTTCCACAAGCCCTTACAGAAATTCAAACTAGAGCCTTAATTGGGAAAAACAAACGACTAGCGACTACTGGCAAGCAATGAAATGCAAATGGTGTTGGGATGTCTGCATCCAATAAGTTGTGCTGGTAGGTAATGCCAGATGGAGGTTGGGATGGGGCTGGATATAATTCATATTGCGAAACTAAAACATATTATTGCTTTTGACAAATGAAGGATGTGTATTTTTTTCTACTCTTCAGAAATGCGAAATCTCTTGTCAAACAAAGTAAATAGTGAATATTTTCCTGTTGAAATTGTAGCTCATTGGTTTGCCTCTTTGCATTTCGTTGCCTGAGTTATCTGAAGCTTGCTTTTGTAATGAAATTGTTTGTCTTGCGAGAAAACTAACCATGCCTGATGCTTCTTCATATGCAGGAGGGATTTGCAATTTCTCATTGCACCACCTGCAAGGTTCATTACTTGAGGGTTCATGTCCATACTGACAGGAAATGGCGAACATTGAAGTTTCGTTTCTTCGTTACTAGAGATATATTATTCATCTTTGCTCTAGTCCAGGTTGTAAGTCTTTGAGATTTTCGTTTTGTTACTTATCCATTGTCTACATTGTATTGAGTGATAAATAGTATTTATTATTCATTTGTTCAGGACATCGGGCCTGTTCTTTTTGGCTGCGGCTTGTGGCTTTTGGCTGCGCCTTATGGCTTTTGGGCTATTTGTACGAAAAATTACAGAGTAACAAAAACTCACGTGCGGTTTTTACTGATATAAATGAAATCAGTAAAATATTTATTACAATTAACTAGTAAACCCTATCTTAAAAAAAACACTCCGTTTAAAAGCTAATTACTGTAGAAAAGCTGAAAAGCAGCTTTTAGAAACTCAAAAGAACAGGACCATCTCTGCATTGGTATATATTTGGTACATTTTATTGATGGGCACCAGCAATATTGTTTGAGGACAGCCTGGGGTTTCGATAATGAAGTTAGTTTATATTATATATGTGGTAAACTACTTAATTATGTGCATCTTTTGTTATTATTTCTACCTGTTTTGCATGGCCGTTTGCATGGTTATCGGGAATTCGGGATGCTTCGTAACTTGTTATGATCGGAGAGTGCGGACTAGAGGTCGTAATGGGTATCCGAAATCCGAGTACCCGATGGGTTTTACCCGATAAAGAGGAGAGTATGAAAAGATATCCTCACCCACGGGTATACTGATGGGCAAAAATCTCTACCCATCAGGTAGAGCGGGTGCAGGTACGACTGTATATTACCCGTACCCGCATACCCGTGGATAAAATATACCTGCATACCTTATTTGCTTCATGGAATCAGGGTGGCGAATTTACACATTACTAAGAGAATTTTGTACCATATTAATCATTTGGCATCAACATTAAGGAAAAGAACTCAACAAATAAGTAGACGATACTCTGGAATAAGCTAAATAGAAAGAGAAAAATTTTAGTTCCAAATTGCACAAAATGATACTTCAGCAAACTAATCGGGTATGGGTTACCCATCGGGTATAAATACCCGCGCGGGTGCGGGTACGGGTAAGTTTCTATACCCGTGTGCGGGTACGGGTATCGTAGCGGGTAGAATTATATCTGTCAGGTACGGGTATGGAGTGGCTATACCCAACAGGTATGTACCCGTTACCATCTCTAGTGCGGACAGACTGCACTACATGCTTTGAAGATGGTTGCTTGGGAGGCGCTGGGGAAACTGGGCTACCGCTGCTCTTCTTCATGCTCGGGCTGTTCGCTATCGGCGTCTTCTGCAACGTTCTGGTAGCGACCATGGTAGGCCAGCGGATCTGGCAGCGGCACTACCACATTCTTGCTAAACGAATGCTAACAAAGGCGAGCATCGCACATTACTCGTTTCTCAAGCTTATTTTCCATTGTTCTTTTTTCGCCTTCCTTAAAGGTGCTCTGTTCAGTTAAAATAAGCTCATTTTTTTTCACTGTAACTGATCTATTTTAAACTGTAACTATCGATGGTTTTTTAATGTAATTAAATTTAAAAAATTTAAGAATAGAAAAAACATATTAGCCTATTACAAATAATGCAAATAGATTCGGCGATAGATGTAGTTGGCGTTTTTTTTTTGTACATTGTAACAGGGGAATGAATATCTGTCACGAAAAATGACAACACCGTAAAAATTTTATACCAAATGAATGGTTTACTTCCCTGAGGTAAAATCCGTGGTTGCCTTGTCCAAGTTGCTAGCTTTCATGCGTTTACTGGTCTCGTGCCTCATTCAGATGCGTTCGCATAATTTCTATTGATGATATTTGGTTGTAATCGTTTTTTTTTGTTTTAACTAAAAATAAATAGTAGCGACTGAAAAAGTAACTTTTAGAATGAGAAAATGAATGTTGTAAAAAATAAAGGAGAGATATGTGTGTGAGACGAAATGTACTAGTGACCCCTGACTTTCTTTAGAAAAAAGTAAGAGATATGTATGCGAGACAGAAACGAGAGAAGTAGAGTATGTAATGTGTTAGTGACCCCTGATTTATCGTCAAAGTGAAAGGAGTGAAGAAACCGTTTCGAAAAGTTAGGTGTCTATATATGGCTTTTGATATCTCAGAGAAGCCAGAAGTAGAAAGCGAGTTAAATATTTATATTGGTTTCTGCCTTTTCTAATCAGATAATTAGTGATCAATTGTGCAATTCTCAGTCATTTTACCCCTTTTGCCCGGTTGAAGTACCCAGTAAATGAAACAGCGTGCACGCGGTATTTCTCATCGACTCTGCTGTAAAAAAAGAAACTTTAACCCAAAAATACAGGGCCCAAAGGAGCCCACATTCTGCAGGCCAAACTTCAGTAGCAGGCCGGTCTGGGCCTATTGGGCTTAATGAGGCGAGTATAAAACGCTGCTCTTGAAGCTGCAGCTGCGGCACTAAGCTGACCTGGAGAAACGCCACCTGCACTGCCCCCGACCGGAGCAAATCTCCGACGAGCCGAAGCGGAGGAGGAGGAAGGCGGCGGCGGCGCGCGAGCGGGAGGGATGGATCCGGACGCGGTGAAGTCGAAGCTCTCCGGCCTGGCCTTCGGCAACGTGATGGCCGCCGCCGCCCGCGACTACCAGAAGGTGCGCGACCCACCCGCTCACCGCCGACACCCCTCTCCCCCCAGTTTCCCCCCCACCTCCTCCGGCCTCGCCGCTCGCTCGCGTCCGCTCTGATCCGGACGGCGGATGGGTCGCGGAATCAGCCGAGGAGGCGGTAGCGTTAGCGAATCCCGCGTCCCGGATCTCGGGACGAGCGTGGCGTGGGTGGGTACACGAGCAAACCTCGGTTCTTGGAACGGGCCGCTGATTCGGCCGCGCGAGTACTCGACCGTCGTACGGGCCTGGATCGGGGAGAGCACCGCGCGTCGTTTGCTCGTTGAGCTCGTCCCTGTTTGCTTAGCCCGACTGCGATCTGGGGTTAGGTTCGACAAGGGAGATGGGTCCATGTGAGGGATCAGTCCCCCCACCAGGAGTCGCATTGACTTGAAGAATTAGACTCATTCCATTGGGTTCTCAAAAGAACTCTGTTCAGTTGGGATTTAGTTATAGGTTTTAGGTAATGTGGAGGATGATTCTGGTAGAAACAAAATTGCGATTTTTCGTCGTGGGGGAAAAAGGCGGGGTGCATTGTATTTGTACCATTTGGCAATGAGGCGATGTTAGTCCGTAGCAAATCTTGTTTGTCTGATGGCTCTGTTTTGATGTTCCTATGACATGGTCTGATCTTTGATACTTTTCTTTTGAGCTGTAATCGTTGATACTTGGTAGAGACTTATTTCGCAATGTCATGCATTAGTTCCAGTTTAGCTTCTCGGGACTACAGATGAAGTGTTGGGCCTGAGGTTAGTGTATTTCACGCTGAATAGGAGACTTTGTGATGCTTTATGACATCAGGGGCTTTATATAGCAAGAGGTTTACAAAAAGAACTCACATTCAACTAATAAACATTGCTAGAAATGGCTTAAAATTGGCAAGTTTAGAACCATCAGAGTCGGAGCAGATGATGCTCTGCCAGAGCATTCTTACACACACACACATATACACATACACACATATATATATATATATATATATATATATATATATATATATATATATATATATATATATATATATATATATATATATATATATATATATATATATATATATATATATATATAATGGGTTGGTTTTTATGCCTCCTCACTTTATAATTTCTGGTGCCTATGTGCTTGCATGACTGGATGCCATGTCATTTTTAAGTACCCTTTTATACATCAACATGGATTTTCCATAGGCTGGTGGTTACAAACTTGTTGGGGTTTGCAAATTGCAACATACTAAAAAAAAATGCAATTGTTCTTTTGGCCCACAGGCTCCACATCACTCGTTTCTTTTATCTTTCCTTGATTTGTTTTACACTTTGTAATGTGATTGGCATGGTAATATCTTCTCTTCTTGTTTGTGTTTGTAGTTTTCTGTTCTTTGTATAATGGGGTGAAGGACTATATTTTTTAATTCTCACATGTTTGTTGCTTTCTTTGGATTCTGGTGCTGTAAACTGGTGGTCTCTATGCTGGATGGCTGAATAATTGTGGCATTATTTTTAAAAATCTATATATGAAGCAAGCATAACACTACTCTGTCTGTGACATTATGTTTTTCTTTTTGTGATACTGACATAGTTGTGATATTAGGAAATTGTAGCCAAAGAGAAGGCTCAAGCAGCAACTGCAAGCCATGATGAAGTTGATCTTGATGAGTTATTGGATGTGAGTTGAAGTATTTTGCCTTTGGTGTAGAGCACACGTATTTTGGTACCTATCACATTATCATTATATTGTGGAACTGCTCTGTAGGACCCAGAGCTTGAGAAGTTGCATGCAGAGAGAATTGCTGCTCTGAAGGTACTGATCTGCATCTTGCACTTCTGAAGCTTGTGTAAGTGCTGTGTCATTCCATTAAGTTTCTCAATTTTCTCTACGCAACAGAAAGAGGTTGAGAAGCGTGAAGTGCTTAAAAGGCAAGGTCACGGTGAATACAAGGAGATAACTGAAGGAGACTTCCTAGGGGAGGTCACTGGCAGTGAAAAGGTCATCTGCCATTTCTACCACAGGGAATTTTACCGTTGCAAGTATGCCATAACTTCTCTTTTACATAAATTGCTTTAATCTTGACCTTAATGGATATTTATGGATATCACTGTGAATCTTTGGTAGGATCATGGATAAGCATTTGAAGGCCCTTGCACCGGTCTATTTGGGAACAAAATTCATCAAGCTTGATGCTGAAGTTCGTATGCTATCGCTATTAACTTTAAGTTACTTCCATTTTGCTACATTGATGAAGGCTAATCTTATCGATAACTACTGCAGAATGCTCCCTTCTTTGTGGCAAAACTGGCAATCAAAACATTGCCATGTGTTATATTGTTCAAGTAAGTGCATAAATTGTTCATGACTTCTACCCATTGGATAATGTATTAATGTGTCATTAACAGCTTTGTGCTCCTTACTATTCCTACTTCATGATTTCATCATGGAAGGGGCCAAACTGACAGTCAAAAGATATTCTGTTCTTGTGGTCCAATTTATGTTTTTGTACTTCAGGAAGGGCATTGCTGTTGACCGGTTAGTCGGGTTTCAAGACCTTGGGAGTAAAGATGATTTTTCGACAAGAGCATTGGAAAATATTCTCAAAATGAAAGGTTAGCACTGCTACTTTTCCGTAAAGCGTCTGTTCATGGTTTGGAATAACAAATGTGCTAACGTCCACAAATATAGGTATAATTGATGAAAAGAAGAAAGACGAGGATGACGATGAAGATGATGATACCGATATGTCAAAGAACAGGAGAATTAGATCTTCAACGGCTCAAGATTCTGACTCAGAATGAAGATGAAATGAGGATCCACTCTTTTGTAACACTCTTTATTTTCTGTACTGTAGTTCTCAAAAGCTCTTTGTGATTTGTGTGTTCCGTATTGTAATTGGAGATGTTCTGGCTGGATGTAGAATTTACTTGTTACTAGCTCCTAGTTTATATGTAAGCTGGGATTGTTATTGCCACCTCTTGCCAGTTATCATCATCTATAGGATGGCATTATTGACATATTGTTGCCCATGTGCGCATCTTTATACTTGATAATCATATTTCCGAAAGTGGAACTCGTTCAACAGACCCGGCCACATGGCCGCTCAGCACGACACGATATGAGCTCGGATGGGGCACAATTTGATGAGACACAACATGGTTAATCTAAATAAGTTATCGTGTCGTGTCGGTTCGCATGCTTGCCTTTCTATCCAGGTATGGAAAGGGTTAGGCCATATCGGGTTGGCCTGGGCACAGGTAGCCAAACGGTCTATTAATTTTACTGTTAGTTACAAGTAATTTTGTTATCAGTCGTTGAGTTGTAAATATTTTTACTAATAGTCATAAGTAATTTTATTATCAGTCATAACTAATTTTACTGTTAAGTGCCAAGTCATCTATTCGCTCTTAGAAGAGTGCAGTAACACTAGCACAAGTAATTTTATTATCAACCACAAATAATTTTACTATACTGTCATAGGAGAGCTATTGTTTGTATTGAGATGCCGATACAAATACAACACAATTTAGTCAAGCTGATACCGTTGACCTAGCCAATTTGGTGAGATTGTAGGGTGAATGTAGGGAGAGAAGGATCAAATGGTCACCCAAATATTAAAGGTGACGTAGCTAGGTCTGTGGGCCCCACAGGACCACAAATAATTTTACTATACTGTCATAGGAGAGCTATTGTTTGTATTGAGATGCCGATACAAATACAACACAATTTAGTCAAGCTGATACCGTTGACCTAGCCAATTTGGTGAGATTGTAGAGTGAATGTAGGGAGAGAAGGATCAAATGGTCACCCAAATATTAAAGGTGACGTAGCTAGGTCTGTGGGCCCCACAGGCCTATTATACTCCTGGTCGAGGCTACAATTACGGTTTTTAGCTGTAACAATTGGCTGGTTATTGCTGGTACTATACATAACCCATTCACTCGGTTAATTTTGGGTTATTCGATGACTAGAACGTATGTCTCACCAAATAGGTACAATACCGAGTTATTACTTGTTATTGCTGAAATTTGATCCCATGACCGCTTGTAATTTGAACATTGGTTTATCTATGTGTTCTATGTAGCTCTTCCTAATTACAGGACAAGATGGGTTTTAGCCCCATGTGAGATTCTTGAAGGAACTCAGGAGGATATAAGCTGCTGCTTGAAAATTTTCTATAATATTAAAGCTCTCCTTTATTTTTATGAAATACTTGTGTTCTAAACATGATTCAGCGTGTTCTATACAAGACATCTATATAGAACCTGAGTTTCCAACTCATGTAATGTTCCTACATTTTATACATGACATAATATTGCGTTTGGAACACGAAAATTTTAGCTCGCCTTCATTTTTAAAAATAAACTATTTTCTTTTAAATTTCAGAGGGCCAATGGCGCTTAAGGCCCTGATCAACTCGGCTTCGGCTTCTGGCTTCTGGCTTATTTTTCACTATTTATAAGTTTCGTCTTTTTCTGAACTTTTGGCTTTTTGTTGAGCTTTTTTGCCGGTTCTTTTTTTTCCCGTATTTGTTTGTATTATACGTAATGGGTTAACATATTTTTTTTATATTTTTAAATGTTTTTAAATTTAATTATGCTAAATAAGCCTCTGTTAGCTACAGTGCTTTTTTCAGCCAGCTACAGTGTTTTCAGCCATAAGCCATGAGCTTTTCAGCCGAACCGATCACCACCTAAGTTTCTTGTGCGTTCTAAACCACCAGCCCAGCCAATTCGCACTCCTCTATGCATTTCAATTGCAATTGCATCTGCGGCTCTGCACAATTGCTCCCATTCCCATCAATCAAGGCGTAATGGCTCCACTTTAACTAGCTTACGACTTAAACTTTTATCTATATCTTTTAGCTTATAACTAAAATTATATTATAGTGGCTACTAGCTTTTCTGAGAAAAAAAAAATAAAAAAACGTTATATCAGGATGGGCAATTTAAAGAAATAAAGGAAAAAGAAATAAACGTTGAAGGTGACTTATTTGACGTAATTAAATTTAAAAAATTTAAAAATAGAAAAAATATGTTATCTCATCACGGACAACATAAACGAATACAGGAAAAAAGAACCAGCAAAAAAACTCAAAAAAGCTAAAAGTTCATAAAAAAGATTAAATTTATGAATAGTAAAAAATAAGCCAGAAGCTCAAGTCGAAATGAGCGGAATATAAAATTATACTATAGTAGCTGCTAACTTTTCTGAGAAAAAATTAAAAATGTTATACCATGATGGACCATGCAAAGAAATAAGAGGGAAAGAAAAGGCAAAAAGACCAAAAAAATCTAAAAAACCAAGATAAAGCTGATATTAAAAATTAACCTATTTCAAGTGATTTTTTATTTAAATAAGCTAAAAATCAAAATAAATTTACGAAGCTGTTTCGGGCGGGCGCTTTTGCAACCCTAAAAGCTGCCATTTTTTACCCCCGGCCTTTAGACTGCACACACACCAATGCAAAGCCAAGGTGAAAGAAAGAGAGAAAGAAAAGATCTGACTCATCCCGTCATCTGATCTTTCAATGCCCCCAGCAGATTCCTGACCCCACCTCCATCAATCTCCGTTTGCTCTCATTCTCTTGTCTCCACCACTTCCACTGCCCCCTCCACCACCAGTACACCATCAACGGTTACTTCTCATCACTGGTATCTCACCAAGAACAGAACAAAACGATGTTGCTGTGCGCATGTGACCGAGATGAGATCGATCGGCTGCTGCTTCTGCTGCTGCAGTGCACTGCCGCTCCCATTGCGTCTGGAGTCTACACGGCGCTCTGGTGGGTGCTCCTCTCTTGCCGCTTAGATGAGCTCTTGGTGATGCTTGTGTGGCAGGTTCTTGGGCTTTGTGGGGTTTCGAAGTAAGTAAAGGAGGGTTCTTTGGTGTTCTCTTGGTATTTATGCTGGGTTTTGATGCTGCGTTTGATTGATTTGGGCTCCTGGGAGGGTTTCATTGATGATTGCGCGGTAATGGTGGCTCTTTAGGACCACATTGGCCTGGATTGGTGTTGCGAGAAGGAGACGGGGGAATATTTAGCCCCTTTTGCCTTTTGCCCATTTTGCCCTATTGGTAGGGCACACTTTTTTTTTTGTTTTTGTTTTCAAGAACCTGGTTTGGTTAATCATTTCCTCAGGATTTGATGTCTGCATTGGAGAAATTATGGTATTTTAAGTGGTGCTTTTGAGGTGGTATATTTTCCCCCACTATGATGCAGTTGCTTGGTCAGAGCTTGGAATTGGGGAAAGTTCACTTTGCTGGTTTCTTTTCTCACTCTTTTACTCCAGCTTCTTTGGTGGTCGGTTCCTTGCTTTAATCTTTGATATTTGGTCAAATGTCATCCCTAAAGTGGGTTCTGTGCATGCTGTGGGACTTGGTGCAGCTTTGCCTTCAAGAAATGCATTTGACCATTGGGCTCTGATTTCTTGAGCATTTTGAGGCTAGCAAGGGAAGGAATAAAGGTTGCTACCTTGCCCTTTTCTTTGCTGTGAGATTAGTTCTTAGATCTGTACTATGTTTTAGTTTGAGCTCTTGAAACATTGGCTTTCTCTGCACTGTTATTTTCTTTCATGAGTAAGCTAATTGCCTACCTGAAGAGATTGTTGTGGGGCTTTCGATCGATCCACTTAAGCTCATGTTGCAGGAAATGTGACAGATTTTGTGCTTCTGTCTGAAGTATTGCGTTATTGGTCTAATTTAAGTTTTTTAAAGTTTGTTTTAAGATAGTGTTAGATTTATTTCTTCATTTTATATGTTCCGTAATTTGACCAACATTGCAATCTTGTTTATTGTTTTGATAAGATCTGAGGAGCGAAGGCTACTGCTAGTTGCAAGAAAGATTTTGGGTTTGTTAAACTCAAATGGGTTCTTCACCCTCCAAAGCCACTGGTGAGAATGCCCTTGTTCTTTGCAAGGAGCGAATGCGTCATATCAAGCGAGCAATTGATTCAAGAGATGCTCTGTCGGCAGCACACTTATCGTATACTCAATCCCTCCGGAGTGTGGGGACTGCATTGCGGCGGTATGCGGAGTCTGAGATCTCACCGGAGTCATCATTATCCATTACAGAAGTGGACAAGTCGCCATCACATTCCTCTATGGCTTCTCCCTCACCTTCTCGAGTAGTAGAGAACATTGGCTCCCCGGTGCATCGAGGAAGTCAATTTATTCCTCCCTCAGCAAAGATCCATTACATGAAAGCAGCAAGAACTACTCCTTTGACGATCACGATCGATCCATCTGGTACTGAATTTGTGGGGCAAGAGTCCCCGGTCTCTGCTTTTGTGCCGCCGCCGCCGTTGCCCCCAGAATTATGTACCTCATGGGATTTCTTTGATCCCATTGATGCTGCTGGCAGCGCTGCCTCAAACAATGATAATGGGCTGACCTTGAACTTTAGTAGATTGAAGGGTTTGAGAGATTTAAGTGAAGCCGAAGCAGTGTCATTGAGAGAAGCAGCAGCAAACAAATCTGATAGAATGCATCCAGAGCTTCCTGATGATAATGTGGCGCCTAAGAAGGAAACCCGACCAAAGAAAAGTGGGATGAGTAAACCAAGTGGATCGGTTGATGCTTCAGCTGAAGCTACTTCTTCTGGGAAGGTTGTACCAAAGGTGGAGGGGGATGAGATGGAAAAGGAATTGTGCACAGAGACAGAAGATCCTTCAGAGTTCATCACTCATCGAGCAAAAGATTTTGTGTCAAGCATGAAGGACATTGAAATCAGGTTTACACGTGCAGCGGAAGCAGGGAATGAAGTTTCCAGAATGCTTGAGACAAAGAAGATCAGACTTGACATATGTGCTAAAATACCAGGTGATATCATGAGGGGAGTAATTATCATGTCTTTTTCTCCCTGGATTCTGCAAGCATTGCCTAATGAAACTTTTACCTGTTTTATTCGTCAAATCTTAGGTTCTCCAGGCAAGCCGCCTACTGCCCGATTTGTGTCAGCATTTCAAGTCTGCTGCAATCGTGAGATTCTTATTAACCAGGGTAAGAAGGATGTTCCAACTGGCATCTTCTTAGTATTGTTACCATAATGTTTGCTTGAAGTACTAATTCTGAGGGTTTCTGTAGAAACTGCACAGCATGTTTCAAAGGTTGTCACTTGGAAACGTTCGGTATCATCTCTATCATCATCATCTAAGAGTCCACTTACAACATCGATAATTATAGATGATGTGGGCGATAGTAATAGCGATTTTGTTGAGCAATTTGCCATGGTATCTGGAAGCCACTCTTCTACGTTGGACAGGCTACACGCATGGGAGAGAAAACTGTACGATGAAATCAAGGTACATTTTCAGTATATATGTAGTATGCTCTTCTAGTATGATGTGTCGAACTGAACTCTTGGCTAGTGATCATGAATTCATTATTATTGCAGCTTGTCTACACAAAATGTCGTTTGGTTCATATATTCAAGTAAAAACTGGTGCAACTGAATCTTGCTGTTGTGGTTACAGACCAAATAGAGAGAGAGTATGGTAGTGGAGAGTTAGGTGAGTAAGTGTTTAGGGTTTTCCCCGTGGCCAGTGTTGCATATATATATCCACATGGGGAGCGTTTTTACAATTATACCCTTACACTCAAACATCCCTTTCAGGGGCATTTACGTCATTACACATGTTCTATTTTGGGCCTTACAACCTTCTAGCAGGCCGGCTAGGCTTAGGTGGGGGTCACCCCTACAACACTTGCATTTCTCAAGATTATGTTTATGAGACAAATGATGTCCCTTATCACTTATCAGAAGTGTTGACAAATTGGAGCATACTTAGTACTTGATTTGTATTAATCCTAGAATTTATTTGCTTAATAGTTCAAGTGTAGTTTTTAGGTCAATTGCTGTATGCTAACAAGCAAAGAATATAATGTAGGTTGAGAATTGTCCATAGCTATTAGTAAATTAGTAAACCTTTGCCCCGACAGTATGACTATCATTGACATAATGAATCACTGATACTGCATTACTTTGTTTTATAGGCAAGTGAAAATGTCAGAAAGACTTATGACGAGAAGTGTAACCTTCTTCGGCGCCAATTTGCACGAGATCTAAATGCACAACTGATTGATAAGACTCGAGCTGTTGTAAAGGATCTGCATTCTAGGGTATCTGTTGCAATCCAGGCTGTTGATGCAATCTCAAAAAGAATCGAGAAGATAAGGGATGAAGAACTGCAACCACAACTTGTCGAGCTGATTCAAGGGTATATACCTAATATAGCACATAGCAAATATTTTTGACACAGACTTGGTCTTGCATTTTTTTTTATCAAAACCGTTGAGTGCAATGCCTTCGTTGCTGCTTAATACTCTCTTTTTAGTGTATGTTATACAAGTGTTTGAACTGTCAATGTTACTCTAAATTTGATGGCAGTGTAATTTACGAGTTCTTCTCGAAAGAAACCTGGTTTTGATGAACAATCTCATGTCTCACACTTCGAACTTAAAGTCTGGGATGATGAAAATCTATTTTGGACTTGTTGATTTTACAACACCATGCTGCAGTTTTCTTGTCCATATTGACCTTAAACTGACCACCACACATATGTCGTGCAGGTTAATCAGAATGTGGAAAGCAATGCTGGAATGCCACCACAAGCAATTCATCACGATCTCACTGGCGTACCATGTGAAAAATCCAACCTCGGCTCAGCAAGGCGAGCACCACCGCCAGGCGGCGATGCACCTGTGGAACGAGATGGACTGCTTTTCATCCAGCTTCAAGATCTGGGTCGCCGCCCACAAGTTGTACGTCGACGCCCTCAACGCATGGCTCCAGAAATGCGTCCTGCAGCCACCCCAGGACCGACGCCGGCGGCGGCGGAAGGTTTCCTTCCCTCCCCGCCAGGCCCTCTCCCCTCCGATATTCGTCCTCTGCACAGACTGGCTCGCCATGATGGAGTCACTCCCCGCCGATGAGCTATGCAGGTCCATCAAGGACGTGATGCAGCTCCTGCGTGGCTCGTTCGAGCACCAGGCCGATCAGAACAGACCGAGAAGCGAGCCGCGTCCCACAGCCGAGCCACAGGACCGTGGGACGCCGGAGAAGAACGACGAACAGGAGGAGGCGAGTGGAAGCGTAGCAGCGGTGCAAGGATTGCAGTCGAGGCTGACCACGGTGCTCGATCGCCTGACCAAGTTCTCGGAGGCTTCACTGAAGCGCTACGAGGAGCTCAAGCAGAAGTATGAGACGGCTCGCGACGCGTACAAGACAGTAGGGTCAAATGCTCCTCTTGTTTAGCTGGATGCTGATCCTGGTGTGTAAATCAATGTTCCCCTAGGCGGTAGGCGGGTGGCAGACTGGCGCCTAGCGCCTAATCAGGCTAGACGGGCGCCTAGACGGGCAAAATCAGCTAGACGGCCAAGGCAGGAGACAGGCGCCTAGACGCCGCCTAGGCGGGCTAGGCGGCCACCTAGGGGAACACTGGTGTAAATCCATCAAACTCTACTCTATTCTGGTTGAAGAGCTGAGAGTGTTTTGGTATAGCTCGTTAGTGGTCAGGTTAAACAGGTATTTTGGCTAAGTATTGCTGTTGCCAATCATGCTTCGGTGTTGGGAAGATTTCAGCTCCTTCACTTATCTATGATATTTACCAAAGCATATGAAAGCCTTATCACAATGACACAGCATGTAGTTGATTGGGATGCATCTGGTTTCTTTTCAGCTCTAGCAAAAGGTACAGGTATAATTCTGCATGATTGATGGGAGGAGGGCCGATGGTTCTGTGATGCAAAGATTTGTCACAAAATGTAACTGATTTCGTTCATCATCATGTTTGTCTAGTGCCAAGTTACCTATCACAAATTCACAACGGGAGTTTGATGTTATTCATCGGACAAGAAACCCAGCTAGAACCGGGGACAATCCAACAATGAACTACTTTCTATATAGAGATAATTGATTCTATGCCACTGAATACCGTTCACTTATATAAAATACAGTTGAAAAATTCTCTCTCTATTATATGTCATTGAATTGTACCAAAATTCAATTATATGCCACTGCCGTTAGTTGACCGTTATAGGAGGCCGTTATCTTCTGAAAAAGACCAAACTGCCCCTCTAAAAGACCGAAGGTCCGATTTATTTAAAATAGCAAATAATCTCCAAAAATTATGAAAATTCATAGGGGTGTTGTTCAACATGTCAATGAACTAAGAAAAAATATTTCAAGACACTGTTCAAAGAATTTTTTTTCACATTTTTAATTTAAATGCTAATAAAAGCTACTATTTACAAATAAAGACTAAATGGTTCTAAAAATTATGAAAAAATTCTAACATGCTCCTAAGATGTCACATAGCTTCCGAAAATTATTATTTTTGCATTTTTCTACAGTGAATTTTCCTGGTTTACGAAATAGCTCAAATAGGCTGATTTTGGATTTGAATTTCAAAAATGGATCAAATGGAAGGATCAATTCATGATATTATATATTTGAGTTGTACACTAACGTAATGATCCATCAAAAAATTTAGTATTTTTGGCTAAGCCAATTTGCCGTATATTTAATTTTATCATATGGACAGATTTTGAAATAAGGGCAAAATCATCTCTTTCTGCGGCCAAATGGATGTTAACTGATGGCAATGGTATATAATAGAATTTTGGTGCAATTCAGTAAAATATAATAGAAAGTGTTTTTCAGTGACATTTTATAGAAGTGGACGCTATTGAGTAGTATAGAATCAATTATCTCTATCTGAAACAATATGCATCAAACATTTTTTTCTCACGAATTTTCACGTTTGAGTAATCTAATACAATACAACAACTTTGTTCACTGCAGTTGTGCCAAAACGCATCTGACAAATTTTATTCTTCAAAATGAGACCACTGTCCAAAATATACATGATTTGCCCATCTATTAGTTACTTTATACACTTCATCTTGACTTGGTATTACATATACGGTAGAAGTTTGGTTGTATATGTGAATGAAATTGAACTGTGTGTACCCTGCTACATATTGGTGATTGGCAGTAGCACGGTGGGTATATACTGTTGTTGTCTAGAAGCCGACGTACTGGGTATACTGTGCATAGGCCTCCGATTGCATGCCGATTGGAGCACGGATGATCAAATCAGGAAGATCAAATGCGTCGACGAGTTCTCGCGCGACAAGCCTCACTTGGTAACTGAGGTAGTCTGTCAGTTTATGGATAGCCTGCGGGCATGAAGGGGAGTACTGTCAGGTTCTGGTTCCAGTGTGAAGTTAGAGCAGAGCTGAAATTGTGGTACGAGAGTGACAAGCAGAAACACACCTTGGCTTTGTTTGGGGCAACGTAGTCTACGTTTCGGTATGTTCCGATGTCTTTCCATATCCTATCGAGCGCGTAAAGGTCGCACACCAGCTTCAACACTTCCCGTGTTTTTTCATCAGGGCAACTGCATAGATGCATCAATGATGCAGCATCATAAGTCATTAACTTTACTGGATATGAAGTCAAAAGGGATACAAAAGACATCTGAATGCTGAGTAAGCGTTGATAGTTTAACATCAGTTTGTTCGTTGTGGTTCAGTTAAACAACAAAGTGAGGATAAGGGCTCAAACATGAAAGGAGTTCAGAGTGGCAAAAGTCAAGGATACCAGTAACATAGTCATGCAATGTATAAAGGGCTCAACGCTCTCTGCTATACAGTGATTGATGGCTTGGTGCTTCAAGAAAAAATTCTACAACTCGAGCACAACGAATCAGGGTCAAAGCTGAAAAATGCAATCAGGGTAACAGGAGGTTTTTTCAATGTTGCACCGATAGCATTGTCAATGCATCTTTCAGGGGAGCAGGTTGGACCTTGCAGTTAATTATTTCAACAAAACAAATCTTAAGAAGAACTAATTCAATAAAATCTAACTTCTAAAGTTCAATAAAATCTAACTCCTAAAGTGTCAAGCTAATAGTAACTAATAAGAAATGATGGTTACAACAGTGTAACTGAGGACAAGCAAAAACACAAATACAGTAGAAGAATATACCTTTTCACTGCTTCTATAAACCTTGCAAGGATGACGGACTCAATGTGTGACTCTGCAAGTGTGAGCAGATGGTTTAAACATCTATTCCACGCACCAAAACCTCCAAGCGTCTTGCTATGCTTCTGGAGTCGAGCAGCAACGCTATGCAGTAATCGGGATGTTCGGTACTGAGAAGAAAGTTTATCCAATCAGTACAGGAATATTATCTAATCGGTACTGAGATTATTATGAAGATATGACTCACTCTGAATGCATCCAGCTGGAAGTTAGGATCCCGTAGATGATCTTCCCCTTCCCATCGAGCAGTGACAGGATTAGGCTGGGACAAGTAGGTACTCATGGAGTCTCTCAAGTAGTTCCAGGTGACTGAGAGTGTCCCTCCCTTAAATTTTTCCTGATATTGCTTCAGGAGATCTCCAGCAACCTACAATAGCATGATAAGAGGCACAATATTTTAAGGACAAGTAACTTCATAACATTGTTAGCAACTCATCCAAACTTCCCTTTAACCTGTAAAATATAATTATGTATGTGTGTTCTTAAGATATATTACTCCTTAAACTATCAGAAAACCTGCCCGTCAAATACTACATAGGTCAGTTTGAGATGTAAGTCACCACCAGTGGACTTTGTAAAGGATGTTGGTTGGTACCTGCTGCAAAAGAACTGTATTGTCTCCTTCAAATGTTTGAAATATATCATGGTCATTGCGCAGAACACCAAAACGATTTACAGCAGCATACCCATGGCCACCGCATGACTCTCGGCATATGCTAATAGATTTTGCTGTATATGACGTTATGTAGGCTTTCAACCCAGATGAAAGAACATGGACATCAGTGATAACATCCTCATCATTGGTTTTCTTCATTTCCGAGTACTTATCCACCAAATACGCTCTGGCAAAGTGAAATGCATACGACGATGCCAACATAGGCATTAGTTTGTGCTGGTGAGATTGGTAATCCATCACACTGATTTCAGGCTGCTTAGGTGGGCCAAATTGGTGACGCAGTAGAGCATATCTAACTGCAATGGTTACTGCAACTTTGAGTACCCCCACAGAACTATATGCAAGGCCAACTCGTCCCCCAACAAGCTCGCCAAGGGTTGCTGCAAATCTTTTGTTAATTGTGGGGAGACTGCTTGTGTATTTTCCATCCCGTGCCACATCACCAAATCGGTTCAGAAGATTATCACGAGGTATCCTAACTGAACGGAACCTTAACGCACCATTATCTACACCGTTTAGGCCAATCTTATGCCCACAATCATTTATTCCAATTCCAGGAAGAACAGCATGGGTTTCAAGGTCCCGTATAGGGACAATAAATGCATGAATGCCCATATCAGCAGGGCCCCCTCCTTTTCCTTGAAGCGGTAATATTAACCTTGCAAAAACAGTAGCGAATTTTCCATGAACTGCTGCATTACCAATCCACCACTTAATAGCTCCATCATTTGGGGTGTTAATAATAAACTCATCGGTAACTGGATCAAATGTAGCAGTAGTCTGTAAGGCTTGGACGTTAGATCCTGTTTAAAAGAAGAGAAAAATTATAAGGAATCTTTTCAAATTGTTGCAGAGTGTGTTTTAGGTACAAGCCCCACTGCTCATTCAAAAAAATGTTGTTGTTTCACTGGATCAAATTATTAATCAAATTATGTTATTTAACTGGATCAAATTATTGCAAACAGTGTTCTAGATACAACCGTACAAGCCCCACTGATCATTCAAAAAAAAGGTAGTACACAATAGATGTGAGACTCTGTAATTGAACTAGAGACTGATAAAATACAAATCAACCAAACAAGAAAGGTCAGTAATTACTGTTGAAATAAATATGTGGAGAATCTAACCATGATGCAATTCTGTCATAGCAAAGCAGCCTGGATAGTCCAAATTGTCAATTCTGTCAAAGAACTTGTCCCGGTGCTTTTTGGTTCCCAGATTGATTACAGAACCTCCCCAGAGACTGCATTAACAAGCAGGTAAAGTTAGTGAATTGCCAACAATGGACAGACAAGAGAAAAACTAGTACATAAAAGAAGTAAATAACTACAAATGATGTGTTATTTTTCTGCGAAGATCACCAAACTCAGAAGCCACAAAGTCGTTTGACACAACCCATGAGGACCTTTTGCATGAATTCAGGTTTATTAAGATTTAAACTAAGAAGATATGGCTGCAGAGTTTGAAGTTGTATGAACCACCAAACTAAACTACATATGCGTGCATACTCTAAACAATCCCAAGGAGACTCAAACAGAATTTCTGACTACAAAACATGGGACATAAACTGATAAAAGTGCCTTTGTTAGTTGGCAACTTGGCATTTGCCAATAATAATTTGACATGTAATCATCCCTCTAGTTAATCAAATGAATCACAAACCAACAATCACCACAATTACTATCCAAGAAGTAATTTACGCGCAATAATTCAGAAAGTTCGTTTTCATAGTCCCTGCCACTGGTGAAAGTACTTCCCCCTCACGAAAAAAATGCAACTGCGATCCTGCTGTGGACAGCGGCAGGACACAACTCCGCAGACCATGCTAGGATTCTCATAAATGTGAAAAACCAATAGCAAGCACATCACATAGTCAGGGACAGTACTCACTTCTCATGCTTTATGTTACTCACATTCAGAAGACTAAAAATCTTCTTTTTTAAAAAAAAAAATTGATCATCAGCATCCAGACAAGTATTGCACTATCCTGGTTAGTTACTCATACCGACAACGAAATCAATTGATCCATCAATGAAGTAGATTCTATGATTTCGGCCATCGCATCAGAAATTGTCAATTCCACTAAACGAGAAAAAGAAGCTAGTAATCCCTCACAACAGCAAACACTAGTGCAACTAACCCCTGTCGTCGACTAACAACTAACAATCCACATATGAAATCATCAGCATCGGCTGGTGTTATAAGTAGCAGTAAATTAATGACAAAACGCGGTAAAAGAACACAGGCACGGACGCGCGCACCTACCTGTACTGGACGCCGAGCTTGATGCCGAGGGAGATGTCAATGCCGCCGCAGGCCTCCATGAGGGCGAAGTACTCGGCTGGATCGGTGGCCATGAGGCTGAGCGGACGCACCCCGGCCTCCCGCACCAGCGCGGCCATCTGGCGGAAGCAGAGCTCGCGGTGCGCGGCCGTGGGCAGCTCCACCGGCGTCTGCAGGTCCGGCCGCCCGACGAAGAACTCGTACACCCGCTCCTGCACCGCGTGGTGCCGCCCCCGCAGGTACGCCGCGAGCGCCGCCGCGTCCGCGCCCGCCGCCAGCGGCCTCCCCGAGCACGCCGCGAGGGCCAGCGCCTCCGCCCCCTCCGGAGGGGGCGGCGACGAGGGCTGGAGGAGGTGGAGGGAGAGGCGGCGGAGGCGGCGCATCGCCGGCGGCGAGTCGTCATCGGAGCCGGAGCGGTAGGTGGTGGCCATGGCGAGGCGGGGAGGCGTTCGACGAAACGTGTCCGGGAGTGGGAAAGCGAAGTCGACTGTTGGTGCCGTTACGCTAGGACGTTGCTTTAACGGGCACGGAGGCGAACCTTCCTCTCACATAGATCCCTTAAAATTTGTTATATTCCATTTACACCCTTATGCGTGGACTTTTTTGCGCCCCAGAGTAGCATCTTCCTCCGTTCATATTGGTTTCTAAAAATACTTTTTATAGTAAATAATTTTTTTATAGTACTTAGATTTTAAACAGAGTGTCTTTTTAATGCGAGGTATACTAGCTGATTGTAGCATATATTACAGTGACTTTATTTATATAGATCAAAATCACGTGTAAGTTTCTCTATATACGGCTATTTATAGGTTGTTACTTTTATAAGCTAAAGAAAAAACTATCTAAAAACTAATATGAATAGTCCTGGTACTTTTTGCTGTGAGTGTAGCAACTCGTGGTCTTTTAGGGGGTTATGTGCTATATCCATGTAGTTAGGACGTTGAAGGCAGGGAAGCCGATACGAGATGACGTGTCAGGGAACGGATGGTGATGTGGAGATAAGGTTCTTTCCCGCACGCTAGCCTACGTGCTGGCGCGCTATAACTGACGGGTGAGGCTGACGGTCGCTACATATCTTGGCCCCACCTGTCAGTGATTACTAACGAAGGTGGGTAGGGCGGTGGCGGCAGGTGCGCCCTCCTTTCCCCTGTTCGTTGTGGGTGAGGACTTTTCGTAGCACGTTTCCCGATGCGCGGACGGATGGGGATGCTGACGCGGCCCCGTCCGGCGCCGCCGCTCCGATTCCATCCCGCGATGTTGCCCTTCGCTTTCTCGTGTGTACTTCAAATTCGAACTCCGAATCAAGAACGCAAATATTTGGTCATGTTTTTTCTACGGCCAGTGGACTGCGACAAACATCGACATAGGCGATAGGCGGTGCGTATAATTTTAAACTTAAAAAATTATTTAAAAATCTATTTAAAAAACCAATTTATTTATTTTGATTTTTAATGAAATTAAAAAAAAAATGTCCTAGAAAAACAGATTTTTAGGTGAATCTGGTGCATTCACCCCATACATTGAGGACCTATTATCACAAGCAACGCTTTGGATGAGAGGAGACGGCATCGTAACACTGACAAATGTACAAAACGAAAAGCGGACGAGAGGGGACGATGCGGAAATAATGACAATAGTACGAACAAGAGAGCGCGCGAGGGGGCACATGCACAAAGAGTGACAATTGTGCGAACCAGATAGTAGCAAAATAATATATAGCACGATTGGTTGACACATACCACTTCAAAAAGATGTGTGACGATTATTAAATTCATGATTAAGTTAACCTGAATAAACGTCGCAAATTCGGACCACAAGAAATTTCCAAAAAATTACACAATAACTATGACTATACTGGAAGATTTCACATAAAATTTCATAATATTTGGAGCTCGTTTGCTACATGTAAAAACTCGTAAAAATATAAAAATTTATGAATTTTTTTAGCAACATTTGCAATGGATAAAATTGCCCAAAAATTACATTACAAGGTACGTTGTGTCAGAAGGCTGTACATAAATTTTCATAATTTTTGGATCACATTTGATGTATTTAAAAATTCAAACAAATACTAAATGAAAAAAATTAGGACAGATAATTAAGTCAGCTTAATTATCTGTCGCCCCCTCACCAGACGGCAGGCAAGCCTGCCGTCTGCCCACCAGGTGGCAAGCTGCTTGCCATCTGGTGAGGAGGCGGTAGGCACATGTCGCCGGTGGCAGCGTCGCGTGTCGCCTCGCGGGCGCTGCCGTCTATCCACTGGATAGTATAAGCGATATTTTTGTTAATACGATCTGTATATTGCTATTTTTTATAAATACGATATAAAACAGTGCTAAATATAGCTTTGACTCTGATTTCGATCAACACGTGTATATTGCGTGAACGATCACGGCAATAGCCCTGTCGCGACGGTAGTCGTGCTCCATGAAACGAGCACGATGACAGAAAGGCAAGAATCATATCCCTACGAGAGGATCTCTTTCATTGGAAAAACCACAACAGAGCTTGAAACAGTTGCACAATATGTTCAGGTAGCTAGCTAGCTTATGATGTTCTAGTTTCAGGTAGCTAGCTTATGATGTTCTAGTTTGGTTGTGCTTTTTCAGATTGTTGTGTTGGGGGTGATATGATATGGTGTGCCCGGGCATCTTCTTGGAAGCTTGTTTGAAGTTTATATGTCCAAAATGTATTTCTGAAATCTCATACCGTGTTGTTTGGAGGTGAAAAAATTATCTAGGAGAAATAATTGACAAACAGTTTGTGCTAAAGGTTGTTTAATTTGTATCTTGGCCATGTCTTTTAAACTAATTAATTTTCATAAATGCGTAGAAGTTTATTTTGAACATTTTGACGCTGACATTTTCTCAGCTAACACAAACACATCGCATAATTAATCGACAGAGTATCACTAAAAATGTCATGCCAGTGTTAGAAAAAACGCCCCTACGTCTCGTCATGCCCCTTGCAAAGTTCTAATGGGCACCTTTTTTCCCTAGTGTGGCTGATAGTTTATAGCTATGGTTGGTATCTTTTGGGTCTAGCATGAATATTTGTGTGAATGCATCGACTAACAATAAGCTGATAAATCACTTCGAAAAAGCTGTCTTGATAAACCGTTTTGAAAAAAAGATAAAGAAATTATCCATTTTTTATTTGAGGAAAACCATAAGTCATAAGTAGTGATGGATCTACCAGGGACTGGCGCCCACCTTACATCCGGTGGGAGAGTAGGTACCCTAAGCCCCCTCCCTCTAGCCATCTATGGTGCACCGCCGTGGTCATCGCCTCGTCGGTGAGAGCTTCTAAGCGTGAGGAAGTGCAAAGAGTGAGACTAAGGTAGAAGAAGTTCCGTATAGTTGGGCTTGAAGTAGTACCTCTTTCCATATTGGGCCAAGTACCAACCATGCAACCACACCAACAAAGAAGCCCACCAAACTACCACAGTCCACATGTGGCCAACCACTTCGGCAACAACAGCCAATAGCAACATCCTGAGCTCGGCGATTGATTCCTCATAGCTTGGTGGCTCCTGTGCTGGGCGAGTGGTGGGTAGGGCTGTAAACGAGCTGAGCTCGAGCGAGCTTGACCTGGCAAGCTCGAGCTCGGTAGAAACTCGAGCCAAGCTTGAGCGAGCCCGAGATCGACATCGAACTTCAGCCGGGCTCGAGCTCGCCGACAAAACTCGAGCTCGCCGAGCTCGGCTCGTGTAGGCTCGGTGTGGATCGAGGAGTACTGCGGAGCGCGGAGCCGTGGCCGAGCCGCACCGCAACGACGGAGCCGTGGCCGGTCGAGAGGGGCTGCGCGGGCGAGGATCGGATGCTCTGCGCGCCGATCCCGGCAGCGCGAGGGAGGATCGGAGGAGGGGCGACGGCGGGGGGACCGAGGAGGCGGAGGGGCGCCGGGGACGAAGGCGCGCGGGGGGGGGGCGAGGCGGGCGGGAGAGGGGTCGGTGGCGCGGGGTGAGGAGGCGGTGGCGGGGGAGAGGAGGGGATGACGAGGGGAGGGTGGTGGCGGCGGGGCGACGAGGCGGTGGCGGGAAGGCGAGGAGGGACGGGGAGCGAGGAGGCGGTGAAGGGGAGAGGAGGGGGCGACGAGGGGACGGGGTGGGGCGGCGGCGGGCTGGGCGACGAGGCGGTGGCGCGGCGAGAGGCCGGGGCGAGGAGAGGCGGCGGGGAGAGGAGGGGGCGACGAGGGGACGGGGGGGAGCGGCCGACGGCGGAGGCGACGAGGTGGTGGCGGTGGGCTAGCGGGGCGACGAGGAGGGGCGGCTGCGGGGGGCAGGCGGAGGCGGGTGGGGGAGAGGACTGAGGAGGGAGGGGTGTGGGGCCGGCGGGACTTGGGAGTCGGGAGGGCCGGAGGGGTGTGGGGAAACAGGGGAGGGGTAAAAAAAATCCTAAGCTCGCGAGCTATTCGAGCTCGGCTCGTTAAAGCTCGCGAGTTTAGGATGAAGCTCGAATTCGGTTCGTTTGGAGTTCGAGCTAAACTCGAATCGAGTTTAGAACGAGCCAAGCTTGAGCAGCTCGCGAGCCTCAAGCTTTTTTTACAGCCCTAATGGTGGGTAGGCCGTGAGCGGCTTGGAGGTGATTGAGGCTTGGGCCGGTCGGCCATCAATGGGTGGTTCAAGCAGGAGGGCTCGGGTGGATCACGCGGGCCGGGGCGAGTAGATGACAGTCGGGCGCCGATGGGATGTGGGTAGGCGCTGCTGCGCTAAGTGGCATCTTTCTGGTGGACAGCCGGCGCCACCGTGGGTTGGGCGAGCAGGCTGCGCTCGACCTGCTGAATGCTGCGCCATCTTTCTGCTGAATGCTGTTGCTGCATTCTAGGGCACTGAAGAACGCTGCTTGAGCTCCTCAGGGTCCAATGGTGATTCTGGCTCCCTCTGCTTTCTACAAACCAGTACTAAGAGTTGCAGTTTTGAGTGTCGTTTCCATTTGGTCATGCCGTTTCAATTGGTTATCTGTCTGAAGTTCAATCCATTCATCTCCCTGTTCACCTCTTCCGTTGCTGTCGAGCACTGTACCTATGCCCATCGGTCCTTTCGTTTGTGAGACCGTCTTTTGCCAGTGTGGTCGTGCCATATGCGTATGGTACGTGTAAGACAATGCCAATGCCAGACAATGTATTCGTTCGGTCGCCTTGTGAGTGTCCGCTTGCCCGTGATCGGCATGCCAGTGCAAAGATTGTGCTAGAAGAACATCTGAACTGCGCTGAGCGTCTGAACCTCCACAACGACGCAATGGAAATGGGTCGTTTTGTGCAATGCATGAACTGCTCAAACGTAAGTCATCCAGTGGTACAAAAGTGTATGTTTGCATGTAGACGTAGTCGTATTCATCATTGAACAAAGTCACCGTTGCATAGAAGCTGGATCAAACTGGAGTGTCAGACAGAACAAGAGATTTGTGAAAGAAGAAGGGGAAAAAACCTAAAGCTTGCAATTTGAGAAAAGGGAATTGCTAACTAGTACTTGAGTGTTTTTTTAGTTGGAGCACTCGAATTTCTCGCTGTAGGATTTTACCTCGAGATTCATGCTCACATCCCTCTCCGGCTCCAACGAGAGTTCTAGTGGCAGCTCCAGCAAATTAAGGTTAGAGTTTGGGTTATGTTTACTGAAGCCCTCTGGATTTAGAGGGATGCTAGGGGCAGTGGAAGACTGGCCGTCGGTGTTGCCTCGGTCGCGTGCTGAAAAAGGATGTTGGGTGCGATGAGGATGAGTGGTTGGGAGGCGATAGATCCAGTAGTGGTAGTAGCAGGAGATGAGGAAGGAGGGTGGTGGCGGAGGAGCTCACCGGATTAGAGGAAGGTGGGTGACGTAGGAGAGCTCTTTGGAGTGGAGGAAGGTGGGTTGCGTAGGGGAGCTCGCTGGAGTGGGGGAGAGGTAGCGGGGTGGCTCGCCGGTGGGTATCGTCGGTGCCGGGGATAGCGATGGTGGGGGTGGTGTGGCGGCTACTGAGGTGGGAGATGGTTAGAGTTTAGCAGAGGGAAGGGGAAGGGAAGGGGCAAAGTAGATTTTACATGTTTTGGAAAACAGATAAGGTCCTTTAAATTTAGATCCGATGGTTAAAATTTTGGACATCCCTTAACAAAAAAAAAAAAAAGAGTGCTCACCTCTCCTTGGAGAAAAGCTTTTGATCGCCGAGTACACGAAATCTATCTCAAGCGGCCCGGCCCATATCTTTGTTGGGCGGCCCGGCCCAAGGACTCCGCTATTTATAGGCTCTCCCATCAGGAGGCGCGCCGCGCACAGCACAACAGCCCTCGTCCACGCGCAAGCTAGGGTTTTTCCTCCGCCTCCTCCCGCGCCGCACGGCCCGATCCAGATCCCAACCCAATCACCCTACCCTACTCCTCCCGGCGGCGGCGGCGGCGGCGATATGAGGCCGATCCTGATGAAGGGCCACGAGCGCCCGCTCACCTTCCTCCGCTACAACCGCGACGGCGACCTGCTCTTCTCCTGCGCCAAGGACCACACCCCCACCGTCTGGTTCGCCGACAACGGCGACCGCCTCGGCACCTACCGCGGCCACAACGGCGCCGTCTGGTCCTGCGACGTCTCCCGCGACTCCACCCGCCTCGTCACCGGCAGCGCCGACCAGACCGCCAAGCTCTGGGACGTGCAGTCGGGCCGGGAGCTCTTCACCTTCCGATTCGACGCCCCCGCGCGCTCCGTCGAGTTCTCCGTCGGCGACGCGCTCGCGGTCATCACCACCGACAACTTCATGGGCAACGCGCCTACCGCCCAGGTCAAGCGCATCGCGGAGGACCCCGACGACCGTACGGCTCGTTCCCCCTCTTCCGTTTGGGAGTTTCTATTATTTAGATTTTTCAAGGTGTGTGTTGGTTTGCAGAGACGGAGGAGTCGTTGCTCGTGATCACTGGCATCCAGGGGAGGATCAACAGGGCCGTGTGGGGGCCGCTGAACAGGACCATCGTCACCGCCGGCGAGGACGCCACCATACGCATATGGGACTCGGAGGTTAGCACACATTTCCAGACTTGCTCGTAGTTCTACTGACCGCTTGTGCTTGTCCCGAGTTCTACTGGCCACTAGTAATATGGTGCCTGGTGCTTTCTAGGTATACGAAAATTTGCTTATAGATATGGATTTGTAGTGGTATTGTAGTACACAGGCTGGTGTAGTGGTTGTATTTTCTGGATTGAGTAATGAAATTGTTCAATGGATAAAAAAGTTATCGGATATGATCCAAAAATCATTACTTGCACTGAATGTGATAGTTAGAATTTCGCATGGGATCTCAATTACCTTGGTTGTTAAGTATTCAGGTCACTTCGATTTTTTATGGCTATCAACACAGTGAATTAAGACAGCAGGCAATTATTTTTTGTAGAACTGGCCACATATTCCTTGCAGATTACCTTAGAAGTCTTTTTGCCAAGGAAGCAATGGTAATTTGTGTCAGTTTATTCACTGTGTTGGAATAAAGAAGGAACTAAAAGGATAGCCCCTTGAAACGAAAATTTACCTCATTGTTAAGCATGCTAGGTTATTTTGACATCAATTTATCATGGGATGCTTTCACATTCTGATTTAGTTTTGACATGTAGACTGGAAAACTGCTGAAGGAATCGGACAAGGAAAATGGACATCAGAAAACAATTTCTTCACTGTCAAAGTCTGCAGATTGGTCTCATTTCCTTACAGGCTCCCTTGATAAATCTGCTAAGGTGATATTTTGTTAAAGTTACTACTGTTGACATGTGTTCTTACTTTATACTGCATTTATATCGATTTTTCTGACATGCATTGCTATCTGGCTAGCTTTGGGATACAAGAACACTGACCCTTATCAAGACGTATGTTACGGAGCGACCTGTTAACGCTGTTGACATTTCTCCTCTTCTTGATCATGTACGTTCAAATTCTTATCTATGCCCATGTTCTTATGTTATCGTGAGCAGTTCTGTACACACTTTTTGCCCAAAACACATGGTTATGTCTTCAATTATGTCTACATGCTTTTAATGTATGTAATGATGAGCTGGAAATAAGTATTGACATTCTACTATGGCGATGAGTCCTCTGATTAATTCGTGAAGTTGGATAGGGTAGGACCTTTTGTGCGTATTTAGGTGCCACATTTTTGTCAATGTCCACCTAAATTCTGCTCAGTTGCAAGTCTTGATTCCTTGCCGTGATTAGCTTTGATAAGGCAAATTTTTACCAGAGAGTAAACAACTATTCCTTCACATGTGTTGTTATTCCTCCTAGGATAAGGTTACACGTATGATGCTGAGCTAGGTGGTACAATAGATGCTGGTCCATTTCATTATGGTACTAGTCAATTAATAGTTTTAATCATTTGTATTCCATTTTTTAGTTACATATGTTCTTTTTTCTGTTAGGTGGTTATTGGGGGTGGTCAGGATGCGATGAATGTGACTATGACTGACCGTCGTGCGGGTAAATTTGAGGCCAAATTCTTTCACAAGGTATTCTTTTGTAGTTATAATGATCTCTTATGGTTTATTGAGAACTTCTCTGTAGATTTTTTGGGAAGTTACTTTCTGTATGCAGATTATATTTTGAATTGTTCAGAAATAAAACTTCTCTGTTTCTTTTAGATTTTGCAAGAGGAAATTGGTGGTGTTAAAGGCCATTTTGGACCAATTAATGCTTTGGCATTTAATCCTGATGGGCGGAGGTGAGATCCTTATTCCAACAGTGTGTGTATTTTATAGCAATGTTTCTATGACTATATTTTGCGACTATGCACTTTATGTTCAGGATATGCTTGTGTTTGATATTTCTTTGTGGTTATCTTCTCGATGATTAAGCCATGTAAAATCAAGGCGCTATACGCTATTCTGAGTCACATTAGGATGTCATAAACGTTACGAGAGTAGATGTTTATATTCATTTTTGTCCTCTATAGCCTTTCATTTAAAAAAAAAACTGTATGGGCAAGTTTTTCAGGGCACTTTTCTCCCCTTTTTGTTGACATCTGGTTTCTACTTCTGGCTGACTTGTGGGCAATCCAAGTAGTCACGAATCACCATTTCCCTTTTTAACCCATGCTTTCTCTAGCTTCTTCGATATACATTGGAGTATTTACTTTTGGCTTTTCTGTAACACATTGATTCACCTTTTTTTTTAATAAAAAATCTGTTTTATGACATATTTGGTATCCATCGAGTTCTGATGCTATTCCTTTCTAACATGTTTTGTTGAAGCGCTGTTTTTATTGTGTCAAATTTCTTCTATATGTAGCTCAGTGATTACTGCCAATTACATTGGCAATATACGCCATTCTGCCCTTTTGATGAAAAGTTAAAATATGAGAGCTACATATTGTTCAAAATTTATTTCAAGTATCTGACCTGTAACTGCAGTACTGTACCAATGAATCGTGCCTTTTACATTCTGTTTACTTCACATTTTTTAAGCCTTGTATCATATGGTTTTCGTAGCTCAATGATTTCAACCAATCACTTTGGTTATATACGCTATTCTGATTGTGCTGTTGAAAAATAAAATTTATGAGAGCTACCTTGTCTTTCTTTAATATCCACAATTTATGAGAGCTACCTTGTCTTTCTTCAATATCCACAATTCATGAGAGCTACCTTGTGTCTCTTCAATATCCACAAGGCATTGTAGGAAGAAACATAGGAAGCTGGCACCCTCAAAATTAGTTTATGTTCATGCAGGTTGTTTCTTATTTTTGATTCATTGTATATGCAAAAGATAGTGGCTTCATGTTTTACTGCCAATGTATTTTCCACTGAGAGCCGTTATTGCTTTCTCATATAGCCATAAAGTATTATAAATATAGTAATTTTTTCAAGGAATATTATGGAACAAATAGAGGTTCCATTGATGAAAGTTTAGTACCACTTCATTTTTCTTGGGTTAGCGAGTACTGAGTGGATTGTGTAGCGATTGTTGTACATTTTGATGATATGGTGGCTCAGTGATTATTGCCAATCAGATTTGGTCATATACGCTATTCTGATTCCTATTGTTGAAAAAGAAATTTATGAGAGCTGCTTTAGCTTCCCCCAAACAGTCTTTTGTTTGTTCTACCTTTTAGGGATTCATTGTGTAGCAAGGAAGTAGATAAATAAATATCCTTTCTTAATTTATATCCCAAAAGGATAAATAAATATCCTTTTGGGATGCTTAATTTATGTTGTACCAAGTTGTGTTTGTTGAGGGAGTGTTTCTCGCTTTAAACTTGTGCTCTTACTTTACTGAAATCCAGTTCTGTAAATCTTGTTTGTTTATGTAATGTCAACAGCTTTTCAAGTGGTGGTGAAGATGGATATGTAAGGCTGCACCATTTTGATTCTGACTACTTCAACATCAAGATTTAACTGCAAAGTCTACAAATTTCTCTGGAGGTAAAATACTTCCTTTGGCATTAAAGCATGAAGAATGTATATTTGTGAAGTATTTATTGCTAATAAGCTGTTATCAATTAAATAATAGAAACATAGGGTGAAGTTATCTAAGTTTTTGCATTCTTGTAAGTGTGCAAGAATAGCTGGCCTTGTTTGATACATTTAGGAGGTTAAAGAAAAACTTATAAAAGAGACGGTATAGATGTCTAGGAGTGGATTGCTACATTTGTTGTAACATGTATTGTCTTGTTTGCAAATCAATCAAGTACTATATGGTAGGTTTGCTACTGTCAACCACTTGAGTGTTGAATTGAAATATGCAATCATGCCATAAATTTGAGGATTTGACTAGAGACCGTATCACTTGTCCTGTAACGGTCGTTTCTCAACTTGTTTTCAGGCTGGCATTTGAGACCGGAACAGCGGGGAGAAGTAGTTTTTTTTTTGGCTGGACCTCCAACGAGCGGTGCTAATCCGCGCAGATTTTAGCTTGTCGGGCATTGTTGTTGCTAGACTGGACAACCAGCTTTGTAGATGCTTGAGAACTTGTGTACACTCAGTGATCAAAAGCTCCATAATTTGCAATGTTTGCCCACTTTTTCATCAGTCTTGTTCTATTTGATGCTCTCCATTTCGTTTCGATATGTGCTCTGTGGAGCCCCTGCTCGGTGATACATATCACATGCTGCTGATTTGCACCACTGGGTGCTTCCAAGTTCGAACATGCTTCGCATCACGTAATGGCTCATTTCGTTGTGCCACTGTCAAGGCACGAGGATGTTCAAATGCTCTGGCACGATCTTGCGCGTAATAACATGACCAAGGGGCAATGTGGGGGCAGGGGTTCTGCCTGGATAATGCGACGTGCACGGCGGTTGTGCGCGTGTTCTGCCAGAAGGGACGGTTCAAGGGTGTGTCTTGAGTTCTTCAGGAGGATGTTTGAGATGGGCACACCGCCGAACGTGGTGAATTACACTGCGTGGATTGACGGTCTGTGTAAAAGAGGCTATGTCAAGCAGGCGATCCATGTATTGGAGGCAGTGGCGGACCCAGAAAAAAAATGTAGGTAGGGTGAAGTCCAGTGGTGGATCCAAAAAAAAAAAACTAGGTAGGCTAAAGTCGGAAGCGTGAAATAAACAGTAGTTCCCAAAAGCAAAATAATCCATGATCAAATTATATTGCAATCACACTAAGGCAGTGGCGGACCCAGGAAAAAAATGTAGGTAGGGTGAAGTCCAGTGGCGGATCCAGAAAAAAAAAACTAGGTAGGCTAAAGTCGGAAGCGTGAAATAAACAATAGTACCCAAAAGCAAAACAATCCATGATCAAACTATATTGCAATCACACTAATAAAAGTATATGATACGAAATAGAAACAACAATTACAATTCGCATGTTAACATATGTAGATAACGGAAAGATAATGAAAAATACCCCACTAATGAAACTTAACCCACAATTGTAAATGAGCTGTAAAAGAAATAACCTGTCAATTGTGAAAGATAGATAAATCAGTAGTGTCACAATTCGATAATAAAATATAAAAGATGCAATAAAAAAGACAAAAAATATACCAGTAAATAACTAAGTACGTCTAGGAGAATGAGGCATTTTCATTCTTCGAGTTTTCATGTCTTAAAATCGTTTCTTGATTTTTTCACGATCAAGTCTTTTCAATATCTCTCGCTCGATATAGCACACCATCAAGTCCATATATAAACCTGGACATTAGGTGAAGCACAGCAATGGAACCTCAATGGCATTTGTAATTTTACCAAAAGCATGTAGAACAAAAACTGCAGCAAAGAGAGTTCAATCTGCATGTTCTCCAATCTCCTAATGATCATATTACCTGAATTTCTTGCTTTCTGAAAAAAAAAAGTTGCCTTACCTAAACAATCCAAATTCCCAATTTCCCTGCAAAAGAAGTAAATCATTGAATGCCAAAGGGAAAGGAATGAATATAGGAAAACACAATGCAATCTAGGTGGGGAAGTGGAGGCAAAAAAAAAAAAAAACCACGGAACCTGTGCAAATCTTAGGCAGAAATAGCACACTGCACACCATGTCACCAGCAGTTTTGTGAGAGAGACCAGCGCGGACTTCCTGCAGTCCTAGCCGCGGGGCTTATTCCGTCCCCGTGGTGTAACGATCGCCATTCGCCAGTGCAGTGCTCAACGACTCGGTGATCTCCCGTTCAATTGGCGGACGGCGGTCCGGCGAGGCTACCTACAGAGATGGACAAACATGGCCGAAGTGAGATAAGGAGCAGCGTCGTAGGCAGCCATTAGATTAGAACACACTGAGGTAGCCACCAGGCCGCCGCGCCGCTCCCGCTGGACACCAAACCGCGCGCCCGCGCCCGTCGGCCACAGCGCCGCGCTGCCTTGCAAGGCTAGGGTTAGGGTTGGCTCCTCTCCTCTCGCCACTTCGCCAGTCGCCTCTCGGGGACGGGACGACTGCCGACTTGGGGCTGCCTGCTTCACTTCACTGCCTCCATTGGGCCAGACAACTCCACTCGCTCCTGGGCCGCACGTGCGCACCGCATCGTCTAAAATCTCCACTCCTACGACCGCTGGACGCCTGACGCCAGCAGCCATGGACCCATGGTGGCGCCGGCTCTGGAGGAGGAGGGGTGTCCGCGGGCGACGGAGCTCGGGCGGCCGCCCGACCTCGCCCGAAGGGCGGGTCCGCCACTGATTGGAGGAGATGGTTGGGAAAGGGTTGAAGCCAAATGTGTACACGCACACATCGTTGGTCGACGGGCTCTGCAAGATTGGGTGGACGGAGCGAGCGTTCCGGCTTTCTTGAAGCTCATCAAGAGTAGCTCATACAAGCCGAATGTGCATACGTACACTGTGATGATTGGAGGGTACTGTAAAGAGGGCAAGCTGGCTCGAGCCGAGATGCTGTTGGGGAGGATGGTTGAGCAGGGTTTGGTGCCAAACACAAACACATACACTATACTGATTGGGGGGCACTGCAAACAAGGCAGCTTTGATCGTGCCTTTGAGCTGATGAATAAGATGGCGCAGGAAGGCTTTTATGCCCAATATTTGCACATACAATGCTGCCATTGATGGTCTCTGCTAGAAAGGAAAGATTCAAGACGCTTACAAGGTGCTCCGGATGGCCACTGGTCAGGGACTCCAGCTCGATAAGGTGACATATACTGTACTGATAACTGAGCACTGCAAACAAGGTCACATGACATATGCTCTGGATTTGTTCAACTGGATGGCAGAAAATGGTTGCCATCCTGATATAGACACATACACCACCCTTATTGCTGCATATTGCCAGCAGAGGCAAATGGAAGAAAGCCAGAAGCTGTTTGACAATTGCCTTGCGATAGGATTAGTGCCAACCAAGCAAACTTATACCTCAATGATTGCAGGACACTGTAAAGTTGGCAATTCGACCTCGGCTTTGAGGGTCTTTGAGAGGATGGTTCAAAATGGATGCCTTGCTGATTCTATAACTTATGGGGCCCTAATAAGTGGGCTCTGCAGGGAATCGAGGCTAGAGGAAGCAAGGGCATTATACGAGGGCATGCTTGACAAACGTTTGGTGCCATGCGAAGTAACTCGCGTCACTTTAGCTTTTGAATATTGCAGGAGGGAGAAGACAAGCATTGCTGTATTGATCTTGGATAGATCGGAAAAACGACAACGGACTCACACAGCAAATGTACTAGTTAGAAAGCTCAGTGCTGTGGGAAATGTGGATGCTGCAAGTCTTTTCCTCAAAAAAGTTTTGGACGAAGATTGTGCTGTTGACCATGTAACTTATACTGGCTTCATAAATTCATGCTATGGCCACAATAGAGATGCCCTAGCTTCTGAAATATCTGAAAAGATCTCGAAAAGAATCTCTACCTTTCAAGAAAAGGTTGCTGCAGCCATTGCTTGATTACTGATTAGGAAGAGAGATCCAATTGCTTCTACTGATACAGAAGAGAAATTCTACAGTAGGTGCTCAATGTGCTCCCACTGCTGCCATACCAATCAACTGGTGGTAAAATGGTATGCTTTTCTTATTTGTGCCATGACTCCTGTATAACGTTTTTCCAGTATTAGTTGATTAAAATTTTGCTCTTGCATACTCACCAGTCTTATAAAATCTCCGGGCCAAGGTCCACATGACCTGACTATCTTCACTGGACTGGGTGAGAACTGCTTGAAGACAGGAATGTCATCTGCTTTGTATAAACTCTGAGAAGAAAGAAGGTCAATTATGGATATGGTGCAGAAACTGTGATAGCTCAGCACTTAAATAGTGTTTTAGTATAAGTCTAAGTTTAATTTGTCTGACGCATATTCTTGCATCATTAGCGTTCCGAATGTTTGTGTTCCTACAGGGGAACAAGTCTTCCTTAAATGCTTTGGAGATATTCAAGCTAACCAAATCCATTTGGGTGTTGTGTGAAGGTTACTTCTTTACCCACTATTCCTGGTTCTCAAGAATAAATTTGATTTTATGCTTATTCATATCAGTATGGTGTTTGAGAGATAGGTTAGGTATTCTCTACAATCTGAAGGCTCTGATGTGCAGATGGTTAACAAATTTGATTGTATGCTTATTCCTACCAATGCAGATAGTTTTTCTATACTGTTGTACAAAATATGTGGTTTTTTATCATCATATGGCCAAACTCTATTCTATCTCAATTCTCCTTCAGAAAAATCATCTAATAAGTAAGGAGGTCATGGAATTCATTCTTACTGTCATTTTTGCATTTGCCATAAACTATAGCTGTTAGCTTTTCACATCTTGATTAAATTTCTTCAATAATGTTTTCTTTCATAGATTCCTTGTTTCGCATTCAATATTACATACGGGAAACATTTTTTAGGATATTTGGGTTTATAAACTGCAAATATGATTCACTTAACATAGTTGTGCTGTAAATTTGAAACCTTACACATCATAATTTCTTCTGATTTTGTTCTGCTTTCTGCAGACCTGATTCTTGGTTCAGTGGTTCTAAAACTATTCCAGATATGGCAATAGTTGGGCTCAGGGTTCGAAAATCCGGCGGTTACCGGATTTTCCGGTGGGTACCGGGAAATAAAAAACCGGCCGGGTTTTTTCAAAGTGCATTTATATTTATGAGTCTTTTGTGACTGCGTAATGCATCTCTTAGGTTGGTTTAAACCCTCTTTGTATTAGATTACCTATTGTATGCGCTAAATATGCTTCGAAACATCCCAAATTCAACTTTTTTCTTGTGTTTGCCGGTTTTTAGCGGTTTTTCTGGGGTTTTTAGCGGTTTCTCTTGTTTTTTTGGGCGATAACCGGCCGATTTTTCCGGTTACCGGTTTCAAATTCAAATTTTAAAACTTAAAATTTAACCGAGTTTTCCCCGATTTTTCCGGTTACCGGCTGGTAACTGGCCGGGAACCGGTACTAGCCCCGCCAGGATTTAGGCCGGTACCAGGTTTTGGAACCTTGGTTGGGCTGCAGGTGCCTGGGTGCTTGTTTACCATAAGACAAGGCTCTTACCCTAACCCCTAACATCAAGCTGGTTGGTGATCAGCAAATTTCCTGCAAAAACTGGGAACTGGCTAGTTACAATATTGACCAATTGCAAGTAATATTATGAAAAAATGTCTTTAGGTGAAAGAGCAACCTGAAAAAAGACCAGGGCAGCTGCAGCTGGTGACTGAAAATGTCTTTCTTATTTCTTGACCTCCTTTTTATGGGTATGCATTGAACATGTTTGCTATCGAGCTCCATATAATCATTGCTTGTATCTACACATGTATACTAACTTCTTAATGAAAACCACTTTGTCCAGATTGACGCCTTGCAGTATGATCCCTTGTCTAATATCTTGAGTTTTCTGGTTGGTTGTATACTTGTATCTTTATTGATGGTCAGCTTCATTGCTCCTGTCACCCTTACAACTCTTACAAAAAAACTACTTTTCGTTCAGTCTTTGCTGTGGGAAAGGAAACTGTGAACTGCTTGAGAGAGAGCGCATTCCTGTGAAGTTTTCTTGAGGTCATTGTTGTTCGGCTTACATATGTGTAGTCAGGATTTTGAAAACTATAACCAACCCAAAAACAGCCTCAAGGGTGTTCCCGAAACCAGACAGTTTTGGACTGGGTTTCCGGGAAAAACCTGCTGATTCTTTGGCTAAATTTGAATTTTGAGGGTTTTTTTTTCAAGATTTTATGTCTGGGGCATATCTAATAAGCAACAATATGCGCTAATAAGGGAATTTCATGTGCAAGATGACAGAGTTACCAAGTAAGATACAATGCATTAGAAACACTATCAAACCAAATGTATAATAGTCTATATATCAAGGATCGAAAAACCGGAACCGGGCCAAATCCCGGCCGTTGGGCGGTACCGGTAACCAGCCGGTTACCGGAAAACCCGGTTAAAAACAGGTTAAATTTTGGCAAATGGAAATTTTGGGGGGAGCGGGAGGGGACCGGTAACCGGTAGGAAATCAGAAAAACCGGTGGAAACTGAAGTTGTTCCAGTCTCGAAGAAATCAATGCAACGTTTCAGCTGCCGCATGCTTGACTGATAGTACTGAAGAAATCAATGCAACGTTTCAGCTGCTGCATGCTTGACTGAAGTAATCAATGCAAGCTTTAGCATGACCTTTGAACTTCCATGCTTGACTGAAGTAATCAATGCTGCATGTTTCAGCTACTGCATGGCATGACCTTTGAACTTCCATGCTTGACTGAAGTAATCAATGCTGCATGTTTCAGCTGCGCATGGCATGACCTTTGAACTTCCATGTGTTCTATAAATAGCTATCCAACTCTTCCAAACATTTGGCTAGCTTAGCATTAAGACCACTAATTTCCATTTCATGTTTCACTTCAACTTCATTCTTTTCAGCATCAAGAAGACAAGAATAGAAAGATTTGTTCTAGCCTATGACAATGCATCTTGTAGTGAGTTAATAGTTATGTTGGCATCTTCTAGTTTGTTGGCATTACGAACAAGTTCCTCATTTGTTTTTCTCCAACTCCTCTTCTACAACAAAGAACATGCAATTGTATTTGGTGTTTTTCTTGAACTAGAAGAAACACACTCCTTTACTTTACTCAATTCATCTTCTAATATCTTTATGGTGGAAAGGGCATCGAAAGCTGCTAGCTTGCAAGGCAACATGCTCATTTGCTTTGTGTAGCATCGTAGCTCATTCTTCAAATTTCGGTGGTTTTTAATCCCGGACCAGTGGTTTTTCGATTCTGGCGGTTACGGTTGGTAATCACGGAAACCGAACCATGCTATATATACACATAACAAGGTGAAGGCCCGAACTAGCTGCACATTGCTGTGTTCACATACAGATTAGGGCCCGCTCAAAATGGCTTAGGCTTTTGGTTTATTTTTCACTATTCAACAATTCTGTCTTTTTTCTGGTTTTTTGGTTTTTCTGAGCTTTTTTGTCGGTTCTTTTTTCCTGTATTTGTTTGTACTGTTCGTGATGGGCTAACTTGTTTTTTGTATTTTTAATTTTTTTAAATTTAATTATGTCAAATAAGCCACCATCAGCTACAATGTAATTTCAGCTATAAGCCACTAAAAAAAGCCATTTTGAGCACCCCCTTACGATTACTTGTGCAAATTATTATGTAATGATTCTATAGACTATTTCTAATAGACAACATCTATAAAGGGTACTCATGATGTTTCCTTTTGTTAGATGTGTATTATATCTGTGTATTTTTCCTATTATATAAGGGGTTATATGCATGCTATACATGTATGTGTATATATATATATTAGTCTATTGGTCTCATGATGAATACAAACGCTATTCATAACATGATATCAAAGCAATACATAGGGTTTTGTTGCCCACTGCCGCCATTTGGATCCTCTATATCTTTCTTTGTCGCCCGGATCCTCTTCACCGCCGCCGCTACCTAGATCCTCTTTACCACCGTCGGGATCTTCTCCAAACAGCCACTCTTCGTCTGGATCTGATCTGCCGCAGATCCAGTAGGCCAACGCCGACGGCTCGATCCGGAGTCGCTTGGTGTTGTCTACCACACCGCCTGTGCTAGGAGAGGACGACTTCTCTTCGCCGCCCAGCCTCCTTCGCCTAGCGCCACCCCAATGCACCAACGCATGACTCCTACCCCAATCACCCGCTGACGACGCCCGTCCAGCCGCTCGACTGCAGGTCACGCTTCATCCAGCTAAGACGCCTTCCATCGTCGCCAGCGTCGTCGTTCCTAACCACCGGTCGCCATCCCTCCCGATTGATGGCTTGTGATGCGTTTGGTTTGTGACGCGGTTGTGGAGTCTCGGTCGTCTTCTTGACCGACCGACTGGGTAGAGGTTAAAAAATGAAAGAAAGAAAGAAAAAGAAGAAAACAAAGAAAAAAAGAATAGAAAAAAATCTCGTCCTTTTTAGGCACCATTTCTGTTCCTCGCTGCCCTGTGATTTTCGATGGCCTCAATTATCGAAACTGGTTTTAGCAGATACACCACCACATGCGCGGTCAGCATCTTTGAGAGTTTCTTACTGGTGAGTTGTAGGACCCAGATTTTACAATCCGGAATCCTCTGTGATTCCACCGTACTATTCCCTGGATCAGTAGATAGTGCTCACATATTCAGAAATGAACATCAGAATGCATATCATACGAAAGCATAAATATAATAGTAAACTTACTCATGGGCCAATTAGGCCGAAATCAATAAGATGTAGTAGTGAAAACGAAGCACACAGGTAGGACCTTCAAGACATGCCCATAGGCAGCTAACTGGAGGTTCGCGACCTAGCCCTCGACGATTTCATCTTCTTCTCCATCTTGACCAAAAGTATTGCTGAAGCGTAGTGATCTGATTCCTGATTCTGGATTTGTTATGAGAGCGAGTGTGAGCACAAACCACCGTGCTCCGCGAGCCCATACACAGGATGCAAATAAATAGCATGCATGACTTATCAAAGGAGAGGCTTGGGTTTATTTTATTTGCTAGAAATTGCTTTTAGCATTATTTTTATTATTTAATCATGGTGTTATTATTGCTGCCTAAAACTCGGAACAGTGAGGGTCATCATTTATGTAAACCATTGATCATGCACTCATTACTGCCTAAGACTCCAAACAGCGAGTGTCATCATTTATTTAATCCACTGATCATACCATTCCTCTTGCATTGTTCAGAAATTTCACTAATCAAATCAGAGTTACCATTCCCCTATGATTCCAAGTTTTCATCACAAATTTATAGATCCAATCTCAGGTCCATTATTTACTACTTCAATCAGTCCCTCGGTCTAATGAACACTTAGTCTCCTTTATTTTCGATCCACCAATATCTTTTGTACTCTGATCTCCTAATAATCCAATCTTGTGGTTGCTATTCAGCAACTCTTCACTTCTAATTTCTAATGATTATCCAACAATAATACTTTTGAATCCACTGGTATCATTTGTATCAGGACCCCCTAACAATTCAAACCTCTCTGTTATTGATTCAAAATCATATATTGCTATTCCAATAATCAATCTTATTTTCCATTAACTATCTCCAACTAATTTACTAGTATACCTCCTCCAAGAATATCGGTGATAAAGTCTACGTTTCACTAGTATACATCCACCAAGAATATCATTGATCAAGATTATACTCCAATAATTGTTATCATTCCTCCAATATTTCCAAAAATTCAATTCATCCATCTAGTATTTGATCAAATCCTATTAACCTCATTATTGCCAACATCTTCCAAGAATTTATATTAGTTATCAGTGTTGTAATCCAGCAATTACCTTTGCACTCCCTAATTCTCCAAAAATCATTTAAATCATCTATCTAGCATATATATTCATTTAGGCTCCACCAATTTATTTATCTCAGAATCCACACTATTGTTTTCCCTTTTATGATCGGCAAGAATCCACCAACATCTTTATGTATTTACCACACGCAGCCATCTTCTTTTCTTACAACTCTATTTATTCTTCCTGACATTTCACTTTGTGAGAAGTATTATCATTATTTAAAAATATATTACATAGAATTTTCTAAGACCTAGCAGTTTTGAACAAAAACATAATGTGTAAGAAAATGCACTAATAATAGTGATCCAGAGTCCATCCACCGTTACATGGCATCTGCACCATATGCTAGACCTTCAGCGTTATATCCGCTTACATTATCACTGGGACGACACCCAGGGCAATTCAAACTAGGGCTTTCCGCGGCCCTTCACTTTTCCAATCCCACCCATAAAGCATTTTGAAATAGAACTATATCTGATTAAGTATCCATGTCCGCCCATAACCGTGAGCACGGCTATTCGAATAGTTTTGACTCTGCAGAGTTTGTATACTTTCACCACAAGAGACAATCAACTTGTTGCCCCACACGATTCCTTAGTCATGTGGTTGAGCAGACCACCACAGTGACTTTTCAAAGTATCTAGTCTCTTTTGTCATCTCACCTTATGGGTTTCTCACACTTGTGGTGGGTCCCATCTATGCACGGGATGTAACCACGTCTACTAGCACAGCCGGGCTCCACTCCCTGCAACGCTAGTATGGCTAGTTACTTCACCCTCCACTCGGTGTCCCTTTAGGCCTCCCCCTTGCCCTTGCATATCCACTTCCTTCCACTACCAGTGAGATGAGTCCAGGAGTTTCGATAAATTTACTTAGCCAAGTTGCACTTTGCAGACTTGTGTTGTACTATTTTTACACAGGAGGTCATGACAAGATTCAATCCTTAGTGGTATCTGGGCGGTTCTACCACTACCCACTTTGTGCTTCCACTGCACCACACACACACACCCTCGAACCATCCGCCCAGATATTTAAGCAAGTTGGGGTTTTTGGGAACGTAAAATAATCATACCAACATATGCCAGTCATTACCACCATGACTTCCCAAACCAGTTTCTCATAATTAAAAAAATGATAATGATGCTTGGGGCATTTCAGCGCCCCCGAGTATATAAGCAATGCTAAGCATAGCGTATATTTACGGACTTATTTTTGAAAGGTTATTATTATAATTTTACTAAGGTGACAAGGTTCACATATTCAAATATTTCAAAGGAGGGGCAATATTAATCAAGTCTAACAATGGGCATATAATTAGAATCTTAAATTAGACATGTATTGGTATATAAAATAACAGCATGCAATTTGATAATTTAAACAAAAGTAATTTACAGGAAATGTAGGTTCAACATGATCAAAGTATTGACTCGTCTGGCGCGGTTTACCGCGGTCTTGAACTCACTCGTAGCTTTCTCTTGAGCTTCTGGTCTTTTATCCTCCCTTCGCTCTTGATCACGCTTGATCCCTTGATTCTTCAGTACTCCCATTTCTAATTACGTGCTAAATGACTGAATACAAATAAAGGCAAATAACTCAGAAGACCCTCATAAATCCAAATAAACTCAATTTTAGTCTCATTATGAGTTAATGGGTGATTCGGGTGATTTGAGGCAAGGTTGGCGGTAGAATGAGATGAATTGATCTTTTATTAATAATCTCTTTTATTATTTTTGTATTTATCAAGGGAGTTCCATGGGTTGGGGTTAGACCCATGATTTGGTGCATGAGTCTAGTTGGGTATCATTTTGTCGAGCGTTAATATTCCGGGCATATGCAATACATAAGTGATGTATACAATTTTTAGCCTACCGAGTTAGTCTTATAGTCTGGGTATATAGGATTTTGTGGTATGACATTTTATGTACCTTCAGTTATTACTAGGTTAAGTTTAATTTGAATTTGGGTCTATTTATATGGGCCTCAACTTGCTATATATATAATTACGCTGAATATTATTACGTAGTACTTCTAGTGTTAAAATATAATAAATGGCACTATTTCTATCTTGCTTATACTTGCTACTATTAGGCTTAGCTTTGTTTGTAATTTTAGTTTAAACTTAGCTATCTAGGCAAAGCTTGGTATGTAAGGTCATATTTCAATATCTGCTATTTAGCAAGTCTACCACAAAAACTTATTTAATGGAGGCACGTTAAATATCGGGCATAGATTCTAATTTTATTTAAGGGTAGTCTTTAATTTAGAGCCTTGATTTTATAACTAAACATAATATCCAAAACCTTTAACTTTATTTGGAATTTCTTTTTAATTAAGATTTGTACTAAATTTGAAGACCTAACCAAGGAAACTTTTCTTTGTTAATGCCTTTAATTAATATTTAGTCTTTGAGTTAATTATTCAAATAGTATTAATTATTCATATATGATAACTAATCTGCATTTAAATATTAATTAATCTTGTGTTATATTCTAATTAAATTTATTAGTTTTCCTAGATTATTTCTAAATTTTTCTTGATTTTTATCAATTAATTTGAGTTATAAAAAGTAGAACAAAAATATGGGGTAGAAGTTGCAGCAGACTAAAATCGAACTCAGGACCTCTCAGTTGTTTGTGTGTTACTCGAGCTTGCTAGCCAAATGGGCCTACGGCCTGGGCTGACCGATGGAGGCATGCAATTGTATTATGCCGAGAGGCTGGGGAGGGGCAGAACAAAGGAAAATCGTGCCAGCGCTAGGCAACCTTGCCGGCGACGAGCGACAGCTGGAGGTGTGTGGGCGAAGACCAAAATGGGTCGCGGGGAAGTTACTCTAGCCACGGGAGGAGGCGCACCGGTTGGAGCGGCGACGAGGTAGGCGGGCGGCAGCGCAATGTGGCCGGCGGCGAGGTGCGCACGGGGTGACGATGCTGGAGGGGAAGGAGAAGGAGGTTCGGGTGGGTGTGAGCTGGAGGGGGCACGGGGAACTCACCGGAAGCAGTGGCGGGGCCGGAGAGGGGTCGAGGTGGGCCGGCGGCATGAGGCGGCGACGGCTCAGGGTGGAATCCGGTGCCGGTGAGCTGGGGGAAGAGGGAAGTTTCGGCAACGGTCGGAGGGTGTTCGTGGCGGCAGGGAGATGCTCCTGGAGCGCGGAATCGGACAGTGGTTGCCTGTGGTGGAGTTGGTGGCGGAAATTGCGGAGACGGCTTGCTCACGACGGAGGAGGAAGAGGAGGTGGGGGAAGAGGAGGAGATGGCGCGGGGGGCATTGCATTACTGGGGTCTCGGACAGGGCTTTAAAGGCAACGGAGAGAGGGGTGTTGCTGGCGGAGGACCGGGCGGCGGCGGAGGACCAGGGGGCAAAGGCCGGCACAGGGCTCAGCTCGCGGAAGCAACAGTCGAGCGGCATTCACGCGGTAACGGGAGATGGGCGTGTCATGGGAGGCACAGAGAGGGTGAAGGGACGGCGGGGCAGGCGCGGTGGGTGGCGCGATGACGCCAGAACAGAGCAGGGCCAGCCTTTTGGCTAGTTTTTCGGGCGGAGTTAGAGAACAGAAGAAAGAAGCAACGGGGAGGAGAAGTAGAGAGAGAGAAGAAGAGGGCTCGGGCCCAGCTGGCAGGAGAAAAATGGAGGGGAGAGTAAAGAGGAAGGGGGACCCACGGCAGAGAAAATTCGGGAGAGAGGGAAGGGGGAAAAGGGAAAAGGGAAGAAAAGAGAAAAGAAGGCTCAAACTTAATTTAAAATTTTGGATTTCTAATTTAAATTTTAACTTACATTAGGGTTTATTAATTTTGGGTTTTATTTTATTGATTTGAATTTGAATTCCAGATTTTGGTATTTTGAATTCATGATCTGTAATGTCGTTTCTATTTTTATTATTTCTCAATATATCTATTTGCATGACACAAAACTCAAGAGATCTCAAATAAACATTTAGAATAAATCTGAACGACAGCAAAATGCAAGAAAAGTTTTAAAACTTCCATATTTTTGAACCCTCAAAATTTAGGATGTTACATGAGTTGCCTTCTCCACCTCACCCTGCTTTATCTGCTGAGCCTGTACTCCCAAAGGATGCTTTCGAAGATGCTCGTATAAACATTTTTGAGACTCAGTATGTTGACTACAAGACATAGACCAATGATGATGCTCACGCTTCTACTATTCTAGTTGTTAGCATGGAGGTCCATCTCACTAGTGATGTGGTTGGCTTATCTTCATATAGACGATGTGGGCGCATCTGAGCAACCGCTACGAGCAATCTAGTGATTCCTTGTACCTTACTATTGTACGTTAGCAGCAGTTGCTACAACAGGGAGATACCATTGTGAATGGGTTTTATGCTCAACTCTCCATGGTATGGCGTTAGATTGACTCTTTGGAACCAGATGTTTGCCATTGTAAGTGCTGTCAACATTAGCAGTCTCACTTGGAGCTTCGTTGTATCTACGACTTCTTGACACGTCTCTGATCTAAGTTTGAGCAGACTCGTGCTCAGTTGCTGGTTCATCACCCTCGTGTGACTCTGTTGGAGGCTCTTGCACCTGTTCATACTGAGGAGATTCGTCTTCGTGGTGCGGGTCTACTGCCGTCACTTCGTTTACTTCAGTTTTGGCAGCTCCACTAGCTTCTACACTTATTGTGTCTATAGTTACTCCTTCACCAGTTGCACCTCCACCAGTGACATTTGCTATTAGTAGGGGCTCCACTGAATCTATTGCAACAAGGATGAATATGTGGAGCAGTCCTGCTATAGGAAGAAGAAGGAGGATTTTCATCGTGGTGGCCGTCCTTCGAAGGGTACTAGAGGTTCCTTCTCTCAGAGTAGCTCTAGTGCCTTTGACACTCAGGAGGTTCTTACACTGCTGCATCGTATGGCTACCTTTGCACCATCTGGTTCTGCTGGTCTTGCTGCATAGTCTTGTAGTGAGAGACCACGTTCTACTTCTCCTTGCTCAAGTATATCATCTTGGATTCTTGATTCTGGTGCTTCCTTTCATATGACATCTAATTCCACCAGTCTCACTTCCATTAGTCCTTTAGCTAATTCTATCACTGTTTCACTTTCATTAGTCATTTAACTGCTCTTGTCACTATTCAAATAGCAGATGGTACCTCTCTTTCTATCACAGGACGAGGCACTTTTTCAAATTCATCTTTTCATGTACCTGTTGTTTCTCATGTTCCAAAACTCATCATGCAGCTCATATCTGCCAATCAGCTCACTGATCATGATTATTATGTTATTCTCGATTCTGATTCTTGTTGTGTTCAATATCGTTGTACAGGGACTTTAGTTGGTATTAGCTCTCGCCGTCGTGACTCACGACAGCTCTAGGAGATTGACTGACTTTATCTTCCTTTCACTGCCCTTGTCAGTCTTGTCGCCTCTATCACTGCCTCTGCATATGCCGCATCCTCCACCACGCCTTTTGCTTAGTGGCATCATCGTTTAGGACATCTTTGTGGGTCATGTTTGTCTTCATTAGTTTGTCATGGTCTTTTAGGGTCTGTGTCTGGTGTTACTTCTCTAAATTATCAGGGTTGTAAGCTTGGCAAACAACTTCAACTTCCCTATCCTTCCAGCGAGTCAGTATCTCAGCGTCCTTTTAATCTTGTTCATTTTGATGTATGGGAGTCTAGCTCTTTTCATTTTGAAAGGAGGTCATCGATATTATATAATTTTTATTGATGATTTTTCTCGGCACACATGGATATACTTTATGTCCTCTTGTAGTGAGGTTCTATCCATTTACAAGAGTTTTGTCACCATGGTCCATACTCAGTTTGACTCTCCTATTCGTGTTTTCCGTACTGAGTTTGCTGGGGAGTACTTGTCGGGAGTCCTTCATAGTTTTCTTGCTGAGCAGAGCTCTCTCTCTCTCTCTCAGTTTTCCTGCCCTGGTGCTCATGCCCAGAATGGTGTAACTGAACCAAATAGAGGGGGGAGGTGAATAGATGGTTTTAAAAATCTTTCTTTTATTTCAATTATTTGGCTAAACCAAGTATATAGTGCGGAATCGTAAATCAATTTGGTTTAGCACAAATAAGACCTAAATTAACTAGATCAACCTAAGTACACCAACAACCTAAGTCTATGTCAAGGTTTACAATTCTAAGATGACAATCAATCAATTTAATTCTATAAATGTAAATTTCTTAAATGTAAATTGATTATAAGAGAACAAACCACAAAGACATAGTTCCTTTTTACCGTGGTATTCAGAGACTTGCTGGTATTCCCTAGTCCACGTTAAGGTAAACTCAAACGAATTGGACCGACTCTACGGATTAAGCCAAATACCTCAATCCACTAGTGGTAGCTCTTTCTCGCTCCAGGTAGGTGAGCTCCAACCTTCACAACTAACCAGGTCTTCTCATAACCTTCTTTGAGAAGATCACCGCATGCAACGAATGCACGACTCCTACCAAGGGTAATAAGTCAAGCCCTTTGCTTGACTCTCACCACGTGCAATGAATGCACAAGCTCAAATGGATATGAAATCCACCTCTAGATGCAACACATATAATCTAGAACCCTTCTCCCTGCTCACAAGGTGCAAGACATGCACAATTAAGAGGAGAACCTTACATTAGTTTAAGAGAGTGAAATGGAGTGCAGCAACCACCTCTCCAATCGGTTATAAGGGGGTATTTATATCCCAAATACAAAAACTAGCCGTTGGAAGCAAAACCCCTGAAAATTCAGGAATTCCAGTAATACCACTGTTATAAGGCTAGTACTATTGCTTCCCTCGCAACGGTCAGAAAATTGGCCGTTATTTAGCAAAATCAGAAGTACCGCTGCATAAGGTCCAGTAGTACCGCTCAACAGTAGTACCACTCCACACATGCAGAACTACCGCTTTCTAGCAGAGGAGAAATCTGCCAAAACAAAACCTTCTAGAAAAAACGTACTGTGGACACGTCGGTACTACCATCGGCCGGTCTGACTGCACAACACATGCCGGTCTGACTGTTGGCCGGTCGTACAGCACAACACATGCTAGTACTACCGATGTCCAGTCGTATCGCACAACACATGACGATACTATCGACTTCTGGTCATACCACGCCACACAAACCGGTACTACCGTTTTTTTCCAGAAGAGTGCATATACTTCAACTAATTTGCGAAACACATTCACAAATTATAGTATTATGCATACAAGAATCGAACCATGATTCTCAACAGGTTGCAAAATATATTTGCACACTTTTGAAATCATTACACAAGGTATAGACACATGGACTCTTTACGTTTGCAAAACACATTCGCAAATCTAAGTCACACGCTACAAGAATTGTGTATGAGTTTCAACCATTTGCAAAACACATTTATAAATATAAGCCTCATGCTATAAGGAGTAGAAAAATATGAATTTCAAACACTTGCAAAACACATTCACAATGTATAGTTCTATGTTACAAGGATTCAACACATGAGTTTCAACTATTTACTAAACACATTTGCAAACATAAGCATCATGCTACGGAGAGCTAAAGCAAGTGAGGTTGAGCAATTAACACATGATGAAACTCAAGCTACCAGACATGACCCTACTTAATAGTACGACAACCTATACTAATAATCTGTTTTTTCAACTAAACACCAAGACCGGTAAAAAAACTAGGAACACATACTTAACCCTATCTAGTCATACATTTGTCTTGAGCAAGCTCTTGAAGCTTGACGACGTACATGTTCACTTCAAATCCGGGTTATTGTCTTGATATGCATCAACCCATGATGCATCCTTCACTTGAACTCCATCAACATATGATAGGTCCTCTTTTAACTTGATGATCAACTCATGATCATCTCCTCTTGGAAATCTTGATCAACTCATAATCATCTTCTTTTCTTGATAGCTTTCAACACATAAAGCCATCTTCCATCCCGTATTTTAACTTGATGATCTTCAGCACATGAAGTCATCTCAAGTAATCCTTATTTGTAGAACCTAACTTATTCATCCAACTCATGAAAAATATTAGTCCACAAATCAATTGTCATTAATTATCAAAACTTCACCATTAACCCATAATGGAAGGATTAGATTCCATAATTTTCTCTTTTTGGTAATTCATGACAATCTCAGCAAATAATGAGATAAAACATTAATTTACGAGTATACAATATATACACAATAATTGTATACTCTAAGATAAGTTTTCAAGCAATTAACTCATTTCAATGGAAGTATTTGTTTTTAAAATTAATTGCTAGCAAAACTTACACATCTGGTTGTCATTAATCATCCAACCATTAACATATAAAAGAGGAACTAGATGACAACCCGATTACAATTGATTTAATTTAAATCAATCATGACTATATGTAAACTACACAAGCTATATATACTTAAGGGATATGTTTCAAAGTAAAGTTCTTAATATGTGGAAAAAGGAACATGGATCATTACTTATGAAATCTCAAAATATAGAGTGAATTTCCCTAAATGTATGCATACAAGATTGTATAATGGAAACATATGCACATATTCAAGTTTGACTATTTATGGAGTTTAATCTATATTTTAGATCCGAGAAATGCATTAAGTTATAAGAATGTGATGTTGAATGCACACCTCTGTGATTTTCACCATTTCATCGAAATGAGACCAAGTAATATCATAATCAATGAACACATCAGTCTCATAATTGCATTTGTCATTTATCACATCCAAGTGAGACCAGACAATATCATAGTTAATAAACAAATTAGTCTCACGATTGAATTTGCTATTATCACCAAAAAGCTTGAACTTACACATGTGCAAGTGGGTCTATAAGGTCAAAACCCACTCTGATGGTTCTCTTGAGCGTTACAAGGCTCATCTTGTGGCACGTGGTTTTCAGCAGGAGCATGGTTGTGACTACGATAAGACCTTTGCTCCGGTTGCTCACATGATCTCCGTTCGCACTCTCCTTGTTGTGGCCTCTGTTCGACAATGGTCTATCTTTTAGTTGGACGTTAAGAATGCCTTTCTCAATAGTGAGTTGCGTGAGGAGGTCTACATGCAGCCGCCTCCTGGGTATTTTGTTTCTGAGGATATGGTTTATCGCTTTCGCCGATCTCTCTATAGCCTCAAGTAGGTTCATCGTGCTTGGTTTGATCGTTTCTCTTGTATTGTCACTGCAGCTGGTTTCTCTGCCAGTATTCATGATCCTACTCTTTTTATTTACACTACGTCTCGTGGTCGGACGCTTCTCTTTTTGTATATTGATGATATGATCATTTTTGGAGATGATTATCAGTACATCACTTTTGTCAAGAAACGTCTTAATGAAAAGTTTTTCATGTTTGATCGAGTCCTCTTCGCTATTTTCTTGGGACTAAGGTTATTTCTACTCCTGAAGCTTCTATCTATCCCAACAAAAGTATATCTAAGATCTTCTTGATCATACCTCGCTGACTGATCAGTGAACAATTGAAACTCCTATGGAGCTTAATGTTCATCTTTATCCCACTGATGGTGAGCCTTTTATTGATCCTACTTGCTACCGTCATCTTGTTGGGAGATTTGTTTATCTTGGTATCACTCGTCCTGAAATTCTGTATTCTGTGCATATCTTGAATCAGTTTGTTTCTGCTCTGACTCAGCTACACTATAGTCATCTTCGTGTTCTACGATACTTTCGTAGAACTATCTCTCGTCATCTCTTTTTCTCTTGCTCCAACTCTTTACAGCTCCAGACATATTCTGATGCTACCTAGGTTAGTGATCACTCTGATCGCTAGTCTCTCTCTGCCTATTGTGCTTTTCTTGGTAGTTCTCTTATTGTTTGGAAGACTAAAAAGTAGATTGAAATTTCTCATTTGAGTGCTGAGGCTGAGTTGTGAGCTATGACTTTGTTGATTGTGGAGATTACTTGGCTACAGTGGTTACTTAATGATTTCGGTGTTTCTGTTTTTGCACCGACTCTTTTTTTTGTCTAACAGTACAAACGCTATTAGCATTGCTACAGATCCGGTGAAGCATAAGCTTACAAAGCATATTGATGTTGATGTTTACTACATGCGGACACAGATACAGAACTAGGTTGTTGTTCTTCAGTTTGTGCCTTCAGAGTTTTAGTTGACGGACTTCTTTATAAAGACACATACCAGAACCCAACACAGTTTATATCTCTCCAAACTTCATATTGTTGATTCACCATAAGTTTGAGGAGGATGTTAGATGTGTATTATACCTGTATATTTTTTCTGTTGTATAAGAGGTTATCTACATATATGCTCTCTCTCTATATATACACACACACACACACACTGGTCCATTGACCTCACAAACGCTATTCATTACCCCTTTCACCCTTTCAGCTGAAGAAATAATTGAAAATCATGTTACATTTTGATGATCTAGCAGCTCATCTACCACCAGACAGCTCAATAGCTTCCTGGATGTTGAGCGACTCCTCAGTGAAGCTAAACAACCTCTGCTGCTGCCTCATCTCATACTGCTGCCGGCGGGTGAGCTCAGCTATCTGCCATTCCTCCCACCGATCTGCCGGGACAACATCTCCTTCCAGCATCTGCACCACTTCCGACATCGCGGGGCGGTGATCAGGTTCCATGTGGGTGCAGAGCAGTGCTATCTGGATAATCTTCGCTAGCTCTTCAAGGTCATACGCACACTCTAGATTGCTGTCCACGATGTCATCCAATCGCCCTTCTTGCATCAACAGTTTCACCTTCACATTAATTAATCAGTCAATCTCATCCGAGTCAACTATGTGAACATGTGAGGCAACATTTTACCAGAAAATGCAAGGAGATTCTACCGTTCATACCACAAGTCATAATATCTTTCATGGTCATACTCATACCTAACTATTACCCATACTAATTACTAAGGTGAGCAACACTGACTGCTGAGACCTCAACATGCTTCTGTTACTCCAGGTTCATAAGCTAGCAGTATTACCATGCAATCTAATCTTTACTTGAGTACAAGCTATCAGTATTATCATGCAATCTAATCTTTACTTGAGTGCTTATAAACAATAGTAGGATAGTGACATTGTTTAATGTTATCTTACTTGATCAATGAGCATGACCTCGCCTGCTCCCTCCGAGAAGTCAGGGAAGATTGCACGCTTTCCTGTCACAATCTCTAACAACATGACACCGTATCCAAATATGTCGGTCTTCACTGATGGCCTCCCTCTTTTCAGGTACTCAGGAGCTATGTGGCCCATTGTCCCACAGACCCCTGTCGTCACTGTGTTCCTCCCTATGTCCATCGTCTTCACCAACCCAAAGTCTGCTACCACTGCTTCAAAGTTCCCATCGAGCAGTACATTGGCAGCCTTGACGTCACGGTGTATGATCTTGGGGTTGCAGTGCTCATGAAGGTATTCCAAACCACGGGCAGCGCCAAGAGCGATTCTCATTCTCGTTGGCCAATCCAATGCTGGTTCATTCGGTTTTACATCTGCATATTTTCATAAGTTTCATCAGCAGCAGTGTTGAGCAAACGAATTATAGGGTATAGTATCATCCAAAACGGACTTTTATAAACTTTTTATAGTGTCCCGTAAAAAAAAGAAGTAATTGAATTATCTATACTTTCTATTTTGTTACAGTTTCAGCATTCAACATTTACAACATTCGGCCTTAGTTTCTGGCTGAAGGAACGCGCGTAGGCTACGATAGCAGAAAATAAAAAATTTCTACCGCGCACACCAGGACATCATGCTAAGGAGGGATCATAGATCGTTACCACTAGACGCGCAGCGCAGCGGAAGAAGAGTTGGAGAAGCCGATCCAACCACGCGCGTCGAGGTAGTAGTGGAAGTAGCCGATCGTCCCGAACAGATCGTCTCCTCCACGCGATCAACCACACCACGAGCAGATCCAATCTGTAGTTTGTTGATGCCGATCAACGCCGCAACGAGCAGCGCCTCCACCGGTATCCACACGTCCGGGTGGAACGCCGATCGCGAGTGTACCAAAGACTCGCGAGCGGCTAGGGTTTGGCTCGGGAGGTGGCGGCTAGGGTTTTGCTCGGGAGGAACGAGCGTACATCCTCAGCCCCGCCTCCAAATATATAGACCTCCTCACTTGGGCCTCGTGGACCGAGGCCCAATAGGAGTCTATCCGGATCTCTATCCGAATTGAGCCCACATCCGAATCACATTCGAATTAGTGTTCCAACCCGTTAAGTGTGCGACCAGAGGTTCACGTATACTTGGTCGCGACCGGAAACACCTTTCCGGTCACCCTGTTAATAGTGGCCTCTAGCAAGACATATTAACCCCAAAGTATACGTAAAGATCATATCATTTGAACTCTGTAATGTTCTCATGTACGAATCCCTTTGCCTCACGATATAGATTAAGCTCAAGGCGAGACCTGTGTCATCCTCTTAATAGCTCAATCACTCTCTCGATTCCGTGATAGATTATAAACTTGTGATTGACTCCTCAATCACATTGGCATGACCATGCACTTTCATAATCCATTACATCGAGGGGCCCAGAGATATCTCTCCCATAAGGAGGGGCAAATTCTATCTTGATCATTCACATCCCACTACATGTTTCATAGCAAACCCGAAGACTACTTTTATGACTACCCGATTCACGGAGTAGTGGTTAGTAGTCCCAAAATAGGCTACTACGCATATTGGGAACCATGATGATCTCAAGTCTAAGGATTCTACATAAACACTACTTGAGACCAACTAATGACACATGGAATCTCTGCAGTGTCTCATGGCGGGTCTATCCAACATATGTTCACTAACACATGTCCATATTATTGATTTGGTATCTCCATACCATGATCCATGAGACATGATCATCAATCAATACATATGCTGATCTTTGAATCATATTTGTTCCTCATATGATATATGATCAGGGATCATTTAGAAATAGCAACATTTTGGCATTAAGAGTCTCATGAATAAGTCACATACTCATTGATCAATAATGATAATGTCTATTTCAAGGAACAAAACAATGTATCATAAACATAGTATGTGATATATTCAACATCTCCATGTTGCCTCTAGGGCATATCACCAACACTGGCAATACACTACCTGATAGAATATAACTGCATGCTTCAACTGGCACATCTAACAAAGACATATCAAGTAGACAAGTGCATAATCTGATATAATGATAAAGAGATGATCTTAGCTTGTACTACCTCTTAAACGGGAAGCAACACTCAGATTCTCCATGAAAGGGTAGACCAAGAGCCGCTCCGTCTGTGTCGTGCAGAACCCTATCAATCTTAAGATGTTCTTATGCACAGCAATGCTCATCGATTCAACTTCTCTGAGGAAAGCCATTTCCCCTTCAGGCCTTTCCAGGTCAAACAGTCGTTTGACCGCAACCTTTCTGCTGTCTGGACCTGGAAGCACTCCTTTGTACACCTTACCAAAACCGCCCTTGCCAAGGACATTTTGCTCACTGAAATTATCGGTCGCAATCTCGAGCTCTCGCCACGAGAACCGCTTTATCTGCCCAAACAGTAGGCCGGGAACATGATGACCTGGAAATTGTTGTACATGTTTATCATGTATCGGTTGAAACAGTTAAGTGTTTCTTCTGGAATGCCAATTTGTTGAGCCATTTCAATCCATTGAAAATTGTTTTCATGGTTCAAAAAAGTTTCAATATGGTAAGCATTGAACAAATGTAGTGCTGCTGCTGAACGAACCTGGAACATCAATGTACATTTCAGGCTGGTGACGCATTCTTTGCCACCATAGCAGAAATAGAACTACGGTAACAAGGAGAGTGACTGCTCCACCAATGCTTCCAAGAACCACCTTGAGTGCGGAGTTTCTTGATCCACCTGTTGGTATTACCAAGCATTTAGTCTGACAAAAAAAGTGCATGGTTTCTATTAGATATATGTATACTCTTTCTTGTAACGCAAGTTGTACATGGCTATATATATGAAGTCACCCCCCCACATTGGGTGTGTGGTGTTCCCCTAATTCCCTACATGGTATCAGCTTAATTCCTGGGCATCTTCCGCTGCCCCCCTCCCCTCTATCTCACCCGCCGCCACCCTCCTCTGTTTTCTAGGGTTTCTCAACCCGAAGCCTCCTCCCACCTCAGCCATCGCCGGCGGGCCCCCTAGGCGGCTCTCCCTGGCCGTCGCCTCCTTAAAGCTGCCGCCGCCTTTCCCAGACCGCCGCCTCTTCTGTCTTTTTAGGGTTTCTTAACCCGCCGCCGCCGCTCCTCTGTTTCAGCCCTAGCCGCCGCGCCAGCCCTAACCGCCGCGCCCACCTCCTCCCGGCCACAGCCTTCCTCCACTGCCGCCGTCCACCCCAGCGCGCTGCCTTCCTGTCCGATCTTCCTTCTCGCCACAATGCCGAATGAATCCCAGGTCGATCCAAACACCAGCAGCGCAATGAACACTCTCCCCGTCGGACCGATCATCGTCGCTCCCTACGCAACAATCGCTGTCCGCTCTCATGTTCCTGTCGTCCTCGAGCTGAAACACCCAAACTTCCACAAATGGGCGCCCTTCTTCAAATCCTTGCTCGGAAAGTTCGGCTTCGCGGCCACATCGACGGCACTCTACCGGCCAATCCCAATGATCCCCAGTGGGTCATGGACGATTCCTGCGTCCACAGTTGGCTTCTCGGCTCGATCGCCACCGACGTCCAGGACCTTGCAATGGCGCACGATCAATTGGCACGTCAACTTTGGGTCGCCATAGAGGGCCTCTTTATGGCCAACAAAGAGCCTCGTGCCGTCTTCTTGCATGAGGAATTCTCCTCGATGAAGCAGGGAGATCTCTCCATCAACGACTACTGCCAGCGCATGAAGACCATCGCCGATGCTTTGCGCGATGTCGGCCATGCTGTCTCGCCGTCGCAGCTGGTCCTCAATCTCCTTCGCGGCCTCAACCCGCGCTTCTCCAGCACGGCGGACAACATCGCCGACACCACGCCGCTCCCCGACTTCAACACCGCGCGCGAGAAGCTCGTCCTCAAGGAACTTCGCCTCGCCAATGAAGGCAAAGTTTCCTCTGAGACCGCTCTCTTCGCCCGCTCGCCCACATGCGGCACGGCTTGCAGCTCTGCCTCCACGTGTTTCGGCGCGGCGCAAGGACAGAGCGGTCAGCAGCCCTCCTCCAACCGACGCAACAATAAGAAGGGGGGCGGTGGCAATCGCAGCAGCAGCACCGGCAGCACTGGCAGTAGCGGCGGAGGTGGTCGGCGCGACCAACAGCAGCGCCAGCCCACCCCTTCTGGGCCGTGGGTATGCTTCGGACCTCTTCCCGGACAGCAGCAGCTGCCGTGGTTTCGGCAGCAGCCGCAGCGGCGATCCGCTGGCGCGGCGTGGTCTCTCGGGCCACCTCCACAGGCTCATACGGCCTTCACGCCCGCCCAATTCTCCTCCCCGCCAGGCATGCAGCAGCAGTTCGCTCCCCCGCCGCCCGGAGCATCTCAGAATGACGGTTGGGACCAGGCGGGTCTCATAGCCGCTCTCAACCAGATGGCTGTTCACGGTGCTAGTCCCTGGGTGCTCGACACTGGCGCTACGTCCCATATGACCTCTACAGATGGTATATTACTCACCCGCCTCCCTCCTTCTTCTTCGTCTATCACTGTGGGCAATGGTCACTCCATCCCTGTTACAAGTCGCGGAACTTCCATCCTTTCCACAGCCGCCACTCCCTTTTACCTCAACAATGTTCTTGTTGCACCAGCTCTTGTGCGCAATCTTCTATCAGTTCGTCAGTTTACACGTGATAATAACTGTTCAATTGAATTTGACGCTTCTGGTTTCTCTGTCAAGGACCCATGGACGGGACGCGTGATTCTTCGCTGCAATAGCAGCGGGGACCTCTACACCATTCCTTCATCACCTTCCACCACCGCTAGTTGCAGCCTCGCCGTCTCGTCCACCTTATGGCATCACCGCCTGGGTCATCCAGCCGCCTCCGCCGTTGCGTCTCTTCAAAACATGTCGGTTATCACGTGTAATAAAGCACCGCGTTCCTTGTGTCATGCGTGTCAGCTTGGCAAACACACGCGTCTGCCTTTTACTAGTTCAATGTCCACCACGTCAAAACCTTTTGATTTAATTCATTGTGATGTATGGACATCTCCAGTTCTTAGTACTTCGGGTTACAAATATTATTTGGTCATGCTTGATGATTTCAGTCATTTTTGCTGGACCTTTCCGTTGCGTCACAAATCCGATGTCTATGGTCATTTTGTTGCTTTTGTTGCATACGCTCAGACTCAATTTGGTTATATTCTAAGTGCTTTCGGTGACAATGGCACCGAAGTTCGTTAATCATGCCATGTCCACCTTCTTGTTGAGTCGCGGCATTCTCCTTCGCCTTTCTTGCCCGTACACTTCTCAGCAAAATGGCAAAGCCGAGCGTATGATCCGCACTATCAACAACACCATCCGCACCCTCCTCATACATGCCTCCATGCCGCCGGCTTACTGGGCCGAGGCGCTTGCCACCGCCACATATGTGCTAAACCGCCGTCCTTCCTCTTCCATCGGCAACAAAATACCATACCAACTCCTTCATCACTCCGTTCCAGATTACTCGCACCTTCGCGTGTTCGGTTGTCTGTGTTACCCCAACCTTAGTGCCACAACTCCCCACAAACTCGCACCTCGTTCCGCTCCCTGCGTTTTTCTCGGTTATCCCTCTTCCCACAAGGGTTACCGGTGCCTCAATATATCTACGCGTCGCGTGTTCATCTCCCGACATGTCGTGTTTGATGAGTCGGTGTTTCCATTCGCCGCAACACCGTCTGGTGCTTCTTCGCTTGATTTTTTGCAGGACGCTCCTTCCGCTGCGTCGGTCGCTCCACCTTCGGGTGTCGAGCAGCCGCCTTCTTCCTCGGTTGCTCCTGAGCAGCCGCTACTCGACGACCCGGCCATCATCTTGGCAGGCCCTGCTGTGCATCCCGCAAGACGTCTCACCCAGGTTTGCGCTCCGGGCGGGACTGGCCGCTTCGGCGCTGTTTATCAACGACGGCCGTCACAGCCAGCACCACCGACACCACCCGCTGCAGCGTCCGCGGCACAACCTCACGCAGCAATCGACCGCCGGTTCAACATGATGTTCCAGCGCCGTCTGCCCCCTACACAAACGGCCGACACTAGCCCGTCGGCCATTGGACTGCCGGCCGGGGATGCCGCTCCTCCTGCTGATGGTGAGCCTTTTATTGATCCTACTTGCTATTGTCATCTTGTTGGGAGACTTGTTTATCTTGGTGTCACTTGTCCTTAAATTCTATATGCTGTGCATATCTTGAATTAGTTTGTTTTTGCTCCTACTCAGTTACACTATAATCATCTTCTTTGTGTTATACGATACTTTCGTAGAACTATCTCTCGTCATATCTTTTTCTCTTGCTCCAGCTCTTTACAGCTCTAGGCATATTCTGATGCCACCTGGGTTAGTAATCACTCTGATCGCCGGTCTTTCTCTGCCTATTGTGCTTTTCTTGGTAGTTCTCTCATTGCTTGGAAGACTAAAAAGTAGATTGCAGTTTTTCGTTTGAGTGCTGAGGTTGAGTTATGGGCTATGACTTTGTTGACTGTGGAGGTTACTTGGCTACAGTGGTTACTTAATGATTTTGGTGTTTTTGTTTTTGCACTGACTCTTTTTTTTGTCTAACAGTACAGGCGCTATTAGCATTGCTACAGATCCGATGAAGCATGAGTTTACAAAGCATATTGATGCTGATGCTTACTACATGTGGACACAGATGCAGGACTAGGTTGTTGTTCTTCAGTTTGTGCCTTCAGAGTTTTAGTTGACAGACTTCTTTATAAAGACATATACCAGAACCCAGCACAGTTTCTATCTCTCCAAACTTCATATTGTTGATACACCATAAGTTTGAGGAGAATGTTAGATGTATATTATACCTGTATATTTTTCCTGTTGTATAAGGGGTTATCTGCATATATGCTATAGATGTATGTATATATATACTAGTCCATTGACCTCACGATAAATACAAGTGCTATTCATTACACCTTTCACCCTTTCGGCTGAAGAAACAACTAAAAATCATGTTACATGTTAACTTTGATCCAGGAGAAAACACACACATTGCAAATAAACAGAGAGAACACAAGAGAATTTCTGAATTTCTCTATTCTCTTATTTGCTTCCCCTTTTTCTTGCTTTTCTTTTTTTTTAAACGGAGAGAACACAGAAGAATTTCTGAATTTCTCTATTCTCTTATTTGCTCCCCCTTTTTCTTGCTTTTCTTACAAAACTGACTACAAGCATTCTCAATATATAGCCTAATAATATCCTACTAGTATATGTATTCGGGCTTCAAGTTGGACACAACTTCAACTTAATTTACACACGGAGATAGACTCTACTACGTGTTGAACTCTAAGTTAAGATTATTTCTAACAATCTCCCCCTTAATCTTGACTTGATATATTCTAGTTTTAGTCTCAATGCATTATGAACTACCAGCCACGCCTTCACATGAAGCGTTCTACATGCAAGCTACATGTAGGAACTCAACTCAATTGGTATGGGTCCACCAGATGCAAAAATTCTAAAATATTGATGCAGTCGGTCTCAACTACGACTTACTAAACTTATACTTGACACAGAACGGTGACACATCTCCTCAATGTTCTGTTTTCTTTTCATTTTACTTGAGTTTGGACGGCGACATATCTTTTTAACGTCTCTGACTCAACTCATCATCAGAGCACTGTTGATTCATCATCGCTGAGCGCTTTAGTAAGAAACACTTTCTTCATCTTGATTGCCCAAGTTACATAATTTGTTCGTCGTGAGCATCAGATAATGCAGCGAGACAGCGGAACCCTCCTTCGCTATCATACTGAATGATGCTTCGTCACCGGTAACACCACTTCCCGGAGAACGCGACATGATCTTGAGCACAGATCAAGATCTCGGACTACTTTGAAGTGGCTCTTGGACCGAGGGAACGGAAGGACATGCCGCGCGTGTCTTTTTCCCGGGAGAGCTACGTGAAGACGAGCGATGTGCGTCTCAGGAGTGCCATGTGAGACACGCTGAAAACGAAATCGCCGAGACGATTTTTCCAGCGACTCGATTCTCGCCTAGGCTCTGATACCAGTTGTTAACTTTGATCCAGGAGAAAACACACATCGCAAATAAACGGAGAGAACACATGAGAATTTCTGAATTTCTCTATTCTCTTATTTGCTCGCTTTTTTCTTACTTTTCTTACAAAACTGGTTACAAGCGTTCTCAATATATAGGCTAATAATCTCCTACTAGTATATGTATTCGGACTTTAAGTTAGTCACAACTTTAACTTGAGTTATACACAGTAATGGACTCTACTACATCTTAAATTTTAAGTCAAGATTATTTCTAACATTACATTTTGATGATCTAGCAGCTCATCTACCACCAGACAGCTCAATGGCTTCCTGGATGTTGAGCGACTCCTCGGTGAAGCTAAACCTGTGCTGCCTCATCTCATACTGCTGCCGGCGGGTGAGCTCAGCTAGCTGCCACTCCTCCCACCGATCTGCCGGGACAACTTCTCCTTCCAGCATCTGCACCACTTCCGACATCGCGGGGCGGTGATCAGGTTCCATGTGGGTGCAGAGCAGTGCTATCTGGATAATCTTCGCTAGCTCTTCAAGGTCATATGCACACTCTAGATTGCTGTCCACGATGTCTTCCAATCGCCCTTCTTGCATCGACAGTTTCACCTTCACATTAATATCTTTCATGGTGAGTCAACTATGTGAACATGTGAGGCAACATTTTACCAGAAAATGCAAGGAGATTCCACTGTTCATACCACAAGTCATAATATCTTTCATGGTCATACTCATACCTAACTATTACCCATACTAATTACTAAGGTGAGCAACACTGATGCTGAGACCTCAACATGCTTCTGTTACTCCAGGCTCATAAGCTAGCAGTATTACCATGCAATCATCTTTACTTGAGTACAAGCTATCAGTATTATCATGCAATCTAATCTTTACTTGAGTGCTTTTACTTGAGTGCTTATAAACAATGGTAGGATAGTGACAATGTTTAATGTTATCTTACTTGATCAATGAGCATGACCTCGCCTGCTCCCTCCGAGAAGTCAGGGAAGATTGCACGCTTTCCCGTCACAATCTCTAACAACATGACACCGTATCCAAATATGTCGGTCTTCACTGATGGCCTCCCTCTTTTCAGGTACTCAGGAGCTATGTGGCCCATTGTCCCACAGACCCCTGTCGTCACTGTGTTCCTCCCTATGTCCATCGTCTTCACCAACCCAAAGTCTGCTACCACTGCTTCAAAGTTCCCATCGAGCAGTACATTGGCAGCCTTGACGTCACGGTGTATGATCTTGGGGTTGCAGTGCTCATGAAGGTATTCCAAACCACGGGCAGCGCCAAGAGCGATTCTCATTCTCGTTGGCCAATCCAATGCTGGTTCATTCGGTTTTACATCTGCATATTTTCATAAGTTTCATCAGCAGCAGTGTTGAGCAAACGAATTATAGGGTATAGTATTTGTTATGAATAGCGCTTGTATTCATATGAGGCCAATGGGCCGGTATATATACACAAAGTACAGGTGGGAAATATGCAAAGAACCCCTTATAACAATGGGGAATAACAAACTATACATATATCTCTAACACCCCCCCTCAAACTCATGGTGGATCAACAACACTGAGTTTGGAGAGGTAGAAGCTATGCTGTGCTCGAGTCTGGGCCTTTGTGAAGAAATCCGCTATCTGAAGCTCTGAAGGCACATACTGAAGAGTAATCACCTGATCATGCACACAAGACCTCATGAAAGAAGCATCCACACCAATATGCTTTGTGAGCTCATGCTTCACAGGATCACGAGCAATACTGATAGCACCTGTACTGTCTGACAAGAGAGGGTCGGTGTAGTGTGAAACACCAAAATCCTCAAGTAACCACCGTAGCCAAGTAATCTCTGCTGTCAAGAGAGCCATAGCTCGCAACTCAGCCTCTGCACTCGAACGGGACACTGCAGTATGTTTCTTCGTCTTCCAGGCAATAAGAGAACCACCAAGAAAAACACGATGGCGAGAGATAGACCGCGGTCGAGGGATCGCGCCCAAGTAGCATCCGAATAGGCTCAAGGCAGAATGAATCGAACGTGGAAAGAAGAGACGGCGAGAGATAGTCCCACGAAGGTATCGCAGAACTCGAAGAAGGTGGTGTAGTGAACTGAGTGGGAGCTGAAACAAACCGACTCGAATATGAACTGGATAAGTGATATCCGGACGAGTAATGACAAGATAGACAAGACTCCCAACAAGATGAAGATAGCGAGTCGGATCGTAAAGAGGCTCGCCATCGAGAGTCGGAGGTGAACATTGAGCTCCATGGGAGTCTCAACGAAGTTGTCGATGAGAGAGGCGCGATCAAGAAGATCTGAATATATTTCTCTTGGGACATAAAGAAACCATCCGGAGTGGAAGTAACCTCAATCCCAAGGAAGTAACGAAGAGGACCAAGATCCGACATAAGGAATCGCTCACTAAGACGAGCCTTAACAAAGGCAATGTACTCGAATCATCTCCGTAATGATCATATCATCAACATACGGGAGAAGAAGAGTCCGACCACGAGGCGAAGTGTGGACAAAGAGCGCAGATCATGATCACTAGCTGAAAAACCAGCACCGGTGACCACAGAGGAGAAGCGCTCAAACCAAGCACGAGGGCTTGCTTAAGGCCATAGAGAGCGGCGAAGGCGGCTGGACCATGCCCTCAGAGCAGAATACCCGGTGGCGGATGCATGTAGACCTCCTCACGCAACTCGCCATTAAGAAAGGCATTCTTGACATCAAGCCGAAAGCAGACCGATGGCGACAGACGCCACCGAAAGAAGAGTGCGAACGGTGGTCATGTGGGCCACAGGAGCAAAAGTCTCGTCGTAGTCAACACCATGCTCTGCTGGAAGCCACGAGCAACAAGACGCGCCTTATAGCGCTCAAGAGAGCCATCGAGCGAGTCTTAATCTTATAGACCCACTTACATGTGATGGGGCGAGAATGAGTTGGAAAAGAAACAAGATCCCAAGTACGGTGCGCTCGAGAGCGGCAATCTCTCGGCCATGGCAAGCTGCCACTCGGGGTGAGTAAATGACATCCCGTGAGGAGACAAAGCTCACGAGTAGCTGCGCCGGCAAAGGCAAAAGCAGGCGGAGGCCGAATCGATCGACGATCGCGGAGATCGTAGCGAGGAGAAGATGACCCATCGAGGAAGATGGAGCATCGAAGAAGATGGAACATCATGAGAAGATGGCTCATCCGGAAGATCCTCAACACGAGGTCGGCGAGTGTAGAAGAGAAGGGAGGAGGTGCAGAGTGGGAGGAGCTGCATGAGTCGTAGAAGACGACACAGCGGCGACAACGGCGGAGAGGCCACAGGGGAATATGTGGAGACTCGGTGGGACAGTGGGCGAGGCAAAGCAGATATAGGTGTATCCGGAAAGGTCAAGAAAGATAGAGACTCCACAGAGGAAGCCGAAGGAGAGGCGGGGCGTGGGTAGAATGGGCGAGACTCGTCGAAAGTCACATCCCGAGAAACCCGCATCCGACGACCAGCGAGATCCCAAAGACCGATAACCCTTGTGCTCGCATCAGTATCCCAAAAGACACACTCAACGGTGGCGGTCGGTTTGGTGCGTTCTCGGGCGAGGAGAACGTAGCAAACGCGACCAAACATATGAAGGGTAGAGTAGTCGGAAGAAGACCACGAGAGACGCTCAACGAGGATCGCTCACGAAGAGCGAGAAGAGGGTGGATGTTGGCGAGATAGGTGGCGTGGAAACGACCTCGGCCCAAAAGTGAGGTGGAATAGGCGGCGATCATCGAGCACGAGCCGTCTCAAGGAGGTGACGATGCTTGCGCCAGCGACACCATTCGAGCATGAGCACCGGGACAAGAGAATCGGCGAGAGTACCGCGCTCGCAAGGAAGGCTGCGCAGTGACGAGAGAGGTACTCGCCGCAGAATCACTCTAAAGACACGAATAGGAGTGGAGAAGCGTGTGTGTATCATAGTGGCAAATTGTTTATAGATAGGTAAGACCTCACTACGAGAAGACATGAAATATATCCAAGTGTGGCGAGAGAAATCATCTATAAAAATAATATAATAACGATGACCCCTTTCAAACGAAGGGCGGACCCAAACATCCGAATGAACAAGATCAAAGGACGCCGAGACACGTCTCACTATGAGGATAAGGAAGCTGAATCTGTTTACCTAACTTACACCCGACAATCTAAAGACACGTCTCCGAGATGCGGACCCGAAGACCACGACGAACTAAGGGCGGCAGACGGATCACACAGATGGCCAAGACGGTGATGCCACTGCTGGAAAGAGCCGGTAGACGAAGTGGCGAAGCGAGAGGCGGCGCCGATGGTGGCGGCGGAAGGAAGGTGAAGCGAGTCAAGCTCCAGAGACATTGTGAGTCACGCGCGAGGCGAACCAACCGAGCTCCGTGTGTGATCCCCGAACACAACAAGAGTCGAGTCGAGAATAACTCGATAACCAAGGTCGATGTCCGCATGAGAAGAAGGCGCAATGTAAGGCGAGGAACATGAGCAATGAAGGAACATGAAAAGAGGAGTTGCTAAGAGATCCTCGACTGAGACGAAAGAGATGTTCCATCGCAGTAAGAACACCGACAGTGAATCAAGAGGTGTAATAGAAGACAGAGTGGAAGGATCGGGAGTCATGTGAAAGGATGCTCCGAATCAAGAATCCACGGGAGGTACTGATCGTGGAGGTGGTCTCTCGATTGCTCAAGAGTCGATGCGCGAACCGCAGAACTCCGCCGAGGAGAACTCAGGCGGCAAGTAGGCGTCGAAGTCGGCTATCTCTCGCTCGGTGAGAGAAACGCTGAAGAAGTCGAGGCGACGTCGTCGTAGAAGCACTAGTGCCGCGAGAAGAACGGCGTGAAAGATGCCGCTTCTTCTTGTAGCACCGGGACTCGATATGGCCATCCTTGTCGCAGAGGAGCAGTGAGGACGGCCACCTCCAGACGGAGGACGGCCACCACCACTGTGGTAGCTTTGGAGAAGGCGATGTAGCAAAGGACGAGCGGCGAGCACAGAGGGAGTGGCATCAAACCGGCACCACTCAAACGAGTCTCCTCTGCGCGTATCTCGGTAAGAGCCTCCGAGAGTGACACGAGGTGGCGTGCAGGAGCCGGGCACGCCTTTGCTCGAACTCGGGGCGAAGGCGAGTAAGGAACTCGTAAACCCGCTGAAACTCCGGTCGTCCACGAACCTCGAGCAAAGACGGACAGTACGGCGGCCGGCGAAGAAAGTGAGTCCAAGCGACGCCGATGCCAGAGCTCGAGCGTAAAGGCGTCAACAGATAGCATCACCTGCTGAAGAGAGTGCTCTGGCGGACCACGGGACAGTGCTGAGGGCATCACCGGAGGGCTCGTGATAGCGCCGCGAAGATGAGTCCACATCGGAAAGGCGAAGAGAGTCCCACAACCTCGTAAGAAAATCGAGGCCGACATCGGCGATGAAGACAAAGAAGGCGGCGGCGTCGTCATCGTACCACCGAGTGTAGACGGTCGACGATCTTTGTAGGAATCCGAGCCTCTGGTAGGCGTGGCGGCTTTATCATTAACCGGATCGCCAGCGGCCTTATCGGTATCGGAGGCAATGCAACAGCGTAGGCTCGTCGGAGGAATAGGGCAAGCGCGCGGTGACATCGCCGAGAGAGGACGCCCGAGACGAAGACCACGCATGTGAATGCGCATGTGAGACGCGAAGTCGGTGTAATTAACACCATCAAAGATCACCGGAGGCGAGAGGAGAAGCGGTGCCCATTGGTAGCGGCCCGGGCGGCGCGGCGACCAAGGCAACGAAGTCTAACAGCGGCGCCGACGCGCGCGGCGGTTAGAACGACGTTTTTTTGCTTTTTTTCTCGAGTCGGTTACATAAAACTCGGCGAGACCGAGCCCCGGCCGAGCCGCGTTCTAGGCAAAAACCCTAGAACAGAGGCGGTGGCGGCGGCGCAGCAGCGGCGGCAGCGGCGCGTTCGGCGGAGCAGGCGCGGCGCGACGAGGCGGCCGGCGGCGGGCTCAGCAGAGGCGAGGCGCGCGGCGAGCGGAGCGGAGGGAGGCGGCGAGGCGGCGGCGGCGGCGGCCGGGCGAGTCAGCGGCGGACGGAGGCGGCCGGCGGCGGGCTCGCTCAGAGGCGGAGGCACCGCCGGCGGCGACGAGCGGCGGCGGAGGCGGAGGACGGCAGCGGCGGCGGTGGAGGCGCGAGGAGAGCGATGGCGGCGCGGTCGGAGGAGAGGCCGACGGCGCGCAGGAGGCCGGCGACGGCGCGAGGCGGCGGCGACGGAGAGGCCGACGGCGGCGCAGGAGGCCGGCGGCGACGGAGGCGGCGGCGGCGCAGGAGGCGGTGATGGCGCGGGAGGCCGGCGACGGCGCGCGGAACCCTAGGTAAGCCAAAACCCTAGTTTTGGCTCTGATACCATGTTATGAATAGCGCTTGTATTCATATGAGGCCAATGGGCCGGTATATATACACAAAGTACAGGTGGGAAATATGCAAAGAACCCCTTATAACAATAGGGAATAACAAACTATATATATATCTCTAACAGTATTATCCAAAACGGACTTTTATAAACTTTTTATAGTGTCCCGTAAAAAAAAGAAGTAATTGAATTATCTATACTTTCTATTTTGTTACAGTTTCAGCATTCAACATTTACAACATTCGGTCTTAGTTTCTGGCAATACACTACCTGATAGAATATAACTGCACGCTTCAACTGGCACATCTAACAAAGACATATCAAGTAGACAAGTGCATAATCTAACATAATGATAAAGAGATGATCTTAGCTTGTACTACCTCTTAAACGGGAAGCAACACTCAGATTCTCCATGAAAGGGTAGACCAAGAGCCGCTCCGTCTGTGTCGTGCAGAACCCTATCAATCTTAAGATGTTCTTATGCACAGCAATGCTTATCAGTTCAACTTCTCTGAGGAAAGCCATTTCCCCTTCACGCCTTTCCAGGTCAAACAGTCGTTTGACCGCAACCTTTCTGCTGTCTGGACCTGGAAGCACTCCTTTGTACACCTTACCAAAACCGCCCTCGCCAAGGACACTTTGCTCATTGAAATTATCGGTCGCAATCTCAAGCTCTCGCAATGAGAACCGCTTTATCTGCCCAAACTCTAGGCTGTGATCGCGCTGACCTGAAAATTGTTGTACATGTTTATCATGTATCGGTTGAAAAAATTTAAGTGTTTCTTCTGGAATGCCAATTTGTTGAGCCATTTCAATCCATTGAAAATTGTTTTCATGGTTCAAAAAAGTTTCAATATGCTAAGCACTGAACAAATGTAGTGCCGCTGCTGAACGAACCTGGAACATCAATGTACATTTCAGGTTGGTGACGCATTCTTTGCCACCATAGCAGAAATAGAACTATGGTAACAAGGAGAGTGACTGCTCCACCAATGCTTCCAAGAACCACCTTGAGTGCGGAGTTTCTTGATCCACCTGTTGGTATTACCAAGCATTTAGTCTGACAAAAAAAGTGCATGGTTTCTTGCTCCAAATATAGAATTCAATATAGATTTCCATGATGCTTTCCAAATTACCTGTCTTAGTGTTGCCTCCTTCACATGAAATTAAGTGCTGGCCACAATTCAAATGGTTGCCCGTATAGCTGGAAAGACAAGATTTCACTAATTATGTAAACTGTAAGGTAGTACACATTATTTTTATGCATGATATTATCTGTTATACGAAAGATGTGCCATACTTGTAGTGAGACACCTGAAGTAGCTGTTTTGGTATTTCACCGCTAAGATTGTTACATGCTAGATTACTGCAAAACACAGTGAATTATGATACATCATCAGATAATGGAACTGTTCTTCACTTATTTGATGATGATATTTGGCAAGTTTAATGGTTTTATCAGCATGAAAAGGTAAACTTACATATCATTCAACAATTGAAGATTTGTCAAAGAGCTTGGAATGTTGCCACTAAAGAGATTTTGGCTTAGATCCCTGTCCAAGTTATCGCATTGTTAGGGTTGTCGATCAACCGTGATAAGATGAGTCATGGGCTGACTTACAGATTTTGGAGTTCTGAAAGATGGCCAAAAGATTCAGGTATCGAGCCATTTAAGCGATTTCTTCCAAGCCTTAGAGTCATTAAGCTCGATAGGTTCCCTAGCTCCTGTGGAATTCCTCCAGTTATGCTGTTACCATCCAATAACCTGGAACCCAAATATGTAACAATTAGCAAATTTTATCCATTTTGAATGGGATAGTAAGCTTTATCTATGACTAGGTCCTTTTTTATGAGGAATAATATCGAAATGTTACATATTTGCAAGAATAGATTGTTGAGCTTACAGTTGTTGTAAAGTTGTTAGCTTTGCAATGCTGGGTGACAAGACTCCACTTAACCCTGATGAGCTCAAAGTTCTGCAAATTCAGAAATGTGAAACTAAGCAAATAGTCATGTGAACACAAGGCATTACAAACTTATAATACTCCCTGTAGCCACAAAAGAGTGACGTGTTGGGATACATGCAGTCGAATTTTCTAAACTTTGGTTATCGATATCTTTATGTTGTACTATTGAACTGTTGGACTTGAAAATGATGTACATAGATGTCTCGAAAAGTACTTTCACTATGTTGTAATTTTATTAGGTTTTCTAAATATATGACAATGAAATTAGTAGTCAAACTTGCGTTTTGCGGACCATGTCGATATCCAAAATATCACTCTTTTGTGACTAGAGGGAGTAGTAAAAATAGGAAAGACTGGAGCATGAAGAATGTGCTATCCAAGTGAAACTCTTCTCCTCTAATAAAAAGTTGGGATCAAGCACTTCAGATATAGTTTACTAAAAGTATCGGAAGTTTCCCTATGTGGCAACAACGCCAGTTTCCCATTTAGTTAAGCATAGCTGTCTTGGGAAGGAATGGAGTTCAGGCAATTGAGATGAATAGGCTTAACTTACATTCCAGTCACTTTGTTGTCTTGACAAATAACGCTAGGAAAATAGCATGGACTAACTTGATTATCCATCCATTGTTTCAGAACATCACGACTGTCATTGAGCATCATCCTCATTTCATACAGTGCTGCGACTGTGGAGGAAAAAAAGTTGTTTTATTTGCAGATTATGAGGTAGACCTCAAAGCAAGAGAATTGAAAGTTGTGATATCCTTCTTATTGACATCTATTCAGTGGCTCGTTTGCAATGTTTTAGAGCATTCCAAAGCATTTAGCCTATCCAAGAGCTATCCAGCTCATTAAGAAAATGAACAATACTCAATAGAAGTGTTTTTGTTTGCTATTGAAATAAAATTGCAAATGTCCTAAAGCAATTGAAGGGGTAGCTGATATGCACTAGACCACTTGTAAGTACAGGTGCTTTAAGATCTATCATGTACTTTCTTTGTTAGAGTTGCTAATTCAAACATTTGACTGATGACAAGGACAGGAAGGAAAATATCCAACAAAGACTTGAGTATTCAATAAAGACAGTCTATTCAAATAGTCAGTAGCACAATAATTTCTGTCCCTTGTAATGCTTGCCAGGTCAGAGTCAAATTTCTCAATTTAACTATGCCATTGCCTTATCTAATGCCAGCCACACATGAATGTCTGATGTGGCAAAGGTATCTAAGTATAAAGGCCTTACCTTGGAAGTCAGGAGCAGCAAAAGATTGTAAGAAGCCCAATAAGACTAACCCAAAAGCTAGTAGCACCATGCTTTCTGAAAGTAGTCTCAATTCGTTTGGTTTTCAGGAACCGAAGCACTGATGAATTTATTCTGACTCTGTTTGATTGATGGAAATCAGCAGAACTCTTGAAGCGAGATCAGTGCCAGATAGCTGCATCACTGAAGAACACAATGAAGTGTATCAGATTCAGAAGACCAGGAGAGCAAACTGAGAAGAATGGAGAGCACTAATGCTCAGAGAGTAGTCTGACAAGATCCTACAACTGGAAAGCAAGGGGGGAGATTAATCTGAACAAGGCAAGAATAATGCTCTGAAGAAAATTTAGGTTAATGAATCCTGTCTGCAGTTATAAAAATTGGGTTCAATTGCAAACTATCATGGTGATTACTTCTATTAAACAATCATATGATCTTTGTCAATGTCAAATGAACCTTAGTTGGGTCACTGGACATCGTTGGTTTTCTGCACTGCTCATAAAGAAATGTTCGTCCACATATACGGATACGAACATCTAAGTCCAGACCAGTGAGATTATCTGTATAAAGATGGGACCCAACGCCCCTATGTGCCGTCTAAAAGGCTGTCTTTAAAAATCAAAGTTATGCTAATGTTGGAATAAAGGTAGCCGCTTGATCTATAGAATGTAGTGAATCCACAACAGAAATGTTCTATGGTAATGTTGGAATAAAGGTAGCCGCTTGATCTATAGAGTGTAGTGTATCCACAACAGAAATGTTCTTTCTTCTTCAGACAACACTTCCTCTCTTAATTTATTTTCTTTATGCTCCACTGTTTTTATAAATGCTGGAATCTTAAACAAAATGTAATGCTTTGTAGGCTCCACAGGCACCATGATGGGGGCCGGGGGTGGGGGTGCGGATAAGGGAAAAAAATGTTTACCTCTCTTTTTTGCTATCACATAGCAACTTCTTAAAAAGTTCACAAGACTGTTCTGAATAACTTGCAAGATCAAGATATGCAAGTGAACTTTCTCCTTCAGTTCGCTAGCCATTTGGACTCTGCAGAGTGCAGATGGGATGGAAGCTTCTCAGCACAATCCATTACTCTATTAGAGGAAACCATCTCAAGACCACACAACCACTCCAATGGAAAGCAAGCAATTAAGTGAAGAAGAAGAAAGATTCAGAAGTCAACCATGTTGTACAGATGCGTATATGGAAGGAAGAGTACCAAGAACATACCAAGAAAAGGGAGAGGGAAGCATGTATTGCTCCTAGCTTGTTAGAACTTTCTTCTTTCTGTTGTGTCTTAGGAGGACTGGGAGTCTTTGCTTCTAGCTTCTTACAGCTTTCTTCTTTCAGTAGTGTCTTAGGAGGACTGGGAGCCTGAGCTCTGAGCTCAGAGAGAAGTGTAGATCTACGAAGCAATGGATTCCTTCCGGCCACCTCATTGGTTCGCGCAATGGACGGCTCAGATCGAACATCTCAGAGATTATCTTGATCTGAACCGTCTACTGGCGATCCAACGACTGGAAATACCTCTCCCACTTCAGAGCGTCGAAAGTTTTCTGTTAGGGCTTTATCCTACTTAATTAGCCGACTAATATATCTTCTAAATCTCATAACAGATACAGGCCCTGCTATCTTTGGCCATAAGATTTTGTTGGAGTTAGTTTAGTATTAGGGGTGAGTATAGATAATGTTTGTAGCACCTCACATATAAATATGAGATACTACTATGGAACGTTATTGTCAAAGTAAAGAATAAAAGCAACAATAGAAATCGCAAGAAATTCAAACTTTAAAAGTAATTTAATAGAGAACTAACGGAATCTGAAATAAATATTTGAAACATGGACCGGTCCATTTCTGACTAAATGAAGAACAAATGAAATAACAAATAGTGGTAAGACACGGTGCTGAAAACTCGAGTGTTCCCACCCATGCATGATGCTATTAATCCATTGGCCTTTTACCTGAGAATGAAAAGAGCAAGTGTGAGATTTGGAAATCTTAGCAAATACCCAACAACGATCGCAACACGGTGATTAAATGACAAGTAATGCAAGCAAGTAATTGACACAGGTTAATTGCAATGAAACGAGGTTATTGGAAACACTGATACTGATCAGAAATAGAGGTAACAGGAACCATGAAATTAAGAATAATCATTATTTAGCAGGTTATGGCAATGGCACCAGTGATTACTTCCCATATACTTGATTATACAAGAATAGTCAGGCACAACACTGTCCTCGACTGTATAACCACAGATGGGGTTTAATATCCTGAACGAAAGTGTATGCCCCCCGTATGTTACCAGGTGGGTGAAAATCTCTCCTATATGTGGGTAACCCCTGGCCAAGTATATGTTATATTATTAACATGTTATATGGCGTGAATTTAAGGGAACTAAGAAATGACTAAGATAAGGTTATGAGAAGTGAAAGAGTTTGCCAGGGTTGGAAATAAAAGGCTTACCCGATAGGGTGATGTGAATGATAATATAGTGATAGGGTAACTATTACATTATAGACAGATTATGCACTATGAATTTAAGGAAATTAACAGTTGGCGAGGTTAAGACTATGATAAGTGGCAGAGTTTGTTGAGGCTGAAAACAGAAAGCATAACTCCCGATATAAGGGTGGTATGGAATGATAATAAGGTGGTAGAGATTTATGAATTAATCTAAAAAGGGTATTATAACATAGCTCACGCAAGGGTTGTCATCCATCTAAGTTTTATTAGGTGACAAGTGATTATTAGTCAGATTAACAAGTATCATGTATATATAAATTTGTCATGGCCCACATACAACATCAAGCAGATAATGAATCATGGTTTCAGGAGCTACAATATAGCAGCCATAATGTAAAAAGAGTGCTAATAATTTTAAACCTAAATTAAACATGTTCATATGTTACCCTCCATTCATGATTGAAGCATTACTTCTAAATCACTAATTAAAAGCATAAATTCTAGAACATAATTAACTAAGTATTCTAATAAATCTAAGAGCATGTGAAACAAGATAAACAATATTAGAAGTCTATAACCAAACAAGTGTTAGTAATATGATAGCAATCAGGCAAGCATTGGTGATGTGATAATAATCACATAAGGTTTAGTAATACACTAATAGCCAGGTAACTTTAGTGATATAATATTAGCCAGTTAAATTTGGTGATACGATATTAGCCAGATAACTTTAATGATATGATAATAACCAGACAAGCATGAGTGATATAATAATTGTACTCAATGACAAGGTGACAAGTAATCTGGAAACACGTGATATGCGAAGCAAAATGGTCACGGCCGCGAGGTACTTGCCTTGAGCACGCTCGGCTGAGCCACTGCACAAAGAATCCGGAATGCGCAATTGCCCGAACATTCCCTCAAAGGTCACGTGTGAATGAGCCGTCATTCAGCTATGTGAACTGCTGTTCGGCTGAGTGAACCGCGCTCACGGCCCACGCTAAAGAACCCATGCGCGAAACGTGATTCGGCCATGACCCAAAAGACCAAACCACGTTGGTACCGTGCGTTAGCCGCACCACCGCCGTCGGCCACCATCGCCGCCGTCGGTCGCCACCGCCACCGCCAACCGGCCCACGCCGCCCCGGTAGCACCGCCTACCATGGTAGCGCAATTGCCGCCACCTGCCATTGTAGCACGGGCGCTGCCGCCGCCTCTAGCTTGCGCTGCCACTTCCCGTCCATGCCCACCTATACGCCTCCTCCTGGCCATCGCTGGGCCATTACATCGCCGTCGCGTCGCTGCCAGGCACTGCGCCGTTGCTGGGCCAACTCCTCCCAGCTACGCCTGCCTACACGCCTTCCCCTAGCCGTCGTCGAGCCACTGTGCCACCGCTCGCCATGGCGCCGCCGCTGCCTGCCATGGCACCGATGTTGCCTGCTGAGGCCCGCCGCTGTCCTGCTGTGGCCCTCAGCCGCCACGCCGTGCTTGCGGGCCGCCATACTATGCCCCCGTCGTGAGCTGCCGTCATGCGCGTTGGCCGACGCCACCTGCCGCCAGCGCCGGCGCCACCTGCCCTGGATGGCCGCCCCTGCACACCTCTGATCTCACAGGGAGGAACAGAGAGAGAGATTGGATGGGAGAGAGATAGAGATAGGGAGATAAATATGGAAGAGAGATATATTAGAGATAGGAGAGGGAGATTATGGATAAAGAAGGTAATTTGAATGGGTCAACTACTAATGGAAATATTTAGTAACTTTTGAAATGATTTGATTGCTTTCTGTTTTCAAGGTGCTACAATGTTGAACTAAGAGGTGTTCGTATTTGTCTTTGTTGATGGTTTGTAAGTTGTGGCTTATGGTTTTTGCCTGAAAATGAATAGTAGTAGCTGAAAGAAGTTACTTTTAGAAGGAATGGGCGAGTGGTGCAAAAAGTGAGGGAGAGAATGTGCGCGTGATGGAAGCAAGAGGAGTGGAGTGGATGATGCACCTGTGACTCCCTGCTATATCCCCGGAGCGAAATGTTTGCAAAAGAAGTGGTGTAACACCCTAGCCCATCCCTTGAGTTCAGAATGTTGCCACCACTCTAGAACTGTACCATTTACATTTATTGTTGCTAGGATCCGGTAGCATTTTTTTGTATTTGACTCAACGATCCGGTAAGCTCACACGCTTACCAGTGTGGCTGAAACCAATGTGGTCAAAATTGACGTGGTCGAGATCTGTGTGATCAAAACCAGTATGGTTGAAACCGATGTGGTCGAGATATGTGTGACTGAAGACCAGCGTGGTCGAACCAAGACAGTCGGATCCGACGTGGCCGAGATCTATGTAATTGAAATCAGCATGGTAGAACCAACGTGGCCGAGATCTGTGTAATTGAAACTAGCATGATCGAAACTAGCGTGGTCGAAATCAGCGTAATCGAACCAACGTGGTCGAGATCTATGTGATTAAGACTAGTGTGGTCGAACCGATGTGATCGGAACCAAAGTGGTTGAGACCTATGTGGTCAAAACCAACGTGATCGAACTGACGTGATTAAAACAACATGGTCGAAGATCGACGGGGTGGTCAAAAATCGACGTGGTCGAGACCTAAGTGGTTGAAACCAATGTGGTCGAAGACCTATGTGGTCAAATTGAATAACGTGGTCGAAGACCAGCGTGGTCGGAGACCAGCGAAGTTAGAGACCTGTGTGGTCGAACTAAACAACTTGGTAGAAAATTAATGTGGTCGAAGACTTGAGTGGTCAACCATCCGACGTGGTTAGGGATCAGTATAGTCGATGATCGGTACTTTTGACTAGCTCTGTGTGAGCGGTCTGATCGACTCTGAGTGAGTGGTCCGATCAGCGAGTGGTACTAACAGCTCTGTGTGAGCAGTACTTTCGATTTGTGGAATGACCGGCTTGTGAAGTGGTACATTTTTTTCCAGAGAGAAACCTATGTGGAGTCTTCTCGTCCCTAAGGAAATCGGTAGTTTCGCATGAGTGCTGTGGTGCTTCCGATGATTGGTAGTACCAGACTTTGCACGTCAGAACTACCAAATTTGCTTGCAATGGCTAGTTTTTTTACCATTGCAGAGGGGAGCGGAAGTACCGATCATAAGTCGGCGGTACTTCTGGAAATCCTGTTTTTCTATCCCAACGACTAGTTTCGAGGGGTGGGGTATATATACCCCCTTGTGGCCGGTTGAAGATAGTAAGACTTTACTCCATTTCACTCTTTTGAGCTAGTGTGAGGTCCTTCTCTCAATTGTGTATGTGTTGCACCTTGTGAGTAAGGAGGAAAGCTCTAGATTGCATGTGTTGTATCTAGATGTGGATTGCGTATCCACTCAAGTTTGTGCATTCTTTGCGTGTGGTAAGAGTCAAGCGATGGGCCTGACTTATTAATCTCAGAGTTTGCCGACTCCTAAACGGTATTGGAGGTGTCGTGCGCGGTGATTTTCTCAAAGAAGATTGTGAGAAGACCCAACAAAGTTGTGAAGGTTAGAGCTCACCTTGCCGGAGCAGGAAAGAGTTATCTCTAGTGGATTGAAGTGTTTCGGCTTAATTTGTGGAGCCGGTCCAATTCATTTGGGCTAACCTCAACGTGGACTAGGGGAGACTAGCAAGTCTCCGATCACCACGGTAAAAAGCAACCGTGTCAATTGTGATTTATTTTCTTATGCTCAATTTACATTCAAGCAATTTATATTTATAGAATTAAATTAATTACTTGACATTCTATGATTGCAAACCTTAACATAGGCTTATCTTGTTGGTGTACTTAGCTGAACCCGGTTGTTTTAGGCGTCATTTATGCTAAACCTTTTTGAGTTACGTTTTCGCATTATTTGCTTGGTTTAGCCAAATAGAAATTGATAATTAATTAGAGAAGGATTTTTTAGACTGCCTATTCACCCCTCTCTAGTTGGCCTCCTCGATCTAACAAACGGCGTAACAACTAGGGCACGGTCGAGGTGTGGCGCGGCCTGAGGGCAGTGTAGGCAGTTGGCGCAACAAGGGAGGCACAGCTAGAGGGTGATGGGCAGTAGCGCACATGGAGGGCCGGAAGGGCCACAGGCGAGGCGAGGTGGAGCCTCGAAACAGGAGAAGAGCTTGGCACAGGGGAGGAGCAAATGGATTTTGCCTCCTCCTGGTTAGGTTTTATGATGGGTGTGTTGGGTTGGGCCGAAGTCTGTCCAAACACCCTTTTCCTCTGGTATCACAAGTGGAGAAGTCATTTTAGGAAGCTATGTGTTCGTATTAGTTTTTTGCTTTTTTAAGTAGAAGACATAAACAAAATCCAATGCAAACATGACCTAAGGTGATGGGAATTTAAGCCTTAAAATTGTTTAAGGAGACTGTGCTTTCTTCCCCATTGACTAATAATCAGGGATAATTTTCCAAACCACCCTGTGTTTCTTTATCCTTTTTCTCAACACCTTCAGCCAGGTCGCACACAATTTTATTGGAATGCACTTTGAAGCATATCTACGTGATGCAACCATGCAAATGTTTATATATATATATATATATATATATATATATATATATAGGAAGGCTCTTTTCTACTCCCGGGTGTAATTACACCCTATGTCGTATCTCACAACGTAGGGAGTATCTCGCGTACCGAGGGGTATGTACATGTAGTATACGAGTATTTAAGATCATATAAGTGGTATGAACAATTTTTCAGAGGTGGTATGTACATTTTTTCAACATACTTCTTTTTATGTACGTATATAAAGGTATTTACAAAATACGCTAAAAACTATGGACTCCCTTACAATTTTTTTGTGTGGTTCACATTAGAATATCTTATAATTAGTATATATATATATATATATATATATATATATATATATGAAATATATATATAGGAAAATTACGTAAGGCACCATGGAGGCACCCACATCCGATACACGTGTATGATTGATAATTTTTTTGAGTTTGGGTATGAAAATGTTTTATACCCTTAATATATTTATGGTAAGTAAGTTTTGAACTCAGTTCAAACTAGTTTGAACTACTTTTGAATTCAATACGACTACAGTGAGTATATACCATAAAAATAGTTCAAACTAATTAAACTGAAGTTGAATTTAATTTTTTTCAGAGTTTGACATCTCAAATATACTTTTTTATGGGTATATGAAGATACCCACATCAAACGTTGCGAATCTCAAAGCAAATCAACGGGTATTGATATGGGTGCCTAGGCACCATGGTGCATGAAACACTCGTCCTATATATATATATATATATATATATATATATATATATATATATATGAAAATTACATAAGGCACCATGGTGCCTAGGCACCAACATTCGATACACGTGTATGATTGATAATTTTTTTGAGTTTGGGTATGAAAATGTTTTATACCCTTGATATATTTATGGTAAGTAAGTTTTGAACTCGGTTCAAATTAGTTTGAAGTACTTTTGAGTTCAATGCAACTACAGTGAGTATATACCATAAAAATAGTTCAAACTAATTAAACTGAAGTTGAATTTAAATTTTTGAGTTTGACATCTCAAATATACTTTTTATGGGTATATGAAGATACCCACATCATACGTTATGAATCTCAAGCAAATCAACGGGTATTGATATTGGTGCCTAAGCATTATGGTGCATGAAACACGTCCTATATATATATATATATATATATATATATATATATATATATATATATATATATATATATATATATATATATATATATATATATATATATATATATATATATATATATATATATATATATATATGTAGGACGAGTGTTTCATATAGAAATACAGAATGAAATATCGCTTATTGAGGTTCCTAGACCGTCTGGGGCTAGTCGGCGCCTCTCGTATTTGTGGGATTCATCATTCTGTACTAGACAATCTAGTATCTGTTTTCTTGAAGAAACTTAGCGAGATTGCTAGTTTCTGTCTTCCTGCTGATGTTGACATATGAACCATATATTCCATGATATTAAAGCGACAATCGACAATCTGCGATAGACAAATTACAGGTCCACAGTCCTCTACTGTGTGTTAAATCTGCCAAAATGTACCTGTCATGATGACCAGGACACGACACAGTGTTGAGATTATCTATTTGCCTATTACCGTCACTCAATTACTATTGTTAATTGCATGTTGCTACCCCGAATATTTATCGAAGTAAATTAAAATAATTCTAGATTCATTTTAGTATTCCATTAGTTATACTTGCATCCAACACTAACAACCTATATTCCCCTGCTACAAAGTGCTGATATTTTAAGTTGTTAGCCAGTAGTACGGTGACACATCTATAGTTTGGTAGTACATGGTGACATTGTTTATGTGCCTATGGTTGCAAGGTTCCATACTGTACAATGTAAACAAACAGGCTCTTTTGAATGTTGACTATTCTCCAGCCTCCTGCCAACTTTTGTTTATGTGTGTCAATCTTTGCTACAAAGTTTTTTTTTGTAAAAAAAATCCGTATATCAAACATGCCATATTACGGGATAGACAATAAGCTGGAGTTTGATCTTTCTAAATACATTTTGTTATACAATTGCTAAAGTTAAGCATCAGAGATAGATTTTACCCACTGCAATATTGGAAAGGTTGCCTAGTTCTGAAAAATTTTATCCATTAATTCCTCAATAATTCTCCTTTCCTTGGTACTTATTCCGCAACTTAGGCCATCCTTCTACTTCAGAAAAAGAAAGGAAAAGATCTCCTTCTCATCCAATATTGGAGGGATAAGAACTTGTCGTTTTCAATGAAATGAAGAGTATTCACAAAATTTCTTTTTCACTGCTGGAGATCTACAAGCACAACATTGTCTCCCAATTGTTGCTATCGATTCATCCAGAATTCTGGATGGCAACATGTAGTACAGTAGTAAGGCACAGAAATGTCAAACAACTGGATCTCACCAGTCACCATATGTGACTCACTTGTTGCTTTCTAGTCCAGATGGAATTAAGAAATATTATAAGTTAGCTTCTAAATACTAGGCACGCAAGATGTCGCTAATCTTTAGGAAGACATATATAAAGTATTTGGTAATCAACGTTTCATGCTTTAAATATGATATAATTTTACCAAAAGAAATTGAAGAGAAAGAAACGCATATATGACTTTGTTTAGCTAAACTAAAGCTCCCTACAAGTGTACAGGTACAGCCAATCATAAAATGGGATTAAAAGGCAGAAATAGGTAAAGATATGTACAACCTAAAAAGTTTTCTAAAATCTAGTGAGTGTTGAGCGTATCTATTCTGTTCCCACTTAATTTGTGGCTGCATCACAATGTTCCAAATCCATCCTTATCCACACACCCTTGCCACAAAGCAATCCAATCAAATTATGCAAGTCCTACTCCTGTCAATTGTGTCTTTGAAATGCTCTGGATTCCATGGCTTTTGGTCTCTTCCCAGATTTTTAGGGCAAGAAAAAGTTTTGTCCTAATGCACGCACAGACAAGGCCTCAAAGGCAAGGGAATTGAAGGACAGTGCAAAGGGACATTGACCATGAGCAGCCCATTGCTCACGTTCAATGTTTCAGTCTTTTATGTGGACCCAGCACAAAGAGGACTGCCCTTTAAAAGTCCTGTTTTTGACCATTCTAAAAGTTTTGGTCTTATAACAAAGAGTAATCGAAAGTTGAAGGACCAAAACAGAACTTCCTTTCGTTGGTCTTTCTAAAAGTTTAGGTCCTACAACAAAGAGTAATTGAAAGTTGAAGGACCAAAATAGTACTTCCTTTCGTCGAAAATCAATATCTATGTATGTATCTACGTGCATATTGCCCTTCTTTTTCATTATTGTGAAATAAAAATATGTTCTTCCGATTTTTCATGTCATTAGTATCTTGATAGTGACGAGATGGCTGATAATTGGCCTGCATGTTTTCACTCGTTCACACAGATGATGGCAACAGACAGAGAGCAAAACTGATTCTTGAAGGGGAACTGAGAGAGAGTCTGGCATGAGTGAAAATGCCCCTTCAACTAGTAGCCCTCCTTCCTAAGGTTAAGACGTAGGTCCTATTCTAAAATGCTGTGGTTTTTTGTTTTTTTGCTTTTGTAGTGACTGTTAGCTTATAAACACTATTATATCTCTATGGATAATACAAACAAAAAAAAAAAGAAAAAAGGCAACGTGAAAGAAGTGATCGTGTTCCAAACAACTTTTAGCTTCTGTAAGTCAAAAGTCATCATTGTTTGAAACCGACCTGAAGACTAAGTTGTCCCTTTCTGATAGTACGCACATTGCTACATGCACTGCTTTAGAATTTGATACCATTTTTTTTTCGAAAAGGGAAGTTTTATTAATTTCAAAATTGTTAAATCAAGGTGATCTGACAACTTGAAATCCTCGACCTCGCCTCGACGGCACGACTTAACAAAAAGGGAACATAAAGGGATACACTAATGACCATGGATCGATTCTGCCCGTGAATCGGATTTCCGGCGGTGGCGGGATGAAAAAACCGTACGGGTTTTTCAAGTGCTTTATATTTGTGAGTCTTTTGTGATTGCATAATGCATCTTCTAGGTTGGTTTAAACCCTTTTTGTATTAGATTACCTATTGTATGAGCTAAATATGCTTGAAACATCCAAATTCAACTTTTCTTGTGTTTCCGGTTTTTAGCGGGTTTTCCGGTTTTAGCGGTTTTCCGGTTTTTGGCGTAAGGCGGTTTTCGATTCTGGTTTCAAATTTTAAAATTCAAAATTTGACCGGGTTTTCCGTTTTTAGGTTCTGCCGGGAGCCGTCTGACCTCGGTAGGGATTTAGGCGTCTGGTTTTGGAACCTTGCTAATGACTATCAATCAGAAGACTAGACCGCCACCCATGTGCCCGGGTAAAACACTCCTTGACCACCTTCTCCAAGAAGCTGCGAGGCCGCTACAACCATATCTCGCAGCGGTCTTACGGAGAATAGCCAAACGAAGCCAATGCGAATTTGAGTAAATAACCCGCAAAAAGAAATTTGTTTGTTTTCAAATACCATTGCATTCTGCTAACCACACACCCAACAAGTAGCGGCTCCAAGAAGTACTAAATACTTTAAGTCTGTCCAAGCCCTTGTAACCAATTGCCAAACATATTGGACACGCTCGTGGGTTAGAAAGACCACAATTCGCATGGACCAACGCCCAAACCATACGAACTAACCGGCACTCAAAAAACAGATGTTGGATCGTTCCATCTTCGTGATAGAAACAACACTGTTTAGTGCCTTGCCAATTGCGTTTCACTAAATTATCCTTCGTTAAAATCACGCCCCGTCGAAGATACCACAAAAAGATCTTGATCTTCAAAGGTACTTTTAACTTCCATAAGCGTTTGTTAGAATTGGGGACATCTTGATGGATCAATGCCGTAATGAGATTTCTGAGAAAAACTCCACTCCGATGTAGGTTCCAGCGGAATTCATCTTCCTCTTGGCTCAAGACAATGTTGGACAACCGTGAAAGGAGATTATTCCACAATGCTAACTTGTGACCAATAAGGTCTCTGCGCCATGATATATTTGGTGGGTATGAGCTCAACACGTCGGCCACTGTATCTTGTGTCTTGCGGGCTATGGTGTACAGATGAGGATATTGATCGCGTAAAGTACTATTTCCTAGCCACTTATCCTCCCAGAACCGTACCTGAGATCCGTCTTTGATTATAAAAGATCCGAACCTCAGAAAATTCCGTTTAACCTTCATCAGGCTGGCCCAAAAATGAGAATCCCCACACTTCCACTGCATTCGGAAAAGAGGTTTTGTGTCCAAATATTTATTGCGTAATAATTTGATACCATAGGTGTTGCAAATACTTGATACTTCAATACTTGTATAATTGTTTTTGTTCGTAGATTTACAATAATGGAGAAACAAACTTTGCGTAACTATTTCACAAATAATTCAAGTAGTATTTTCTCAACCGATGAGAGCACAATTCAATCAAAGTGTAAAAAAAACTATGTTTATGTCAATTTAGTTTAGTCCTTTGAATCCACCCTCTATTTTCATCCTATCTTAGCCACTGGGTCAAGTAGTACTACTAGTCAAGCATACACCACCAGACAACATCTTGGTCTTTGTCTCAGCCAGCTTTCTACAGGATGCAAAAATTTCTCGTGCTGGGTCTATTCTAAGATATCAAAGCAAGGGCAAAAGCTGGAAATTTTCAGAAGCTCCCAAATTTTCATGGAAATGTTGTTTGACATGAATTTGCAGACATGGGTAACAATCTGATTGTGACATTGTGTTCTTCTGATGCCCACATATTCGTGCTTAATTATCGTGTCTTTTTAGCACTATCACAACCAATAATACGCAACTAGTTCTGAGTACTGCTAGATTCTGTCATCAGTTTCATATGCTCCTCTTTCTATTCCCCTTCTGAACCTCTTTCCTCCGATAGATAGTGCAAAACATCATGCAACATCACCCAGCGGAACAGCTAGATATGTTCATTATTCAGACATGATAGGAGAATGGAAATTTCTATGAGCACTCCAGAAACAAGAACAGGCCCAGTTTTCCAAACCATAGTCTTTGTAGGCGATTACCGGAAGTAGTCACCTCAGCCATGGATATGATTGAGTCGACATCACAACACCGTCCTCTGAAACTCTGGATTAACCAACAACGTAAGCAAGCGCATTTTCGGGCATGAATCAGGACGAGACTTGAACTGCTACATACAGACAGACAATCAGACATTGTACCTCAATGCGTAAGACCAAATTGGCAGCAACAATCATACAGCAAGTGGGAGAGCTCAGGACTGAACTCCCGTCAACCCATCATCGCCGGGACATGTTCATTGACAAGAGACAGGTGTCACAGGTTTCGTCGCCATTGACAAGAGACGTACTTAGAATCGCCGGTAGTACATAGTTTGCTTTCAGAAGCATTAGAAAACGAAAACTAAGACATCACATTAGAAACGAAAACTAAGACATCGAAGATGCAATGGGTGGTCACCAATCTAATCTCTCGAAATATCGGCAGATCTGAAACTAAGGTCACCAATGTAGTGCCAGTAGAAAAGAAAAAGGAAGGAAAAACGAAAATTGAGAACAATCTAAAAGAGAATAAAAGGGATAAAAATGGTTTTGCTATCAGAACATTTCGGCTTTAGAAATACAGAATGAAATATCGCTTATTGAGGTTCCTAGACCGTCTGGGGCTAGTCGGCGCCTCTCGTATTTGTGGGATTCATCATTCGGCAGTAAAAATCTAATACCCACATTTTTACCAACTTATATTCCACAGTAGAAAAACCAATAAATAGTGCCAAATTCACTGTATGGACCATTGGTCCAAGAGCAAACAACAAGCCAAGAGAGTCAGGAGGATACGGTAAGGACAAACTCGGTAGTACACAGGCCAGGGAAGAGAAGGCCATCGAAGCCTCTTCCTTTCCTTCCTCAGCCAACACCTCAAGGCAGAGCCATTACCTTGCTTGGCCAAAGCCAAGCATCAAGCCAAGAGCACCCCACTGCCACCCAAGTCCACAAGGCCAGACAGAGAGGAGATGAGGAAGAGAAGCGGAGGAGAGGAGTTTGGGAAGTTGGGGAAGACTGATGGTGTAAGGACAGAGTCCACGGTGACCGCAAGCCGCCTAGGACCACCGAAACCACGCCGAACTAGACTGGGACAAGGAGGAGGTGAGAAGGGCCAACAAAAATACGTGGAGAGCACTATCGCCATCACAGCCATTGTCATCGCCTTCTCACCTCAACCTAGCCCGAGTAATACTTCTCCCCAAACTCATTCCCCTCTTTATCCATAGTGCGACACCACAGCACGACACAACCCAGCTGCAACGCACAGTGGCAAGCTCGCAGAAAAGCCGCAGTGCGTCCTCAGAGAGGCGACATGCTCCCAGTGCATGCCACCCCAAGTCCTGACACCACGGTCAAAACCGTAGAGCTCCCCCAGCCATGCATAGTTAGAATAGGAGCAAGCAAAAATAGAAGCTAGAACGTACTGCACGTAGCAAAGGGGGGAAGAGAGTGAACCGTCCTAGGGAGTGGTGAACCGGTGAAGCCATAGCGAGTCAGGGGAAGGATCGAAGGCATGGTGCTTGGCCATGGCCGAGCAGGGCTCTCGAGCACCAAGGGGCGGCACGCCCATAGGGTTCACGGCAACGGTGGGTGGAGGGGCGTTAAATCTAGAGCCGAGGGAGCCGAGCTTGGGTGTCGACCAGGAGAGCCGGCGGTGCATCGAAGAGGCCACGGCCGTAGCCAAGGAGGGCCAAGCCGAGGCAATGCCGAGTGGGACCAGAGCCGAAGAGGGGAGCCCAGGGAGCCGTACATGGTCGGTGTCAAGGGAGTCCGGGGAGGAGAGCCACCAGAGGTAAGTCGGTTAGTGGCAGCGGCAACATATCAGAGAAAGAGATAGAGAGGGAGAGAGTAAGGGAGAGGAAGCAGCGCGTGGGGGTTCACCGGAGGAACCATCAGTGAGGGACCACAGCCGGTGGCAAGCTCCTGGCCAGCGCACCCAAGGCACCCCAGGCGGCAATGGTGTCGCACGAGTGCGTGTGAGGTGAGAGGAGGGGAATGGAAGAAGGGATAAGGAAGAGAGAATAAGGCCGACAGTTCAACCGAGTGAAAAAGAGAAGAAAGGAAAGAAAAAAGAAAAAAGAGAGAGGGAAAGAAAAAAAAATTGGGTTTGATGTGCGCGATAAATCCTTAGCACTAAGCATTTTTACGCCTGTGTCAGGTTTTGCGTGCAGTATCGATGTCGTTCATTTAAGTGCATTGCTACGGTGTTGAGTCTGGATGATACTTGTGTAGGTGGAGACTCTAGTTTGGCACCATCCATATATCATCCTCAAGGTGTGCAGAGGGGCCCTCTTGACTCCACCGTCCGGCCGAGGCTTGGGCGTTCATCCCGGGGCGGAAGGCGTGCCCGCCCTGGGAGTGTCGGTGAGCACGTGCACCTTCCAATGCGGGCCCCAAGTACCAAGCTCTATTTGCCGGGCGAGGTCTTGGTCGCCGAACGCGGTGATGATGCCTTGTGGACCCGGGAGTTTCATGCACAGGAAGCCATGGTGCAGGACTGCTCCAAAGAAATTGAGGGTCGAGCGTCCTAGGATGGCGCCTTGGCCAAAGGACACTTACAGCCATATTTGGCCCAGCGCCTTCAACGGCTGACCCTCGAAGCCCTGTAGTGGGATTCCCGGGGGGCCTAACCGGCTCTAGGGGATTCCCATCTGGTCGAAGGCTACCGCAAATAGAATATCAGCGGAGCTACCTCTGTTGATCAGGACACGCTTAACATCACAGCCTGCGATGGCGGCCTGTATAACCAGGGAATCTTCGTGAGGGAAGTCGACACCCTCTGCGTCGGCAATAGTGAAGGTGATGTCGTGTTGTGCACAGGTCAGCGGTGCTTGTGCCAGGTACGCTGCACAGAAAAAAATTCCAGGGAGGAGCCCCCGGAGATAACATTTATGACACGGCGCTAGACTCCCTCCGGACCCTGTATTCGCAGGGGCCTTCTTGGGGCTACTGTATGTGGGCCACCACTGGTGGCCCCTCTTCCAGGGCTCTGTCCCTGGCGATGCTTTAGCATAGCGTCGCAATGGTGGGGCATGCCTGCGTGAGGTGATCGCCGCGGCCATGCACTTCGCACCACAGGTCGTACTGCTGGCAGTCTTCTTCATTGAGGGTTCTATCGTCTCGGCCTCGGCAGCGCCCGCGTCCATGGCCTCTACGACCCCGTCCTTGACCAATGGGGCGCTATCGTCGGAGTCGCCCTCGATGTCGAAGACGTAGCGGGCCTTCTAAGACCTGCGCTGCTTGCGATTGGACTTGTCGTTCGAGGAATCTTGTTTATGTTTGGAGGTGTCCTTTGAGGAGTCTTGTTTGTGCTCGGATGTGTCCTTCGAGGAGTCTTGCTTGCGCTTAGAGGTGTCCTTCGATGAGTCCTCCGCCTGGTCGGAGTTGTCTGCTTTGCGCCGTTGTGCATACTCTTCCGCCCTCGTGTACTCCTCCATCTTATCGAAGAGCTTGGCCACCATCTTTATCAGCTTACGTGCATTGTGCTCAGCCAGCAGCCCTGGGCGAAGGCCTTGGATCACTGCATTGATGATGGTGGTCTCATTGACATCCTTGACCTGACAACAAACCTTGGCAAAATGCTTGAAGTACTCTCGGAGCTTTTCCGAGGGCTTCTGCTTGATAGCGAAGAGTTAATCCGCGTCGACGCGCTTGATATAGTTTTCCTGGAAGTTGTTATACAGGCGGTCTCGGATCTGCTCCCACACGTAGATGGAGTTTGGCTCTATGGTAAAAAAAACTAAGAGAGCGCTACTCTCTACAACGCAAGCGGCAGTCCCTTCGCCTTGGTGGAGTCGTCTCCGCCGACGGCCTCGATGACGGTTTCGTACAAGCGAACGAACTCCCTGGGGTCCGTATCGCCCTTGTACGGCTCGATGGTGGAGAACTTAAAGTCCTCCGACCATGCCGATTGCTGCAGGCCAGCAGAAAGAGGGGACTCTAGATCAACACGTCGAAGCGGGACGCGACCGGAGGTGGGAGCTTCGCGGCTGTCCGCTTGGTCCGGTGTAGCTTCCGTCACCGCTGCCGACGGGGTTTGTTGGCTCCGCGCCTCTTGCTGGCTCCGAGCCTCTTGCATTTCCCGCACAACCACTCGAAGATCTGCTAGCTCGCGCTACAACATACCAAGGGCCGCCAGTAGGGCGTTTTCCACCGTCGAAGTGGTTGCACTAGCCTGGGTGTCGACGCGAATCACCGGGTTGGTGGCGACCACGGTCTGTCCTCCGGAACTGTTCAACACGTCAGTGCGATGGGCCCTCGGGTCGGTGATGAAAGCGGTGCGGCCACCGATGCCACCTGCCACTGCTGCACTGGGTGTCGGGTCGCTAGCCATGCCAGCATGGGCATCGGCATCACTGCTCCCACCGACCTAGGTGCCACTACCAAGGCCACCGCCGCCACACCATGGATGTCGACGTCGGCGCTCGTAACATCAGCGTTGCCACCCACGCCGGTTGCTAACGTAAATGCTGGCGGCGTGTCGACCGAGGCCCTGGCGTTTGCAAGCACTGCTGTCGTGCTTCTCTTCTTCCTTGCTGTCGATGAAGCTTTCTTGGGTGCCATCACTTCTCAAATTTCAAGGCTTGATCTCCGTCGTCCCTACGGACGGCGCCAACTATTGTGGCTACTGACCAAACAGTATATGAGAAGAGTAGTGGTGTGAAGATGATGGACAATGCTTGCCCCTTGCCTACGTTAGGGGCATGTATATATTTTCATGAAGTGTATTTTACAATCTTGCCCTTACACTCAAGTGCTCTCCACAGGGGTATCTATGTCATTACACATATCTCATTTTGGGATTTACAACTCTTTAGCAGGTTGGCTGGGCTTAGGTGAGGACCACCCCTATGACAGATGGAATACATGAAGTTACTAGAAAAAGGAAAAAGAGACGAACATAGAAAGGCATGTGCAAAGAAGCTAAAAACAGCAGAGAACAAGATGTAGTCAGTATGTGCAAATGTAGACCCCGAGTGCCTCAACACATGACCCTGCGCGCCCAAAGAAGCCAACAGTGCAGCCATTGTGTAACGCCCCCGTTTCCAGGGGCGCGTACGGACACGGCATCCCGCAACTATTCACGCATGAACAGTTATGGAGTGTCGCGCAAGAGTATACCATTGCATGCTTACAACAAAAGTCCAGCATATAATTCACATACGGATTAACATCCATTTTCGACAGCGGGGCGTGCAAGCCCAAAATATAATTACATTACGAAGCTCCAAGATCCGCTTGAGCGCGGCCAAGACCTAAAGCCACGGATCCTCGTCGAAGCGACCTTCGAGGACTTCCTCAGCGGGAGGCAAACACCTTCGTCTTGATCCTCTAAAGAAAGGCAAAAGCAAGCGTGAGCCAATCAACGGCTCAAGCCAAGTCCCAAAGGGCCCTAATTTATTACATGCGGAACATCAAAGGAGGGAATATATTTGGTTTATTAATTTTGAGTGGATGCAGTTTTATTTGCAATCATTTTATAAAGGACCCAAAACTACTCCTCAAGAACTCGGGGTTTTCACAAAGAATTCTTTAACCAACTAGTCAAGTTCAAACATGTACAAAACTACTTAAGCATTCTTTGGAATCACCCAAGTGACACGGCTCCAATAGCGGAGCACGGCGTATTCGAATACCATTTATTTGACTCTGCGAGTTTGCTCGACTTTACCACACGATCCCTTAACTCCGCTAAAGAGTTAAGAAAGCCGGTCGTTTCAACTGCTCAATTCTTTATATAGGCTCTACAGGTAGAATTCACTCAGTGCAGCTCGCACACACACACACACCCACACAAGAGAAAAGCGGTGCGCCGAGTGAACTCTACCGTTGTTAGGCAACCGTAACCGCTGGCCTAACCTCACCGCTAATCCTCTGTAGAGTTTCAATTGAGTTGGCGGCTACTAGACCGGTGTTGACAAGTCAACTCCCGTGGTTGGCGATCAACGTGACATTTGCTCGGCGTAAGGGTTTGATCCTTACATTTTCACCGGTCGCAACCTCGCCAGCACGCGACCCAACCTAAGGTAGCGGTGGCGTGGACCGTCTCGCGGCTTCCACAACACCCTTACCTAACTTCATTCCTAGGGTAAAAGATTGGCGAGGACCGCCTTGCGGTTTCCACTCCCCCTTACCCTACCTTGCACGCCAAGCACTCTCGCTCTAAGATACGGTGTCCCATACCACCCTACCTTAGAGTCGGGTTTTCAAATTCTATTGGCCCCACACCACGACCTTATTAGTGTAACATTTTGCATGATAGTAATAACCTACGATTATCTAGATTAACAGATAATTATTTCTAGGGTTACAAGGGCATGGCAACAATTTAACAGGCATTTATCGGTGGTAGGATTAACTATATAACAAGTCATTCTAACATTTTATTTTACTTTGAATTAACATTTCAGAATTAGCTCAATGCAAATAACATAATAACATAATTTAAATGGCATGGGATTTCAACATGATCAAGGATTTGCGACTTAGTGAATGGGACGAACTCGACTAGCTTGAGCGTAGAAGCTCACGGATCTGCGATCGCACTTGATCTTCGGGATCTTTGACACTAGCGCAAACACATAAAATAAATTAAATCCAGCTTGAGACTAATCAAGCGAGGAAAAATAAACTATTTAAAAGGAGTAAAATGCAAAAATTCTCAAATGGGAATTTTAGGAATTTATGTGGAATGAATTTGTGGAAAAGGAGGTCACCACTGGGTCTGGAATAATATTTGGAGCAAAGTGGTGAAATTTGGGAATTTTGGGATTTTCTGTGATTTTTAGGATTTATTTGAATTTATCGATTTCGGAAATTGGAAAATCGGAGAAAATAGGGATGAACAGTGTCGGGCGGCCCGGTGCTCTGATGCGGCCCGGCCGGATTTCAAACGCTGCGCTGTGGGGAGAGGTGGGCGAGGGAAAAAGCGGCCTGGCGAGTGCGCCGCGTGGCACAGATGGCCGCCGCGTGGCGGGCGGACGGCGCGGTGTGGCGGCGTGGGCGGCCGGATCAAGGCGGGAAGGAGGAATCGAGCGGCCGGAAAGAAGGGAGCAGGCGAACCGTGCGAGGAGATGGGCGGTGGAGAGGAGGAACTTAAGTGGCATCGGACGGTGCGGTGCGAAAGTGGCGGCGATGCGGGAAGAGATCGAGCGGAGATGGAGCGCGGACTTTACGAAGATCCGACGGCTACGACTTGTTGCCATCCGGCGGTGGAGGTTAGGCGGCACGGGAGGAGCGGCGGCGGAGATGGGGCACGTCCCCGTCTTCAACCTCCGACGCTTCTGATGCTCCCGCGGCGGGATCTGGCGGCGGTGGCGGTCCGGCGCCGAGGGCTCGCCGGCGGCAACGGGAGGTGTCAGCGGGTAGATCTCACCACGGTGAGTCCATTTTGGGCTTAGTGGAGCTCGGGGTCGATGGAGTAAGCTAGAGGCGATGGGGAAAATCGGGTCCTCTGCGGTGGGAGGTCTCGGGCGGTTGAGCTAAAATGGCGGTGGTTTCACGGAGAGAGGAGGGTGGTGCTCACGATGGCGGTGGCGGTGGAAGGCGGGAGGCTTCGCAGTGCAGCCAGGAGGGTGGTTGGAGTCGACGGCGAGCCTCGGTGGCCGTGCTCCACGGCGGCTACGGCGGACAAGGGTACCAATGGCATTAGCAAGTGGAGGATGCTCGGACGCGGGAATCAAGTGATGAGGAGTGAGGCGAAGAGCCTCTTTACGGGGTGCCGGCCCGGGGAGGATGGCGGCGGCGATCGGGCGGCGGGAGTTCAATCGGGAGCTCGGGAGCTGCGCGGGAGTGACGGAGGCGAATGGGGCGATGGGAAGCTCGGGAGCAAAGGCTCGGGCGGGCACCGAGGGAGGCTTTATGCCGAGCGAGGAGAGGGGAATCCGAGGAAGGAGGGGTGACCGAGGCGCCGGGTCAAGGGGCGGGGCGGGGAGGCGGTGGCGGGTCTCTCCGGTGTGGGGCGGTGCGAGCCTGCGAGGCATTAATGGCGGCAGGAGAGGGAGCGGTGGCCGGAGCGGCGTGGGGAAAGTGTGTCGCGCGCGGGAAGAGGAGGCGCGGGCGGCAAGCGGGGCGAGGCGAGTGAGAGACGACAACGCAGCGCGGGAGGAGGCGGCCTTGGACCGCAGGCGGCGGAGTGGTCTTGGCGGTCCAAAAGCAGCGCGCAGCAGCGCTGCGAGAGCGAGGCGGCGGCTGGCGCCCGCGAGAGAAGGAGAAAGCGGAGGCGCAGGCGCCGCCGGAGTGAGGCGAGGCGCTGGGCGCGGGAGGAGGCGGGAAGTTGCAGCGCCAAGGAGAAAAGAAGGCGCAGCCCGAGAAGGGAAGGCGGCGGGAAACTTTCGAAAGGAAAGTTTTAATTTCAACCAAAAATTCAGCAAAAATCAAGAAAAATTCCTTTTGAATTTTGGGGACTTTTCAACCTCCCCCTTAAAAGAATCTCGACCCGAGATTAACTTGGTCGAGGAGTAAGTTGGGAAATCTCATTTGCAAGTCGACTCGTTCTCAAGTGGACTCATCCATTGTGTGATTCCTCCATTGCACTCTGCAAAACACATCGTTCTTGTTTGAGTGTCTTTACGAAACTTCAAGTATTTGTAGTGGTTCTTGACATATGTGCGATCATCTTGCAATTCAATATCGATGAGGTACCTCATCGTGGGTCGTCGTAGACACTTTCGAAGTTGAGATACATGGAACACATTGTGTATTCTTGACAAGTTGGGTGGTAGTTGTACTTGATAAGCTACTTCTCCAATTCTTCCGATGACTTGAAACGGACCCACATACCTCGGTGCTAGTTTGCCTTTGACTTGAAACCTCTTGACTATCTTGAATGGTGTGACCTTGATGTATCTGAAGTCTCAATTTCAAGCTCAAGTCCCTTACGTGGTTGTCGGCATAGCTCTTACATCGGTCTTGTGCAACCTTGAGTCTTTCTCGATAATCCTAACATGCGCTTCAGCGTCTTGAGCAATTTGAGGCCAATAAGTTGTCGTTCTCTGTTTTGTCCAATTCAATGGGGTCTGCGTTTTACGCCATAAAGTGCTTCAACCGGTGCCATTTGGATGCGAGCTTGGTAGTTGTTGTTGTATGAGAATCGAGCAAGCGGTAGCGATGTTCCATGCTGCACCATACCCATTGCACACGCTCTCAACATATCTTCCAAAATCTGGTTGGTTCTCTCTGTCTATCCATCATGCATGGGGATACACTGAACTGAAGTTCAAATCAGTGCCCAAAGCTTCATGTAATTTCTCCCAGAATTTGGATGTAAACTGTGCTCCTCTACCTGGGACAATCTTCTTCAGAACTTTATGGAGGGTTACTATTCTCGTCAAGTACAATTCTACAAACTTGTCCTTCCCGTAGGTCTGCTTAATCGTCGGGGAGAATGAGCTACCTTGGTCAGTCTATCAAGAATGACCCAGATAGCGTCATAACCCTCACAAGTCTTGAGAAGTCCAGCAATGAAGTCCACATCAATGCTATCCCATTTCCATTTTGGTGGTTTATCTTGATCTGCTGGCAGACATCACACTTACCTACATATTCTGCCACTTCTTTCTTCATCTGGTTCCACCAATTCTGTTTCTTCAAGTCTTGGTACATTTTGGCGCTTCCGGGATGGATTGAAAAGTTGGGACGAATGAGCTTCGGATAAGATTAACTCTCTTAACTCCTTCTTGTTGGGTATACAATAGCGATCACGGAAGGTAAGGATTCCCTGCTCGTCTTTCATATATTCTGTTGAGTCTTCTTCCTGAACTCTCTTTTTCAGTTTTTGAATTTCTTCATCTTCATCTTGTCTTTGCTTTGATCGATCATCAACATTGGTTGAAGTTCTAAACAACTGTCATCTTGCCTTGCTCTGTGATCACCAAGTTCGATCGTAGGATATCTCTTTGCAACTCGGTGGGTACTCGACCATCGCCTTTGTTTGGGCGAGCCTTGCGGCTAAGGGCATCGGCAATTACATTGGCCTTGCGGGTGATCTGAAGATCAACATCATAATCCTTTATCGCCGACCATCTGCGTTGTCTCATGTTTAGTTCTCGGCTGTGTGAATAGGTACTTTAGGCTCTTGTGATCGAAAATATTTCACATCGATTCCCAGCCAGTAGTGCCGCCAAATTTTTAGTGCATGCACTCTGTTTGCTAGCTCGGATCGTGTGTAGGGTAATTCTCCTCATGCGGCTTCAAGCGCACGGAAGCATAGGCAACAACTTTTCCATCTTGCATGAGCACACATCCCAAACCTTGCTTTGAGGCATCACAGATTTGGAATTCCTTTTACGGATTGGGCGAGAATCAACAGGCGTTGTTGTTAGTTTGGTCTTGACATTTGAGAACTTTCCTCACAAGTATCTGTCAGGGTGAATGGTCCGTCCTTCTTGAAGTTGGGTAAGTGGGCGAAATTCGTGGGAATCCTTCTATGAATCGGCGATAATAACCCGCCAATCCAAGAAAACTTCTCACTTCAGTTACGGTCTTTGGCTGCTTCCATTCCATAACTGCTGAAATCTTTTCTGGATCAACTTTGACCCCATCTTCGGATATAATGTGACCCAAGAAGGCAACTTCCTTCAACCAAAAGCTGCATTTGTCAAATTTGGCGTACAACTTATGCTCTCTTAATCTTGTCAATACCTTGTGTAAATGCTCCTTGTGCTCTTCTTCATTATTGGGGTAAATCAGAATATCATCTATGAGGACTAACATGAAGCGGTCCAATTGGTCCATATGCACCAGATTCATAAGATTCATGAAATAGGCTGGCGCATTGGTCAAACCAAAGGGCACGACCGTGAACTCAAATAATCCATATCTGGTGATGAAAACTGTCTTCTCTCGATCTTGTTCTCGGATTTTGAACTGATGATAACCCGAGCGCAAGTCGATTTTGGAGAATACTTTGGCTCCCTTGAGTTGATCGAACAGGTCATCAATTCTTGGGAGGGTATTTGTTCTTGGTTGTAATGACATTCAATCCTCTGTAATCAACATACATCTTGACTCTTCATTCTTCTTCTTCATAAATAGAATCAGTGGCTAAGGCAAAACACTTGGTCGAATAAACTCCTTCTCTTGCAGATCATCTAAGCGCCTCGGGCTCTTTTAATTCATCGGTGACATTACGTACTAGTACTTGGCAATTGGCTTGGTGCCCGGAATCAACTCTATGGCAAGTTCTACTTATCCATCGAGTGCGCTCGTGATCCTTTCTAAAACACATCGGGGTATTCTCGTACTCATCGGCGTTTGATCCGTGTATAGCGCTAGCATGTTGATCATGCGCTCTCTTGCATCCTTCAACACTTCTCGGATTTTTTTGACCTTCAAGGGTTACCAATGATCTTGTTTGATCTCATAATCTACCTTGTCTTTGTTCTGAGCTAGCCAGTTCATACCAAAAATGGCATCTAACCCTTGCGTATCTGGTTGCAACAAAACTGCTTTAACCTTCTCTGGATTGACTCGTACCTGTACATCATCCTTGCGTGTGTGGTGATAGTTCCCACTTAGATGAATTATGTCGTAAAAGGTTGGATATGATTGGGTCTGCTGGGATTAACTCTATTACAACATGACCATCACACCCATTTCACTTTACACAAATGGTCTTCATACATCTTCATAATTTTGCCACAAGTCTTAGTTAAAGTAATTTATGGACAAACCATTAAGTTCTTCCAACCGGTTTACAAAGGGTAACCAAAAGTACATCATCTCATTTCTTGTTCTACATAGCTCATATTTTCTTGATACTCTTTGGTTTTGGACTTGGAGTTTAGCAGCATCTGGTGGCAGACTCCTTCGAGGGCAATGATCTCTGTAATGTCCAATTTCTCCGCAGTGGAAACAAGCATTGGATCTCTTTGGGCAGCTACTAGCAAGATGCTTGCTACCGCAGGTGAGGCACTTGATAGCGAGTGGTGAGGGAGTGGCATCTCTTGAGACGGTCCGGACTTGGTCTTTGTGATCGTCTCAAACTGGCGGAAGGGTTGGGATCGAAATGAGGATGATCCCGTGGTCCTACTCCACTGAGCATTGTGTGAAGACTGAGACTTGTGCGCTGCTTTACGCTTTCTGTCATCCTCCATTCTGGTCCTCTTAGGGTAAGATTCATCTTCTTCCATCGGTGGCAGGCAGGATGATGATGTCTGCCTCTTTGCTTGATCTTTAGCTTCTTCTTCGGGTAAGGACTTCAGGGGGCATTGGTCACGATAATGCCCATCCTGTTGGCAGTGAAAACAAGCCGTTGGTGATGGAGGCGAAGGCTTCTTTCGTGTCATGACTTTCACGTAACATGGTCTTTCTTCTATCTCAGAGCTCGATCAACCAGGCTCAACAGGCTTGAAAACTTTATGGTTTGAAGGCGTTGTCTCATATTGGGTTGTAGACCTTTCATAAAATACTCCATTCTTTTAGCTTCGGTGTTAGTTTCCTCTTGAGCAAATCGGGATAACTGATAAAATTGTTCTAGGTATGCTGCGATGGAGTTCTCTCCTTGTTGAAGATTAAGAAAGTCCTGATATTTTTCAGTGAAAACTCCAGGAGAAATGTAGGCTTTACGAAATCTCTTCACAAAGTCTTCCCATGTAATATCTTTCTCCTTAGGGTGCATCCATGGATAGCATTCCACCAAGTGATTACGGGTTCGGACAAGCGATAGGTGGCGAAAGAACCTTCTCTTTATTTGTACATCGTATAGTATTCATTCTTCTCTCAATACCTTGTAACGGTCATCCGCATTCAGTGACTCTGTGGTTGAAGGGAATTTTGGGGGTTGAGTTTGCAGGAATGCTGTAAACTTCAATGCGATTGTGTTTGATGTCACACGACTCTTGGTGTCACTTTGACAATGAATCGTGGCGAGATTCTCCTTGCTGTTCTGGCATCTGGACTTGATCTGTGGCAGGTGCACCCTGCCCGTTGGTCTGACCACTCTGCTGTGTTGGGTCCATCTGCCAATTGAGAACTGGAGATCAGTTTTGCAGCGGCTTTTGGAGAATAAGAGGATAAGTAAGACTTTGAATTTCAAGGTAAGTATAGGCGAAAGAGGTAAGAACGAGGCGAAAAGGGACAGGAGAAAACTTTGAACACAGGGGGATTACTGATAATTAAGCAAACAACATACAAGAATAGTGAATATAGATTTACAATATGCAAGTGGCACACAAACCACTTAGGGTTCATGATTACACCTGCTTTACATTACAAAAGCACTATTACAACTCAGGGTCAGTCTAGACTAGCGAACGACGGCTACTCCTCCAGCTGCCGGGAAACGAAATTTTGAAGCTAGACAAGTAAAGCAGTAAACATTTTGCCAAAGTAAGACTTAAGCAGAAGTAAACTAAGATAGATAAGGTAGCAACGAGAGAGGAAAAAGACAGCAATAATACTTATATTTTTCGTAAACCCTTTTTATGGCTTAAATTAAGTTTTGCGATAAAATCGCTTCCTAGTTTGCCTTAGGTCTCAACCTACGGTCAAGAGCCTGCTCTGATACCACTTCTTGTAACGCCCCCGTTTCCAGGGGCGCGTACGGACACGGCACTCCGCAACTATTCACGCATGAACAGTTATGGAGTGTCGCGCAAGAGTATACCATTGCATGCTTACAACAAAAGTCCAGCATATAATTCACATACGGATTAACATCCATTTTCGACAGCGGGGCGTGCAAGCCCAAAATATAATTACATTACAGAAGCTCCAAGATCCGCTTGAGCGCGGCCAAGACCTAAAGCCACGGATCCTCGTCGAAGAAGCGACCTTCCAGGACTTCCTCAACGGGGAGGCAAACACCTTCGTCTTGATCCTCTAAAGAAAGGCAAAAGCAAGCCGTGAGCCAATCAACCGGCTCAGCAAGTCCCAAAGGGGCCCTAATTTATTACATGCACGGAACATCAAAGGAGGGGAATATATTTGGTTTATTAATTTTGAGTGGATGCAGTTTTATTTGCAATCATTTTATAAAGGGACCCAAAACTACTCCTCAAGAACTCAGGGGTTTTCACAAAGAATTCTTTAACCAACTAGTCAAGTTCAAACATGTACAAAACTACTTAAGCTTCGCTGCTGGAATCACCCAAGTGACACAGCTCCAATAACCGGGAGCACGGCGTATTCGAATACCATTTATTTGACTCTGCAGAGTTTGCTCAGCTTTACCCACACGATCCCTTAACTCCCGCTAAAGAGTTAAGAAAGCGAGTCGTTTCAACGCTCAATTCTTTATATAGGCTCTACCCGGTAGAATTCACTCAGTCCGCTCGCACACACACACACACCCACACAAGAGAAAAGCGGTGCGCCGAGTGAACTCTACCGTTGTTAGGCAAGCGTAACCCGCTGGCCTAACCTCACCGCTAATCCTCTGTAGAGTTTCAATTGAGTTGAGCGGCTACTAGACCGGTGTTGACAAGTCAACTCCCGTGGTTGGCGATCATCGTGACATTTGCTCGGCGTAAGGGTTTGATCCTTACATTTTCACCGGTCCGCAACCTCGCCAGCACGCGACCCAACCTAAGGTAAGCGGTGGCGTGAGACCGTCTCGCGGCTTCCCACAACACCCTTACCTAACTTCATTCCTAGGGTAAAAGATTGGCGAGGACCGCCTTGCGGTTTCCACTCCCCTTACCCTACCTTGTGCACGCTGGCACTCTCGCTCTAAGATACGGTGTCCCATACCACCCTACCTTAGAGTCGGGTTTTCAAATTCTATTGGCCCCACACCACGACCTTATTAGTGTAACATTTTGCATGATAGTAATAACCTCTGATTATCTAGATTAATGAGATAATTATTTCTAGGGTTACAAGGGCATGGCAACAATTTAACAGGGCATTTATCGGTGGTAGGATTAACTATATAACAAGTCATTCTAACATTTTATTTTACTTTCGAATTAACATTTCAGAATTAGCTCAATGCAAATAACATAATAACATAATTTAAATGGCATGGGATTTCAACATGATCAAGGATTTGCGACTTGCCGTGAATCGGGACGAACTCGACTAGCTTGAACGTAGAAGCTCCTGGATCCTGCGACTGCACTTGATCTTCCGGGATCTTTGACACTAGCGCAAACACATAAAATAAATTAAATCCAGCTTGAGACTAATCAAGCGAGGGAAAAATAAACTATTTAAAAAGGAGTAAAATGCAAAAATTCTCAAATGGGGAATTTTAGGAATTTATGTGGAATGAATTTGTGGAAAAGGAGGTCACCACTGGGTCTGGAATAATATTTGGAGCAAAGTGGTGAAATTTGGGAATTTTGGGATTTTCTGTGATTTTAGGATTTATTTGAATTTATCGATTTGGAAATTGGAAAATCGGAGAAAATAGGGATGAACAGTGTCGGGCGGCCCGGTGCTCTGATGCGGCCGGCCGGATTTCAACGCACGCTGCTGGGAGAGAGGTGGGCGAGGGGAAAACGCCCACGGCGAGTGCGCCGCGTGGCTGGATGGCGCCGCGTGGCGGGCGACGGCCGCGGTGTGGCGGCGTGGGCGGCCGGATCAAGGCGGGAAGGAGGAATCGAGCGGCGGGAAAGAAGGAACAGGCGGCGGCAGTGCGGAGATGGGCGGTGGAGAGGAGGAACTTAAGTGGCATCGGACGGCTGCGGTGCGAAAGTGGCGGCGATGCGGGGAAGAGATCGAGCGGAGATGGAGCGCGGACTTTACGAAGATCCGAGCGGCTACGACTTGTTGCCATCCGGCGGTGGAGGTTAGGCGGCACGGGAGGAACGGCGGCGGAGATGGGGCCACGTCCCCGTCTTCAACCTCCGAGACGCTCTGATGCTCCCGCGGCGGGATACGGCGGTGGTGGCGGTCCGGCGCCAGGGCTCGCCGGCGCGCAACGGGAGGTGTCAACGGTAGATCTCACCACAGTGAGTCCATTTTGGGCTTAGTGGAGCTCGGGGTCGATGGAGTAAGCTAGAGGCGAAGGGGAAAATCGGGTCCTCTGCGGTGGGGAGGTCTCCGGGCGGTTGAGCTAAAATGGCGGTGGTTTCACGAGAGAGGAGGGTGGTGCTCACGATGGCGGTGGCGGTGGAAGCCGGGAGGCTTCGCAGTCCGCCCGGGAGGGTGGTTGGAGTCGACGGCGAGCCTCGGTGGCCGTGCTCCACGGGCGGCTACCGCCGGACAAGGGTACCAATGGCATTAGCAAGTGGAGGATGCTCGGACGCGGGAATCAAGTGATGAGGAGTGAGGCGAAGAGCCTCTTACTGGGTGCCGGCCCGGGGAGGATGGCGGCGCGATCGGGCGCGGGAGTTCAATCGGGAGCTCGGGAGCTGCGCGGGAGTGACGGAGGCGAATGGGGCGATGGGAAGCTCGGGAGCAAAGGCTCGGGCGGGCACCGAGGGAGGCTTTATGCCCGAGCGAGGAGAGGGGAATCCGAGGAAGGAGGGTGACCGAGGCGCCGGGGTCAGGGGCGGGACGGGAGGCGGTGGCGGGTCTCTCGCGGTGTGGGCGGTGCCGAGCCTGCGAGGCATTAATGGCGACGGAGAGGAGCCGTGGCCGAGCGGCGTGGGAAGAAGTGTCGCGCGGAAGAGGAGCGCGGGGCGGCAAGCGGGGCAGGCGAGTGAGAGACGACAACGCAGCGCGGGAGGAGGCGGCCCGGACCGACGGCAGGCGGCGGAGTGGTCTTGGCGGTCCAAAGCGCGCAGCGCGCGCAGCGCACGCAGAGAGAGAGGCGGGGCTGGCGCCCGCGCGAGAGAAGGAGAAAGCGGGGAGGCGCGCGCGCCGTGAGTGAGGGCGAGGAGGCGCTGGGCGCGGAGGAGGCGGGAAGTTGCGGCGCCAAGGAGAAAAGAAGCGCAGCCCGAAAGGGAAAGGCGGGGGAAACTTTCCCGAAAGGGAAAGTTTTCGAATTTCAACCAAAAATTCAGCAAAAATCAAGAAAAATTCCTTTTGAATTTTGGGGACTTTTCACATTGTTTTCCACTGGAGTGCAGAACGGAGTTCCTTCTTGTCCAAGAGGTCCATAGCTACCGCCCATGTTTGTAGTAAACGAAAGCGATGTTATAACATTGGGTCTTGTGCCAAATGAACCGGCTGTTCCTGAAACTCCTGTTAGAAACTGGGCCAAGCCGAATCTGCAAGAAAAGGAAAATGATTATCAATTTTTGCAGGGATATAATTAATAGGCAACATAGAGTAACAGAAGGAACAGGGAAAAAAACCATGCATACTTGTTTTTCAAGAGTGAACTTTTGCCCCGTTTATATTGAATTTTACTGATAATTTTTAGTTTTAACTTATGAATAATAATAATAACTTATAGAGAGACGTACGGAGAGAAACTCGTGTGCGATTTTAGCTGATATAAATGAAGTCACCACAGTATATATTACAATCGACTAGTAAACACTATCTTGAAAAGACACTCCGTTTAAAAGCTAGATACTGTTGGAAAATTATTTATTATAAAAAAACAGTTTTTAAAAGACAACATGAACCAGAACTGCCCCACGAACGTATAGTGTGCTTCGTCCCATCAAGGTCATAAGACGAAAATGTAAGTGAATCGACCACGACGTTCCTGCAAATTGTCAAGCTTTCGAGACGGTGGGCGTATAATACGAGATGCTTGAACCAACAAAGCAAAGTGCACCGCAGAGGGCAAAATTATGCAAGTATCTGTTTTGGGTGCTTTCTTTCGACAAAGATCATCGACCATACGCACAGAAGGCAGCATCAGATAAACAAGCTACAAGCATCCACGAAAAGTAAAAGAATTCTCACATTCGTGGGGAACAAGGACCGACTAGCACACAACCTTGCGCAAGTGAAATATACAAGAGAGAAACAGCTTATGATAAACAAACGATACCTTACCTTTGCATCAGTTTTAATTCAATTATTCCCTCCTCTTCTTTGCTCTTTTCTTTAATCACGCTAGAAACATGACAGTCATATGATCACACTTGCAGTAGCACACAGGCCAAGGTAAGATGAGATGCACATTATGATTTGAAAAGATGGACGGTACACGAAATGTACTTAAAATCCTGGGCAATATCCCCAAGTACATCACAAACTGTTTTAAGTTATTATACAACATAGGGACAATATGCGCAAAATGACAAGCCAAGCCAACCTATCCATGCACATAAAGAACAGATGTCGCTGATAGATTTGATTTCAAAACTCCCTTCGCGCAACTTGCAATATTGTGAGTACCTCTCCCCTTGAACCTGAAGCATTAGCAAAAGTTAGATGATTGAAAAAGATAATGGCAAGGTCAAAGGTAAAATGCTGGAGGATGGACATGATATACATCGTTGATAGAGCTCTGTTGCAAGAGCAAGGAGAGACTCAGTCTCCTCGGCCATCTTGAGGATCCTTTCAGCCTCCATCATTTGCTCATTTGCAAGGTTTGCTTTGGCCTCTGCATCAGCTACTTTCATAACTGCAGCTGCAGCTGCGTCTCGTGCGGGACTCACAGCGGCAAGCAGTCCAAGATTCTGTGATGCCTTCAATGGCTTGGCTGGATCCTTCTTCTTTGGAGTTGGAGTTTTTATTGGAGCTGAAGCTTTTGTTGCATAAGAATCTGTGAGCCTATAGGCCTTGTCGATCTGTTTTATGTCAAGATAGATAGAATGTAATTAGATCACCACTAGCTAGTTGCATCTAAAGCCCTTTGCCATATTCTAAACATACAAAGAAGCTCCAAAGAATAAAGGGGATTCCAGAATATTACATGTGTGCGAAACAAAAAGGAATAGTTTGGATCCAAACTCCACAGTATTCCTATAAACAAAATTCGAGCATTCTGAATTTTGAATTGGAACTCATTTTTAAGGAAAAAAATGAAATAGACAATTTAACTTGAATTCCATTTTGACAAGCAATCTAAAGAATCGAGATATGGAGTGCCGATTCTGACAAGCAGTCTAAAGGATCTGACTTCTGGGTTTGATTAACCAATTGCAAATTTATATGTTGGCAAATATTAAGTTGCAATTTATTCAAATCAAAACCTCTGCTGGAAAGTTAGCTCAGTGAGGCTTCCCTATTCTCCTCATATTCCCACCAATATTCTCCCCAGCTGTTAATTAAGCAAGGAAGCCAGTTCCACTAAGGCCTCATTTGGATGAGTTCGGAATGGATGGGATTTCAGCCCAATCCATGCAGAGAACTAAATCCATGTGAATTTAGTAGGGTACCACCATTCCTGGGCATCCAAATGAAGCCTAACGGGGAACAAGTAAGCCACATTCAGATGGGGAAAAATAAACAAACATAGTACTGTAGTCTAATTTAAGAAAAGGAAGATCGAAGAGAACAAGCTACAATTACTTTTTGGTTAAAAAATTGTCACCTTCTCAATTTTTTTTGCGCCCATAAGCCGCCGTAACTTTGCACCAAGCAATCTCCTAAAATTTGGTTGCACCTCATGCCTTTGCTGCATATATGTTACAAAAAAAGCATCAGCAGACAGCAATTTATAATCATTCTAGTACTGCAATTATTTGTATCGATCTCTTCTGAGGGAAATCTAAATACTGCGAAGTAGAAAACAAGATACATCCTAAGTATGAAAACAAAAATCTAAGAGCATGATTGGCCATTGGCGTCCATCACACTGGACCCTAACAAACACTTCAAGCCCCCCACAATATAGCACATTGGTACAAAATGGAGTTGCCGAATCCAAAGTGCAAAATTTTTCCTGTACTAATAAAGGCACTTCTAGAGCTTCCTTGATGTCAAGGAAGCTTAAATAAAGAAAACGTCATGTGTATGCCATCAATTAGATGGATCATAGCCACGGGACTTGGGCTCTATTCGTATTGACTTCTAAAAGTCACTTTTCTACAGTAAATATTTTTCCTACAGTACCTAACTTTCAAACATAATATTTTTTCAAGGTGAGATCTACTAGTCGATTGTAATAGACACTGTAGTAACTTCATTTATATCGACCATGAGTCTTTCTCTACAAACTTCTCTACAATCTGTTACTATTCATCAGCTAAAGCCAAAAAATATTTGCAAGAGCCAATATGAATGTCCCCTTGGGCTCACATTCTACACCATATTGAATATCAGGTGACGACTGGCAATAACATTATCCATGTGAAAAAGGTGATCTGCTTCACCTAAGGTAGCTCTTATAACCAAGGTTGTCAGGATCACGATCCTAGGTAGCATTTTTTTTTGTGAGCATGATCGGATCATAGGATCACACTCCTATGGGATTTTCTAATATTAAGCACAATTAAATTATGTATTATACAAAAAATATTTATATGGATTGTTGATCACAATTCTATATGAAAAAAGAATAATATACAGTACATACTAATATCAATACTCAGAAATAGGATGACATTTGTCACAACTAACAAATACACACTAATGGTGCCAATAAGGATGGAGTCTTAAGGTACAGGCTACATAGTTGATGGCACCGTTCTCAATCACAGATTCTGAAATGTATACACAAGTTCAGACTTCAGAGTTCTACGCTGAAGAGCTGAACTAGCAGCAATGCAGCATATTCATTCGAAATATTACCACAATGCAACAAGAAATAGTTAAGTATGCACATTTTTCTCCTGCCTGTGCTAGCATTAGCAGTACTAGTATTGCCTCCCATTAACATTTTCCTTTATCCCCAACTCCTAAATTAGTAGAAACACATATGATTAGAGAGTTTCCTGTCAGACTATAATTACTATCCAAGCTCTTAATCCAAATTACTTGGGCAGATGAACCCTTTTTAGTGTAAATTGAGACACAACTGCTATACACTAGAGTGACAAGTGAGTAGAGTTTAGTAATGAAGGGTGTGGCGAATCTGGAGATGAACCACGTTTAGGATGTGGAGTCCGGAAGTCCTGGAGATGTAGGCATGAAGAATGCGCAGAGCCAAGGCCCTTGGTCACCTGCAGACTGCAGCAGCTCCAGTGAGGCCGAGAAGTCATGTGGTGCAGGATCCGGTGAGGAAGCGCCTGATCTAAGAGCGCGTCACTCACGGAGGTGGTGGAGATGGCGCCACCGGTTGCCATGAATGGGATCACTCCCTCCCCTTCGCTGCCATAGGTGCCGCCTCCCTCCTCCCGCTGCTCTCTCGCTCCATGGGTTTCTAAACAGGCTGTGTCATGCGATCTGATCCATTGGATCCTAATCGAATGGGTAGTTTTACCCCGAGTGTGGGATTGCATAGAATCACATTTGTGTTGCAATCCTAGCGATTCTATGAGTTGAAACATGATCTAACTGAGATACCACCAAAATACGATCCATGTTGCGATCCGTGTCATGTAGCTCTGATATGATCGTAGGATCATACGATACTACGATCCGTATCGTGATCCTGACAACCTTGCATATAACCAACAATATTTTCAGAACAGAAATACCCATCAAAACCAAATTAATTCCCCCTCCAAAATTTGGCATATTCTTATCATATCATGTTAATTGTATATCTAAGTCATAGGTTGTAAATAGTTAGGAACAAACAAAAGTTGAATGAACACAAAATATGAGACAAAATAACTACTGCAAAACAATGAAATCAAATACAGTAGCAAAAATTATGAAGATAATCAACCTCTATGAAGTCGCAAATTGCAGCAATGTCTGAACCATTTGGCTCCTTCAGTTCAGAAAGAGCTTCTAGGATCATGGAACTGTACCTAATAGACAAATTGGTAGAGGGTAATCAGATTGCAAAATCAACTGCCCAAGTGGGGGGTAATGATGTAGTCCTAATTTTCAACGAAATGAAATAAGAACTTGCTAACTCCGTCCACTCTTCCACAATATGGATGGATTCAATCTTGTTGATCTTATTTTACTCTCTATGTACTGTTTGGTTTATCTACATTCTTGCTTAACTCTGCCAACTCTTCCTTTGTATTCTGCTAAACAAAACAATGCTTCTTTTAACCCAGATGCTGTTCCATCTAGTGGAAATCAAACCAACATCTTAATTTTATATCAGATATCCTTGGTCATTCATACTGGTGTGAAAATCATCTTGCAATCATTGGCCAAAATAAGATTCCTCCAGAGGACAGACAACACAGGACACAACTAATATAACATGGGATGAATGGAAACATCCTAGATGTGTCATGTGATCATGCAATTACCCTTGAATGGAAGTACTGAATCAATAGGAATTTATGTTTGTATTCCAGAATAACTAGCCATTTAAGACTACGTTTGAAACATAAGTCTGAAGGCATAACATCAAGTATAGTTACAATCAACTTGATTAATTGGACTTCAGTATGAAAATAAAGAGAGAACAACTTTGGAGTCTTCCCATCCTGTGATTGTGGGCTTTTTTCAGAATCTCGAAGTGGGGAAGCTTCAGCAACTCTGGTTGGGGCTGGGAGAAGCAGAGCCTGTGAGCTAGGTGACGGGGAAGATGAAGGTCCCTTTATCTTCGGAACCCTTATTTTATCCCTTGAACCCAGTCCACTTGCACTAAAACTCAAATTCCTCCATTTGTCCTGTAAGTACCAAATAAAATTCAATCAGACAGTGTTGAAGAGAACAAAAACACTAACCAAGGTGAAAGCTGCACGATAAAACTGTACGAACATACTTTCCTCATGTTCCTCAAACGGTAGCACTAATGCAACAAACTAAGTTTTTACAAACATACTTTCCTTGGATTGTGTGCATGGAAGATGATTGCAATGTGTATCCAGGTTTCTTCCCAGTTATACCAAAAACACCTGCATCACATTTCATGCACATGACATATATCACGCTAGAAGACTGACCAAAATGGCTACCAAATACCTACATCAAGTTGACTTATTATGCAATTTCATTCTGCGCAAGCTTATACATAAACTAAAGGGACCATAATTAACCATTTGAAAAAAGCATGCTGCCGTACTTTTGTTCCTGTTATGGACTCATGAAAGGAAGAAACAAGAGCATGCACAATTGTACTGCACAAATGTTGCTTCAGAAAACAAATGCTGCAGGTTGCATAAGAATTTGCAACATGCTACTACCAATACTGTAAAAAAAGAACGGGGCCACTGGACCAGCAATACATAATTTCCCCCATTTGCTCAGCCTAGGGAAACTACTATCTACCAGCTTATTCATATACTGGATCTGAGGAACAACAATATGACACAACAATATGGCAATCAAAATGACATAGGGCAAAGTTATGTAATAATGAGATCATGTAGTTCGCACACTGCATAAACTGCTGTAATCCAAGACTAAAACACATTTCCTCAATCTGAACAATCGATTGTCTACATCTAGGGCACTGATAGCTGCCATTGAGTGTAGCGTTCAAATTCACTCACTAGTCACTACTCCAATTCAAGCTTACCCTATATATTGCCATCATAGGAGCTTTTGGTTCAGGAAAAAGAATGGGATCATACCAGTAAAACTACCTAGTGACTATAAGGGCACTTAGCAGAGGAAAAACATATTTCCAACTAAATACATTGACTGAATGCAAAAATGAGCACTTGTCCTGTTTGTGAAGTGATTTTGTGGTTAAATACAGCAGTTTACAGTAAATAATTATTTGCGTATGGCAAGCAAATAAGCAATATATGTTGTAATGCTAAAAGCAACTTCTTGAGGGCAATGTTCACTTCCCAGCCTCCACTACTGTGGTATCCTCACCTGACTCCCAATCAAACTTTCTCAATGCTGAATCCTGTCTCTAACCAAACTACTCAGCAGTCTCATTAGAATTCCTCTGTGGTTGGCTGCTTGCATTTGCCGTCAAGCAAAAAGAGATTCATAAAGTCACTTCTTTGCGAAGATATGCCATCATCCCATGAGCAGCATCACGACCATATCCAACTATTTTAAAGGCACTTGTTCACAAGCAAGAAAATGTCTCTCAATTGCTCCACTAATTCTCTTCTCACGCATGCAGCGCAAACATCCTCGGGCAAAAGGCACATCAAAGCATCCATTGGCAATAGAACGCCACCAAAGGCCGCTCACGCTTGCCTTGTTGGGTACCCCCAAAGCCCAAAATCTCGCCTTCCAGACCCCAAAGCTACCACCCTATCCCCAACCGGGGAATCACCGGCATCCTACAATAACCAAAGGGCTAACAGAGCATCGCTCACAAGTCGGACGGACGGAGACGGTACAAATCACGACGAACAGCGGTGCGGAAGCCTCAGCTACCGGAACAAGCGTTTCACGATACCGAATCTAGCGAGGCGACGTGCGCGCCGGCGCGCACGCGTGCGGAGGTACACGGGAAGCGGGGGTGGTGCGGCTGCTGCGTGGGACGGTACCTTGAGGTCGATGTTGGAGCGGGAGGAGAGGACGGGGCTGAACTCGGGGTCCTTCTGGATGGTGCGCCACTTGCCGGCACCGTGCTTGAGCACGCCGCGCCGCAGGGCCTCCTCCTCCTCCGACGTCCACTTCTGCTTCGGCGCGCCCATTTCCCGCTCTGCTCCTCCTCCTCGCCTCCCCTCCTGTGCTCTCCGTCGTAAGACGGATAGGCTTTTCACTGGGGTTTCTCTATTTACGAGAGGAGGAGGGAGCGCGGGGCTGGAGAGAGCGGCGGCGGCGGCGCAGGTGGAGAGAGCGGCGGAGGGAGAGCGGCGGCGGCGCAGGTGGAGAGAGCGGCGGAGGGAGAGCGGCGCGGGGCTCCAGTCGTCGAGCGAGCGTGGGAGAGAGACGGGAGGTGAGGATTAGGGTTTTCACCAGCTGCTCCCCACGCGTTCCTGGCCGCACGATGGCGATCCGACGGCCCGAAATTTTTTGGGTACAGTACGCTTGCTTAAAGCGTATTTATAGTTATGCAACCTTTTTTGTATTTCCTGCATGTACAGCGATTTTCAATGTCTTTACAAACCCTATATTTGGCAGCACTTACATCCCTAATTCTTTTTGGGGTAAAACACACTGTGGATCGTTAAACTTGTCAAGTTGGCTCAATTAGGTCCTCAAACTTTAAAACGGCAAATTCATGTACCTAAACTTGTTTAAATATAGTTACTGCAGGTCACGAGGACGATTCACTGGCTTGATCGCTGATGTGTAGTCTTGATCAATGCCAGCATGGTGTGGAGAATACGTGCGACTCACGTGACTAGTTGAGTGGAAGATAAAATTGGCATTTAACCCCATGTAGTTGGGATCTTTTGCATTTTCTCACCTCGTGTTCCTCCACATCAGCATCTCGTCGTCGCTATCATTGGATCCAGTTATCCTTGACCCCCTTGCCACCATCTTCCTTCTCCCCAGCGGTAGTTGTCTTCCTCCACGCTAGCATCTTTGTCACCACTGTCGGTGGATCCGCCCTTCCTCAGTCCTTCCGTCACCGTCTTCCTCCTCAGCGGCGGACCGTCTTCCTCCACACTAGCATCCCCATTGCCGCTGTCGTCAGATCCGTCTATCCCTAACCCGTCTGCCACCATTTTCCTCCTCCCTAGCGGCCGACTAGATCTGAGTTTGTGCTTTGAAGGTGCTACCGCCGGATCCCTCAACTCCAACCATATAATTCAGTCATCATCGCTACTGCTCTAGGGCCAGCGCGGAAACCGACATGGACGGCGGCGTGAGGGATGCGACAATGGAGAAGGAGGAGAGGTAGGTGAGCAGTGGCTTAAAATCATAGTGGATGTAGAGCAGCTAGGGGGTAGAAGGCAGAAGCGGTGGTGGAGGAGGAAGCTCAGGGGGAGAAGGGAGGCGGGCATGGTGGTGGAGGAGGAGATGAAGAGAGTGAGTGGTGGAGACGCACGTGACCCTCACGCTATGATGGTATCAATCAAGGCTACATATCAGTGGTTAAGCCAGTGAATCATCCTTAGGACCTGTCGTAACCCACTTAAACAAGTTTAGGTACATAAATATACAGTTTTAAAGTTTAGGAACCTAAATAAACTAACGTGATAAATTTAGAGAGCCACAGTGTATTTTATTCTTCTTTTTCACATGTTTTTCGTTCCTGTGTTCCAATTTCGAAAACGGGTGGTAAACATGTATATTGCGTAAACGTTTGAAGGTTATCCATCTAATCAGCATCCCATCTAGAAAGACCAAACAAATTAAATCATTAGGAGAAGTTCTCTAAAATCTTAGTCCCTCTAGTCCTTTTTTCACTTGTTTTTCGTTCCCGTGTTCCAGTTTCGAAAACGGGTGGTAAACATGTATTTTGTGTAACGTTTGAAGGTTATCCATCTCATCAGCATCCCAACAAAATGACGACGAAACAAATCAAATCATCAGGAGAAGTTCTCTAAAAATCTTAGTGAGTCTATTTCCCTTATTGCTGCCTATTCAAAACCCATCCTCGTCCTCGCCACAAAAGCAATCTCATGATCAAAACTATTAACATATTTCGTTTCAATACTTTGTGGTTTGAATAGTTATAGTGAATCTCATGATCGAAACTATCATCTATAAGTACAAGGCTTTATTGCACATGTTAATGGAAGTTTTTTTACTGTGATACAAGATACGGGCTTTTATATTGGAAATATAACTATATAAAGTAACCAGATAGTAGGATGTTCTGCACTGGATTATTTACATTTTTCATCGACCTTGAGAACACTTCAAATACATCGAATTTTGCTAAGAGAAAGGCTCAAATGCATGCCACAGCTAGAAACACCTTATCTCCATATCAATGTCGTTATCCTTAGAGGTTTCACCTGTCAAAATAAAGAATCATATTTTTAGTTAAACTTGGTGCCATGGTTATCGTAAGGAATTTATTAGTGTCAAAAGACGATGCATTGAACATAACAGGGTTAGTGTTCGTGAATAATTTGTTCGACAGATTAGCAAGAAATGTGATCTACATCACCATCTCAGGAAGAACATATTCGTTCAGTATCTTTTGAGCTACTGTGGTCATCAAACTTGAACCAATTTCTTAGGATATGTATTTGCTTGGCTAGTATTGTATTTTATGATCCGAATCTAGTCAGGTCCGATCGTTGATGATCTTTTCGACTGTTTGAAGAGTTCGATCAGAAAGTAATGCGAACTGATCAGAGATTATGATTGAGATCATCTTCGAGTTCGTAATGGACTCTACACTGACCTGCATCAAACATGGTGCTCTTAAGTGCGTGCGCCGACTAGAGTCAGATGTGGCCACTCGAGATGCCATCATCTTCTTAGACTCTTCGAGAGGGGTGTTGTTCCCTTCTTCAAAAAGGTTATTGTTCCAGTTTTCGAGTAGATTTTTGTTTTATTGCCAATTAGGATTCTGTTCCTCACCTCGTCTGGGACTCTTGTTCTTAAGGCTATTTATATCCTCTGTAAGTTGTCTAGTAGAGGTGTAGAATCACATATACGCCAATAGAGTTCTGTCAATTCTCCTCATACAGTGATTTCGCCGATTGTGCATCTGTATTTTTTCACCCGAAATATTTTCCACGTTAAATCTTTGTCTTGTGTTCTTGATTGTGTTTTCATTGTGTTAGTGATCTACCTTGTCGATTTCACAACAGGTTGTTTCCGATCCTAACAACTGGTATCAAGCCACGTTCTCTGCCTAGATCAATCTAGGGCACTCTTGACATGACGGCAATGAAGTATGATCTTCCACTACTTGTTAGAGACACAACATTTTTCTGTGGCAGATCAAGATGCAAGCTATTCTTGCACAGCTTAATTTGGATGATGCGTTACCTGCTCGGAATCAAGCACGACCTCACCGTCGTAAGCAAGCATGACTTGCTCATAGTCGTAGCAGGCCTCCATGTCAATATTCGCGTAGTTAGCTAAGTCAAACCAGTTCATCTCGTTCCACCCCCTGCCTTGAGGACATCAGAAGAAGAGAGAAGTTGCCGATGAGGAAATTACCAGAGTCTTGGAAGAAAGTATCCTCATGAACAGCGTCAGTTGTTGATGTTCAAATATCAATCTTACGTATGATTTTTTTGGATTCGGAAAAACTCTAGAAGACTTGGTATATGCACATGCAGAATAGAGACACGAGAATTTTTATACAGCTTCGGGCCTTCTCTTGGGAGAATAATAACTCTACGTCCTATGTAGCTATTAATCAGAGAGAATTACAACTGAGAATAATGTGAAATGCTTAGGACTATCTCTTGCTCTAATGTCTTCTATCTCCTCTCCTCTCTGACATCAATCTTCATATAATTGACGAAGCGGTAACCGTTATCCTGCGCCAAAAGACACCTCAATGCTTCGGCTGATAACTGTTTAACGAAAGTTACTATCAGGGAGATGTAGTGGCCTATTTGCGCGTGATGATTATTGTCAAAGAGAGATCGTGTGCGGTTATTAAGAACAAGTGCATGTTCCAACCGCTTTATCAGATGACCCCACGATGAAGTAGGTCGTTGTAAACAAGCTAGTCAGGAATATGTTGGTTGCAGAAAGACCCATGACCACGAGGTGTTCGTAGTAGCCGTAATAGGACTTACGACTATGTGATCGTAGAAAAACTTACGACCAAGAAGTAGTCGCAGTAAAACTTACGACTATGTGGTCGTAGAAAGACTTACGACCAATGAGCAGTCACAGTAGGACTTACGACTATATGGTCGTAGGAAAACTTGGTCAGACTTACGACTATATGATCATAGGAAGACTTACGACCAAAGAGTAGTCGCAGTAGGATTTATGACTATGTAGTCGTAAAAAAACTTATGACATGTAATAATTAGATGATTGTTATATTCTCGTCATCTAGCCTCCCCAACTTCAAGTGAAAGTAACTTACTTAAGAAAAAAGGGTCATAGGCGAGTTTATGACCACGGTGTGGTTGTAGAAGAAAAGATAGTCGAAAGCAAAGCCTTCTCGATTTTCTTCGACCAAAATCGATCTTGGTCAATAAGGTAATTTCGCTTAAGTTGTAAAGACAGACGGACCTCAAACAAAGGAATTAATGAATCCTAATCGATTTTTCGCTGATTCATATCAATAAAGAGACTATCCAGATAATGAAGTTACATTGTTATGAGAATGAGTTACCGATAATCAGATTGAGAGAAGTATTAGATTACAGGGAAATGTGAAATTGTATATACCAAACGTACCCTTAACGAGTAAAGACTTGAGGAATTGAGGAGAGGGTCTTTGAGGGAATGAGAGATGCGAGACGAAGACTCAAGAGGCGTTGTGTGCCTATGCTTCTGTGAAATTTTTTAAATTTTGTGGCACCCTGAGAATTGTAATTTGCAGAAATAGCCCCTTCTGGCATAAATTGCAGAAATAGTCCCTTCCGGCATAAATTGCAAAAATAGCCCTCCTACAATGCGACTGCCACGGGCCCCAGGCGCAGTAAGAGACTTGCCCACTGTGTCGGGGGACAGGTGACCTGGCCCCCCATGCCAGCGGGAGCAGGTGACCTGCCCCCAATAGGGAGCGCAATAGGTGCATGGGAGGCACTATAGCAGGCACTTTACTTTATCAGAAAAATCTTTTTAAGTTTATTTTTAGATATTTTTAAATATAGCAAATGAGCTCTAAAAATTATAAATTTTTTTGTGGAGCTCGTAGACATAGTGTACTTGCTTGTGTAATTTTGTCATAATTTTATCCATTTTTTTCAAAAAATTCCTAAAAATAGTATAATTAAATGAATTTGAGAAAAATGTAAGAATGGATAAAATCATGGAAAACTTACACAAATAAGTACGCTATGTCGGGAGGTTTCACAAAATAATTTACAATTTGTGCAGTGCATTTGCTATATTTAAAAATTCCTGCAAAAATTGTTTTTATGGATTTTCTAGAAAATGTGCAATAGTGTTGCTATAGTGCTGTCCGCACGTTCACCGTGTGGTTTTGGGCGAAGATTCCACGAATGTGTGCACCACGCATTCATTCGTTATTTTCTTCTTTTTCATTTTTTTCTCAGCTTTACGTCACGCCGTTGTCGCGTCGTTGCCTCCATTTTCTCACCTATTTAAGATGGGCACACGGCTGCTGATGCTCATTCACAACCAATTCACAGAAGCATTCGCTAATCAATTGTTCGCTCGCTTACAGTGTTTAGTAGTTTTGTTAATCCAATTTTTATCGTTAAGTACTTATTGCTCCACATACATTATTTCATGCGCATAATTATTTGGTTTGTACACTATTTCACGCGCATGCATGTTACTTTTTTTGTCCGTTTGGAAAATATTTTGTACTGCTATAATATAATATTTTTCATGTATATTTTACGTCTCACTATAACTACATAGCATTTGGCCTTCCATTGCGAGGCCTTGTAGTTGTTCCCCCTCCAAGTTGCAAAAAACGAAAATGGCAGTGTAGTACTTGTGTGGTCAAATCCATTTGGAAAGCTCTACAAAGGTGCAATGTTTGCAAGGTCACATCGAACTAAAAAGCTCTACTGATGTGCATCGCTTTTATGGTCACATCAACCTAAAAAGCTTTCTAGAGATACGGTGCTTCTATGGTCATATTGAGCTAAATAGGCTTGCAACATTGTAGCATATTTTTTTGTAGGAGCTGTAGGATACCATGAGGACGGCATTATAGCAACACTATAGCACATTTTCTGGAAAATTCATTAAAGTATATTTTAATATGAATTTTTAAATATAGCAAATGCACACCAAAAATTGTAAATTATTTTGTGATGCCTTCCGACATAGTTTACTTATTTGTGTAATTTTTCATAATTTTAGCTATTCTTAATTTTTCTCAAAAATTCAGTTAAATATATTATTTGTAGGAATTTTATGAAAAAATTTAAAATGGATAAAATTATGAAAAAATTATACAAGAAAGTACAATGTGTCCTATAAAAATAAAGTTAAATAGATTTTGATAAACTAAAGAGTCTGCTACAATGCCTCCCATGCACCGCCATGCTCCTTATTGGGGGTAGGTCGGAATGGAGCTTGCCTGTTCCCTCCCAATGTTTCCCTCCATGTTCCCTCTACATGTCATGATTTAATTGGCTCTCCAATGAATTAGTGAGGTAATTAATTAATATAGGTGATTAATTAGGCTGGTAATTAATCAGTATAAAATATTAGTGTGAATAATTAGTATAGATCAATTAGAATAAATAGTAAGTGTAGATCAATTGAAATAAATAATAGTAATTAATCTATACTTACTATTTATTCCAATTGATCTATACTAATTATTCACACTAATATTTTATACTAATTAATTACCAGCGTAATTAATTACCTACATTAATTAATTACCTCATTGATTCATTGGAGAACCAATCAAATCATAACATGTGGAGGGAACATGGAGGGGAACATGGGGAGGGAACAGGCAATTCCCATTCGGCAGGTTGTCTGCCGCACCATGGCCCGCGGCAAGCGCACTATAGTGGGACCATTATGCCAACAACAATTCTTACGGGGGCACAAATGCAAAAATTTCTGCTTCTACGCCGCTGTTCTTTCCTGCCACTTAGGCTTTGGCGAACTGGCCCAGCAGCAGGACGCAACCACAGCCTACGCAAAGCCAATTGGCCCACACCGATCAGATGAGCTCACTGCTTTTCAATTCAAATAATGTTTTCTACGGTCCTACACATATTAGTCTTGTTCTTTCTTTTTTCAAGAGAAAAGAGGTATATATTAATTAAACATGGGTAGCAGTACAATCATCGAGCAAAAGTAGCTCAATGCAGGAAGAAAACTCCAGCTAGCCGAAACAGCAAAACATGAATCTATTTGAAGAAATTATCATATTTATTTTGATTCCCTAAGGAACCAAAAGCCAAGAAAATAGACCTATAATTCCATCTTGCGGATCACTATACGACTGGCACGGCCATGACATAGCCACGTAGTAACTTAGACGCCATTCCAAATAGCTATTGGTTCCAGCTTGTATTTTTCAAAACTTAAAAATTGTTTGGAATGTGTTCATTTCTTAACATAATTTTCTTTGTATTATCCGCGGAGATATAGTTGTATTTTTTTTCTATTTTTAATTAAATATCTTCACTCCTTAAAAATGTGAGTTGGTGGTCGTTGGTCCGTTCTCCCTCCTCTCTTTCAGTCGTCCGATCAAAGATCAACCGTCCAGATCCGTATGTAGGTAGTTCTTCCGCTCCTTGTAGAAAAGATCAGGCTCCTCCTCTTCTCTTCCCCACATCCTCCGCCTCCTACAACTATCCACCTCCTGCAACCAGCGCCTCCTTCTCTCACCCGAACCCTCATGCCGCGCCTCCTCCTCCCGAACCAATTCCATTCCTGCGCGGCCGCGTCTGGTTGCAGTCCCCCAACTTCCCCCAGCAGCGCCGCATCCCCCCATCGTCGCCTCCCCAACACATTCGCCCACTGCCTCCTCTCCCCATTTGCCTGTCGCCGCCTCCCCACCTCCACCCCTCGCAACCGCCGCATCCTTCTCTTCCCCAAACCCTCATGCCACGCCTCTTCCTCCTCGACGCCACCACCAATTCCTTCCCCATGCGGCAGCATCTGGTCACAGTTCCACAACTTCCCTGAGCAGCGCCACATCTGCCCGTCGCCGCCTCCCCAACGCATTCACCCACCGCCTCCTCTCCCCATCTGCCCGCCTCCACCTCCCCACCTCCACCTCCCAGGCTCCCACAACCGTCGCCTCCTTCTCCCCCCGAACCCTCATGCCGTGCCTCCTCCATGTTCTTAGCGCTGCCACCAATTCCATCTCCCATCGCCCCTTCCAACCAGCGGCACGAGGCTTGGCGACAGCAGCTAGTGGATTGGAGAGAAAGGCGCTCAGCGACAGCGGCCGGTGGATCAAAGAGAAGGGTGCTCGACAATGGCGATGGCTTCCTCTTCCTACGCCCGCCCACGTGGCTCTCCCCCCACCGCCACCACCCAGCGGTCGCTCTCCCGGTGAGCCTCTCTACCTCATCCTGCTCTTCGCTCGGAGCTCATCGCGTTGTCTAGTGATTTTGGTCTCCCAAGCTGGTCGTCGAAATCGGTGCCGTGGTCGAAAGGGGTCGTGGTCGAAGTAGAGGGGCCATGGTCAAAGTTGAAGCCGTGGTCGAATGGAGCCGTGACCGAAGTCAAAAATCAGTAGTCGAAGTCGTGGTCAAATGGGCAGTGGTCGAAGTCGAAGGGTCGTGGTCGAAGTTAGGTCGTGGTCAAAGTCAAAGTGTCGTGGTCGAAATCCAAGTCGTGGTCAAAGGGAACAGTGGTCGAAGTCGAAGGGCCATGGACGAAGTTGGTCCGCGGTCGAAGTCGAAGGGCTTGGTCGAAGTCAGGCCATGGTCGAAGTCGAATGGTCGTAGTTGAAGTCCAAACCGTGGTTAAAGGGGACAATGGTCGAAGTCTAAGCCATGGTCGAAGGGAACAGTGGTCGAAGTCGAAGGGCCGTGGTCGACGTCGGGGCCGTGGTTGAGGGGCTGTGGCCGAAGTCAAAAATCCATGGTCAAAGTCGAAGCCATGGTCGAAGAGGGTGATGGTCGAAGGGGGAAGTGGTTGACGTCGAAGGGCTGTGGTCGAGGGGGATAATGATTGAAGTCGAAACTGTGGTCGACGTCAAAGGGCTGTGGTCGAAAGGGACAGTGATCGACGTCGAAGGGCCATGGTTGAAGGGGACAGTGGTCGAAGGGGGTGGTGATCGAAGGGAGAAGTGGTCGACATCGAAGGGCTGTGGTCGAAGGGAGCAGTGGTCGAAGTTGAAGATCCGTGGTCGAAGTCGAAGATACGTGGTCAAAGTCAAAGCCGTGGTTGAAGAGAGTCGTGGTCGAAAGGGGAAGTGATTGACGTCAAAGAATCGTGGTCGAAGCGGACAGTGGTCAAAGAGGGCGATGATCAAAGGGGGAAGTGGTCAATGTCGAAGTGCCGTGGTCATCGAAAAGTCATGGTTGAAGGGACAGTGGTCGAAGGAGGTAGTGATCGAAGGAGGTAGTGGTCGAAGTCGTAGATCCATGGTTCAAGTCGAAGATCCATGGTCGAAGTCGAAGCCGTGGTCGAAGGGGGAAGTGATCGACGTCGAAGGGCTATAGTCAAAGAGGACAGTGGTCGAAGTCGAAGATCAGTGGTCAAAGTCGAAGATCTTTGGTCGAAGTCAATGCTGTGGTCGAAGGGAGAAGTGGTCGGTGTCAAAGGGCCATGGTCATCGTCGAAGCCCGTGGTCGAAGAGGAAAGTGGTCGAGGGGGCAATGGTCGAAATCGAAGCTCCATGGTCATCGTCGAAGTCGCGATCGAAGAGAAAAGTGGTCGACATCTATGAGCTGTGATCAAATGGAACAGTAGTTAAAGGAGGCACGGGTCAAAGTTAAAGGACTATGATCGACGCTGTAGTCGAAGAGAAAAGTGATAACATCGAAGAGCTATGATAAAAAAGACAGTGATTGAACTCTCGCCAACCGCCAGCGCATTTACACAACCCTGCACCGCCTTCTCCTACCCTCCCTCACGATGGACATCGACTCCTACACCCAATGACCTCTTGGTCCCACAACTTTTGTGGGCCAACCTGTCAGCGTGGTTTCTTTCGTCGGGACAAGTAGCAGAACATTTGATTGGTCGCTCGTCGGGTCGACCCTGCGTTCCCGCCACGTACGTTTGGTACTCACCTCAAATCGTACCCGCCCGTGTAATCCGTCAGGTGCGCGCGCTGCGACAGGGCCCAGCGTGAGATCGCGCGGGTGCGAGTAGCTTTCTGGTGAATTCGCGACGGCACAACCACCTGAGTTAGGAGTAGTTGACGGAGTCAACGATGCTTTGTAATTTGCGGGCAGGTCCTCAACGGCTGACAAAATTCGAGTGGAGTCCCTGCATGGTCGGCTACGTACGTATGGTATATACATGTACACGTGAGTAAGGCCCTGTTTGGATCACATGGTCTAAAGTTTAGTTGTCTAAAGTTTTGGATTAAACTTTAATTGGCTAAACTTTAGCCACTAAACTTTAGTCGAAGGTCCTGTTTGGATCTTGTACTAATGGATAGGACTAAAGTTTCAAAAAGACCATACTACCTCTCCTCGTTTCATGCGTCAGCCATTAAATAAGAGGTGAGAGACCAATATGCATGGGTAAACACGTCTTTGTGCCTAAGAACCCACTAGCTGAATGCCCGTGCGTTGCTACGGATTTTTAAAATTTATCGTACTACACATTTTAAAACTCACGGGTACATACAAACATGTTCTAGGTCTTAAATAAGTCGTATATCACATACAAGATAACTATGAGCATGAAAGGGGTAAAAATCAGAATGCCAGAGTTTGTCAATAAAACAAGGTAAATTCAAGGAACAGACATCAATGTCAACATTGCTTTACACTAAGAATTTCTAGTCTTCGATCTTCATATACTACCCAACTACAAACTACAATGAACCTAAGTAGAAGAGCTGGGACTACGCGTTAACTGCCAAGCGAGAGCCCTAACTGGAGAGCAACACCATCTCAAGAACTTGGCACTGATAATCTGTACAGAAGATATGGGAAAACAGTTGATTAATCACGTCAGGAAACAGTAATAATCAAAATACCATTAGGGCATGGATAGGCCCATGTATATTCACGCATGCTAAATAACAAATGATTTGTTTTCCCTTCAAAATAAGCGCAACAGGCTGAGCAAATTTGCCAGCTGAGCAAATCTGTATGTCCAAATAATTCTTGCAGTTCAAACATTCAAATATTGAGGGAAAGGCACCTTGACTTCTCCTTCATCTTGGTAGCAAGTCATATATTAAATGTTCTATAATTTAGATTCATGAGATACTCTGGTATGAGGTGGTAATGGCCTGCAACATCATTACGATTCACAACGCAGGTGCAAACAGGCATAACTTCCCTTCTATTCTAGTAGAAACTCCCATGATAGATGCCATGACCAGAAGTCAAATTCAGTAGTCTAAACTAACACAGAACTGAAAGTGAAGGCAACAAAATAATATAGTCCCATCTGGTTTGCAATAGTGAATCTGCTGATTATCTAACTCATTCCACAGGGTTAAAATTGTAATTTATCCACACAACCAATAGCGAATAATCGGCAGATTATCCAAACGTATTCCACTAAGCTGACAAATTTTGGTAATTCCATGGCATGCATTCAAAGAGCAATCACCTTTGGTGCCTTCAGCTTTTCTTCCAACCATTTCTTTACATCTTCAACCTACAAGATAGATGAATATTACATATAGAATTTTTTTCTGTTCACATGTTATGCATGGTGAAAAGTTAAACTATGAAGAATTTCAAATCATACATGAACACCCTGATACAGTGGCAAGGTTTTGAAAGTCAAAACGGGGAGAAACAAAATTTCTGTATGTGCAGTACATTAGCCTGAGCAGGCCCATCAAAAAATGAGTTAAAACCAAAGATTCAAACAATATGCATAGCATAAAATCCATAATGACAGAAGAATCAACCTTCTTTTTGTGAACAGCAAGCTCTGCCGATGAGTGCGGCTTGTACTTGTCAACCCAAAGCTCTTTCGTTTGACATATAGATCCTGCCTAGAAGTAGACTAATCAGCATATAGAAAACTTGCAACAATCATCATACCAGACAAAGGCAGCTTGCGGATGTTATACTTTTGCTATAATTTTAGAATGGACAAAAAAGAAAGACATGAACATGTCAGAATTCCCAGGAAGAATTTGGTGCTGCCGGCGGTGAGGCGGTCGTCCGAGAGTTCGATCCTCTCGGACTTGAAGACGCGGGAGAGGAGCACGGGCAAGCCGGGCGCGTCGTATGCTCGTCGCGAGGCGGGCGCCGGGTGAGGAAGAACTCGCCTCGCCGCAGAGGGTTTGGCTTGGGGTGGCGGCCGCCGTTGGCGCCGGAGGCGTGGGCCGGCCGCTTGGCCTTCTTCTTGCCCTCTGCGGAGGCAAGCTGGTCGAGACGCTGTTGCTATTGTTCTTCTTCTTGGACTTCTTGCTCGGCGGGCCGGGCGCGAGGGTCATGTGCTTCCGGCGCCCGAGGCGTTGATCCGTCGTCTTCGGCGTCGCCGGGGCATCCGCGCGGCGTCGGAGGAGGCGACGCGAAGCATCAGCGTCGGAGAAGGGTGTTGGGTCCGCTGAGGCGGGTGTCGGGAGATTGGGGTTTTGGCGCGGCGGGGTGGCGCGGAGGTCGGGCATAGGCGGGAGGAGACGAGGTGGGGTGGGAGGCATTGGACGGGCCGCATCGCGACGGGGTGGCGAGGAGGCGTCGGCGTCGGCCATCGGGATGGAAGGGAGGAGGCGGCGCGCGCAGGGGGGGAGGAGGCGACGGCGAGCAGAGGAGCAGGGAGGAGGAGGCGCAGCAGCGGCGGGGGGAGGCGGCGGCGGAGCGAGGAGCAGAGAGAGGCGGCGCGCGGTGGGCGGGAGGAGGAGGAGGCGGCGGCAAGGGGGGGGAGGAGGAGGCGGCGGAGCGGAGGGCGGGGGAGGAGGCGACGGCGGAGTGGAGGGAGGAGGCGATGGAGGAGGGAGGCGACGGATTCGGTGGGGGTGGGGTGGGGAGTGGGGGCGCACGGGGTGAGGAGGGATGGGTGGGCCCATATGTCAGACAGAGTATTTTTTTTTTGTCAGAAGAGGTGTAGGATGCACCATCACCTTGAACTCCTTCTTTTAAGGAGTAGAGAAAACTTTAGACCACTTTAGTTCACTTTGGTGGACTAATGGTCTAAAGTGTTTTTTAGGGGTTAGCTAAAGTTTAGATCTAACTTTAGACCACCTGTTTGGAGACTTTAGATCTAAACTTTAGTGACTAAACTTTAGATGGAGAGATCCAAACAGGGCCTAACACGTCCGAGTCAAGAGTTATCCATGGGCACGTTCTTTTTAGCTTTTTACTTTTGATTTTAATTTATTTAGAAGTCAAAATAAATAAGATGTTTTTTAAATGATTTCTTAAAGCTGCCAGTTCAAAGTGCTTTTCGAATTTAAAATCATCAATGTTTTCGTCGACTGTCGTCGTCTCAAAATACAGATAAAAATCACTAGATATAGATAAAAACTATTAACTGTAACTAAAAAAAATAGAACCTATAGCTACTCGTTGCAACGACCTGCGAATTCTTCAGAGACTAGATGCTTCGTTGTCCTATTTGCTCGTTAATTAGGGCTAGTTTACCTGTCATAATCGAGTCTCGAGTTTTTGTATGCGTGCAAATCAATTAAGCTTGGGTTCAGCTAGAAAAAAAAAGGAACAATCGAATTAATAAATGAATTCCGGTTACCGCTACTTTACATAGATACTAGCTATAGTGCACTATAAATTAAGTTCCAGTGCTAACCCTCCTCATGACGGTTCTAACATGATTCGCATTGAGAGAGAAGGGATAGCTCTTAGCAACGGCATCTACCTAGGTCTGGCAAAAAAAAAAACTTATTAAAACTCAAATCAAAATTATTTCGATTACAGCAGTTAATAAGTTTAAAATTGAAATGAGTCTATTCAAGCGAAAAAGTTAACGAAACTCGGCACGATAGTAGCTCATTAGCTCGAATTTAAAATAATCACTCAAACGATAACTAAAATAATACTATGTTGAACCATGACAATTTTAAAATAAGTGCAATAACAGCTCGATAGCCATCTACCTGCTTGCATGGCCATGATAATTCATGTGATGGCTCTTGACATCATGCATGTGTTACTTCAGGCCATCTAGGGGCTGTTTGGTTGCCTGTATGTGCTCATGTAGCTGCATGAGCGTGGCCAGGCTGCGGAGGGAAGCTCCTCAGCCACGAAGCTCCTCAGCCACGTTTCTCCTCAGTCTGGCTCCAGTTGATTTTTTGCATCCACTCGTGCAGGCTCTCTCCTCCATGCAGGCAACCAAACACCATCTCCCTGCATGCACGGATGCGAGCCACCTGCATGCAGGCAACCAAACAGCCCCCCTAGTGTATGGACTATGCCCTGCTCATCGTAGCTTCTAGCTATTAACTTTTAGCTTTTTACACTGTAACAGCTGAAAGTATACTGTAGTAACTGTTAGTTTCATCTAGGTAATTAAATTCAAAAAAATAAAAATATTATGTTATCACAAATAATACAAAGAAATAAGGAAAAACCAAAAAAGCATAAAAAACTAAAAAAGCCAAAATTAAAAAAAAATCAAAAGTCATAAGATAAAATCGTTTGAAACCAGGCTTATATTTCCGTGTTGACAGTTGACACTTTTTTCCGAGTCAACCATGCAAAATAATGGTACACGGAAGGGCTTATATGCAAATTGTGTTTCAGGGTCGAGCAATGCAAATTGTCCATCGTAGATTTAAGACGCTTTTGTGATGGCAACGACCACCCAACAGCAACCATCTATATATCTTTCGCTGGCCGCCACCAGTCTGATCCAATTTCCACGCTTATCTTGCACGACCAAAGCCAACCAACTCTTCATTGTAGTTTTTTAAAAATTGATTTTTTTATTTTTAATTTTCTCAAGAAACTTCCAATACATCTAGAAGCATGTGACCACAAATGTTAATTCTCGTCGCATGCCTTAGAATGTACCGTTCAAACATGACAACCAATGATAATAAGCTCTACAATTAAGTAGTACAAGTAATAGTATCCAGAGAATTGCTTTTTTTTTCCCTACGGCTTGTGGCTTTGATGAACAGTTTGTTCTTTTAGGCTACGGTTTATAGATTTTAGCTAAAAATTTTGAATTTTTGCTGTTTATGAAAGAGAGTACGAAAGGAGATACGGACTGTTCTTTTGAGTTACGATTTATGAATTTTAGCTGTAATTTTTTAATTATAGCTATTTATGAAAGAAAGTACAAAGAGGGATATTCATGTACGATTTTTGTCAATCTAGATAGAGTCACTATAGTGTTTGGTGATCGGTTCGGCTTAAAAGCTCATGGCATATGGCTGAAAACACTGTAGCTGGCTGAAAAAACACTGTAGCTGACAGAGGCTTATTTAGCATAATTAAATTTAAAATTTTTAAAAATATAAAAAATATGCTAGCCCATTACGTATAATACAAACAAATACGGGAAAAAAAGAACCGGCAAAAAAGCTCAACAAAAAGCCAAAAATTCAGAAAAAGACGAAATTTATAAATAGTGAAAAATAAGTCAGAAGCCAGAAGCCGAATTGATCAGGGTCAAATTTATCATAATTAAGTTATAGATTCTAATTTAAAAGATACTTTATTTAAAAATTAACTACCGTAGAAAACCGAAAGAAAAGGTGAGAAGCTGAAAAAAGCATGACCAATTTACTACATGCCAGTTAGTATACCAACAAGATATTCGTGGACAACAAATTTCATATATACTCTTACCAGCAATCCTTGTTTATAGTTTTTTCGCTACTCTAGCTCAGCCTCTGCTCCGCCTCCGCCTCCGCGCGCGCCCAAGAAACCAATCGCCGATGCCGCCGCCGAAGCCAAAGCCACCAAAGCCCAAGCCGGAGCCGGAGCCGGAGCGGGACCAGATCCCCGGCGGCGTCCCGCTCCCGCCCGACCCCTTCGCCTGCGCCGCCTACTGCTCCGAGTCGTGCGCCTACCATCGCCTCTGCCCGCCGGCGCCGCCGCCTCCGTTCTCCCGCGCCGCCAACGTGCACCTCCGGTCCTCCCGCCTGCCCACACCGCTCATCGCGCTGTCGGCGTCCCTCCTCGCCGTCTCGGTGCTTCTCCTCATCACCCTGCTCGTCTGCCGCCTGGTGCGGCGGAGGAGGCAACGGCGGCGACAGACTGCGGCCCAGGAGGCGCCGCTGACGCACCACGACGATGAGGGGGTCCTGGTGCCGGCTGGGGCGGTGGATGTGGGTGAGGATGCGGACGACGGCGGGGTTCACCATGTTTGGTACATACGGACCGTGGGGCTCGACGAGCGCGCCATCGCGGCCATCACCGCGCTGGTGTACGACTCCAAGAAGTGCGGCGGCGGCGTGGGGCTCGGCGGAGGAGGGGACGACGGCGGCTGCGTGGTGTGCCTCGCGGATTTCCGCGATGGGGAGACGCTGCGCCTGCTGCCGCGCTGCGGCCACGCGTTCCACCGGGGGTGCATCGACGCCTGGCTCCGCGCCCACGTCAACTGCCCGCTCTGCCGCGCGCCCGTCCAGGTCGCCGACCAGGCCGCTGCCGCCAACGCCGCGCCGGGCGCAGACGTGGCCGCGCCCGGCGTCGAGCCCGCGGCAAATCATCGCGCGGCTGGTGCTGCTGGCACCGAGGAGGCCGACCGGGACGGTGCCCTGCCGGAGCGCGCTGTCAGGCGGGCTGCGTCCATGGTGGCGCTGCCGAGGCGAGCGTGGCCGGACGTCTCACTCCGAGCACCGGCGTCGAACAGTGGGCGCGAGGGGGAGATGGGCCTATCAAAGATCCATAGACTACTAAAATTGTCAGAAGCACTGGAGATGACCGGCATCGGGGCAGGCAGGTCAGTCTCCTTCGGCGCGGCGAGCTGCCTGCGTTTGCCGGGCAGGTCCGGCCCGTCCGCCGCCGGCATCAACACCGAGGAGATGTCACGGTGACTTGCTGGATGCTTCTGCTTCTGCTGCTGCTGCTTCTATGTAGTGTAGTGATCAAATGTTGCGGAGTTTTGGAGGTGTGAGGTGGGTGAAGAGTTTGCAGAGTTTTGTTTGCCACAAGGGAAGGTAAAAATGCTATCTTTCCTAGCTTCATGTCATGTATGATACGTAAATAACATGATTGTGCATACACTGCGGAACATCAGAAATTGTAAATAAGAATTCCTGACAGAGAAGAAGTTTTTGTATGCGAGATCGTGCGATGTAAAGACCTGCAAGATATGGAGATCACTACTGCCTGTTCGTTGCGGTTCATGAGTGATATGAGCTAAGGACATGTGTTGTTTCAATTTTGCTCACTGATTTCCTGTTTCTCTGAATCTTTCATTATCCACCGTGATATGTAATTCTCAGAACTATGCTTCTGTGGTCATTTCGTATCTATAATTTTTAGCTACCGGAGATATTAGGACTAATGCTTTTGATTCTTAAGCACAAACCACCCTTGTGAAACCTCATGATCTGCATGTTCTTAAGGTTTCAGTTTGCAAACTAGCAAAGCAAGTATGCACCTAGCTAATTCCAACACTTCTCAACCTACCCTAAAACATTGTGATAACTGACAAGGTCAAGAACAGAAAAGGAGGTGTGTAACTTGTGAATGCTGCCAGGGAATTTGTTCTGTTCCAATCCGTAGAACTGGCAATTGGGGATGAATAATGTATCCTCAAATTCTCCCTCTAAGCATCTAGAAATCTTTTACTCCAGTAAATATAAAGCTACGAAGATCATATTTACTAGCCTAATTCTAAACAACAACCCAAAACAACGAAGCCTCACAAACCTAACCGATTTGACCACCACTGGAGGTGCGGCCTGACCGGTGGGCAGTTTGACTAGCCACAAATCGGCGGTCTGATCGGCGGTCGGTCTGACCGGGACTAGGAGCGGTCTGGCCGCTCCCTTGTTCTTAGAACAAAATTTTAGCCTGTATCAAAACCACTTTTGGTGCAAACTTTAAAATCCATGATCAAATGATATCAAACTTTACACACTCCTAGCTGAGAGTCTCAATAACATATTATATCTAAGGATCACATAGATCTTAACCAAAATTCTAACATTTTATCAAAACATGCAAGGTTACACAAAAATCGAATAAATCTCAAAAACTTGAGAACTAACTTGTTCGTGGATTAAGAACAACCAAGGTGGTTTTAGATGAGTTCCCATATATCACAACAAGCAAGATCACCGAGAGAATCGAAGCTAGAACCCTAATACCAAGATTCCTCTAGAAAAGCTTCGAATAAAAAAAGAACCGGGCAATTTCAAAATTTTGCAAATCACAGTGTCTAGATGAATAAGATCTGGTATACATGAGTCATCTCCACTTACACATCTTTGGCATGCGGCAAGATCAAGAAAAGAAGAGAAGAAGCAACAAATAATCAATAAGAACAAGAGCAAATCAATCAAAACAAGAACACTTCATGAGAGATGAACAAAATTGATTATATTGCCATTTGAGGATGACGGTTTCACAACCACTCCATAAGGAGGATAAGAGAATACACCACAGCACTCACTCTTTTATCTAAAACCCTAAACCTAGAACTTAAGAATAAAATGGTTGAGATAGTTTACAAGCCTCCATCCCAACCCACTAAATAGATAGAGCAACTAGTCTACATCTAACTTTAATAGATACTATCCACTAGCACAATTGGAAAAAAAATCCGTTAACCCCACACAACATGAGTTTTATACTTACACTTAACTTATACACACTTTTCAAAACACATGAGTCTGAACTCAATAAGTTTTTAGCCTTTGATCCACTTGATCTTCTCAGCATATTCTTGATCTAAACCGCTTTTCCAAAGCATCGTGATTTTGATCCAATAAAGTTTATGGTATTTAGCCAACTACAAAATACACTCGCCTTGATCTGGTTTTCTCTTTTCTTTGGAGCAATCGTCATGTTTGCCACATGTGGGTGCACCAATGGCTTGCTATGCATCAGCAAGTCTCTCCTGCTCCGGTTCCCATCGAACCACGTCTCACTTGGACTGATCAATTCACTTGGTACAACCTATCGTTCGAATCTTCCTTTCAACATTTTTTATGTTCCTTGTGCCATGCTTAAATTCAACTATCTCACCTAGTATACCGTTCTGGACTTTGGCTTATCTATAAGCATAGTCTCGGTCCTCGCCATTGATTGTTGTTGACTCCAAGTTTCCCTGTACCTTTAAAGACCAAGAAATCGTTTTCGGATATAAGTTTTTCACAACTTGACTCACGTTAGCTCAACATGCTTCATTCAATATTATTGCATTGGCCTAAGATCAGTTTACCCAATCCTCGATCAAATTCCAAGTTTATGAACTCTCAGTCAAAAATTCAGAACAGCTAGTCTGACTACTGAGCACTATTGGTCTGATCGGTGTGCAGGGGCAGACTACTTAGTAGAGCCAGTCTGACCGCTACACAAAGCCAGTCTGACCGCCAAAAAGAAACCAGAGACTGAAAATTCAAATCTTTCACAAATTTGAATTTCAACTCTACATACGTTGACACTGATTCGTCAAAAGTAATCCTAGATCTTCTCACATATTCTCACATAATACCTCACAATCCAAAATGAATTGTATCCTATTCCGATCCTGATCAGTGCTCACTGAAAAGAAAGCACTGAACATTGCACCATCTGGAGCCTCCTGGTTCCCTCACCAATAGAATGACCTGCCTGCCTCAGGATTCAGGATTCTGAAGGAAGTTGCAACCACATGCCATCTACCTTGCCATGTCCCTGTCATGTCTACATTAAAAAATGATGCCTCCATTTGCAGTGCTAAATGCTGTGACAAGGCAGGGAGCAAGGTAGGCAGTTGAGCCCGGTCACCTTCAGAAGGCAGTGCGCATCAATTGTTTCGACCAAACATTAGCTGCAGGTCATGGTTTGTCATCAAGTGAGATGGGCAAGTCCCATGGTGTTATTGGCTGGGGGTAAGTATGTGATGTGAGAGATGTAGTAGAAAGCAAGCACCTCTAGGAGATGGGAACGGATTGGAGGAGCATAGAAGTGTGGTTTAATTGGGTGTACCTCTCACAAGTTGTTTAGGTTTAGGATAAGGTCACGGGGCATTGGATATCCTGTAGGTCGGTTCTTTTCGACCGAAACTAGCGGTTTTTGATTTTTACTATAGTACCTAACTTTTAAACATGGTATTTTCTCAAGACGGGGTCTACAAGTTAATTACAGTACACTTTAAAAGCCTAGCATTTGTATTAACCAAAATCACAAGCGAGTATCTATCTCTCTGTAATCTCTGTCGTAAACAGCTAAAATTTAAAAATTTCAGTTAAAAGTCATAAGTCGCAGCCGAACCAAACAGGCCCGTATTCTTGTGACTTTTAGCTTTGTGTAAACTTCACATCACTGGATATTTGTTCATCAAGCTAGCTGTTTGGTATCATTGGACAAGGTGTATTAACTCGCAAATCTGTGATGGATTGTCGCAGCAAACTTGGTTGGTACTTTACTTGCACTGTATTGGAAAAGGGATGTGGCGCACCTTGGTACAGGTTTGTTCTGGGTACAAAAGCCCTGTTCTTTTCAGTTTTTAAAAACTATTTTTCGATTTTTCTACAGTAACTAACTTTTAAACAGAGTATCTTTTTAAGATAGGGTCTATTAGTTAATTATAATACATACTTTACCGACTTTATTTATATCGTCAAAAACCGCACGTGAGTTTCTGTTACTCTATAATCTCTCGCACAAACAGCTTAAAAACCACAAGTCGCAGCAAAAAAATCAGACCCAAAATGTCATAGGTTCAAATCCTGTCATCACTATCTATTACTTCTTTCTTCTTTGTGGGCAATTGCGAGGAGATCGGTTGAAGTGTGTATAGCTTGAATTTGTGGATACCATACGTACGTGAGACACGTTAGGAGTAGAAATACTGCTGTACTTTACTTGCACTGTACTGCTGGGACATGGGATCTAGTGGCTGTTCAGAGACAGTCTTGCTCCTTGGAACTTGGAAGAAACTTGCCCTTGCATCTTCAGCGTTGAAGTTTGAAATTGAAGTCTTAACTTGAAAAGGTCCTTGGAACTTGGAAGAAATGTTCCCTCGCATCTTCGGCGTTGAAATTTGAAATTGAAGTCTAACTTGAAAAGGTTGACATTGTTTAGCATAGTACATGGACAGAGGGGCTACATGAAATTCCCCCCAGTACAAATATACTACATATGCATTCACTAAGGGATGTTACCTAAAATAAATCACTATTTGGAGAAACATGCATTCAGTCACGTTACAGAACATAACCAAGGGCACCGAAAAAAACAATATTGAGTATGGTTGCCGGCATGACCCTTTCTACCATCCAATAATGATTAGTATCATAGATATAAAACAGTAGAGAAGCTCTGTTACTTTCATTATTCTTCATATGGTTTCACTTAACATACATAATAATGCGGCTTCTTTCTCTATGAGGGTAGGCAGCAACAGGATAAAACAAGGGGGGCAAAAGGATATAACTCACGTAGGGCCATCAACTTTACAAAACTCGGAAGAAATGACCCTTTTTATACAAACGTGAAATGGTAAAGGCCTGGAGGCCTTCGGCCATTCAGAAGACCTAGAAAAAATTTGGGCAGTTTGACTTTTGACCTAAATACAAAAATTGTTCTAACTCTGAAATAATACCGCATTTATCTCCAGTAGAAGATCAGATAATCACAGAGGTAAGCGATGAAATATCAGTAGAGCCTCAACAAATTTATCAATGCGGCAACATTGCTAAGACATCCTCTTTGTGCTGCATACAGTAATATACCAAAATTGCCAGAATAATTACTAGTATCATGGACCATAGGTTTATACCTGTGAAAAACAAGCAGCCATTTTAGGATAGGACTCGCAAAAAATGGCAAGTATACAATAAGTCAAGAACTGAAGGGGTGTGACATACCATTACTCTTTGGGGATCCAATTGATGTCACCCTTGCAGTTGAGTCAAAGGAAGTTGACAGCAAGGTCCTGACATAATATAGAATAACAACATTGAGTAATCACACTCATAGCATTCATCAACTAAAGCAGAACGGGAGCACAGTTACTGACCGTGAATCTTGGGAGAAGGCCAATGCTGTAACAAGGCCAAGATGTGCCTTTTTAACTGTTACAAGCACTCGCATGTCTTTTGAACCTAGTACGATGATGCTTCCCTCAATTGTTCCACTGGATATGCAAAGGCAAACAAATTATAATTCCCAAAAAAAGCAGCCATGTAATCTCCATAAGCTTAATACTAAAATACAATAAGATGCCAACAGTATGTTTCCTAGCTTACATTGCAAGAAGTGTACCATCAGGGGAGACAGCAAAAGCTGAAATTGCCTCACGAGTTATTTTCTTTGATCCAATTCTAGTCCACGAGGTAGTATTCCAAGATATTATTTTCCCGTAGTCACCACCTAAGGAGCAGAGTTATTCTGTAACTGTCAGGCTTCAGGCTTAGGGAACAATTCAAATCATAACAGGGTGGACTCAAATCTTGATGTCACCTTGCATTGCTGTAACAAAGAGGATCTGACTGTTGTCAGCTGTATTACAGAATCTGCAGAAGCCAAATATTTCTCCCTGAAAGTGTACAAGTCAGCAGCTCACTGTTTCAAGACAATGAATCAATACATTTTGCAAGAAAATCACTCACTGTTTCTCTTGGCAGATTAGCTACAGCTTCATATGACTTTATGTCCCACACTCTACATGGGCCACTGCTCCTAATCACGGCAAGAAATTTTTCATCGGAACTGAAAGCATGTCCCAAAAAAGAGCGAACACATCAGGATCATGCAATCAATACTCAAGTGGCAAAAGAAAGTTCGAGTTGCAGTTTTTGACCTGAAGTTGAGATCCTTAACCGATGTTTTAGAATCAGGTTCTTCAAGAGCGGATTCCATGGCAGGCCATTTGAAGACCCTTAAATGCCCATCCTACACAGTACAGAGAGAAATGACTTGACATGCTTAATAATCATATGTTCTAAGTTTTAATTGACATAGAAAATATCCAACAAAAGCAACAAAATCTTATAAATCATTGTCGAACGGAAGTAAATAAATAGATGTGCCTCAATGAGAAAATAATATTGAATATTATTCTGTATGAAAAAGCAAACTATATTCAATTACCTCACCACCAGTGGCAAGTATTGAACCCTCTCTGCTGAATGACACAGCCAACTGTAAACCAACATTGTTTAGCTCCACTAAAGCCTCTTGCTCAGATCTCAAAGCTAGTTCATGTGGTTCCTCTCCTTCTGGTGATTCCAACGAAACAACCTATACGAGTGGCACATGGTCAAAATTCTGAAATACTGAATGATTGAGCAAAATTTTCAGCCATTTTTGAATCTTTCAGTAAAAAAAAAGGCATACCACCAATTCATCTACAGTAACAACTCAACAAGCCCATTGTACGCTTGCTAATAGGGCTGTAAAAAAAGCTTGAGACTTGTGAACCACTCGAGATCGACTCATTTTCTAGCTCGACTCAAAAAGAATGAACCGAGTTTGAGCACCTTGTGTAGCTCGGTTGAAAAACAAGTCGAGTTTGAGCTGAGGTCAGCTCACTCGATTTTGTCTCGATATAGCTCGGGTTATAGTTTAACATACGTACGTACGTATGTATGTACGTATATGTGCGTGTGTGTATATATATGTGTGTCTGTATGTGTATATGTGTGTATATCTATATGTGTATATATTTATGTAGATATGTATGTATGTATGTAGATATGTATGCATGTGTGTATATGTATGTAGATATGTATGCATGTGTGTATATGTATGTAGATATGTATGCATGTGTGTATATGTATGTAGATATGTATGCATGTGTGTATATGTATGTAGATATGTATGCATGTGTGTATATGTATGTAGATATGTATGCATGTGTGTATATGTATGTAGATATGTATGCATGTGTGTGTATGTATGTAGATATGTATGCATGTGTGTATATGTATGTAGATATGTATGTATGTGTGTATATGTATGTAGATATGTATGTATGTGTGTATATGTATGTAGATATGTAATGTATGTATGTATGTGTATATATGTAATGTATGCATGTATGTGTATATATGTATGTATGTATGTGTATATATATAGAAATATGGTTCTATACTCCTGAGAGTATGTACTCACATTTCTCATATACCGCTTTAATGGCGTTGTTATACCTCTATCTATTTAAGCATACTCTAATAATGATTATAATATACTCTGAAGTGAATTCCATGAAAATTTTCATAAAAATCAACTTTTTATAGCATAATTTGCGTATATATTCCTTTTATGTATAGAAAAGGATATATAGCAAGAATATAGGGTTCCAATGAAAACTTTTCAAGTTTTCAACCAAGTCGCATTGGACTATCTTAGAATTAGTATTTAAATATACCGAACATGATAAAGAAGTATAAAATATTCATTTAAGTGATACATTAGAAGTAGGAGTATGTACTCCCAAGTGTACGGAATAGACTTCCTATATAGTAAAAATAACTAGCGATTCTTGGTGCCTGGGCACCTAAACCAAGAGCCGTCCGATTGCTTTACAATTCGTGGGAAATTAGCGGGTATTCTTCATCCATTAATTATGTATCCAACCCTTAGGTATGCACATGCAGGTCTACCCATCCCAATCCAACACCTCCGCCCTTTCGGCCTCCTTTGCTCTTCCCCATCCAGCACCTCCCCTCCCCTCCGGCGGCTCGCCCTACTCCATCCGCGCCTCCCCTCCCCCTACCCTCTGATGGCTCCCCTCCATCCTCGGTCAACACGTCCCCTCCCCTCCAATAGCTGCCCCTCCATCCTCGGTCGACGCCTCCCCTCCCACGGTTCACCTTCCTCCATCGGCACCTCCCCCTACCTCTCCCCTCCCCTACAGCGGCGCCCCCTCCTACATCTGCGCCTCCCCCTCCCCTCCGGCGGCTGGCGCCTCCCCTCCCCAACCACGGCACTTCGATCACGGCCCTTCAACCACGGCGCTTCGATCACGACGCTTCAACCATGGCGCTTCGACTGCAACTAGATTATTGACTCAATACCACACTCTATTTTCTTTTCAAATCTGTAATTTGTATATACCTTCATCTGTATATCAGTGATTAATCAACGTACCATTCAATATCACAATCCATTCTCTTTCCAAATCAGTAAGTGTAAGTGGATTGACCCGGTAGTATACATACCTATTGCAATGGCACATATCTTGAAGCAATTTAAAGGCAGCAAAGTTTGGTGCTTGGACACCTTGGTACCCTAATTCATCTATATATATATGTGTGTGTGTGTGTGTGCGCGCGCGCGCGTGTGTTCCCCTAGGCGGCCACCTAGCGCCTAGGCGCTAAGCGCCAGGCTCCTGCCTTGGCCGCCTAGTCGATTTTGCCCTCCTAGGTGGCCGCCTAGCCCGATTAGGCACTAGGCGCCAGTCTACCGCCCAACTAGCGCCTAGAGAAACACTTGCGTGTGTGTGTGTCTGTGTTTGTGTCTGTATGTATGTGTGTGTGTATGTGTGTATGTATGTATATGTGTGTGTGTATATATATATATATATATATATATATATATATATATATATATATATATGTTGTAATTAAATATTACCTTTCTATTTGAGGATGGATAAATCAAGCTATTTTACATAATTAAAATATTTATCATCGTGATGTCAGTTTGAATGGCTTTTGCAATTCTGTTTGCTTATGTGGTTGTTGTAGCCTAATTAGAACAAAACATTTATAGGGTATAACAAGTTGATAGTCGAAATTTTTATTGGTTATATTTGGCTCAAAAAGGCTCATGAGCCACTCGAGATCAGTACGAGCTGAGTATGAGCCAACACTCTAGGCTCGACTCGAATTGAGCTCGCTCAATTCTTAACACAAGCTGAGCTGAGCTTAGCCTAGTTCGTTCAAACTCGACTCATTTGCAGCCCTAATTGCTGATAAGGCCAAATAGATAAATCCAACAAGTCAACAATTGACATTAACTTACCTACAGAAGCATGAACAGATCCACATGCCCCAAATTTTAGCTTCATCATAAAGCGGGGCTGGCAGTTAGGGGAAAAACTGTGCCAACTTAAGCCCAGAAATTGTAGTTGAGAATATTTAGTGTCATCTCATCAAATCATAGTAATGGTTTGATGTTTCTACATGGCTCTCAGACCAAACATATACAACTTACTGCTTACACCTACATTTAGAGCATAATGTTAAAATGTGATACTCTATGGTGGTTATCAAGAATGCCATCATTGTGTCACTTGAACACTATATTGCAATACTGATATGCATGGATGTTACGGTGTCGCCTAGGCGACGCCTATGCGTCCAGGCGGGATTGCGCGGACGCCACGACAGTTCGCCTCGCCTTGGTCTTCTAGGCCGCGCCACCTCCCTCCCTCCTGCCGCGCCGCCTCCCACCCGCCGCCGACTTCCCTCTCCAGCTTGCTCCCGCCGCCGAGGGGAGGGGAGGCGACGGGGGGAGGCGGTGGGGAGGGGAGGCGACGAGGGGAGGCGTCGGGGAGAGCGGGAGGCGACGGCGTACCTGGCGGGGAGGCGTCGGGGGGAGGAGTCGGGAGAGAGAGAGACAGAGTCGGGAGCCGGGAGAGCTGAACCGTCGCGGGGAGCCGAGGAGACTGCATCGCCAGCTGAAGCGTCGCGGCCTCGCGGGAGACTGCATCGCCTGGCCTTCGCCTAGGTGTCGCCGTGCCGTCCAGGCGCCCCTCACTCGCCATGGTCGCCGACTCCGCCGTGACAACTATGCTGATATGACAATGACACACACTTGTGGTGGGTCAGACGAGATTCAAACAAGTAAATCTTGCGGAAATTTTACATGGCCACAGTTAGGTTCTTGGTTGCAAGTGTGGGAGTGACATGTGTCAAGTTCCATGTCATGTGTACCATTTGATCACTACATCAGTACGTTCATTAGGTGGTAGGATTGTCTTGTACAAACATGCCAGCCCAAGGCACAAAAGGCAGAAGCAACAAAAACAACAGAAACAAATCAAATTATTTTTAGAAAAAAAGAAGAAGAAAAAAAAAAATCAAAATTTGGTAACTACGGATAACAAATAAGTACCCAAATGCAGCTGTTATGTTACAAACAAGATACAAACAACCCTCTAGAATGGAACATCCTAGGCTACATAACAAAAGGGCATCATCCCCTAGAAAAGGCAGCAGGAATAACGGTAGTAGCTTGTCTATTACAACAAGAGCAAAAACAACAGTATTTCCTAGTGACGTATGCCTGTAATGAACAACCTAAGTAGGCTAAGTTGTGCTAATCACGACTGGATCTTAAAGTGTGTACCCACGAACACATTTTTATTATTATCGCTAATGGCAGCCAAGATGGGTTACCAGTGGAAGGTCGGCAATGGTAAGAAAGTTATGTTTTGGGAGGATCATTGGTTTGGTAATTCCAGCTTAGCCATCCAGCATTGGAAGTTTATATTCTAGTTAATGAAAAAAGGCTTCTATTGCTAACCTGTGGGATGGAAATAATATAAAATGTACCTTCAGGAGATGTGTAGATGAGAGAGTTATGAACTTGTGGTTGGAGGTGGTTAGTATTGAAGAATCTATAGTATTTACTGAAGATGAAGATGCTTTAATTTGGAAATTTAACTCAAAAGGTGTTTATAGTGTTCGACTTCAATCTCTCTATGCAGTTATTAATTTTAGAGGGGTTGCCCCTGTTTACATTCAAGCTATGTGGAAGATTTCGGTTCCCCCTACGATTCATATTTTCTTATGGCTGTCAGATGATAAACTTCTTACTTAAACAAAAGGCAGCATGTGGATGACAAAACTTGTATGTATTGTACAGAGTTGGAATCTATTAATCATGTGTTCTTCAGCTGTGACATTGCTAAGTTTGTTTGGGCTGAAATCTCGTCCATTGTTAAGATGTCAGTTGGTAATGATTTCGAGTCATTGGCTAAATGGTGGCTGAGTGGTACAAGATGGAAAGCTAATTACTGCCTTTTTGCTGCTACTTTGTGGCCTTTATGGAAATTAAGGAATGGTCCATGTTTTCGGAGGATGCAGTGCAGTGGACAGGGATGCACATGCTTTGGCGCTGGGTTCAAAGATTTATCAGAAACTGGAAGCCATTGTGCCCTGCATCAAGTTGGGAGCTGATGGATCAATACATATCAACATTGGAGATCAAGGCAAATTCGGTTCAGCAGATAGGATGGCTCTGAAGAGGAAGAAGACTGAAGTCGGGATGGAGTTGCTGTCAGAAGATAAGCAGGAAGGGTGCAGTTGCTGCCTGGAAGGCAGAAGCAAAAGTGCAGAAAAGCTAAGGGGAAAGATTGGTGATTCTTTTGTAACCTGGTGAAACTTTTTGTTCTGTCATTGAAAAATGTAACTAAGGTTGTAGTAGTGGTAAGAGAGAAGGTCTGGGATAGAATGCAACCTGAAGCGCTTAAATTTGTGCCAGCCGATGAGGCTGCAAAAACACTGTGGTTTCGTTAATAATAATGGAACCGGGGACGGACCTTCTGTTTCTAAAAAAATTATCGTCGCTAACCAATAATCCAATACAATGTGACACTTGGCTTAGAATTCACCAGAAAAGAGGCATATGAACTCACATTGACAATTCACAAATAGCCAAATACTCAAGAATATAACTTACACAACTAACCATTCCAACCATAGACACACAGGGACCGCACACTAACAAAATTGCCCCCAGACAGCAACACCAATAGATCACATTTTAATATTTGAGCTAATCACAAATCACAACCAACCAATATCACCAGCAGGCAGGCAGGCAGCAGCAGCAGCAGCAGCAGCACAGAAACACGTGTACAAACCCCAATGATTTGATCCAAGAAGAGGTTACCTGCAGCCGTTGGGGAAGGCGCAGAGGACGCCGTCGCCGCGGGGGTGGACGGCCATCCTGTACGGCACCTGCCCCTCCGTCCCCAGCCTGAACACCTGCACCCCACCAACACAACGAATCAGCACGGAAACCTCGCGCGATATCGGCACGGGATCTGGGGCGAGCGGGAAGGAGGCGGATCGCTCACGGGGTCGGGGGAGAGCGCCGGGGCCGCCTCCGCGGAGGAGTCGAGCGCCGCGACGACGAGCGCGTTGGGCACGCCGCTCCGGCCCTCGCCGCCCCCTCCTCCAAGCGCCGCCATGGGGTGCGGAGGCGGAGAGGAGGACGAGGCGTCCGGATCGGCGGAAGGGGAGGGTTTGAGGATGTGGGCGAGGGGGAGCCAGGAGGCGCAGTAGATGGGGAAGCCGTAGGTCTGCCCGCCGCCGCGGCGCGCCATCGCGGGAGGAGAGATAGCGGCGGCCGGAGGTGGGTGGTGGTGGTCGCCGGGAGATGCGCGGAGGAGCGCGTGCGGAGGTGGAGGTGACGGGCAAACGGGGAGGGAATCGAAGGGTTGCGTTTGGTTGACCTACAGGCCCCGCTTCGTTCATATTTTTTTTCCTTTTTCTCTCTCTTTTTTTAGAAAACACGCAAAAGCAATTACAAGTCAGATCCACGGGAGGCCAACAACAGTGAGGGCAGAGCAGTGGGGCAAGGCTCACCGGTGACGGGTCGACGGCGGGGAACGGTGGTGGAGCGATGGTAGCTTTCCAGCGAAAGTTCGACGGCAGAAATGGCCGAAGACAAAGACGAAGACGGCGACTTCGACGACTCGAGCTCAACGACGAGGCATGGATCGAGAGCAATTCATCTAAAGAGGAGCAATTCATCGAGGAGAAAATTGCAATTATAGGACAGCAAACAATGCGCTTCGCGATTATAGGATTTCAAACATCGACTTCGTTAAAATGACCCTTGAAACGTTGGCTTCTTGTTTTTTATGACATTTGATGTATTAAGTCTCTTTTCTCATCTAGAAATTTGGTGTATTAATACACCAAATGTCATATCTAACAGTTTTCATGTTCTACTTTGTTCTCTCTTGACATTTGGTGTATTAAGTCTCTTTTTCCAAAGTGGCAAAAGCGTCACTTTGGGTAACAAATACATGTATTTAGATGAGAAAAGAGACTTAATACACCAAATGTCATGAAAAACAAGAAGCCAACGTTTCAAGGGTCATTTTAACGAAGTCGATGTTTGGAGTCCTATAATTGCGAAGCGCATTGTTTGCTGTCCTATAATTGCAATTTTCTCTTCATCGAGAGAGAACTTATCGGTAGCAAATCCCCAAACCAATATATTAACAATGACAAATCATCGATTTTCCCGACTTATAATAGTATCATAAAAGTTCATACACAGTCGCTACGCAAGTACGTATTTTATGCAGTACCTCTTAGTTGGGAAATTCAGGATTTACCCTCCCACCTCAATGACATGTGGGGTCATCATAAGTCACTGACACGTGAGCCAGGTAAATCTTAAATTTGCATCTATAGGAAAGGTATATGATGAATAAAACCTTTTATGTAGCGCACTGCATGGCTAAACAAGATACTAGTGACCTCTTATCTATTTTTCTAGACGCTATATATGCTTTTTAAAAGCAATGCAGCACCAGAAAAAGGAGTTTACCTTGCTCTAAACAGCTTTAACTTCTAGCTTATTTTGGTTTTTGGTCAGACTTTACTTGTAACACGTCGGTTTTTAATTTTGGTTTATTTTAATTTTAAAGTATTTTTGGCTTTTTAATTTTTTATCCTTTATATTATCCATGATAATATAATGGTTTTTCTATTTTATTTTTTCTATTATTTTTTTATATTTTTTAAAAAACTATCAACTACTAAGTATAATTTTAATTATAAATCAAAAATCACAAATCAAAACTTAACACCGCCTAGGTAATCTCCCTGCAAAATTCGAGCACCTGTGTCCCATTGTTCTAAGAAGTGTTCTACTGTCTCAGCCGCCTGATCCGATCAGACGGCTGATATTCACCAAGCAGCGCCGCTCGTGCGCCCCAAAACCCCACCCTTCTCTTTATCCCCCTATCCGCCGCTCGCCGGCCATCTCTCACCACCACCTCTCCGGCGAGATGCTGACCTGCGGCCGGTACCTCTCCTCGTCCGCCGCTGCCCCCTCCCTCTCCCCGCTTCGGGCCCTAACCCTCTCCCTCCTCCGCCGTCCCCACCTCCGCCTCCTCTCCTCCGCCTCCGCCTCCGCCGCCGCCACTGCCGTTGAACCTGACGCCAAAGGTAAACCCTTAAACGCCGACGATGAAAGCCACCTCCTTTAATATCGTCTCTTTCTGACAGCTAGCCATCTGAGCTCTGGTTTTGGTTGCAGGCGGCGGCGCGGGTGGTGGTGATGGTGCCGCGAGGCCTCCGTGGAAGGCGGCGATAGACTTCAAGTGGATCCGAGACAACAGGGACGCCGTCGCCGCCAACATCCGGAACCGGAACTCCGCCGCCAACCTCGACCTCGTCCTGCAGCTCTACGACCAGTACCTCGCGCTGCAGAAGGTCAGGAACCTGCTTGTTGTTACTACTGCTGTACTAGTGATGGAAGTTGCTGATGCTGTGGGCTGTAAACCATTAGTACGCATAGCTAGCTTTCACTGTGAAAGGGCCAGGTTTTAATGCATGATTTGCTAGGCTTTGGATTGCTGTGCAGACGATTACCAGCAAAAGTTGTAACTTTCATCTGAGCTTAACTGTGGACTGTTGCGTGAACTGTCCTGTGATTGATGAACTGGCACTGTTTTGCTCATTTCGTGATGACTAGTTATGAGTCATGGTTATTGTATCTCATGTTAGCTGTGGGCAGCAGGGGGCTAGAAACAGAACTGAAAGTCTAAAAGTGGAGTACAGATCATGTTTGTTAATTCGCTGTTTTGTGTGTGTGTGTGTGTGTGTGTGTGTGTGTGTGTGTGTGTGTGTGTGTGTCTGTTGTGAAATGTTTGAGTAGGCAGCAGGTTGATTTGTTTATGAAACTTACTTAGGAGTTGCCCATCAATGCAAATTTATTCTGGAATTGGTATTTATTATTCTTAGACCTGTAGCTGAATTGACACCTTTTTTGAGGGCCTTAGTTGGCACTATTTTGCTTATTTTTGTAACTTCAAACTGAGTTACGGCAATGCTTTTTGTGACTGTGCCCATGAAAGTCAGAAGTAGGAACTCGTACAGTCATACTAACCCTGAGCTTTTATTGAGCTCTTCCTTGTGATGCATTAAGATATGGATTTATTCTTGCTACTATCAAGATTGAACTAGAATGAGTTGTTTATATTCTGAAAAGCTCAATCATTAGTAGGTTTTGGTTGCCTTGTACTGACTTAAGATTGCCCGCTAGTCAATTCATGGTGTAGCCAAGTTCATTTGCAAAATTTTATAAGTTTCTCATGGAGTTCATTTGATCCTTGATTATGCACACTTCAGTTCATGGTGCGTATATTCTATTGCCCTTTAAACTGTTCCATTCTACAACTTCCATTGTTCTATTGAGGACATGTGCAATGTCTAGACATGTGTCTTTGCATACAATAATTGAACATAATTGGTTATTTAGTTCTGGACTATAATATGGTGGTAACAAAAGCATGGCAACAATTCCTAATTATGATAGATGGCAGGAAGTTGAACGGCTCCGAGCTGAAAGAAATGCTGTTGCTAACAAAATGAAAGGGAAACTAGACCCATTTGTGCGCCAATCCCTTGTTGAAGAAGGTAGAATGATTATGGTGTATTTGAAACTAAATCATGAAAAAAAATGTAACGCACCAATATATCAGGTTTTATTCATTCTGGGTTTTTGTAGGTAAGAACCTGAAAGAAGGGCTTATTGCACTAGAAGAGGATCTCGTTCAGCTGACTGATAAACTTCAACTAGAAGCTCAAAGTATTCCTAATGCTACACATCCAAATGTTCCTGTAGGGGGTGAGGAAAGCTCTGTTGTCAGAAAAGAGGTAGTGGATTTTCTTTATATCTTCTGCTGTCCTTGACTCTTTGTACTTTGTGCATTGGATAATTTCTTTTGCTTTAATTCTGCAGGTAGGCAGTCAGAGAAACTTCAGTTTCACCATCAAAGATCACCTTCAGCTGGGAAAGGAGCTTGATTTGTTTGATTTTGATGCAGCTGCTGAGGTATAACTTTGGCAAGTTTATGTCCATTTTATTGTTAAGAGACAAACTGTAGCAATTCATTAAAAACAGAATTGGTTATATCATTGGACTAAATGACACTAAGTCAATAGACCTGAAATTCTCACTGAATAATGGTCGAGTTAATTTGTCTTATGATATGAAGCCCTTTTACGAGTAGATGCACTGTCTTTACTTGCTCTTTTTACAAAAGTTTTATACTGTCCTGCGCAGGTCAGTGGTTCAAAGTTCTACTACTTAAAGAACGAAGCTGTTTTGTTGGAGATGGCCCTTGTAAACTGGGCTATTGCAGAGGTCTCAAAGAAGGGTTTCACACCACTCATAACTCCAGAGATTGTAAGATCATCTGTTGTTGAGAAATGTGGTTTCCAGCCTAGGGCCCAAAATACTCAGGTATGACCTCCCCTTTTAAACATAGTATTTTGCTATTTATGTTGTTAATGAGTTGTTTTTGTACTCTTATGATAATGTTCATATTTAGTAACTGTTTGTCTGTGATGATTATTTGATATGCCTCCAAACTGCAGTGATGTTCAGTGTGGGCTAATCTAACAATTTCTGTACCTTCCTTTCTGTTTCATAGATCCATTTTTAAGATTTTTAGAGGGGGGGTACATTTTTAGTTTTTTCTTGGTTGGCCTGTGTTATTTAGGGAAAAGAACAAAGAGTCCTGCCTGGGCATCATCTAATAGTAGTACTATGCTGTATGCTCATTGTGATTATTCGAAGTTCAATTGTAAGACAAAAGGTTTGGTTCAAGTACAGCATGCAAAATTCTTATATACTACATAATTTACGACCTGTATAATAGATGCGAGGAGCTTTTAGAACTGGCTGTATTATCAGGATCTTATGCTCAAAGTATCAAGCAATAGAAGTTTTTTCTCCATGGCATGATTTCTGTCAGTATGATATGTTATGGTGGTATCTCTCTATTAACTCGTGAAGTACTTTTATAGTGCGAGTCAGATCAAATACTTAGCTGTCTTCATGTTTGTTACATGATTAGGAAATTTTATTTAACCACTTATGTCATCACATAAGACTAAACATTTTATTTCAGTAGTTTTTTTAAGTTTGTTTCAGTAGTTAATTCCTTCTAATATGCTTATGTAGGTCTATTCTATTGATAACAGCGATCAATGCCTCATTGGCACTGCAGAAATTCCCGTTGGAGGCATCCATATGGACTCTATACTACCTGAGTCTGCTTTGCCTCTAAAATATGTAGCCTACTCTCACTGTTTTCGCACAGAAGCTGGTGCTGCAGGTGCCGCCACTAGGTATGGCTGCTCTCTTTGCCTTAAAGGTTATCTTGAGAATCATTATGTTATGTCAACATAGTTCGAGTCTTCGAGCATAAAGATTCATGTAAGACTTTTTGCTTGATTGTTCTTCTATTCTTCAGTGGTGTCAAAAGATGTCATTAAATGCTAAACAAATTTTAACATACTCTGCATGACTGGATATTTCTTTGAGATGATGGCTGGCCTTTTCTATTACTTCTAATGATGTGTAATTTAGGGGTGTAGTTTCGTTTTCTATGTCTTATTTAATATCAGTTTCAATGATGCGCTATCACAAAGCAGGGTTTGCAATCATTTGCTTGTCTATAAATACAATTTCTATGCACAATTTTAACACAGTTGACTTAGTTGGTTAGCTTGACATGGATGAAACATCCTTTAGGAAAGATTCTAATGATATTTGTTTACAATTCTTTTATTGAAGTTGCTGTGTTTTATTCAATTTGTCCTGATCAGGGGCCTCTATCGAGTACATCAATTTAGCAAGGTTGAGATGTTCATATTCTGTCGACCAGAGGAAAGTGACAAGTGCCATGAAGAACTTATTACCATTGAAGAGGATCTTTATGCATCACTTGGACTTCATTTCAAGTATTCCCCGATCTTCTTAATTTCCATGTCACAAGTATGTCAATGTCAATACCAACATTCTTCTCTTTGATAGAACTTTGGATATGGCAACAGGGGATTTGGGCGCGCCAGCCTACAGAAAGTATGATATTGAGGCATGGATGCCAGGCCTAGATCGGTATGGCGAGGTAAACAACAAGTATTTCAAGCCCCCCTCTGGAACTTCCATCCATCTTGAGCAATCTTGCTGATGGTTTCTGATCAAAACTGACAGATCTCAAGCGCATCAAACTGCACGGACTATCAGAGCAGGCGGCTGGGCATCCGGTTCCGTCCAATGCCCTCAGAGCCTCCCCAGACAAACGCCAAGAAAGGGAAGGGTGGCAGCTCAGGGCCTACTCAGTTTGTCCACACACTCAACGCAACGGCAGTTGCTGTTCCTCGCTTGATCATATCCATCCTGGAGAATTTTCAGCAAGACGACGGAGCAGTTGTGATCCCGGAGCCGCTAAGGCCCTTCATGGGTGGGCTTGAGGTGCTCTCACCAAAATCCCAGTGACGTGAAGATCGATTTCGTTAAAACATCGCGCCCCCCTCCCCCGAGATTGGAGAAGAATGTCAAAATATTTTCATTACAGGAGTAGCAGCAGTATTGTATTGCCTACTGAAACTTTCACACACAAAAAAACCGCTTTCTGCTGGGCATTTTATCACCCCTAATTACAACACTTTGTCATTTATCCTGTGCAGTCTCCCGGTTAATTTGAAGTCTCAATGTTTTCGTTTGATAATGCAACACTTAGGATAGACCTGGCCAAACGGACCGCCTGGCACAGCACGGCCTTGGATAGGGCATGATCTAATTAGGCCTGACTCGGCTGGCTAGAATAAGTTATTATGACATGCCGTGTCGGCCAATGTATATGTCTTCTAACCTAGATATACCATGAGAGGGGTCAGAGTGTACCAGGCTGGCCTGGGCACGCTTAGCCAAATAGGCTATCGATGACCTGTTGATTTTACTGTCTGTCAGTCGTAAGTAATTTTATTACTAGTCGCAAGTATTTTTACTGTTAGTTATAAGTAATTTCACTGTCAGTCGTAAGTAATGTTATTGCTAAGTGACTCGTCTGCACTTAGAATAGTATAGTAACACTCTAACATAAGTAATTTTAATACCAATCGCTAGCAATTTCACTGCACTACCATAGGAGAGTTACTGTGTGTACTGTGCCGGTTGGTCCGCTATGCTGAGGTGTCGGCCCAAACACGATACGTCTGGTCAGGTCGGACCAGCATGACTTGTTTACTGTTCGTACCATGTCATACTTGAGCCAAACTAACAATACTGTGCCTCGGAAGTAGATGCATATGGGATTGGATCTTTGGTTTTAGATGAACTAGGATATTTTGGTTCCATGGTCTGAAGAGTAGTAGTAGGCTTTAGGTGGTGGCGTGTCCCCACTTGTCAAGTATGTGCTTTTTGGTAAATATTGCTCTTTACTATCACATTAACCTAGAAATAATTTACTCTCATATTTACAATTCTTAGGTGGGTTGTATTAGGCCCTCTTCTTTTCAACTTATGATTTCTCTTGAATAAATAAATGGAATGATTTCTTCATCATTTTTCGAAACGGCTTATTAGGACAATCTTTTTAAAACGATTTATTGGCATTCAATTTATTCACACAAATCCCCGCGTTAGGGTCAAAAGTCATTAGCCATATCTATAAGCTACAGTCACAGTCGAGAAGAACCCACCTTAAACTCTAGTATTATAGCTAATTTATCATATAGGACCAAGAATGATCACTAGAGGGGGTGAATAGGAGTCAACCTGATTCAAAGCTTTTTAAAGTCTTTTCTAAAAGAGAAAGTAAAGATTTTCAATCCAATAGCTACGAAAAGTTATAAAAATCAGAGACCAATCACCCACAAAGAAAAATCTAAAAAAATCGATCCAAATGAGCCTCAACAGTTTCTGGCTTTGCCGGGCTTCCGGCTGGTTCCACCACTGGTTACAACCATGTGTGCGAGTACGTAGGATGGTCCGCTGACAGGGCACACGTCATCGGTGGACATCGCGACGAAGGAGGACATGGAGGCGCTGATCGGCATTGGTAAGGAGCTGCTAAAGAAGCCGGTGGCGATGGTGAACATCGACACGGGGGTGTACGAGCCCTCGACGGAGAGGGCACCAACGAGGAGGCGCTCGTGCGCTTTGCAAAGATGCTCTCCGAGTAGCGCAGGCTGCGCCACACAAACCTCGACATGTATTAGCTACATTAGTAGCACAATATTAATTATGCAGAAGCAGCAGCAAAAAAATAAGAAGTACTTAGATCTGTCTAGAGTAATGCCGACTTCATAGGATGATAGGATTGCAATTGAGCAATCGTTCTGGCAGGCAGCAAAAGCTTAGCTGATCTACGAATGCAGACATGGTACTTTCTTCCCTGCAGATGGCGCTGTTCACAAGAGAAGACTCTGCAACGTATAATGCAATGCAAGCGCGCGCGCGCGCACATGATGCTGAATTCAGAAGAGATCAGGTGCCCATAGGTAGCTCGGCGACAAGCGACTTTTGCCCTTTCCCAGATGCCAATAAGATCTCCCTCCATCTCTGTATAGTTCTCTCTAGCTAGCCCCAGGAAAGTTCTCTCTAGCCCTGGCCATGGCTAGCTAGCATGACATGTATAATGCAGCTGGTCCCACTCACAGCCAGATCCATCCATCTCACTTTCTGCTCGGAGAATTGCAGCGGCTGCTGAATGCTGATGCATTGCATTGCATTGCGTCCAAGAACGTCCCAAAAGCATCCTGCCAAGCGGCCCGGCACCGTCCCAAAAGCATTCTGAACTTTTGGTTTTTTTTTGAGTTTTTTGCTGGTTCTTTTTTCACATATTTGTTTGTATTATACGTGATGGGTTAATATATTTTTTTCTATTTTTAAATTTTTTTAAATTTAATTTTGTTAAATAAGCCTCTGTCAACTACAGTGTTTTTCAGCCATCTACAATGCTTTTCAGCCATAAGTCACTCAAAAAGCTCTTTTTGGTATTTATTTGTATTGTTCGTGATAGACTAATCTATTTGTATTATCCAACTAATGTTCAAATTTAATTATATCCTATTTGCACATGTTGCATGCCGACTATTTTCCTTATAACTGCACACATATACTTAACGATATATAGAAATGAGATTACCTATTCTAATTAAAAAACTAATGTATCCATCCATGATTCCTTCTAGAAAAGTGCTAAACATGATTTCCTCAGGCTCAGACATCAGCATCATAATTATTGGCGTTGACTGTTGGCTGACATGGCAGCCATCTAGCCATGTTGGCAGTTGAGGTGGCACCAACGCTCTGCGCCATGAACGATGGCACTGAGACGTGAAGTGTTCGCGTTGTTCACTCTGGCACGTTAAAAATGGTCTATTCTGGAATTAGTTTTTTTTGGGGGGCATTTTTGAAAAATACAATAGAAAGGCCAAAAGAGGGGGAGAATACTGAGCTGTGCTATCCTGACGATCGAGTGAAATGGTAACTGTGTAACAGTGGGGACCGTGCGTGTTTCGGTTAAAAATTAGTCCATACTAGCGAGATTTATTTCCTTAATTCGAAAATACATAGTCTAGTATCGTATTACTAAGACAAGATAAAGAAGACCAGTTTATAAGGTGGAGTCATCACTACTGTTTAAATATAGATAGGGAGGTATGAGGAGGGTTCTAGCTAATCACACACGTGCGCACGCGAGCACGTATTTGCGTATTTTCACGTGAAAATCGTGTGACTTGTGACTATGTCGTGACGCGCTACTTGGCAGACCAAATCCAACTTTATTTTTGCTGAACTATATGTTATTATTTCTCTCTCTGTTTGAATGAGGTTTTATTGGGTTTGATGACAGACATTTCTCAGTAGGTAAATGGCTGGTTAAATATATCAGTTATCAAAGGATAAATGGCTATTTTAATCATGTCAATTACCAGTCTGTCTATTTATATACCTGGAGACGTCCAGAGTATGTGTGAGAATCTCATTGCCTCCATTTCCTTCTTCTCTGTGATCTTGTGCTTCTGTACTGCGCCGTCTGAACTTCGCCGATCTTTCTTCCCGGCGTGCACCTGGAAAGAGAGAGAGCGGCTATCGCTGAACCATTGCCGCAGAGAGTACCTGCACTTGGCGGCAATAAGGTTTCTGGGCAGCGCACATCTACATGATCACTCATTTCACTGTGTCATCTACGTTTTACACTGCATCAAGCTTGTGTTACTTCCTATTCTTCATCAAGCCTAATTGTAAGTCGTTCGTGCGATCGTTCGACTTTGATACTATAATTTACTTGTGTATATTCTGAAGTATGATGAATAACCTGTTGTTAGTTTCTAGTTTTGCATATTTAATTTTTTGTATTTGTCTCCTAGTAAAACTTGAAATTAAAATATTGCCCACATTTTCAACGGTTTCCAGTCGATCCGGTCCGTGTAATCTTGATCCGACGGCCTGCACTTGCACACGCAGTCGCTGCACGACCGCTGCAAATCCTCGTACATACATTCCGTGTGGCCCACGGACATGGATAGATACTCTGAGAAGCATTGGAAATGCAATGGATCATGGCGAGCGGTTAAGAGGGTGCAAGGTGCGCTTTTGCACTCAGGCTTTGGTGCTAGCTTTTTGCTGCTTATCTTCAGTATCTTTTGCTTGTGAAGGCGCCTCAAAGCTTAGCTCAAGTTAAACGGTCTCTTTGACAGCCAGTCGCTACCTGATCAACGCATGCTTTACCATCGCTTTGCATTGCTTTCCTTTGCTCTGCATGTCGCTGTGTCAGTGCATCACAAGTTAGCCAGTCCCCACACTTAGATGATGATGTTGTTGTCGTTTTTGTTTAGTACTACTACTCCATGATTACACCTGGTCCCATGCAGCATGCAGCTGCGTCACTGCAATTCTATTCTAGGAGATCAGGTTTGCTGGATGGGTGACACACCGATCATGAACTGGGGGCGCGCGTACGTACTTTCTCGTATCTCAGTAAAGGCTCCTACCGGAGCAAGCATTGTTTCTAGATCTCAGTTGCCCTCTGGATTATCGTCATCCCAAGTAGTGGCGGAGCCAGAATTTGGTTATATCTCGAGTTTAGTGGTGAAATGATCTAAGCTATTTAGGCTGGACTATGAAAATATCATCCAGACTGGACTGAATTCACCTGAACTATATATTAATATTTTTTCACACTCTAAACTGAAGTCTACTTTGTTCGGAGTGTGGCTCCGCCCTGCTCACAAGCACCGATCGAAATGGCCCCAGGACAAAACCGTGACCTCTGCTACTGTTCGCTCACAAGAACCTATATGCGTGGTTCTTTGGTTCAGCAATCGGCCTGGACGTACTACGTGCCTCTTGCTCTCTTTTTTGTTTTGCGTGGATTTCGAGGCTCGCTAGCTTGTGATCTTACTGCGAATTCCAAGCCCGTCCTCTACGGCTTTCGCCAGGTTTGATTCCTGTTGCGATGAGTTTTGTTCATATATTCAGCGACACATTCAACTGTGTCCTTGCGGACGGGCGCGGCAAATCGCTACTGGAAAAACAGGCAAATTGATGGATTTTGGTACTGTGGCGAAGACGATCGATCGCGCCGTATTCCCAGCCCTGAAATTATTCCCCCTGCTGCTCGATCAAGGCCTGGCTCGTTTCGGTTTTAGCTTTTAGCTTATTTTACAGTATTTATAAATTTCATCTTTTCTATACTTTTGACTTTTTAAGCTTTTTTACCGGTTTTTTTCTCGTATTTGTTTGTGTTATACGTGATGAGCTAACATGTTTTTCTATTTTTCAATTTTTTTAAATTCAATTATACTAAATAAGTCTCCATCAGTTATAGTATTTTTCATCTAACTATAACATTTTTTAGTCATAAGCCACTCAAAAAATGGACTTTTTGAGCCGGGCCCGAATCTGGTCAGTGAGGTGAGACTGATGAGTGCAGGCAGAGCGCACGGCGATATTCCCGCCGCGTCGCGTCACCAGATGCCGTCGCCGCCGTACGTCCGTCTCCCTCGCCGCCGGCCCCCCACTACATACGCGAGCCCCGCGCGCGCGCGTGAGGACACCGGCTTGCGACGAACGGCGACGGCAGAGGTGATGGCGACCGTCCAAGACTGAAGAAAAAAAAAGAAACCGCGACGAGACTCCACGGGGTTGTGAGTTTGTTTAATTTTTGTCCTACTTTGTAGAGGGGATATGTCTATTTCTGAAAGGACTCTGCTTTCTGAAAGTCATGCTGTTTTTACCATATATATGGTCGATCTAGAATCGTACCTTCAAATTTCAAAGCTAATCTAAAGGCCAACTAAATGGACTCAAAGACTTTTTCTAAACTTACCAAAGTTTATAAAGCATGGTAAAGATTATTGCGAGTAAGCAGGGGGGCACTGAAGAGTCGTACAGACTTACAAGCAGGTAGGAGCAGTAGTTAACACGACATGTACATTAGAATTGTGTAACCGGTGATATACATAGGACTGTTACATTAGAACTAGTATGATACCTAGTATGTTTAAATGACTCGGTATTACATATGTAATTTTACTTTTTAAAAAATAGATCATTGCAGAACCCCATTTGTGATATTTTAATATGATATATTAAAGAGAGAAAATACTCGTTCTGTTTCCCGATACTTGTCACCTCTGACCCAAACTTTCTTCCCTAAATACCCTTACACCAAAACAGTAAACATAGCATAGCATAATTTTTTATTTATATCATCATCACCTTTTCCTTTCATTATTGCAATGCTTATCTATACTACATGCTCATAATGCACATCGTATAGCTTATACCAGTATAGCTAAATGAACACCCGTCGATGAATCACCCTCTCAGTCCCCTCCACCCCGATGAGACCCACCAAATAAATGGTCAAATGTTTCCTTTTTGTGAGAATTTTTTACCATATACTTTGTTTTCTTAGCGACTATAAACCACCTGTCATCCACTTTCATTATATACAAGATTTTGATTCCTAATTTATATATATACAAGTCAAATTCTTTATCTTATTTTATTATCTTCTCGAATTAGCATATTTTTGGAATTTTAATTTTGATTTAAACCAAAATTTCAAATTTTCACTTAGTTTGTAATTTTAAAAAGTGTGTGGTCATTGTCCTTAAAACATGCTTAAATGACTTGGTAATACATATATGATTTGACTTCTTGGAAAATAGATCATTGCAGAACTCCATTCGTGGTTTTTTAATATTATATATTATAAGAAAGAAAATACTCACTCTATTTTTCCTAATACTTATCATCTGTTTCTTTCATTATTGCAATGCTTGTCTATACTATATACTCATAATGCACATTACATAGTTTATATTGGTATAGCCGAATGAACATTCGTTGATGTGCCACCCTCTCAATCCCTTTATCCTGGCTGTGAAGCTCCACCAAATAAGGGTTAAAATGTTTTCTATTTTTTTTTTGAATTTTTAGCATATTCCCTCTTTTTTAGCAACTTTAAACCACCTAGTATCGACTTTTATTATATAATAGATTCTAATTCCTAATATATATATATATATATATTATATATAACAAATTCCTTACATTACTTTATTTTTTTCTCAATTAGCATATTTTTGGAATTTTAATTCTGAATAAAACCAAAATTTCTATTTTCACCTAGTTTGAATTAATAAAACAACCATTAATTTTATTTGATGAATTAATAAAACAACCACTAATTTTATTTGATTTTTATTCTAAATTTGCATGCTTTTGTATTGTACTTCTTACGTACTTTCTTTTTTAGTTTTAGGTTGAAATTCATACATAAATCCAGCTAGTAATTTTTATTTTGAATTTATATTATTTTTTATTGTACTTGGCATGGAGTCTTTCTTTTAATCTAAAATATATTTTTATTTAAACTTGAATTTTAGTTTTGGGTTAGAATTGGTGTACAAATCCAACCGCTAATTTTCATTCCAAATTTTAGTTGTGTTGAGGTTTTAATTTGGAATTCGTACAAAAATCAAATTGCTAATTTCCTTTTTATTTTTCGTTTAGAATTTATGCTATTTTTAATTTATTTTTGAATTTCAGTTTTAGTTTAGAATTCATATACAAATCCAACACCTATTTTTTCATGTAATTTTTATTCTAAAATTCAGCTATGCAGGGGTTTTACTTTGGAGTTCGTATGAAAATCACATTGCTAATTTCCTTTTATTTTTTATTCCGAATTTATGTTAATTTTTATTTAATTTCACATCTCAGTTTTAGATTAAAATTCATACATAAATCCAATTGCTAATTTTCATCTTATTTTTATTTAGAACTTCTGCTATGTACAAGTTTTAATTTAGAGCTGTATGAAAATCAAATTGGTAGTACCTTTTTATTTTTATTTCAAATTTCTATTTATTTTTTATTGTACTTGACGTGGACAACTTTTTAATTATAAACCATTATAACTTAGCTCCACTAGATAAATGATTAAATGCTTCTATTTAAATAATAACACCTAATGTCTTCTCTAACTCAACTTGCCCCGCTCATTTTAGATTCAGCTTTTGACTTTTGGCTTATTTTTCACTATTCATAAATTTCATCTTTTTTCTGATTTTTTTGCTTTTTTGCCGGTTCTTTTTTCTCGTATTTGTTTGTGTTGTCCAAGATGAGCTAATATATTTTTTCGATTTTTAAATTTTGTTAAATTTAATTATACTAAATAAGTCACCTTCAGATATAGTAAAATTTTAACCAACTACAATACATTTTCAGCCACAAACTACGGCTTTTGTGCGCGAGAGATCGGCAAGGAGAGCTCGCGCCTGCACAACACGCGTGGCCCCCACCGCGTAGCGACAGGCGGATGGAGACGTGCCGCGACGCGACGAGCTTTGCCTTCGATTCGTCACCCAGCCTCCCAGCACGACACACGCACACAGCAATGGTAGCCAAGCCGTCGTCGCTACAAGTATCCATCTCGCACAGGTCCACATAGCTACTGCTGCGCTGCGCACAAGTGAGCGACAGGGCGCGAGAGGGGAGTCGACGACGGCTGGGTTCATGGGCAAGTGCCTGCGGAGCTGCAGGCCGCGGCTGTCGCCGGCGGCGGTCGAGGCCGCGGCGTACCTGACGCTGCGCAGCGGCCGCCGGTGCGGCTACAACGCCGCGAGCGCGCGCAAGGGCGCCGCCGGTGGCTCGGCCTCTGCTGCTGCTGCTGCTCGGCTGCGTCGACGTCGCCGGGTGCTTAATTCTCTGGGCGCTGGTCGCGAGGTGGAGGAGGAGCTGACGCCGTCGTCGCAGGAGAATTCACCCGTCGTCTGCAACGAGAGCTGCGGCGACAGGTTTGATTATATTCAGCTAGCTCTTTAATATCAAGAATGAATGCATACGTGCTAATTAACTCGTGCGTGGTCGAAAATTTTGTGTTACAATTGCCAAGATAAATCGTGCTTAACTTCGAACACAAGTCGTAGCTAGGCTAGTACTGTTCTAGTTGTTCACTGTTATTAGGTATTAACTTCGTTTTGTTTCTGAATTCCGTTTAATTATATTAGATGGGAGACGCCCCACTCCGGCGAGGCCAAGCACCGCCACGAGAACAACGGCGTCGCAGCTGGCCGGCCATTGTCGTCGCCGCCGGAAGCGGAGATCGAAGCGTTCTTCGCGGCGGCGGAGCTCGCCGTGCACCGGCGCTTCGCAGAGACGTAAGCACTTGAATTTGCAGCTCCATGCGGGCTTACACAGCCGGCCGGCCGGCCGGCGCGGTTTCGCCTAAACTAAAAAAATTTGGGAGTGAGTGTTGCACAGGCGACTGAAATTTTTTATCTTTTAGTTAACTGAAATTGTACTTTCAATCACCTGAAGTTGCAAATGATTTTTTTGGAGGGAGACTGCAACTTCAGTTGATTGAGAGTGCAATTTCAGGTGACTGAGAGATAAAAAAAATTTTAGTTGCATATGCAATAGCAAAACCGAATTTTTTTTTTGTTTTTGCTAATATGAGCTGCCGTTCTGCAGGTATAATTACGACATTGCCCTCGACCGCCCGCTCGAAGGCCGCTACGAGTGGGCGCCGGTGACGGTGATCGAGCACGCACGGGGGTAAAACTGTCAATTCATAAATCATAAGAGATGCAGCCATTGGAAACCGAAGTTAGAAATTTGTTTCTCCTGCTAATTTGATTACCTGATCTGTTAATGAATTTTACCACTTGTTATGATCAGTAGCTAGTGATCGCTAGTTCAGTTCACTGCTATTATCTCTGGCAATTAATCATGTATAGCTGGTAGGTGTTGAGGATAATTGATGATTTGGAGGAAGCTTAATTTCCGAGCTCTCCCTGCTAAATTTCTTCGACAGAATTTTACCTCACTCTCGCTTAAGCCCTTCAAATTTAAACTTCGCGTCTTCTAATCGTACAATGTCATGGATTATGTAAACTCAAAGCCTTTTTGGAACGCAGCAATCTCGTGGAAGTTTCGTATGAATTCGCAGGATGACGTGCAAATCCCACGAATTATTTCGTTAAAAAATCGTTCGTCTCAGAATCGTTTTATCTGCAGGAAATTAATTCTCAATGCAAATTCGTTTTGTTTAGCAAGGACTATGTCGTACTCATGCCATGTTCCTAATTAGTGAGCCTCTTGGTGCTACCTGTTTGCAGTGTTAGGTCTTCATCACAAACTAATTGATCAGATAATTAACTTTTAGTTTCTAGTGGTGAGGTAGAAACAATTGGACTTGACTGGGAATACAAACCGTGCCAAATCCGTTGTGCCAAGAATCTCACTGACATGTGAATATGGTCTTGGCCTGAAGCCATGCAATGCGAGTCAGATCGATCGAGTTTGTTTTGTTCTTGTGCAACTTCTGTTCTGCCCGGTCTGCAAGACGAGATGACTATACGTACGTACATGCACATGCATGTCGTACGTATGAGCTACCCTTTTTGTGAGTAAATTTACATGAAACCTTTTTTTTTAGTTTTGCTATTGCACAATCGATTTAAAAATTTTTTATCTCTTAGTCATCTGAAGTTGCACTCTTAGACACCTAAAGTTACAATGTACTAATTCACCCCTCCTGAAATTGCATTCTCAATCACCTAAAATTACAATGTAAAGAAGTGATTGAAGATAAAAAAAACAGTCGCCTATGTAATAGTCACTCCCAAAACCTACTTGCAAGTATAAGTGGGTTTGCAGGGCACACCTTCGGTGCAATTCTTTTGCCTTTTTCCCAGTCTTTTGGTCTTCTTCTCCTCTTATCCCACCTGATGTTTTTAGGACTTGTAGCCTACATGCTGTAGGCTTTTATCTGAGTGAAATATGCTGTTTTTCACCCATGGAAAAGCTTCAAAAGTTCATTTATGCATCAACCACCTTCACAAGTACAATTGCCATGGCTTTTCGATGTATGCTCTTTTCTCTCTCTCTTAAGTTCATGTATGGCATGTTCTTTACTTCAAAAGTCGGTGGCTTTTGATTTTTGCTATAGTACCTAACTTTCAAACGGAGGATACGGAGTATTTTCTCAAGACGGGATCTACAAGTTAAACGATCTACACGTTAAAATCGCAATATTTGTACCAGTCAAAATCGCAAGTGAGTATCTGTCTCTCCGTAATCTGTACCGTAAACAGCCAAAAGTCATAAGCCGCAGCCTAAAAGAACAGGCTCGTAGTCTCTTTTTTCTTCTTTTTTTTAACCCTTACTGCGTATATACCTTGATTTCTCCTTTACTTTCTCTCTCTGTTTTCTTTTTGAAGTAGCAAATACAGTTAACTTTGACCTAACCTGGAGTGTCTTAAGTAATGTTAAAACCCTACACTACTTAACACATGTAAAAAAGAATGGTCAAAAGCGCACGTCATCAGTTGGCTGTTGGAGGCATAATTGCAACAAGCAAAAGAAAAACAAAAAAACAAAAGGCAGCAACAATACAAAGGAGATGGAATCTTTGCCCCTACTTTGCACTTTTTCTGAGGGCCTTCAAATCGTTTGGTGCACTTAGATTACCAATTTGTGTACAAATTAAGATTATGAGGATGGGTCAAGCTACAGTGGTCCTTGCTATTAACCACTCCAGGTGTGAGGCTAGTGATTTTCTTAGTAGGGCTGATGCTTTGGATCTGGTGCTGAACTGCTGCTTGTTTGCTAGGAGCCAAGGTGTGGGGAGTATCAAGTGGTGGTATATCCTTAGCATGTATAGTCTAGTGGTGTAGTGGAGAATGTCAGCTTCCTACCGAAGGGAATATCCCTACACTCACTTCTCTCACACTTGTGGTCGAACGTACTTGTCCAAAAGTATGCCCCCTATAATACCGAATATCCGAGCGCGTTTTGACGAAATAGTCTTGTCAGAAATGTGTCACGTTCTCCTTCAGAGTTTACTAATCAACACTAGAAATCAGAGTAGATTACAAGCTTCTACTCTAATCGCTCAAGGAAATTGGGGGAGGGGGGGATTGGGAAGAAGAGAAGTAGACGAGGAACAGGAAGACGAGACGAGGAAAGTTACAGTCTATTCTCCATTTCATCGATGCCTCCTCCGTCTCCTAGTTGCTCACTTTGTATTCAGGATCATGACTCGGTCGCTCTCCAACCTCCTTGGCCCATGGCCTACCCATCAGACGGTCTGTGACATTCCTCCACCATTGAATTTTGGCTTGTTCCCAAGCCAACTCTATGCGTCGAAGGCTGTTCGGATCCCACAGTATCCTGCGACTCTTCCGCCCTTGTCCATTCCAATCACGAGTCCACTGCCACACTTCTGCTACTTTGATATGGAAAGGTAAAGACGCTGTAACAGTGGCTTTCTTTGCATCCTCAACTCGTAGCTGGTGGTCCTCGAGCTCAGTCTCAATTACAGCTCCAACCTTGATGATAGCCACACCACCAGAAAGCTTCACAATCCTCTTAGCCAATTTCTTAGAATCAATCAGTTTCAGCAAACTCCTTTAACTGTGCAATCCTTGCTTGGATCTCATCTTTACTAGCTGCATTTGCTATAAGGGTTATTGTAGTCCGATGTATTGTGACTTTCCTTGCTGTTCCAAGTTGCTCTACTGTTGCATTCTCTACCAACAAACCCAGATCTTTTGTTGGGAATTCAGCGCTTGCCACCATGGCAATATCCTAAAGGACGGCCTTCTGCCACTCACCAAAACTTGGGGCTTTGATCGCTGCGACATTGATAATTCCTCAGAGCTTATTAACAGCAAGAGCTGCCAAAGCTTCACTGGTAATGTCCTCAGCAATAATGAACAGCAGAGCTCTCAACTGTGTAGTATGCTCTCAACTAAGGACTACTTCGTGAATCTTCTCCCTTGTCAATAAAGGGTATATCCGATGGATATTGTGACGTAATAATTTGAGGATTATATCATCTTTCATTAATTTTTTTCTTAGGTTTAGTGCTCGTTTAGTTTATGTGCATGGTGGGTTATAGATAAATACTGTGAAACATAAGGAGTAGCTCGAGCAAAAAACAAATTAAGTAGCTGGGTCGTCTCATTTACCGAACTTAAGTAGTAGGGCATGTACAGTGGTATAGATAATTGTTGTCTATAATATTCTCCATGTCATCTATAAACGGCATTAAATATAGCTCATACAATAAGTTGTCTTTTTTGCATATCTCTATAGACAGTTTCTCTATGACACAATATATCATGTTTATCGTGTTACAGTTAACTACTGCATAAGAGACATACCTATTCTTTATACTCTCTCACCTTCACATCATCTCGTTGTCCTATATGATAAGTTTTATAGACAGCTGATATCATGTTATTACATATGGCCTTAGGCATAGGGCACAATCTCAACCAATCGACAGCAGCAAAGCAACAAAGATAGTATCAAGGGGACGACTTGTCAAGGAGGTTCTTTTGCCAAATCTCTACGAACAAAGATGAACTCTGAATATGTACATAGCAGACACCGGCTAAGGCCCATGGAAGCAAGTTTATACAAAATTTCCCGTGAGTGAATTTTCACTATGCAAGAGGATAGGAGAATTGTAGTAATGGCAGAGCTGGTTTTGTGGTTCCCATTTCCCAATGTGTTCATCCGTGCATGTGTGTGATGGGGGGACAAGGTGAGGTACAAGCAATGAGCGGTGCCTGCTTCTTTGGGAATTTCAGAGAGGGGCTACGACTAACACAATTCAATTTATCCAGTTCTGATCATTTCAGTTTGATTTTTTAATTTTTAGCTTATTTTTTTGTTTATAAATTTCATCTTTTTTCTGATTTTTGGTTTCTTGAGTTTTTTGCTGGTTCCTTTTTTTCCGTATTCATTTGCATTGTCCGTTATGGGCTAACATGTTTTTTATTTTTAAATTTTTAAAATTTAGTTAGGCCAAATAAGCTATCATAAGTTATAGTGTAATTTTAGATAGTTACAGTAAAATTTCAACTATAAATTACTTTTTTCAGTTGAAGGGAACGGCACCCAATTCAGTTCGATGGTAGGGAATGCTGCGAACATAACTCGATCTACGCTACTCCTACTTCTCTGGTCCGTGGATCCCGAAACGGCTGGAGAGGAAACGCAAGCATGCATGTGTGTTTAAGCCGGTTCAAAGAGAGGAGAGGAGTATCAATCGATTCAATACACCGAGGTTATCCATTAAAAACAAATTTCCTTGTGCCGAACTCTCTTCTTAAATTCTCTGGTAGGTCTGTTTCAAACAACGACGGCTTTTGATTTTTGTAAACTAAAAAAATCATTTGAAACATGTTAACTTCTTAATACGATTTTTTCTTTGCATTATCCGTAAAGATATAACGATATTTTTTAAATATTTTATTTTCTAATTAAATAATTCAAAAAAACTAACATTCTTACAGTGTAATTTCACTAAAAGTTGAAAACCCGTAGACATAAGGTATATTCTTTTTGGCTGAAGCTTATGTCTTTTGACTATAACTTATGGCTTTTAGACTGTTCATACAAGAGATTACAGAGTAACAGAAACTAATGTACAGTTTTTACCGATATAAATGAAATCGGTATAATATGTACTATAATTAACTAGTAAACTTTATTTAAAAAAATATTATGTTCAAAATTAGTTATAGTAGAAAAAGTCAAAAATAAGAGGAAAAGTTGAAAAAAAAAACATAACTTCAAACAGGGACTTGGTCCGTCTAACCGACTCATCAATGCCCTCTTCTTGAACCGTCGGCCAGCGTTTCGTTTGAGTACGGACTACCCTGTGACACACGTCAATACGTCATCTATGCGTGTTTCTTTTATCTTGTCTGGTCTCCCGCTTTTTACGGGTAGCCCTAGAGATGGCAATGGGTACCCGATACCCGAATACTCGACGGGTTTTACCCGATAAAAAGACGGGTATGAAAAATTTTATGTACCCATGGGTACGTTATTGGGTGAAATCCTCTACCCGCCGGGTAGGCGGGTGCGGGTGTGGGTATATACTACCCATACCCGCCTACCCGCGGGTAATGAATACCTGCATTAGACAACTAGACATCACACTCAAATGTTAATTTTATTATCTACTTGTTGTTGATTATTTATTTGTTTGTCATATGTTGATATGGTCATGTCAAGTATGTTTATGTGATGTACTAATTTTGATCATTAGACGCTTTTGTGCTTGGCATGTATGATTAATGAATGTCTAAATTGATGATATTTTTATGTGTTAAACTGGGTATGCTTATGGAGTGCAGTTACTGTCGGTAGTAATACCCGCGCGGCATGCAGTATGGGTAAATTTTCCTACCGCGTGCATGATACGGGTAACCCGACGGGTAAATTTACACCTAGCGGGTACGGGTATAGAATGGCAATACCCGATGGGTATTTACCCGTTGCCATCTCTAGTAGCCCCCCGTAATACGGGAGCGGCTCAGGTGCTGGAACCCTGCACATATTATGTGCAGGGGTGGCTCAACGAGCGATACGTGTTACCAAAAAAATCAAAAAATATTTTAAAAAATTCTAAAAAAATATACAAAATAATTGTAAAAAGTATTTTTTTTAAGTACTTAAAAATAAAAGTATTTTTTAACTACACCAAAAATACTTTTTAATAAAATTATTTTTAAACAATACTTTTTAAGTATCCAAAAATATTTTTTAAAAATACTTACAATTTTTAAGTATTTTTTGCATATTTTTTTAGAATTTTAAAGTATTTTTTTCATTTTATGGTGACATGTGTCGCGCATTGAGCCACCCCTGCACGTAATATGTGCAGGGCTCCCAGCACCTGAGCCGCGTCCCCCGTAATACTCGGCTTTTAGCTTTTGCCGCTTCGTAGAATGAGCTGAGCTCGATATCTAGCAAATTAAATCAATTTTACGGGCTCTGCCTTGGTTCACATCACACTTGAAGCTCAAGTTGCTTGAGATTTGCCTAAATTATTAAGGCTTTATTGGAAGGCTAGAATACCACGAAAATTCTGGACGGTATGCGGTAGGGGTGGAGTCACACCTCGAACAGAGTAGGCTTCAGTTTGATATGTAAAAAAATATCTAGTGTACAGCCCGGTAAATTCAGTCCAGCCTGGGTAACATTTTCATGGTCTAGCGCAGATACCCTAGATCATTCCACCATTGAGTCCAGGGCATAACCAAATCCTGGCTTCGCCACTGGTCTGCATCGTTGATTATTATATATTCATAAAGGATTCTTGTGAAATTTGCGTGTAGTCCATATGTTCGGAATAAACCCTAGCAGTGCTAGCTTGTAAGATAACAACTCTCCGTTGCTGCAGCTTGGAGGGAGGTGGCGCCGGAGGAACGGGAGGAGTTTGGAGGAGTTGGATGGCTGGAGGGAGGTGCTGGAGTCGGGATCGGGCACTCGGGCGAACTGACGAGGGTTAGGGTTGTGGGTGATGAATAGTTTTGTTGGTGTCGTTGTGGGCTGGGCTGCTAGAGCCTCGGGCTGGGCCATTAACTTTTGAATTTTTTGGGCTTATATCGAAATATTACCACTACTAATTTTTTTTAACGTCAGACTATAGTATACCTAGCCTAAGATCTAGATCTGTCCCTGTTTTGTTTCTAAGAAAATTGTCTATAGACCTACCTATTAAGGGCATCCATGCAACAACGGGAAAATGCGTGGAGTATAGATGATATCTATGCAACAGCAAGAAAACCTCCTGTAAGATTTTTATTTTTCGCCTATAGACCATCTATTATATGCTACATGGCATCTTTCTTTCTCCTCGTCCTCTCTCGTTTACATTACCAGAAATCCTACGTGGGAGCTATAGACAGGACGGCTGATGTAACAAATGATGGAAGCTGGTAGTTTCTCCTACTCATACGACGCATGCGTACCGTGACAAGAAAAATGTTTCTCTTAATTAATTGCCCTCACTTGCTAGCTGCCGTTTCCTGGTGATGAATCATGATTCATTCATGAATTAATCAAGAACAAGATAAAAATTTTCTTTGTAAATACATTTGATTAAGAGCGATTTGCTGCACGAATTCCTCTGGAACATGTGCACTACAAGAATGACAAGGTCAACCATTGTATAGATTGGTGCAAGTTTTTTTTCTCCAAGACTCCAACGAATTTGTAAGGTGAAGAATTTATTCTAGTCTCTATCTATCTAGATGTGTACGTGTGGTGTGCGTGAAAGGTGATGTGCATACGTGTGCTTCTTTCTTGTGATCGAAAAAAACGATGTAACATCGATGTAGAATGTCTGGTGTTCTTTATAGATCGACCTGTTTGGCTCCGTCAGCATCTTGACCTGGTGGAGTACTCGATAAGGATATATGGACGCTAACAAATTTCAACCCTAATCTCGTTTCTTGACTTCCACAAGTAGTCTTACTTAAGGAGAGAAAAAGAGAGAGAGAGATCCAGAGATCGCGAGTCATGATATGGACGCATAAGATAATCCATCTGCTGCAAACATCAAGACATTTTTATCCTTGCGTGCACTACTAAAATATCCTAATATTAGACGTCACATCATAAACGGTTTCTCAAAACCATCTGCATTAAATACAATCACAGACGATTTTAATTTAAAGACCGTTTATGTTGCTGTCAGCCCTAAAAACCATCTGTAAAGAGGAAATATCGCAGACGGTTCGTGGTAAAAACCGTCTGTGAAGTAACACAAATGGTTCTTGTTAAGAATCATCCGTGATATTACCACATACTTTACAGATAATTTATTATAATTAAGTTATCACAGATGGTTTGTATAAAAAATCGTTTATCATAATTCCACTATATTAATTACGTGCAGACCCGTCGACCCTCTGTCTTAACTTCCAGATCTACGCTGCTGCTTTGAGATAGAGGTAGGGTTTTGAGGTCATTTGATGAAAGGAGACTATTTGGCAAGAGTAATTGTAAATCCACTAAGTTTTTGACTATCTATGGTTAGTAATTTGTTTCTAATTGAATTGTAATTTAGATTTATAACTTTTGGTGAAAGAAGAATTGAAGATGGTTGATCTAGCTAGTTTAATGTAGAGAGAAGATTATTTTACATTTAGTATGATTTAGGGTTTAATCAATTCATAGTCTATTTATAGTTAATTCAATTTAATTATTTATTATTGCTACATATAGCTACTTAATTTAGATCGTACATATATAATATAGTAATTAAGTAATTGAATATGTTATACTAAATTGTTATATGCGTAACGTAGGACCAAAACTGGATATACATTGTGAACCGTGTTAGTGAAGAGTACATTAATAACATTTCTGTTTTTACAAGTGTTACCGAGAAGGATATGTTGAATAAGGGGGTGGAAATATATACTGTTCATGCATTGACTGTGAAAATCTAAAGATGTTTAAGAACTGAGCGTAGATTGAAGCGCACTTGATTCGTAGGGGGTTTCAAAAAAGGGTATGCACATTGGACCAGTTATAGTGAAGAGCAGATTATACAGAAAAGTAGTAATAATGACATAACTGATAAAATCAATAATATGCCACCGGATGATCATGTCGATTGTGGTTCCAATTCGGATAGGCTGAATGATGGTAATCTAGATCAGATGCTTCACGACGCAGAATTACGGTTGGTCCGACAAGAGCTTCACGACACTATTAGGTCTTTTAGCGGGCATGCTTCCGGAGGGAAACGAGTTATCCAAAACAACCTATAAAGCCAAGAAGATTCATTGTCCATTTGGAATGGAAGTAGAAAGAATACATGCATATCCGAATTACTACATCCTCTACCATAAAGAGTATGCAAACATACATTTTTTGTCTAGTGTGCAACGCGTCTCGATACAAGTGTAAAAATCAATCAGATGACGACGAGGAAATAAAGGTGAAGAGAGGACCTCCTACTAAAGTGGCATCGTATCTTCTTGTAATTCCTCATTTGAAGTGGTTTTTAGACTTCGGTGCAAAACCAAAGAATATAAGGTTCAGATTAAGTACAGATGGAATGAATCCTTTCGGTAACATGAGCAGCTGGCATACCACTTGGCTCATGACTCTCTGCATCTACAATCTTCCTTCTTGGTTGTCTATGAAGCATAAGTATATTTTGCGGTCATTGCTTATTCAAGGGCCAAAACAACCTGGGAACGATATTGATGTGTACCTAGCACCGTGGGTGGAAGATTTAAAAATACTGTGGATAGAAGGGGTATAGGTATGGGATGTGTACAAACGAGAGAACTTCACTTTACACACCTTGTTGTTCTACACCACAAATAATTATCCTGCCCTTACACAACAGTCAGCTCAACCAATCATTGAAGGAGTGACTCGCTGGGAGCTCATCAAGTGATATGCTGACATGGTTGGTAAAAGGGCCAACATTTACAATTGTGACATGGCAAGGATATGACATAAATGGATACACATTCTATACACAGACTCAGGATGTAAAAAGTAGTAACCAGAATAACGGTGTCCGCATAGATGCGTTTAGTACCGATGAGTTGAAGAACTCCTACTATGGGTTTATAGAGGAAATTTAGGAGCTCAACTATGTGCCTTTCAAGATCCCCTTATTTTGGTGACGTTAGGTCCATCTCTCACAGGTGAAGGTCGACAAGTATGGTGTCAGTACCATGAACCTCAAACGTGTCAGATACAAAAACGAATCATTCGTACTCGCTAACCAAGTTGTTCAAGTTTTTTATGTAACCGATTAGACAAATAAGAAGTGTCACATAGTTCTTCATGGAAAAAGAAGGATTGTCGGAGTTGAGAATGTAGTGGATGAGGGAGAATATAATAAATTTGATGAGTTGCCTCTAAGGCTGAAAACGAACCGAGCTCGAGCCGAGCTCGAGTTGGGGTCCGAGCCTGGACCTGGGCTCGAGCTCGGCTCGTTGAAGCTCGAAAACAATTAAAATAATTTATTATGCACTATTTTTCAATAATAAGAAAATTTTAAGTTCGAACTCGGCTCTAGTAAGCTCAATAACAGTCAAAATAATTCAAATACACACTAATTTTCAATAATAAGACAAGCTCGAGCTCGAGTTCGGCTCGAGTAAGCTCGGTAAGAATTAATATGTATTACTATTTAAGCTCGAATCGGGGCTCGCGAACTATTCGAGCTCGGCTCGGTGAAACTCGCGAACTGGAGATGAAGCTTGAGTTTGGCTCGTTTAAAGTTCGAACCGAGCTCGAATCGAGCCAAGAATGAGCCGAACTCGAGTAGCTCGCGAGCTTCGATCTTTTTTACAGCCCTAGTTGCCTCTTTTCGAAAATGGCTTAGGGGTAGAGGAACAATATGACGAAGTAGCTACATATGCGTCGATCATCATGAAAGGCTAATTTTTAAAAGAAATAAGCAAGTGGAATGATGAATGAAATATCACAGACGATTTGTAGTAGAAACCGTATGTGATATATGGTTTATCACAGATGATTTGTAGTAGAAACCGTCTACGATATTAATATGTCACAGATGGTTTGTAGTTGAAAACGTCTGTGATAAACCAAATATCACAGACGGTTTTTACTATAAATCGTCTGCAATAGTCAACTATCGCAGATGATTTTTACTAAAAATCGTTTGTGGTAATCTAAATCACAGACGGTTCGAAACTCAGATAGCTCACGAAACTGTCTATGATGATGTTTTTAAACCGTATATAATGATGTAGGATCAAGGATACCGACTAGAGGGGTGAATAGGAGGTTTTTAAAATTTTCTTTTCTTCTAAATAATTCTCTATAATCTCAATATAGCAAAAATGTAAAGCACTTAAGTCTACACAATTCTAGTCAAGAGAGAAACAATAATAACTCTATATCAAGCAAATGATCACAATAATATTAACAAATAAGAGCTAGAAAAAAAAATATGAGAGAGATGTACACAACCGATGTTTTACCGCGGTGTTCGGAAACTTGCGGTTTCCTCTAATCCACGTTGACATTAGCACGAACAAATCGGGTCGGTTCCACAAATTAAGCCGAAACACCTGGAGTCCACTAGAGGTAGCTCTTCCCCGCTCCGGGTAGGTGAGCTCCAACCTTCACACGAATGTCGGGTCTTCTCACAAACTTCTTTGAGAAGATCGTCGATTCAACTCCGCCCAATCATCCAGGTGCACGGTAAGCACCAAGAGTAATAAACCAGAGCTTCACTTGAATGCAAACAAGTACCAAATGATCAATTAATGAATGATATGCACTTTTTGCTCAACCACTCAAAATGAATGCTCAAGAGAGAAAAGAGGTGTGGAATGAATGCTCTATGCTCAAGAAATATTCAATGAGTCTCTTCTTACTATCTTTGAGCAGTGGTACAGGTATTTATACCCCTCACCAACCAAAACTAGCCGTTTGGAACAAAATCCAGCAAATTCAGGGCGAGCAAAACTACCGCCGGCCTATGGCCGGTAGTTCCGTTCCCCCTTCTGGCGCGGCAGAACGGCTATGTCAGAGGCTCTGCAATGACCGTTGGAAAGTCGGCGCGGTACTACCGCTGTTATAAAATCCGGTACCACTGCTCTAAGATAGTTTCGCAAAGTCGGCGCGGTACTACTGCTCGAGCCTAACCCCAAATTGGCGCTCTCTGGAAAAAAGACTTCGCTCTACCTCCGGAGCTTCCGGGCTCCGGAAGTACCGCTCCATACAGCGGAACTACCGCACCCAGCGGTAGTTCTAGCGTTAAAATCGCCGATATTTCCAATCCCGCGAAATCTCAAATGTCACTCGGAGGGTGCTCTCTGGAAAAAAAGGCTCCGCTCGGATTTCGGAGCTTCCGATCGCCGGTAATACCGATTTTGCCTGTGGAACTTCCGCTCTACGGTAGTTCCGACGTTAAAAACTGCGATACTACTGCTCTTCCAGACAGAGCACAGATTGACTTTTAAAACAGATTTTTAAAGTATGCATGATCTTAGTTTGATCCCAATGGCACATAAATTTTGCTATCAAACTACTTGCCATGATCCCTCTTTATGGTACGATTATTTGGCCTATAATCCAGTCTTTCACCTTTTCTCCTAAGACCGATAAAAGTAAACAAGAGATCCTATTCTAAATATACCTTTGTCTTGAGCTATTTTTATCTTCACGTTTATCCTTTAGCTTGCATCTTGTCAACCACATATAGACTTAACCTTTAAACACTCATTAAACATGTTAGATCCATATTCACATAAATTCATTAATTATCAAAACAAATTTTAGGGGCTTAGATGCTTTCAAATGACCTGTTGTGCACTAGTGGTGGCATGTTTATATATGTTTTTGGCTTTGTCTTATGAATAATAACAGCTTGTAGAGAGACATTCGTATGCGATTTTAGCCAATACAAATGAAGTCGCTGTAATGTGTTCTATAATTAACTAGCAGATTATGTCTTAAAAAGACACTTCATTTAAAAGCTATATACTGAAAAAAAAAGTAGTTTTTAAAAGTTAACCGCTTCTAAATAAAATTCAGCAGTGCGAATCTGCGTGGAAATATCTCACCCATTCCATCCATTGATCCGTACGTTCACTGCATGTAGTAAATTATTTCCAGGCTAGCACAAGTTGAAAAATTAAGCAAACACAGTGGCACTGGCGTGGATGATCTGATCATCAATCGATTGGAGATTAGCTAGCTAGCACTACAAGTAGTATACTCGTTTAGTAGCTTAGGGCGTCTCCAACAGCTGGCTATTTAGTTAGCTAGATCTGATGTGGCAAAGAAAAAGTAGGAGAGAGAGTAGTCACTAGCGACGAGCAGATAGCTGATCTATTTCACGTAGTCCAAGAACATGAGAGAGGAGCATGTGGGTCCAACAGTATAAAATAGTCTTTACTTTTGTCTCTCACCTCCACGTCAGCTGACTATATAGCTAATACTATCTATTATCATTGCGGACGCCCTTACAAGAGCACGTAATGGATGTACATATACGCGTGATTGCATGAGACTTATCGTCATGGGTCTAAACTAACACTCAACGCCACGTCAGCTTGCAAGATCTGGCTTAACATGCTTTTACTCCAAGGAAATATGAGTAGAGTTAAAAAATGTTTTATACGCGTGTAGCATGATGCACGATAAAGTAGCGAGCGTCAAATCGTCGGAGCTCAAGTATGCCATACATATATTCATGTATTACTCCCTGTCACCACGACATTATAAAGTTTTTTTTGAGCTATTCAAATGTAATTATGTATCAGAAATATTATACACGATGTAGTAAAATAAGAGTGGCATATCTTTAGGCCCCGCTCGGTTGGGCTGAAAAGCTGTGGTTTATAGCTGAAATTACACTGTAGCAGCTGAAATTTCACTGTAACTGAAGGTGACTTATCTGATGTAATTAAATCTAAAAAAATTAAAAATAGAAAAAAATATGCTAGCTCAACACGGACAACGCAAACGAATACGGGGAAAAAGAACCGGCAAAAAAGCTCAAAAAAACCAAAAGTTCGGAAAAAACGAATTTATAAATAATGAAAAATAATCCAGAAGGCAGGAGCTGAAACTGAAATAAGCGGGGCCAAGCATCTAAAGAAGTTATTCTCTAACTACATATATGAGCTATGAATAGCTACAGTCAAACATGTGGGTTACGGATAATTCATATCTTACTATGCTACATGACTTAAAATCGACCATTTTCAGCTACATCCAACAAACCATTTTCTATATTTCAAAAAAAGGCTCACATCCATTAGGTTTTGTAAGGACCACCTGATTTTTTTGTCACCACGTTGACTACAATCCAATCTGCCACTCTCACTGGGCCATTGCCTCTGGCAAACCCCTCGGTGCCCCGTAGCATTTATATTTACAGCACATTCCAACACTGATATGGTCTTTTTAACCGCCACACGTCCCCAGAAAGATACCCCCAGCAAACGGCGCCCGCACGCACGCACGCACCACTCCTTCCCCTAATTCAAGAAGAGGAGGCGGAGGCGGAGGCGGAGTAGTAGTACAGAAACTTCTAGAACCTTCGGTGGTCCCTCGGCGGAGGCGGCATGTGGGGGCGGCACTACTGGGGCGGAGGCCGGCGGCCGAGCGGCGGCGCCGGAGCCGGAGGAGGAGGCGGGGAGGTGGGCGGCGTGGTGGTGATGTTCGCGTGGCTGTCGAGCCAGGAGCGGCACGTGCGGGCGTACGTGGAGCTGTACGCGGCGCTCGGGTGGGCGTGCCTCGTCTGCCACTCCGACTTCCTCGCCCTGTACGTCTCTCTCTTTCTCGTCGTCGTCGTCGTCGCATGTCCCCATGGTTGTGTGATCCGTGGATCGGTGGTTTGATTTTAGCATGCTATTTTTTAAACCCTGAATTTTTTTATGGTTTTTTGAGGTGGGTGAGTGGGTCTAGACGGTTTCTTTATCGGGATTAATCGTCGGGGTAGAGGGAAGAATCACTAGGTGATCGATGCGCTGCGGGTGTGCAAGAAAAAAAAGATTCTATTTTGGCTTAATCACAATTGTTCTTGGGCACGAGTGAATCCTCAGAGATTGGGATGCTTTAATTTCTAGGCCGTTTAATCGATTGGACTAACTCAAGAAGTTGGTCAATTCTGTTTGGTTCCAGTGATTTGTCATAGAAGCAAAGCAAGCTTAGGTGTATGTTTGTTTTGTAGCTTCCTATGTAATCCAAAAGGCGTGTCTGGTTCTGATCAACAATTTTATATAGTTTGATTAGATGAACTGAGTAGATCTGGGGAGAGATGTGTGGTTTGCTCTGTCGTATGAGTTGTTAGTAAACCTGTGACACCACTGCTGCTTACTCTGCTTCATATGATTGAGCTGCTTGTTTGCACAGGTTTTTCCCCGACAAGGCTGCCGTGCTCGCCGATGGGGTTCTTACAGAGCTCGTTAAGGTCAGTGCTACATCTGATGTTTAGGCTACTGCACATCACTACACTGATCTTTCAACTTGTCTTGATGCATCTCATTGTTTGTTGGAATCAATCATGACCCGTTGCTGAATTCGTCTTTGATATCCAGGAACTGAAGGTTCGGCCAGTACCTGTTGTCTTCGCCTCGTTCTCGGGAGGGCCTAAAGGCTGCACATACAAGGCTCTTCAGGTAATGGAACTCCCATAGCCCTTTCGCTGAAGCGGATACCTATTGTTGCCTGGTGTAGAATCTCTTAGGTTAATGTTTCCTTTGCTCAATGACAGCTGCTAGAGAGAAGATGCGAAGGCCAACTGAGTCTGGTATGGTTTTCGTACCTTTTCCATTCGTATACAGTATGCTCACTTTGCTTGTAACAATTTTTCCTAGAGCTATGTTCACCAAAAATAAAATGCTGTATGTAGAATTTGACTCATATTGGAGAAAGCTTCATATTTTTGCTTCTTCCTACAGGATGAGTATCAACTTGTACGAGACTGTTTGTGCGGACAAATGTTCGACTCAAGCCCTGTAGATTTCGTTAGTGATTTAGGCACCCGTTTTCTCCTTCACCCAAGTGTCCTGAAGATGTCTCAACCTCCTCGTGTCTTAACATGGATGACTAAAGGCATTGCCTCTGGTCTAGACACTATTCATTGGCAAATTTGAAGCACAGCGCAAGGAATATTGGGAAACACTATACTCATCTGTGGTATGTTACTCTATTGACCACAATGACTTATAGCGTGATTGCAGATGATATTTGTGGATATCTGTGACATTAATCCATTATACATACAGCATGTTGGCCCAATACTCGTATTCTGTTCAGAGGATGATGAACTTGCTCCCTGCTCAATTGTTCAAAATTTTGCAAGACATTTGCTGGAGCTGGGTGGTGATGTTAAGCTAGTTAAATGGCATAGTTCTCCTCATGTAGGTATGCTCTTTATTCCATGGTTGTGTATCAAACAGCAATTTCTATCAGGGATTGGATTGCTCTAAATTAGGATGGGTCTTGAAAATTTTTTATCTTTTTTTTAACATTTTGCCCCAGCAACTGCCTGTTTACCGTTACATGCCTCCAGGCAATGTGCAGGCAAGAAACGCGAAGAGTAGACCTGCTATCCATTACTTAGCTTGGTCCTCTCAAATGACCAAAAAGAAATGGTTTCAGTTAAAAATAGGTGTTTTACATGAGAATGCATAATGATGGCGCGCTGAAATAGGACTATTTTCACTTCGAAAAAGAAATTGGACTATTTACCTATTACCGCCCACACTGAAAAAGAATTTTTTTTCAAAACCTCATCAAAGGCACGATTCGTATCACTGCTCAAAAGCTGTGTATGCAAAGCCTTTTTTACATGGATGATTATCACTCTTTTATCTTTACTGTGCTGTCTGCTTATCGCTGTCTCTTCTCCATTTTCCATGCAGGCCATTACAAGCATCACCCTGAGGAATACCGAGCTGCGGTGACTGAGCTACTCATAAAGGCTTCAATGCTTTACATGAGCAGAAGACAACTTAACGGTTATGAGGTGGGCACGAGTGAGCACAGTGGCATGCCTCAGTCGGTCTGCAATCTCCAGAAAAGTGCTGCGAGATCCAACGATAGGCTAAGAAGAGTACCAACTGACACAACCGATCATTTCTTCTTACCGAGCTCCATGGAGTACCATGAGAGCAGCAACGAAGAACCAAAACCTGAGTTGTTCAACGTGCCAAGCGTGGAAAGCATGAACCCCCATGGTGTGTTGGGGCAGATGCTTTATGATGTATGCGTCCCAAAGAACGTAGAAGGCTGGGACTTCAAGCCTTCTGGGTCGATGAATGGGAGGCACATACATTCTATTGCTCGTCAGCATGGTACTTTCAATCCAATAAAATGCATAAGACGCTCAAGATTGTAATAATTTTGACTGGAACATCTGAATGTACGTAGCTGACTGGTGAGAAAACATTGTTTGATGGATGCTGGTGAAAATTTGAGATACCCACCATCCATTAAATAAAATGCGAGATGTGTTTTTGTACATTAATAACTAATAAAGCCTTGCGTTCTTGCCGAGGAATTGCACATGTATATGCTTATTTTTGTTGTTGCGCTGATTGTTTTTCGGTTTTGCGTTGTATATGCTTCCTGGTCTGTCCAATGGAATATAGCTCTCATGCTTTTCATCAAAAAAGGAGGAAAAAAAAAAAGGTTTCTTCGAAGCTTATCTGCCATGGAGTAATGAGTGATGTTACTATTGTGCTCCAGTTATACGACTCTTTTAAGGAAAACAAAGAAAGATTTCGGAGGGAAATTGATCTCACGCACAGTCATATGCTTCAGTGGAGATATCTAGGAATGTAAGGGTCTGCGAGTCTTAAAACTGCAAGAGGAAGCGTAATAGGGTTGGGTTGCCTGCATTTATGTACCTGAGAAAAAAAAAATAAAGTTCCAAAGACCAAACTGTAAGTGGACACGCAATTGACAAAAGAGTAGGGACGTATTTGTAATAAAACAAAACGTATGAGATTGTGCGAGGCAAGTTAAATTGTTAATATGCGATAGCCGAAAAAATAGCAGGAGGAAGAAGAAAAAATGGACCTGATTGTAAGAGAAGGAAAAGACGCGAGGGCGTGGAAAAGAAGCTACAGGGGCATATCCGCAAGGTAAAAACCCGCGGCCAAGGACCGGCGCGCGAATCCTCAAAAAAATTTGGACCATTTCTCGATTTGTGCGTGTCATCCTTGCGCAGGGGCCATGCTAATCTTCTCTGTATCGTTCCAATTTTATCGGATGTCTCCGAAGAGACAGCATGAGGTGCAGCACCGCGGCCTATAAGCTAGCCGTCGCGTCGATTGCTCAGCGGTGTGGTACTAAAGACCTCGAGCCTGCCGCTCCCCGCAGCGCCCAGGAGCCGTCAGATCCCCATCCGACGGATCCGGGTGCCCAGCGCCGACCGCGCGGTGGGCTGCACGCATCTTTCGATCCGGCCCAGCCCATCGGAGGGCCTAGTGAGCTTCTTCTGCTCTTCTTGGCTGCTCTTGTTCGTCTAAACTTTTTTTTCCCCCTTTATTTCGCTTCTCCGTCTTCCGACCTCATCTGAGTCTTCCATCCCGTGCCTCCCAAGATTTTCGCCGGGATCCTTCGCGGCGGTTTGCACCGTGAAGATGGCGAGGCGGCGCAGGAACCCCCCCGGACGCAACCACGACGAACGTCCGGTGTGCCCACGTAGCATGGCCGAGTCTTTTTCGCCGGCGCCGACCATGTCTTGTGTAGTTTAGTCTCTCCTGTAGCTTGGGCTCTAGTAATTATGGCGTGTGTAGCTTGCAAACTGTCCCAACAAACCATTGTACGCAAGTTTTGAAGCAAGCTGTGGCGTGTGTAGTTTGCAAACTGTCCCAGCAATTGCAGTTTGCAAGCATCATCTATGTTTAATGCTTGTGGTTATGGTCATTGTCTTTTCTTCCGGGATTCTTGTGGGGGATGAGCTATTGTTGCTACTTCTTTCGTCTAAAATCTAATTGAACTGTTGGGTAAAATTTCCCCCAACAAAGTTTTCTATCCAAGATTAGTCACTAAGGAGAGATATATAGGCATACATAGGTCCTTGTGGAATTTTCAAACTCTATCTCAATTGTATGCTATGCAAATGAAATAAGTGTATGGTGAATGATTCATAGAAGAATAGCTCGTGAAAAATTGTTCTTTTAGTTACTCATTTATCCTTTTCGAAATGCAATTAGTCATTTTATCAATTGAGCCAAGAGTTCAAAATTCACATGGTGTCCATTCTAATTTTTGTTGAGGGTGAGGACATTTGGTTATGGTCGTCATCTTAAGGTGCCGCTTGATTGGGCTGAAATAAGCTGGCTTATGGCGGAAATTACACTGTAGCTGACTAAAATTACATTGTAGATGATGATGGCTTATTTGATGTAACTAAATTTAAAAAAATTTAAAAATGAAAAAACATATTAGCCTATCACAGACAGCGCAAACAAATATGGGAAAAAGAACCGGCAAATAAAGCTCAAAAAAGCTAAAAAGCTAGAAAAAAACAAAATTTAGGAATAGCAAAAAATAAGTCAGAAACTAGAAGTACAAGCCGAAATGAGCGGGGTCTCATAGCCCATAGGTCACAAGTTCAAAGCTCATTGATTTTCCTGAATTAGAATAAGAGAAGATATAAAAAAACTGCCAAAGAAAAAAAAGAAATAAGGGTATATGCTAACCTAATGTGAGAATGAGACTACGAAGAGTTCCACCTGAAGTTAGGCTAAGCCAAAACAGTAATAAGCCATAGTTTTTGTTTTTTTTTTAAAAAAAAGAGAGTCCAAAACGTATGAGATTGTGCGAGGCATGTTAAATTGTTAATATGCGATAGCCGAAAAAAGAGCAGGAGGAAGGGGGACGTATTTGTAATAAAACAAAACGTATGAGATTGTGCGAGGCATGTTAAATTGTTAATATGCGATAGCCGAAAAAATAGCAGTAGGAAGAAGAAAAAAAGGACCTGATTGTAAGAGAAGGAAAAGACGCGAGGGCGTGGAAAAGAAGGTACAGGGGCATATCCGCAAGGTAAAAACCCGCGGCCAAGGACCGGCGCGCGAATCCTCAAAAAAATTTGGACCATTTCTCGATTTGTGCGTGTCATCCTTGCGCAGGGGCCATGCTAATCTTCTCTGTATCGTTCCAATTTTATCGGATGTCTCCGAAGAGACAACCAAAGGTACAGCACCGCGGCTTATAAGCTAGGCGTCGCGTGGATCGCTCGGCGGTGTGGTACTAAAGACTTGGAGGCTGACGCTCCCCGCAGCGCCCAGGAGCCGTCAGATTCCCATCCGACGGATCCAGGTGCCCAGCGCCAGCCGCGCGGTGGGCTGCGCGCATCTTTCGATCCGGCCCAACTCAGCGGAGGGCCTAGTGGGCTTCTTCTGCTCTGCTTGGCTGCTCTTATTCCTCTAAACTTTTTTTTCTTCATTTCGCTTCTTCGTCTTCCGACCTCATCTGAGCCTGAAATTTCGCGCGATGCTTCGCCGCTCAAGATTTTCGCCGGGATCCTTCGCGGCCGTTTGCACCGTGAAAATGGCGAGCGCGGCGCAGGAACCCCCCGGACGCAACCACGACGAACGTCCGGTGTGCCCACGACGTAGCATGGCCGAATCTTTTTCGCCGGCGCCGGCCATGGCTTGTGTGGTTTAGTCTCTCCTGTAGCTTGGGCTGTAGTAAGTTTGGCCTTTGCCCTTCTTCTTTTTCCCCACCTTGGAAAGATTCGTTGTTATATATACCATGGGTTGACATACATGCTCTCTCTTATCTTGAGGAGAAAAAGATTGGTCAAAAAAAGGATTGTGTAGTAAAGAACGCTGTGCTTTGGCTTCGATTGATCACTGAGTCATATCTCAATTTTTTCATTAAAAAAAGAGCCTACCGTTTTACTTCTAGACAACTTTGAGGCAAACTGCGACGGGTAGAAACTAGTGTTAGAAATATGGACGATATTTTAAATTTAAATTTTACTAGAAGATACATATAATAAAATACTAGTGATGCAAAATTCATAACTAACAACACCCTACTCATTATACTTCAAAAAATACGCAAGAAAAACACAATATCAAAGTCGATTGAACGCACAAACGACTTACTGTTAAGCTTGATGAAGAACAATAAACAGTGCAGGCTTGATACAGTGCAGAATGTAGATGATGCAGTGCAGGAGCGGTTGCGCAAATACGCTTCCCAGAAACCTTATTGCCGCTCCGTGCATGTACTCTCTGCACCAATGATTCGAAGATAGCTGCTCTCCCTCTCTCCAGGTACACGCCAAGAAGAAAGACTGGCGAGGCTCAGTTGCACAGTACAACAACATAGATCAACAGAGAAGAAAGTAGAGCAAGAATGGAGGTGGGATGCTCTCTATTTTCCTGGACGTCTCCAGGCCCTTTTAAGGGTGCTGCAGTTATTCACTAATAACTGCCAAATGAAATCATATTATGATATTTAAGAAGTATTTTGATTAGTTAAAATGAGAGATAATGCACAGTTTAGTAAAAATAAGGTGGACTTGGTCTGTCAAGTAGCACACCACGTCAGGCGAAAATACGTGAATACGTGCGCGCGCATGCGTAAGCGCATGTGTGATTAGGCAAAACCCTCCTCATACCATCCCTATCCATGTGTCACATAATTCAAGGAGTGACATAGACTCTATCTTATAAATTAGTCTATTCCACTTTGCATTAGGAATATGGTACTAAACCATGCATGCTTTGTAATTATAGGAAATAGGCCTCACTCATATGAGCCTATTTTTAACAACTAGAAAGTGGTTTGTGAGACCTTGAGTAGCTACCGTGTCTACTCTATTCTTTTCAGTTTATGATTTATTACTTATGATTTTTCTAAATAAATAAATGGAACGTTTTCTTTATTATTTTTTCGACATGGAGGGGCCTAGTGGGCTTCTTCTGCTCTGCTCGGCTGCTGTTGCTCGTCTAAACTTTTTTTTCCTCCCTTTATTTCGCTTCTCCGTCTTCCGACCTCGTCTGAGCCTGAAACTTCGCGCGATGCTTAGCCGCTCCATCCCGTGCCTCCCAATGTTTTCGCCGGGATCCTTCGCGGCGGTTTGCACCGTGAAGATGGCGAGGCGGCGCAGGAACCCCCCCGGACGCAACCACGACGAACGTCCGGTGTGCCCACGTAGCATGGCCGATTCTTTTTCGTCGGCGCCGACCATGGCTTGTGTAGTTTAGTCTCTCCTGTAGCTTGGGCTCTAGTAAGTTTCCTCCCTTAGAAGTTAGAAAGATTCATTATTATACCATGGGTTAACATACATGCTCTCTCTTATCTTGAGGAGAAAAAGATTGGTCAAAAAATGGATTGTGTAGTAAAGAACATTGTGTTAGAAATTAATCTTGTTGTTTAGATGTTTAGGTTTTGATCATTTGGTTTTTGCATATCTGTTCTGGGTAGTGTGGCCAGACGCTATGTGTTCATGGCATGGCCCAAGTCATTAGGGAGTCTGCATGGTACTGTTCACATAGTCTGCATGGCATTGTACACGGATACGTATTGGCACTGTTCATGCATACGTATACGCGCGCGCCGTGCACGGGAATAGCTCGCGACGAGCCTGAGTTTGTGGGCACGTTGGTGGCGCCGAGAGGAGCGGCACGTCGTGCTTGTGGCGCAAAGAATGGGCGCTAGAAGCCTGCATGCATCCATGCGTTTAGTTGAGTCAGTTCGTGGCCGTGAAGTTAGCACACGTCTATTGCGTGGACTACGGAATGTGTGGCCGAGTCAAGAGTGGACGTTGTGGCTTGAGATACAGATCGAGCTAGCTGTATGCATGCGTGTGTGTGTTTATTTATAGCTTGTAATCAGTCATTTGTAATGGGTGAAGAAATACAAGAGAAAAGGGCCAACGTTTGGTGCCGCAAAGGTTCTCTGTGTGTGTTCTTCCTCCTTGAGTTTCTCCCACAAAAGTGTGAGATGTGTCCACTGTGATCGCGTGGGTATTTAGCTGGGCCAACACACTGTGCTTTGGCTTCGATTGATTACGAGTCATATCTCAATTTTTTTTTAAAAAAAAGAGCCTACCGTTTTACTTCTAGACAACTTTGAGGCAAACTGCGACGGGTAGAAACTAGTGTTGGAAATATGGACGATATTTTAACTTTAAATTTTACTAGAAGATAAATATAATAAAATATTAGTGATGTAAAACTCATAACTAACAACAGCTTACTCATTGTACTTCAGAAAATACGCAAGAAAAACACAATTTCAAAGTCGACTCACGTCCGACTGCATTTAATGCTTCACTTCCCGGTCGTTTGCCACTTTACTACCATCCTACTGCTCCCCCAAAATCCACAGCCGGGCATAAGGCGTCCACACCACCAACTCTGTCAAGCTCTGGAACCGTCCCCTCCTTCCTCCCCAAATTCGCCCAACACACCACCAACTAGTAACTCCGAGTCCTCCGGCCTAGAGGGGGAACAGATCCTTCGTCCTCCACCGCCGCCAACCCCTCCCCGACCTCCCCCTCCGCCGCCAACCCCTCCCCGACCTCCCCCACCCCCTCCCCGACCTCCCCCGCCACCACCACCCCCCTCCCCGACCTCCCCCGCCGCCGCCAACCCCTCCCCTCGCCAAAGCCTAGCCACCTTCACCAGTTCACCACCTCCGTGGCCGCCGCCGCTCCCCATTTCGCCCCCTCCGCCTCCAACCCTAACCCTCCCTGCCTCTAGCAGCCAACCGGAAGGGCGCCGCCGTGAAGGCTGCAGCAAGCTCCATTCTCTTCAACGCGTCTGCTACCGTCTCCGCTCGGTCACTCGAGTCGGAGCTTTGTTTCCGCGCCCAGGACTCGGTTCAGGGTTTGGGTCGGAATTTCTTCCCCGTGAGCTTGCTTCGGTTTCTTCTGTGGCGGTTTCCTATCTGGCGGGCGAAGAGAGAGGGCGGAGGGGTGATCGGAGTTGGGGCGCCCTGGGGGTGCTGTGTGTGCGGTGAAGTCGGTGGTGTTGGCGGGGAGGCTGGTGTGGCGGTCCGCGGGGGAGTCTGGTAGCGGTCGGGGGAGGAGGGGCGGCCAGGGCTAGTGGCAGAGGAGGTCAGTGGCTGGGGTGTGTCGGGAGGGGGTGGTATTCTTGGCCGGGTGTGGATCTGGAGGCTCCGGTTGGTGCTGGGGTTTGATGGAGAAAGGGCGGAAGCAGGGCGCGGAGGACCTGGAGGGTCTGTTGGGTGGTCTGAAACTGTCGGAGGAGGAACGGAAGGCTGTTAAAGGAGCTTGGCAGTCAGATTCGAGGGAGGCTGGTCGGCCTCCTCAGGCGGTGGGCAAGCTGTTCTCGTCAAAGGCTGGTTATGTGGAAGGGATGGTGCAGACTCTGGGTAAAATCTGGTGTCCGGCGAAAGGGATCCGGTGCAAGGAGCTGGGGGATAACATGTTTCTTTTTGCTTTCCTTCAGCCGGGGGGTAAGAGAAGAGCTGTTACGGAGGGTCCATGGGAGTTCGGTGGTGATCTGCTCATTGTGGTGGATTTGGATGAGACTAAGAGGCTGAAGGATTTGGAGTTTACTCACATTCCGGTATGGATTCGTGTCTTCAATCTGCCCCTAGGTCTCATGAATGAAAATACAGGTCGCTCGATTGGGGAGAAGGTGGGGAAATCGTTGGATGTGGAAACTGATGAAGATGGGTCGGCGGTGGGGAGCTTTCTTAGGATTAAAGCTCTAATTGATGTGCGCAAGCCGCTCTTCAGGGGAGTGATGGTGGAGAATGGGGTTGGGGAGCCAAGCTGTTGGTGTAATTTCAGATATGAATTTCTCCCAAACTTTTGTTACTCTTGTGGTTTGTTGGGTCATGTGGAAAAGGAGTGTGACGAGAAGGTATGGAAGGTGCATGATCATCAGTTTGGGGACTGGATGAGAGCCTCTCCGGCAAGGAAACGTGATCAGCGAAGCCGTTGGTCGGGGGGCAGCAGTTCAGGTGGTAGTCATCAGCATAAGTCGTCGGGTTCTTGGAGGCGTGGAGAGATGGGGAGGAGGTTGCAGTAGAGTGAGGAAGGAAGCAGGGGGAAGGTGTTGGAAGACAACGAGCTCCGTGATGATGGGTCGAGCCCGCTTAAGATGTTGTCAAACAATACTACATCTGGAGGAGTACCAAAAAAATTAATTTTTGGGGATAGTACAAGTACTGATAAGGAGACAAGGCTGGAGCTGGTGGGGCTGGAGGGTGTGAGAAGGGTGGTCCTGGAGGCGAGGGAGGAGGTTCCGGGGGGGTCGCAGCAGGAAAGGGGGAAGCTGGGCTAGTACAAGGGGAGGGAGGAGGTGGAGGTCTCAACGTGCAGGAGGGGGATTTGCCAGGGGTCTCTGGAAAGGCCGGCATGGAGGTGGATGGGGTGGGTTCTTCGCCTTTAGGGGAGGGGGTGAAAGCATCTAGGCCCCTAAAAATATTGGTTTTGGTAATTAATGAAATTATGTGAATATGAGACTAATGTGTGCATTAAGTGTTTGAAAGGATAAGTTCAAATGGCAAAGAAAGAGGCTCACGAATATCCCATGAAGATTTAAATATCTCTAGGGCGACAAGGTAAATAGTTTAGGTATCTATTTTATTTTACCGGTCTTGGAGTTAGATTGAAAGACCGGATTATAGGATAGACGCCGTACTATTAAGAGGGATCATGGTGATTGCTTGATCATGTTCAAATGTGCCCTTTGGATCAATTTAGGATCATGCATGCACTTAGAAATTAAAATTAAATCAAATCTGTGCATTGTCAGAAAATCCGGTAGTTCCGGTGTTATTTGGGCGGAACTACCGCAGTCCAGAGTACCGGCGCCGGCGAACGTTTTTCAGAGCGCCGGACTCGGACTTAGTCTCTCGGAAACGGAAGTACCGCGGGTTGAACCGCGGAACTACGGATGGCCGTAGTACCGCACCGAGCGGAACTTTATTTCAGAGCGCCCGGAGTTTAACTTAGCCTCTCGGAAAACGGAAGTACCGCGGATTGACCTGCGGAACTACCGCATGTGCGGAAGTTCCGGATACCCGTGCGGAACTTTATTTCCAGAGAGTGCCGGGAATAAAACTTAAACTCGTTGAGATCGGAAGTACCGGGTCCTGGAGCGGAACTTCCGGACTTCCGGAAGTACCGCGATTTCAACGGCGGTAGTACCACACTCATTGACTAACGGTTACTTCTGACTCTCTGACATAGCCGTTCTGACTGGTCAGCGAGAGTCCGAAAGTACCGCGGTTTTGCCTGCGGTAGTTCCAGATTTCCTGAATTTTCAGGATTGTTTATTGTAACGGCTATTTGAGGTTGGTGAGGGTATAAATACACCCCCACCAGAACTTGTACATGTTGTTGAACCTCCATTGAATACATTTGAGCCTAGTGCAACCTCTCACACCTCATTCACTCACTTGTGCATTCATTTGAGGTAGTTGACCCAAAATTCAAGTGCATTGCATTCTAGTTGATCCATTGAGCACTTGAGTGAGATCAAGCCGAAGTGGTCTATTCTCTTGGTGCTTGCCGGCACCTAGACGGTTTGGCGGAGGTCCGGTGATCTTCTCAAGAAGATTGTGAGAAGGTCCGGAAGATTGTGAAGGCTTGGAGCTCGCCTACCTGGAGAGGGAAAGAGCTACAAATAGTGATCGAGGTGTTTAGGCTCATTCGTGGAGTCGGTCCGATTTGTTCGGGCTTACCTCAACGTGGACTAGGGGAGACCGGCAAGTCTCCGATCACCACGGTAAAAAGTAATCGTGTCAATTGTGGTTTGCTCTCTTGTGATCATTTTCATTCAAGCAACGCTCTTCATTCATGTTACTTGATTGCTTGCTTAGTTAGAGTAGCAATTGTTGTTCTCTACTATTCGTTATTGCTCTTAGTCGATTACTTGTGCTAGTGATTGTTTGAACCTCACTAGGTTGATTAGTGGTGTTAGTGTTATCTTGCTCTATTTATCCATCAAGTTTAAAATTGCTAATTAGAATTAGACGAAAATTTTAAAACCTCCTATTCACCCCCCTCTAGTCGGCCTCCTCGATCTTACAAGTGGTATCAGAGCTCGGTCTCTCAAATTTAGACTTAACCGTCTAGAGAGAAAAGGATGGCTAGTGAGGGTATAGCAATAGGAAAGGCACCTCTCTTTGATGGCTCAAATTATGCTTATTGGAAAATTAGGATGTCTATCTATTTAAAGGCCATGAGTCCTCAAATTTGGAAAGTCGTAAATGAGGGTTACGTTATGACTCTTGATCCGGATCACCCAACGGACCAAGACGGGCGTAATGCTCATTTAGACGCTCAAGCTCTGAATGCTCTATTTGGAGCCTTGAACGCGGATGAGTTCAATAGGGTGAGCAATCTTGAGACGGCTCATGCTATTTGGACTACCCTTTCGGAAATACACGAAGGGACATCCACGGTCAAGGAGGCCAAATTGCATCGGCTTAGGATCAAATATGAGACATTCACAATGTTGCCCCATGAAGACATCAATGAGATGTACTCAAGGCTCAACAACATTGTGAATGAGCTTAAGGGCCTTGGAACTAACCTTTCCGATCTTGATATTGTTCAAAAGATGCTTAGGGCCTTGCCGGAGAAATATGAAGTGTTGGTAACTCTCTTCCTCAACTCACCAGAGTTGGCAAGAATGACACCAACACAATTATTGGGCAACCTCATCACCAACGAGCTCTACAAGAAAGACAAGGAAGAACTCTTGGAGCAATCTTCTTCCAAGAATAAGAAGATCACCGCCTTCAAAGCTAAAGCGGTGATGAGTGAAGAATCCGAAGAAGAAGATGAGGAGGACTCCGAAGAAGAATTTGCGCTTCTAGTGAGGAGAATGAAGAAGTTCATGAGAAGGGGCCCATTTCAGAGCACAAGCCATGAGAAGACCAAGAAATGGCATTCTTCCTCCAACAAGAAGTTTAGCAACATTCGTTGCTATGAATGTGATGAGAAGGGGCACATTGCCTCTCAATGTCCAACAAAGAAGGATGACAAGGAGAAGTCATCAAAGAAGAAGAACTACAACGGCAAGAAGAAGCTCTTCAAGAAGCTTCACAAGGATGGCAAGAATGAAGCCCATATTGGTGAGTGGAACTCCGAAGAGGAGTATTCGGACTCCGACTCAAGCGAGGACGAATCTCCCAAGAAGAAAGGGCTTGTGGGCATTGCCATCAAGGAGGCTCCATCACTATTCTCCACTCCTACATGCCTTATGGCTAAAGGAGAAAAGGTAAAATTGCTTGATGATGATGAGCCTTCATATGATGACTTGATGAATATGTTAATTGAATTGAATGAATTTTTTGGAAAAGAAAAATCAAAGTTTAAGGTCTTAAAGAGAGAACACATCTCTCTCAAAGACTCTTATGAGGAGCTAAAGTAAGCTCATGATTTGCTTCTCCAAGAAAATCACAAATCTAGTACTAGCATTGGAGTTACTTGCAATATATTGAATGAAATGTCTAGTATAGAAATTTCAAAGTCTAGCATATCTACTTGTTGTGATGATTTGCTTACCATACCTTGTTCATCAAGTGTAGATTCTAAAAATGCTTTAAATCTTGCTCATGATGATGTTATTGCTAATGAAAACAAAAATTTAAAAGAACAAGTGCTAAAATTAAACAAAAGTTTAGAGAGGGCTTACAAGGGAAAGGAAACCCTTGATAAGTTACTAAGCAATCAAAGATGCTCTTTTAACAAAGAGGGACTTGGATATGTCCCTCAAAAGGGTAAGAAGCCGGTATACAAGCCTCCAAGGTTTGTAAAGGAAAATGGTAAGTATTGCACAAAATGCCGGTGTATTGGACATATTCAAAATGATTGTTCTAAGAATAACATGCATTCCATTGGTTTATATGATTCTCGTTATATGCTTAGAAAATCTACAAATGGAAGTGTAATTGCTCATTTCATTGGCACCTCGATTTTGGGTGCTAAAAGGAAATCCATTTGGGTACCCAAGACCTTGGTCACTAACCTCCAAGGACCCAAACAAATTTGGGTACCTAAAAGAACTTGATTTTCTTTTGTAGGTGAACTACAAAATCGGTGGAAGGCATTGGGTGTTGGATAGCGGTTGCACCCAACACATGACCGGAGACCGGAAGATGTTCACCACCTTTGAGAATGGAAGCAATGACAAGATCACATTTGGAGATAATAGCAAAGGAAAGGTATTGGGATTGGGTAAAATCGCTATCTCAAACGACCTTTCAATTTCTAATGTATCTCTAGTTGAATCATTAAATTTCAATTTGCTATCCGTTGCTCAAATATGTGATCTAGGCTTAACATGCTCATTCTCAAAAGAAAACGTTGTAATCTCAAAAGATAATAATAATGAACTAGTCTTCAAAGGCTTTAGATTTGGGAATCTCTATTTGGTAGATTTTTCTTCAAATGAGTCTTGTTTAAAAACTTGTTTAATTGTAAAAACCTCTTTGGGTTGGTTGTGGCATAGAAGGCTTGGTCATGTGGGAATGATTCAACTTAAAAAAACTTTTTAAGCATGACTTAGTAGTTGGCTTGAAGGATGTGAAGTTTGAGAAGAATCGACTTTGTTGTGCTTGTCAAGCCGGAAAACAAGTCGCTAATTCTCATCCTTCCAAAAGTATCATGTCAACTTCTAGGCCATTAGAGCTCTTACATATGGATTTGTTCGGGCCAACAACCTATAAGAGCATTGGAGGTAATAGCTATTGTTTAGTCATTGTGGATGATTACTCTAGATATACATGGGTCTTCTTCCTAAATGACAAAAGTGAAACCTCCGGTATTTTCAAAAGTTTTTCAAAAAGGGCCCAAAATGAATTTGATTTTAAAATAAAGAAAATTAGGAGTGACAATGGTTCCGAGTTCAAAAATACAAAAGTTGAAGACTTTTGTGATGAACTTGGAATAAAGCACGAGCTTTCCACTACCTACACTCCGGAGCAAAATGGAGTTGTAGAGAGGAAAAATCGAACATTAATTGAAATGGCTAGGACAATGCTTGATGAATATAATACTTCCGACAAGTTTTGGGCGGAAGCTATCAACACCGCATGTCATGCCATAAATCGCCTCTATTTACATCGACTCTTGAAAAAGACTTCCTATGAGCTTCTTGTTGGAAGGAGACCGAACATCTCTTACTTCAGAGTATTTGGTTGCAAATGCTATATTCTAAGAAAAGGTGTTCGGCTCTCAAAATTTCAAAGTCGATGTGATGAAGGCTTCCTTTTAGGGTATTCCTCAAATAGTAAAGCCTATAGGGTCTTTAATAAAAATTCGGGTTTAGTAGAAGAATCGTGTGATGTTCAATTTGATGAAACTAACGGCTCTCAAGAAGAGCATGAGAACTTGGATGATGTAGGAGATGAAAGTCTCCGCAAAGCAATGGAGAACATGCAAATCGGAGACATCAAGCCAAAAGAGGATCCAACATCACCAAGCTCATCTAGACAAGTGGAACCACCCTCTTCTTCCACAACAAACGATGTTTAAGTTATAGAAGATGAAGAAAAGGATCAACCGCAAAATATTTTCAAGATTCACAATGCAATAGCCAAGGATCATCCAATTGACCAAATATTGGGTGACGTGAGTAAGGGTGTTCAAACTCGCTCTAGAGTAGCTTCATTTTGTGAACACTATTTCTTTGTATCTTCACTTGAACCTAAGCGTGTAGAAGAAGCATTAGATGACCCGGATTGGATAAATGCTATGCATGAAGAGTTGAATAATTTTGCTCAAAACGATGTTTGGACTTTGGTGGAGAGACCCGGGGAGCACAATGTCATTGGCACCAAATGGGTCTTCCGGAACAAACAAGATGAGAACGGAATTGTGGTAAGAAATAAAGCAAGGTTAGTAGCTCAAGGTTATACTCAAGTCGAGGGCTTAGATTATGATGAGACTTTTTGCGTTGCTAGACTTGAATCAATTATAATCTTGCTTGCTTTTGCATCATGCTTTGACATTAAATTGTTTCAAATGGATGTCAAAAGTGCATTTCTTAATGGTACAATTTCCGAATTAGTATATGTGGAACAACCCCCGGGATTTGAAGATGCTAAATACTCTAATCATGTGTATAGATTATCAAAAGCGCTATATGGTTTAAAGCAAGCTCCTAGAGCTTGGTATGAGCACCTTCGTAACTTTCTTGTATCAAAAGGTTTTAAAATTGGTAAAGTAGATACAACTCTATTCACAAAAATTATTGGAGATGATTTCTTTGTATGTTAAATCTATGTTGATGACATTATATTTGGTTCTACTAATCAAGACTTCTGCAAAGAATTTGGTGAGATGATGTCTAGGGAATTCGAGATGTCAATGATTGGCGAGCTAAGCTACTTCCTTGGACTTCAAATCAAACAACTTAAAGATGGGACGTTTATAAGCCAAACAAAGTATGTGAAGGATCTACTCAAGAGATTCGGAATGGAAGAAGCCAAACCCATCAAAACACCCATGGCAACAAACGGGCATCTAGACCTCAACGAAGAAGGTAAGTCGGTAGATTTAAAGATTTATAGATCCATGATTGGTAGTTTGCTTTATCTTACCGCATCTAGGCCCGACATTATGTTTAGTGTATGCATGTGTGCACGTTTTCAAGGTTCTCCAAAAGAGTGCCATTTAGTGGCCGTAAAGAGAATTCTAAGATATTTAAAACATTCCTTAAGCATAGGGCTTTGGTATCCCAAGGGTGCAAAATTTGAATTAATTGGATATTCGGATTCCGATTATGCGGGATGCAAAGTGGATAGAAAAAGCACCTCGGGTAGTTGCCAATTTCTAGGAAGATCTCTAGTATGTTGGTCATCCAAGAAACAAAATTCCGTAGCACTTTCAACCTTGAAGCCGAATATATTTCCGCGGGAAGTTGTTGTGCTCAATTGCTTTGGATGAGGCAAACATTGTTGGATTATGGGATTAAATTTGATAAAATGCCTCTTTTGTGTGATAATGATAGTGCTATCAAAATATCTAACAATCCCGTTCAACACTCAAGAACCAAGCATATAGATATACGCCACCATTTCTTGAGAGATCATGTGAGCAAGGGAGATATCGAAATTAGCCACATCCGAACCGAAAATCAACTAGCGGACATTTTCACCAAACCATTAGATGAAAGCCGCTTTTGCAAATTGAGGAATGAATTAAATGTCATAGACTACTCAAATGTAGCTTGAAATCTCATTTCATCCATTTCTGCTCATTTGTTGTGCTCATATGGATTTTTATTGGATTTTCCCCCTCTTTTGGTCAAAAATTCGTTTAAAATAATAAAAATTAGTTTCAAAATATAGCATTAGCTTATTTGATGCATATTGATCCTGAATGACTTCAGTTGGATGCAAAACTAGGGATCATTTGCAAAATTTCAAGTTCTAAAAGTCAAATCCTGAAAAGTTCCAGAAAATCCGGAACTACCGCAAGTCTTTGTGCAGTACTTCCGCTCCTGACAGAAAAACCAGAACTATCGCAATGCAATCTGCGGAACTTCCGGAATTTCTGTGAGAACGGTACTACCGGCGTGTTACGCGCGGTACTACCGCTTTTTGCGGGATTTAATGCGGTTTCCAAAACCGCCAAATCCTCCAGCCGTTACTCCTTTTTCCTTTATCTCTTTTCTCTCTCTCATCTTCATTCCTCCCAAACCGCAGCCGCCTACCCTCTCTTCTTCCTCTCCTCCACCCTCTCTCTCCCAAGAACCTCTCTCCTCTCCCGATCCTTGAATCCGAGGGGAGTTCTTCGTTTTTGGGCGATTCCTTGCACTCCCAGGGTTCTCCTCCTTCGACTCCACAAGGTAAATCGGATCAAAATCCTCTTTTTATCTGGTTCTTAGAACCCTAGGTGGAGTTTAGGTTAAATTTGAAATGTGATGATTTTTGCTGACATTTTCTTGGGAAAATCTGTATATTTGGGGTATTTAGATGTTTACACACACATGCATTGGATTCAATCCAAGAAATACCCCAAAGGATTCAATTTTTATCATGCCCTAGAAATACCCAGAAAAACCGGAACTACCGGTCGAGCGGCCGGAACTACCGGGGTCACGGTAGTTCCGCATGTTTAATGCCGGAACTACCGGATTTCCCGGAAGTTCCGCAGTTTTACCGCCGGTACTTCCGTTTTTCCTGGAAAAGCAGAAACTCATTACCTTTCAATTTCAAACCTAATTTTCGCTTATCCTTCCTCACACCTTGATTATCCTAATATGTTACTGAAGATGCCGAGAATGAAGAATGTCTCTCACAAGTCTTATGGAGCTCCGGGACAATCCTCCTCGACTCCCGCTCTTCCGACCACCGCGGACTCTGAGAGTGACTCCGATGGCTCCCATGAGAGCGGATCCGAGGCCTCCCATGAGAGCGAGTATGAGGTTTCGGACGAGGAGATGCCTGAGGTAACTGCAGATGAAGAGATAGACCTTTCAAAGATCTCAAATGAGGACTATGCCATTCTTCGTCGTCGCAGTCAGTACGTCCGCCCTCGCGACTCTAAGAACCTCGAGTTTCATTCCAAGTTTCAAGAGAAGGTGTACCGAGAGATGTATGGTCCTGCTCGCAAGTTCACTGCACACAAGTATGTGGATTGGGATCACTTGTCACAGATTGACAAGTTTAGCGGTGCTTATCAGCTTTTTCAGCAAGCTGAGATCCATCATATTGTTGCTTTCAAGTGCAACTACATGGACAATATGATTCGGCAGTTTTATGCTACCTTGTACATCTCTCCAAATTTCGAGCACTTGTGTTGGATGACTGGAACGCAGCTTGTGGAATGCACCAAGCACGAGTTTGAGTTGGCACTTGGGACGGAAACCAGTGCCTATGAGAAGGTGTTCAACAAGCGTGCTCTTCCCATTGCTGCATACTCGGAGTATTATGACCCGACAGCTGAAAAAGTGCTAGGGACAACCATTGGACTGCTTCCTATTCCCAGCCTTGTCAACAGGATCATCAACCACACCATTCTTCCAAAGAGTGGAAATTATGATGCTATTCGTGGCCATGCTTGGAATGTGATTGACTACATTATGCGCGGCCAAAAGTTTGATGTGGTGGATCTTATCATTAGGGGGATTGACGCCAATAAGAATGACAAACAGAAAAGGATTAACTTTGCACCATTCATTATGGCTTTGATCATCCACAAGATCGGATACCGAGGAGCACTCTGCACTCCACACAAGCCTTACAAGCCTCGCGCAAAGGCCCATGTTCCTGCTCCTGCTCGTCCTCGTGCACAGCCTCAGCCTCAGGCAGCAGTTGTTCCTCTCCAGGGCGAGGGCGATGTGTCGCTATCCCAGATTTACTCCGCCATACTCAGGCTTGAGGAGCGCCAGGATGTCTTGATCTCCACTGTGTCTTCTCTTGGTGATCGCGTATCATCCTTGGAGAGTGCAGTTCATCCGCCTTCTCCAGTTCGCTATGGTCGTCGCACTCGTCGCCGTGGTCCTCCTTCTCCCAGTGCAGCTCAGGACTAGCTCCTCTTTTTGGTACTTCGATGCCAAAGGGGGAGAAATGTAGCAAGGAGAAGTTTAAGTCTTATCTATCTATTTGGGCCTTGTAATAAAGTATGGTGAATTGAACCATGTAATGCGTATGTGTGGTTTAAACGATGTTTAGTTTTTTAATTTCTAATGCATTGTAATGAACTATGTTATGCCCTTAATGCAAATGCTTATTTACTTGTCTATTGCGTATCGTTGAATTTTGGTGAATGTGCTGTAATGCTATGATGTAATCATGCCTGATAAATTCTTATAAAATTTTGATGCACATGTTTAGGGGGAGCTCTTTCTTATTAGTTTCTAAAATGCAAAATTTCTTCATGTTCTATACTGCTAAAAATTCAAAGACCTTGCGATATACAACTTGCAAACTAGGAGTATATCCAAATCTTAAATTCTTCTCAATATTTGTTCTTGTTGTCATCAATTACCAAAAAGGGGGAGATTGAAAGCATCTAGGCCCCTAAAAATATTGGTTTTGGTAATTAATGAAATTATGTGAATATGGGACTAATGTGTGCATTAAGTGTTTGAAAGGATAAGTTCAAATGGCAAAGAAAGAGGCTCACAAATATCCCATGAAGATTTAAAGATCTCTAGGGCGACAAGGTAAATAGTTTAGGTATCTATTTTATTTTACCGGTCTTGGAGTTAGATTGAAAGACCGGATTATAGGATAGACGTCGTACTATTAAGAGGGATCATGGTGATTGCTTGATCATGTTCAAATGTGCCCTTTGGATCAATTTAGGATCATGCATGCACTTAGAAATTAAAATTAAATCAAATCTGTGCATTGTCAGAAAATCCGGTAGTTCCGGTGTTATTTGGGCGGAACTACCGCAGGTCCGGTAGTACCGGGCGCCCGGGCGGAACGTTTTTTCCAGAGAGCGCCCGGACTCAGACTTAGTCTCTCGGAAAACGGAAGTACCGCGGGTTGAACTGCGGAACTACCGGATGGCCGGTAGTACCGGGCACCCGAGCGGAACTTTATTTCCAGAGAGCGCCCGGAGTTTAACTTAGCCTCTCGGAAAACGGAAGTACCGCGGATTGACCTGCGGAACTACCGCATGTGCGGAAGTTCCGGATACCCGTGCGGAACTTTATTTCCAGAGAGTGCCAGGAATAAAACTTAAACTCGTTGAGATCGGAAGTACCGGGTCCTGGAGCGGAACTTCCGGACTTCCGGAAGTACCGCGATTTCAACGGCGGTTGTACCGCACTCATTGACTAACGGTTACTTCTGACTCTCTGACATAGCCGTTCTGACCGGTCAGCGAGAGTCCGGAAGTACCGCGGTTTTGCCTGCGGTAGTTCCGGATTTCCTGAATTTTCAGGATTGTTTATTGTAACGGCTATTTGAGGTTGGTGAGGGTATAAATACACCCCCACCAGAACTTGTACATGTTGTTGAACCTCCATTGAATACATTTGAGCCTAGTACAACCTCTCACACCTCATTCACTCACTTGTGCATTCATTTGAGGTAGTTGACCCAAAATTCAAGTGCATTGCATTCTAGTTGATCCATTGAGCACTTGAGTGAGATCAAGCCGAAGTGGTCTATTCTCTTGGTGCTTGCCGGCACCTAGACGGTTTGGCGGAGGTCCGGTGATCTTCTCAAGAAGATTGTGAGAAGGCCCGGAAGATTGTGAAGGCTTGGAGCTCGCCTACCCGGAGAGGGAAAGAGCTACAAATAGTGATCGAGGTGTTTAGGCTCATTCGTGGAGCCGGTCCGATTTGTTCGGGCTTACCTCAACGTGGACTAGGGGAGACCGGCAAGTCTCCGATCACCACGGTAAAAAGTAATCGTGTCAATTGTGGTTTGCTCTCTTGTGATCATTTTCATTCAAGCAACGCTCTTCATTCATGTTACTTGATTGCTTGCTTAGTTAGAGTAGCAATTGTTGTTCTCTACTATTCGTTATTGCTCTTAGTCGATTACTTGTGCTAGTGATTGTTTGAACCTCACTAGGTTGATTAGTGGTGTTAGTGTTATCTTGCTCTATTTATCCATCAAGTTTAAAATTGCTAATTAGAATTAGACGAAAATTTTAAAACCTCCTATTCACCCCCCCTCTAGTCGGCCTCCTCGATCTTACAGGGGGCAGAAGTAGGGTTGAGCAGGGATGAGGAGCGGCCGGTGGGGGAAATTAAACAGGCCAAGGTTGGGGGAAGCGAGGCAAAAAAGATGCGGTCTACATTTAAACGCCGACCGCGGGAGCTTGGGAGATCGTTGGGGGAACAGGTTCCTTCCCCGTCTGTTTTGCGGAAGAGAGGGGGAGAGGAGGCTGTTGGGGAGGAAGAGTTTAAGAAGAAGGCTAAGCTCCAGTTTGTTCCAGTGGAGGTGGAGATGGGGGAGGAAAATTCCTTGTCGGCGGGGCTGCATGGTCAGCCCGGCCGATCCCAATGAGGATTGTGGCGTGGAACTGCCGGGGGTTGGGGAACGGCCCGGCAGTTCGCGGTCTCTCGGATGTCCGAAGAAGGAGGACTCACGCTTTGTTTCTCTCGAAACAAAACATGGTGAGAAATGGATGGAGAGGTTCAAGTGAAAACTGAACATGTCAAATATGGTGGTTAAGGATAGTGTAGGAGCGAAGGGTGGTCTGGCGCTGTTTTGGAAGAAGGAGGTGGACTTGCGGGTGCTGAGTTGGTCTAGGTTTCATATTGATGCCAAAATTAAGGAGGAGGATGGATGTGCTTGGCGGTTTACCGGAATTTATGGCGAGCCCCGGAGCGAAGAGAAGGAGAAAACATGGAAGTTGCTTCGTATTTTACTGCACCGCAGCAAGCTCCCTTGGCTGTGTTGTGGTGATTTCAATGAAATTCTTTTCAGCTGTGAGAAGGAAGGGGGAGCTCCTAGAGCAGAGAGCAGCATGGTGAAGTTCAGAGATGTTTTGGAGGAGTGTGACCTGCATGATTTGGGTTTCGTGGGGGATGCTTTTACTTGGAGAAACCATCATCAAAACGCATCCAGTTACACTAGGGAAAGACTGGACAGGGCAGTGGCGAATAGTGCTTGGCGGGCTCGTTTTCCTTTGGTCCGTGTGATTAATGGCGATCCTCGGCACTCAGATCATAGGCCAATCATTGTGGATCCCGGGGCGAAGGAAAAGGTCCATTGGAGGAAACCTCTGGAGGTTATGAAGAAGTTTGAGGCGAGATGGTTGGAGGAGGAGGAGTGCAGCGAGCGGGTGGAGGAGGCATGGGAAAAGGCTATTAGTGGTGGAGGGGTAAGCCTTATGGAAATCCAATCTCGGGTGTTGGGGGAGCTATGGCAGTGGGATCGGGAGGTCCTTGGAGCTTTGGAGAAGAGAGTTAAAAATGCCAAAAGAGAGCTGGAGAGGATCAGGAGAGCATCCATTTCCCAAGGGTGTATAAACAAGGAGCACTTGATGCGTTATAAGCTTGAGCGCTCATGGACCAACAAAGACATATATCGGAAGCGGCGGGCTCATTCTACATGGTTGGCCAAAGGTGACCGTAATACAAAATTCTTCCATGCTCGGGCTTGTAAAGGAAAAGGAGGAACGCTATAAGCAAGCTGAAAGATGAGGGTGGCGGGGTGGTGGAAGGAAAATACCTAAAGAACTTTATTGCTAATCAGTATCAGCAACTTTTTATGTCCACTGCAGGTTCCCAGGACGTTGAGGTCCTTGACTGTGTGCAAGTAAAGGTTACTCAAGAAATGAATGACAACCTGGCAGCACCGTTCTCAAGTGTCGATATTTGGGTGGCTTTAAAGGATATGAGTGAGCTGAAAGCCCCAGGGGCTGATAGCATGCCGGTGGTCTTCTACAGGAAATTCTGGTCTCTTGCGGGAGAAAAGGTTAAAGAAGAAGTGCTTGCTGTGCTTAATGGGGCGGCTATGCCGGAAGGGTGGAATGACACTGTTGTTGTTCTAATCCCAAAGACCAAATCTCCGGAGAAATTGAAGGATCTCAGGCCTATCAGCTTATGCAATGTAGTTTACAAGCTCATCTCCAAAGTGCTAGCAAATAGATCAAGCCGTGCTCCGGAGATCATTTCACCTTCTCAGAGCGCGTTTGTTCCTGGTAGACTTATTACTGATAATGTCCTGCTGGCCTATGAGCTCACACACTACCTAAGGCAAAGGAGGTGGGGAAAACAGGGAGTGGCTGCAATTAAGTTGGATATGAGTAAGGCCTACGACCAAGTTGAGTGGAGCTTCCTGGAGAAAATGATGCTTAAATTGGGGTTCACAGGGCATTGGGTCGAAAAGGTGATAAACTGTGTTACAACAGTGAACTACCGCATTAAGGTCAATGGGGAATATTCTTTCAACATCCACCCACAAAGGGGTCTTCGTCAAGGGGACCCTTTGTCGCCCTATCTGTTTATTCTGTGTGCTGAAGGTTTGTCAGCAATGTTACAGAAGGCAGAAGTGGAGGGCAAGATTGAGGGTATTAGAGTGTGCAGGGAAGCTCCTAGGATTAACCATCTTTTCTTCACTGATGACTCCCTGATTCAGATGAGAGCCTGTAGAGGAGATGCTCAGGATTTGAGGAGGATTTTGCAGGCATATGAGCGAGCTTCAGGACAAGTGATCAATAGGGATAAATCGTCTGTCCTGTTCAGCCCAAACACTAGCTCTATTGATAAGGAGGAAATGAGACAGGTCATTGACATCATGCAAGAAGCAAAGAGTGAGAGATATTTGGGGCTACCAGTTTCTATTGGTAAGTCAAGAAAGAAAGCTTTTGAGTATATCAAGCGGAAAGTGTGGCTCCGTATTCAAGGGTGGCAGGAGAAATTGATATCTAAGGCTGGCAAGGAAATTCTAGTAAAGGCTGTGGCCCAAGCAATCCCAACCTACGCTATGTCCTGCTTTGAGCTGACAGAAGGGTTGTGCGATGAGTTGAATTCTATGATTGGCAGGTGGTGGTGGAGCCAGAATGACAAGAGAAACAAGATTCATTGGTTGGCTTGGGATAAGCTGACATCCCTAAGAGCAAGGGAGGATTGGGCTTTCGGGATCTTTATCTGTTCAATTTGGCCATGCTGGCTAGACAAGCTTGGAGGCTTCTGGTTTTTCCAGATACTTTGTGTGGCCAAGTGCTTAAAGCAAAATACTTTCCCAATGGTAGCATTCTGCAGAGTGCGGTGCAGGATGGGATTTCTTACACTTGGAGGAGCATCCTTAAAGGGGTGAATCTGCTGAAACAGGGGCTCATATGGCGCATTAGCAATGGGGAATCGGTGAATATCTGGACGGATCCTTGGATTCCACACGGGAGTACAAGACGCCCTGCTACAAATAGGGGGGCAACGGTGTTGACAAAGGTTGCTGATCTGATGGACCCGAGCTTGGGATCTTGGGATGAGACCCTAGTGCAGGATGTTTTCTCAGAGTTTGATGCAGAGGCCATCCTAAAGCTGAGAGTGAACCAGGATATGGAAGATAGACCGGCATGGCACTTTGATAAAAAGGGGATCTTCTCAGTCAAGTCAGCATATAGGTTGGCAATTCAGAACAGGGAGAACGAGCTTGGTAGAGTTGCAGCAAGCTCTGAGCCAGACCCAAGTGGGGACTCCATGTTCAGGTGGGATAAAATTTGGAGTATGGAGGTCCCAAACAAAGTGAAAATGTTCCTGTGGCGCGTAGCTGTAACATCCTGGAAAATATAAATAATGAATTATGGAGTTTTTGGATTATTTTAATTGCTTTTTATTTGAATTGGAGTTTATTGGCTTTTTGAAATTATAAAGGAATTTTAAAAATAAAAAGAAGGAAGGAAATCACACGTAAAATGATACAGCATGAACATCAAATGAAGAATCTGGAAAGATGATCCATAAAGTGCTAAAAGAGAATTGTAATTAAGCATAAGATATCATCCCTAAAAATCAGGGCAAACAAATTAAAGGAAGTTAATATTCATGTATATATGCAAAGAACCATATGTATATAAGGACCTATACACATATATACACATGAATAACATAAATAAATAAGTATGTACATTTTGCACAAAAATCAGGGAAGGAAAGGAAAATATATATAGGTATATACCCAAGATGTATGTGCAAATGTATCTACATATAAAATTCAATTGTAAAAAAAATGAAAAAAAAGAAAAACATTCGGCCGGGCCGGCCATCACCCCGGCCCAGCCCCCTCTCCACGCGCGATCGCTCAGCAGTATGGCCACAAGACGCCCGCCAAAGACCGCGCTCCCGCGGCCCAGCTTCTCGCGCGCGCGCGCTCACGCCGAGTGGCCCCGCCCGCCGCGCTTTCTCTCGGCCGGTGGACCCGCCGCGTGGTCGTCTCCTCCTCCTCTCTTCTCCACGCGCCCGCGCCGCTCTCTCGCTCGCGCTCGCTCCTCTGCGCAGCCAATCCGTTCTCCCTCTCTCACCTCGCGGACATTTTAAAAGCGCTAGCTACAGGAGGGGGGAAGCACTTCCCCGCTACCTCTCTCTTCCGCAAAATCTCGGGGGATTTGGTTCATCCCCTCCTCACCGGCGTGAACAGCGGCGGCCAAATACCGCCCCTGCCGTGCGCCGCTCCTCCAGGCTATAAATACCCCTCCTGGGAGCCGCAATCGCGCCGCAATACCTCCCTCGTCCCTCCTCTGCAAATAATTGAGCTATAACGCCCCCAAATCCCCACCGTCAACTTCTTCTTCCCCACGGCTGGCGACCGTGCCACCATTGATTCCGGGCATCTCCGGCCGATTCCTCCCTCCTACACCCTCTTCAGGACACGGCGAAGTAGATTACACTCTCCACCGAGCTCCCCGACCTCTCTCCTTCGCCGGCGTTGATCAACCCCTTCGGACCGCCGCCACCGCTCGTCGCCAGCCTTCTCCGGCCACCGTCGTCCCCAGCCGTCAACACCAGAAGCTTCCTCATTGCGCCAGGGTTACATTCTACGCAACCCCCGAGCCTCCCGACCCCCGCTCGCCGCCGGCCACCGTCGTGCCCGACTTCCTCTGCCCGGCCGGCGGCCGCCTCCCCGAGCTACCTCAAAAGGTATACCTACCCTATATGGGTAAGCATCGCTCGGGCGACCGAGTGGCTTACAGCGTTAACTCTCCTCCCCCCTTGCTCCCGCGTCGCGTGTTCGAGCCCCGGCTCCGCGCGCGCGGTCGAGCGATTTCTTTTAATTATCATACGACGGTGGGCCCCGCTCGTCACCATCATGAATCGCAGACCATCGACACCGACCCACCGGTCAGTGTATAACGTCACTGACAGATGGACCCCACTGGTCATAGGCACAGTAACAAACGAATAAAGAAAAAGAAATAAAATAAAAAGAAACTGACATGTGGGACCCACTGTCAGAAATTTAATAATTTTTGGAATTTACTGAACTGAGAACTTCAAATAATCATAACTTATTCATTTTAACTCCAAATTGAATGGGACAAATTTCTAAATTCATATAAAATCAAGATCTATCCAATGGAACTGAAATAATAATTTTTAAAGTTCAATTGAATTTCTGGTGATCTTTTGAGTGATGGATTGCTTTTCTTTTATTGGGTATTTCGCACGATTAAATAGCATACGAAGCTCAAGAGGAAGAGATCGAGGCCGCAGCACTAGAAGCCCCGGACAATCAAGCACCCGACCACTGTGACCAAGGCGAGTCAATACTTTGATCATGTTGAACCCACATTTATGCAAATTACTTTGTGTTAAATTAACAAAATGCATGCTGTTATTTTTATGCAAATACATGTTAAAATTGATATTCTAGTTATATGCCATTGTTTACTTTGAATAATATTACCCCCTCCTTTGAGTAATTGAATGTGTGAACCTTGTCGCCCTAGCAAAAATATATTAGTAGCATTTCGAAAATAAGTCCGTAATCATATGCCATGCTTAGCATTGATTAGGAACTCGGGGCAAGAAATTGTCCCGAGCATCCCTTTTATTCATGAGAAATTGGTTTGGGCAGTCATTGTGATAATGACTGGTATATGTTGAATACGATTATTTTACGCTCCCAAGATCCCCAACTTGCTTAATTATCTAGGCGGATTGGTTTGATGGTGTGTTTGTGTGTGGTGCAGTGATTGCATAAGTGGGTTAGTGGTAGACCGCCCAGATACCCCTAAGGACTGAATCTTGTCATGTCACCCGTGTAAAACAGTACAACCACAAGCTGGCAAAGTGTAGGCATGGTTTACTAATTTGTGTGGCTCTAGGTGGTTACGTGAAGGTATGACCACGAGCAAAGGGATGGATGGTCGCATCCCTGCCTTTGCCCGTGATGGCTCACGAGGGACCCTTCCCGAGGGATGGTCGGATCCTACGGAAGATAGACCTTAGCGGGCGTAACCACGATGAGGACTATGCATTGTAACAATCTGTGATAGTCTACTCAACCGCATGGCTAAGGAATCATGTGGGGCAACGGTGGATTTATCTCTTGTGGGTAAAGTGTGCAAAACTCTGCAGAGTCAAAACTATTCGAATAGCCGTGCTCACGGTCGAGGGCAAACATGGGAACTTAACTAGATATAGTTCATTTACCAAGGTATTTGAAAAATGGGAATGGAAAAGTGGAAGGCGAGAAAAGCCCGATTTGAGTTGTCCCGGTGTCGCCCCGATGTGTTCGGATGTCGTTCGAAGAGTTCCCGGGTGTCGCCCCGATGTGTTCGGATGTCGTTCGGTGGTTCCCGGGTGTCGCCCGGTGGTAAGTTAAGCGGCTATAACGCTGAAAAAGGTCATACGGTGTGATGCCGTATGTAGGGAGAAGTTATGGTAATATTAGGCATATGGTGTGATGCCATATGTATGGAAATTCATATTAATACTCCTTGAACATTATGCTTTTGTGCAAATGCTAGGTCTTAGGAATTTTTATATAATTGTATTCAAAAGCACTCTTCGCAAAAATGAAATAAACCAAAGCCATCCTTTGAATAGCCATACATGTTATATACTGCATTCTGTGTGTTGATTCGCTGAGCACGGGGTCGGAGGGCTCACGCTCGCTCTGCGGCAAAAATCCAGAAACAGGAGTGCAAGACCACTACGCCTACGAGGAAGCTCCCGCTACGGAGGAGAAGAACGACGAAGGAAACTAAGGCGTAGGCTTCGTTGATTAGACACGGACAAGTGGACATCCGGCGTTGTGTGCACGTATGTTACTAGTTAGCTGGTGACATATAATGCACACATTACCTTCCAGTCGCTTGCCTGTGGATTTGGGTTTACTTTTGCTGTACTTCCGCGGTGCGTATTTGTAATAATAACAATTGGCCTAGTCGGCCCCTTTTGTAAACTCTATCACCCGACGTGGTGTATTTCAGTTCATGTAATATAATGGATGATTATGCGATGTATGAAATGATTCAGCAATGTACCTGTGTGCACTAACTACTGATCCAGGGATTAGTGCAGTGAAACACAGTAAGATTCAGATTGAAAAATCTGGGTCTGACAGTAGCTCATAATAGTCTGGCGGTCCGGCGGAATTTGAGCCGTAGGGGGATGAAGGAGGATACCCTGTGTCCCATGTGTCACAGGCTGGATGAAGATTGTGGGCATCTCTTCTTCAGATGTAAAGAAGTAAAGGAGTGCTGGAGAGGGCTAAATTTAGAGGAATATCGCATTACCCTAGCAGCTTGTCACTCTGGGCGAGATTTGCTAAGGAAAATCTGGTCCTTTCCAAAGCCAATCCAGCTACAAATTGTGGTTCTATTATGGAGGTGGTGGTCGGTAAGGAATAAGGTGAATGCTGGGGAAAAAGAGTCACTTGCCCTGAGGTCTGCTCGCTTATAACTTTCTATGTGTCTGAATTTGAAAAGGGAAGGAAAACAATGAAGAGTCAGCAGCAAGTCATCCCCAAGTTATGGCAGCCGCCACCGGAAGATCTTTACAAGATTAATATTGATGGCTCTTTTAAAGCTGGTTTGGGTCAGGGAGGATGGGGCTTTATCGCAAGGGACAGTGCTGGTGAGTTCCTTCAGGGGGGGTGTGGCAATCTGTGCAGAGTGGACAGCGCTTTTCAAGCCGAAGCACTGGCTGCCCTACGATCTGCAGAGGATAGGACGTTTGGGAATGTCAAGAATTATCCCGAATCGATGCGTCGATCCGTGCTGGGTTTGACTTGATGGATCTTGATCAAAGTGTGAATGGAAGCCTCCTCAAGCAAATTAGAGATTTTATTGGTGCATCCTTCGACATCGCAGATTCGGCATTTCGAGAAATTGCAACAAGGTGGCTGATCGCCTTGCAATGTATGGGGCGAGCGTGGTTAGCTCTGGCTCGATGGTGTTCATGAGCCAAGTCCCCACCTTTGTTTCCAGCTTGGTCTCCAGCGATCGGGCTGGAGAAAGTGTCTAATGGAAACAAGCTTTCCGAGTTCAAAAAAAAAACTCTGTCAAGCTCTGCCTAGCCACACTAGAGATATCTAGCTGACCACGCTATCGTGGAGTCATTGTGTGGTTTCGCATTACTCCCACCCCATCCTGGTCTGTTGTTGTCGCCGTCATCGAAAGAATGGAGATAGGTCAGTGAAGAGGAGATGGAGTGCGCCGGCCTCACCCATGTCAGATCTGCTGCTCGTTGGTGATGAGGCATTGGTTTGGTGACCAATGGCTCTGATCAGTTACTTCCTACTCTTACTACGAGCTATACCATCACTATTTCATTTTTCTTTCCCCAATGGGTTATTTTTGCATATTTAGAAAATTTTTGCAGCACATTCACTTGCCAAAAGCGATATGTTTTGTTGCATTGTGTCGATATTGCTTTCTATTTTTTTTCATGTTGCACAATTAAGATGAATTTGTTGCAGGTATTCTAGTAATTTGTTGTGCATTTTTTCTAGACCATCTGATGTTTTATTGCATAAGTTTGTGATTTTGTTCCAAGTGTTCTCTCCATTTGTTGCATAAACATACTCAAAATGTTGTGATGGTTATAAGAAAAGTAAATTTGCTTTGCTTCGAATTTTTGTGCAATACATCTTGTCATGTTTGTACGAGAATAAGATCTATATTTTCCTCAAATAAACTTTTGTTGATAAATTTGTGATTCCCCTCTTTTTAGATCAAAATCTATTTTTGTAGCGGTCATTGATCTTAATCGTTGCGTGAATTATTCTGAATGTCACAATATTACGCTAGCATGTATGACCGGGTGCTAACACATCACTTTGTTTTTTATTTGCCACCCTATCTTCACTGCAGTACATCGATCAATCTGAGTCTTTATTTTCTTTATCCAATGGCAAGGAATCAAAGTATGGTACTGTAGCACCGAGGCAGTCAGAGATCCGGTTCCGTTCCTGTTTCCCGAATTAAATAAAAAAAGGTCAGATGTTTGAAGGATTTCGTGGATTTTGAAGTTTTTTATTTCGCCTAATCGGCTGGAGTTTGAGGTGAAAGGAATAAGGATTGGGATTGCATGTTCTTGCAAATTTGAGTGGTTGCCATGGCTGTGAATCGAGCTGGGGTACGGTGATAAGTTTGTTTTTCTTTTGAGGTGGATGCTCGTGGTAGCCTAGAATCCCCTTGCTAAAAGGTTGGAGCATTTCACGTTTTAATGATTTGTGCTACGCAAAAAGTCATAGGCGGTGGGCAAGGTATACGCCGTGGGGCAGGCTGGCAGCCTCATCTCCCGCAGCATGTATACTGTCTCTTATGACAAAAAGTATAAAGTCAAGCACGGAAGATGTATTTATCTTCTTAATGTTGGAAATACAACTACGGTTGTATTATCTATTGTATCATCTGTATTCAAAAGACAAGATGCTAACTGAATTAGAGATAGAGTTGTAACTGAAAGAGGTCTGCGCATCTCTTATCTGTAACAAACACAATCATCTAACCGGAACTGTTCATGATCCGGCACATATAAATACAGATTGATCCCCTGCTGATTGCAGTGCGGAAAACCCTCCATTACCCTTAGTCTTCTTTCCTAACCAAGATCTGTACTTTCCTAACATAAGTTGTGCTTGCTTGCTGGCATTAGACACAAGTTTGAGTTTCGATCTCAGCAGTGTGTCTTCATTGGATACAGTAGTTTGCATAAGGGATACAAGTGCTTAAACAAAACTACAGGCCGAGTCTATATATCTCGAGATGTTGTATTTGATGAACTAGTGTTCCCGTTTGCCTCCTCACATTCTGATCAGAAATCAGTTTTTCATCCAGACAATATTCTCCTTCCTGTGCCCACTGTGTCCCGAACATCATGTCCTTCTTCTCTTCCAGTGAGTGACCATGTAAGTAATAGTAATGATAATACTACTGCTACTACTAACCTTGCAGACACAAGTATACAGGAAGGTGGAGGTCTTATATCAGGGACTGATTCAGCATCCAGTACAGAGATGATACCATAGCAAGGTGTCTGTACCAGACTTAGAAACAACATTCATCATCCTAAGCAATATACAGATGGCACTGTTAGATACCCATTGAAAGGTCGAGCATTTGCAGCTGTAACTCACTCAACTGATGAACCATCAAGTCATATAGAGGCAGCTCAACATACAGAATGGCATCAAGCTATGGATGCAGAATTCAATGCTTTACAGAAGAACAACACTTGGTGTCTGGTTCCGAAAAGGCCTGACCAGAATGTGATTGATTGCAAATGGGTATTCAAGTTGAAACGAAAGGCATATGGCTCCATAGATCGTTACAAGGGTCGGTTGGTGGCCAAAGGCTTCAAACAGCGATATGGAATTGATTATGAGGACACTTTTAGTCCCATGGTAAAACCAACTACCATCTGGGTCATCCTTGCATTAGCAGTTTCGAGGGGATGGAAGCTGAGGCAAATAGATGTTCACAATGCATTTTTGCACGGAGCACTTGAAGAAGATGTGTATATGAAGCAGCCACCTGGATATGAGGATCACAAGTTACCGCACTATGTCCACAAACTTGAAAAGGCACTTTATGGATTAAAGCAGGCACCTCGAGCCTGGCATTCTCGTCTCAGCAGTAAACTGAAGGAGTATGGGTTCAATTCTTCGGTTGCTGATCCGTCGCTGTTTGTGTACAATAAGCAGGGACTAGTTATCTTCTTGCTTATTTATGTTGATGACATTATAATCACCAGTTCTTCAACTCATGCCACTGATATTCTTGTTCAGCTGAGAGACCATGTGAAGGGCACCCCATGGTTGTGATGAGTAATTGACTCTTGTTCTAGGAAGTTTGAGTTTAGTTTTTGAGGTTTGTGCTAGTTCTGCATTGTCGTAGCCCTGGCGAAGTGTTCTGCAGCTATCACGACCACGTTGGTCGTGGTCGAAAGTCATGCGCACTGGTTACGACCACTTTGGCCATGGTCGAAGGGCACCAGAAGGCAGTACGACCACGTTTGGCCGTGGTCGAGGGCCAGTACGACCACGTTGGTCGTGGTCGAAGCAGGTTACGACCACGTTGGCCGTGGTCGAGCATGACCACGTTGGCCGTGGTCGAAGGCCAGCATGACCACGTTGGCCGTGGTCGAAGGTCAGCACGACCACGTTGGTCGTGGTTGAAATAGGTTACGACCACGTTTGGCCGTGATCGTAGGTCTCCAGGGAAGTTTAAGACCGGTTTTGCCTTAGTCGTATCTTGGTCATGGTCGAAATGACTCAAATGCGACCATGTTGCGGCGATTGGAACCTAGCGAGATGTCTACAACCACGTTGTGCGCTATCGAAGCCACTGAACCATTTACGACCACGTTGTAGCGTATCGACCATTTTGGGCTTGGTCGAAGGTCATTCGGTCGTTCACGATCACGTTGGCGTGGTCGAATGCGGCCGACCACGTTGTAGTGGGCTGCGATCGAAGTCGGCACTCAAATCTACGACCACGTGAGTAGTCGGCACTCTACGACTACGTTATTGAGAGCGATCTGGCGTGGTGGACGTGCTCGCGCACGCAGATTGGAATCGGTCGTATGACTGCAGACTTGACCATTTGAGCTGGAAATTGGTCGTAGGGCTTTGTGATGAAGTCAGGGACCTTGTGCATTTATTGGTTTATCTTTTTGATTGGTCGTAACGACTTTGGTTGAAGTCGTAGACTTTGAGCGTTAAAGCCGTAGCGAGTTGTGGGTGGTCGTAGCAAGTTAGCGATGATCGTAGACTCGTCGTATCTGGTCGTAGGTGGTATACGACTTGGTAAGAGTATGATTTGAGTTCTGTTTTCTGGCTCAAGTGATTGGATACTATTGTGAGCGGTGCTATGTGATGGTTTGCTTGTCTGTGTGGCTGCAGGACTTCGGAGCTATTTCATGGTGAGGCGTGGGAGGACCGGGACTAGGCACAGGAGGTGTTGAGGTCCAGACGGTTGGAGGCGCCGAAGATGATCGAGGCTGGTGAGGTGGTTGCAAGCCGAGGAGATGAGGAACCGAAGCTGGAGCTGCCAGAGGACCTTGGAGACAAGTCTTGGTGAGGCTTGGAGTGGTCGGGACTAGACATGGGAGATGTCGGGGTCCAGAATGACCAAGGGAAGCCGAAGAAGACCTAGTCTTGCGAGCTGGTTGCAAGCTTGGACGGCAAGGCAGGAGGAAGCTTCCGGGAAGGCAGCGGAGTGGCATTTTGGAGAAATGCGGAAAGCTGCAAAGGGAAGCTGTGTCCCTGCAAAAGCACGGAGTTGTTGGCGCTAACGGGTAAGCGGTGGAGCCGTTGGGTGTAACGGGTAAAACACTGGAGCTCGTTCATTGCTGGGTAAAGAGAGTGGTAAAACCGGTGTTAGGTGGGAGTTAACGGGTTCTCCCCAGAGCAAGAAGACTATAAATAGAGAGGGTAGAGCTCGGATGCTCGGGAGGTTGTTCCAGAGTCACTCTGAATTTTCGTCTCTATTTGCGTGAGTTGTCTCTGGTAGAGCACGGTTGCTCTTGTACCTCCGATGGAGTGGTGTAGAAACCTCCATGATCAATCATTCATCTCTCTTCCTCGAGATGATTTCGTTGTTATGAGATGTAGTGTTTGTTGTGTTTGCTATTTGTTTTGAGAGCTTGCTCTTCTTGTTATCTTTTCTCTCTACTCTTCTTCGTGAGTCCTTTCTCGTTTTGGTGTGTTTCGACTTGCTCGAATGGAAATCTGTCTCAAGGCCTCTTGGCGATTCATTTCGAGCAGCGAGTCGATTCGAGAGAAGTTCTCGTTTCGAATGGTCGTGCGCCTTAAAGTCCTCTGTTTCGAGTTCGATTTTGTTGACCGTAGCTAAGACTTTGGTTTTTCGTGGTAATTTCTTTTCCAGAGGTTGGATTCATTCGGTGTCTCAAATTTGAGGATCAAATGACCAGAGAGTCTTAGTTACTCGGAATCGGCAAGCGAGTCCTTCTCGTTCTCGTTTTATCCGCGCAGTATTCTCTGTTTGATTTCTTTTGTCGGCTTGGGCAAGTGTTCGACCACGTGGTGTTCGACCATCAATTGGCTTACGACCACGTGTGTTCGATCGGAGAAACTAGTTCTTTCACTCGATTTGCTATGTGAGTACTTGGGGAGTTTTGAAGGCACCATTCACCCCCCCTCTGTTGCCATTTCGATCCTACATCAGCATCTCCATGAAGAATTTGCTCTTAAAGATCTTGGAGACTTAAATTATTTTCTAGGAGTTCAAGTCTTACATCAAGAAGGTGGATTATTGCTAACACAGTAGAAGTATATTCATGATGTACTGCGCCGAGCTCATATGGAGCATTGCAAGCCTGCATTCACTCCCATGTCTTCTACCGAACGCCTGTCACAAACTGAAGGAACTCCACTTTCTGACAGTGAAGGGCAAACCTACAGGAGTATTGTGGGAGCATTACAGTATCTGACATTTACTCGACCGGATATTGCATTTTCAGTGAATAGAGTGTGCCAGTATCTGCATTCTCCTACCACTGCTCACTGGACAGCGGTCAAACGTATCCTAAGGTATCTGAAGAATACTGCAAATATGGGATTACAAATCCGAAAATCGAGTTCTGTGCTGATCAGCACATTCTCTGACTCAGACTGGGTAGGTTGCCCGGATGACAGGAGATCTACAAGTGGGTTTGCTGTGTTTTTGGGCGATAATCTGGTGTCATGGAGTTCCCGCAAGCAGTCCACAGTATCAAGGTCAAGCACGGAGGCCGAATACAAAGGAATGGCAAACGCAACAGCTGAAACAATATGGTTGCAATATCTACTCAAAGAACTTGGAGTGTTCCAGTCGAGACCACCGTCTTTGTGGTGCGACAACCTGGGAGCTACATATTTATCAGCCAATCCTATCTTCCACGCTCGAACGAAACACATCGAAATTGATTTTCACTTCGTCAGGGAACGGGTGGCCCCAAGACAGCTTGAAGTGCGCTTCATTTCAACTCGAGATCAAGTTTCAGACATTTTTACCAAGCCGCTACCAACTCGAAGTTTTGAGAGTTTTCGGCGCAATCTCAATCTGCTATAGCGGTTGAGATTGAGAGAGGGTGTTGGAAATACAACTACGGTTGTATTATCTATTGTATCATCTGTATTCAAAAGACAAGATGCTAACTGAATTAGAGATAGAGTTGTAACTGAAAGAGGTCTGCGCATCTCTTATCTGTAACAAACACAATCATCTAACCGGAACTGTTCATGATCCGACACATATAAATACAGATTGATCTGCTGATTGCAGTGCGGAAAACCCTCCATTACCCTTAGTCTTCTTTCCTAACCAAGATCTGTACTTTTTCACTTAATACATTTCATTAGTGTTAAACAATATAAATATTATTAGGAAAACTAATTTTTACATTCAAAATTTTAAATTTGAATTAAATAAAAAACCGTCGGTCTAATACATTTATGGCACAAAGCATAAAGTCAAACACGGGAGATGCATACATCTTCCTAATACATTATATTAGTGTTAAACAATGTAAACATCATTAGGGAAACTAATTTTTACATTCAAAATTTTAAATTTGAATTAAATAAAAATTACTGATTTTTTATTTTGCTTTTAGATGGTAACCGGTCGGTTCCCACCGGGATTTTGAACCCTGTATGCATGTATACACTCTAAAGTATAATTACAACATAATTTCATCTAATTATCCTGGTAAACTTACCGTATTGTTTAACAGTGTCCCTCATTTACTTACATGGAGTTACTAGACAACAAAAAGGGGGGGAACTCTGAAAAATATTGCTAAGATTTGACTCCAAAATTAAGTAAGGAGATGAGTCCCCTTGAGTCACCTTGCAATTCCTGATTTCTCCAAGTACCAATGTGAAATAATAGTCCAACATGTAAAATACAAATATTTTGGAGGACTTGCACGCAAAATTCCAATCTCCTTCTCCCTCTTAAGCAGCAAAACCCTAGCCATTGACAACCTCCAAAAACCTAGAGCCGTCTCCAATGGCGGACCACCAAACCCTAGCCCCGTCCCCCTCTGCCTCCTCCAAGAAGAAGCAATCCAAGAAGCGCAAGGCCATCGACGTCACGGTCGACGCCTCCCTCACCGGCGCCTCCGCCTCCGCCGCTGCCCCCGTCGTCGCCTACTTCCCCACCGGCTACGACCCCCTCGCGGCCGCGGCCGGTGGCGGCGATCCCCCCCACGCACGGCTCTTCCGCCACGAGAAGCACCCCAGCCGCCTCGAGCTTGTGGTCGGCGCCCCTGGTGGAGGGCCCGACTTCGTCGGCCGGAGCTACGCCGGCGAGGCCGCCACGCCGCAGCTCTGCGGCTACGCCCTCGGCGTCCTCGACAAGGCCTCCGGCACCCTCAAGGTCGTTCCCATCGCGGCCAACAAGGTGAACGTCCCATCCATTGCCATCAGAAGTTTCGATATCTTTTGGTTATTAGTTGAATTGGCATGGGTATTATCACGCTGTGTTTAAGCAATTCTTGTTTTTAAGTACTAATATACTGGCTCAAAGGAACAATGAATGTGTCATGTTATTAGCATTTTTCTTTGGGGGCATTGAAAATTTAGAAGTGTGCCAAACTGCAATTAGTGTATGGTTTACCTCCTTAATCGAAACATTACTGCAATTGGGTGGTCTTGTAACATAACTAGCATAATTTAGCATGTTTGCGAAGGAACTTTCTTTTTGTGAATTTAACCATTATAGTGGTGTAAATTTTTTTGAAAAGGATCTACAATTTTTTAGTTCAAATAACATTTGCATTGAAGGATATGTAACATTGTTATGGACGTTTGTATTTGCAAACAGATTTTGAGGCTAGAGCCACATTTTGAAGTGCAGCAACCGGCACATTCACAGCATTCTGAGGCAGCAGCAGAAGCGGGTTCCTCCACAATAAGTGCTGAATTGAAGATACAAGATCTTACACGGGTGTATGGAGCCAAGAAAGACAAGGACTCGGTATGTTTGTGTTATAGCCTTATAGGTTTACCAGCTTGCTGTTTACTGTATTTGAATTTACATTTCATGGTATGAGCTTGAACTTTGAAGTTGGTAAAGCTCGTAGAACAAAAGGTGCGTGAATGAAGTGATGCCTCTCTATGCTCCTTTTTTCTTTGTAATCAATGAAAAGAGGTTTGAGATGAACTTCCATGAAGCTAGCATTATTTTCTGTTAGTATTCTGCATGATTGGATAAATTTGGCTTCTCCCTTTTTATTCGCATAGCAAGAAAAGATTTGTTGGATACATATACCCGTGGTTTAAAGTTAAAATCTGATTCTGCAGAATTATCAATGCATGAACCATAATTTCTTTTCCTTTTTACATATGTAGAGGTGCTTACAAGGCTACAATTTCTTCTCTTTTTCTCCCATCTTAAGAGCATAACAAAGTGATGCTCTGGTGTGCATAGTGCTTACAGTTTTGGATACAGCTATGGTTTGGTTTGATTGAAGCTACTTATTCCTTGCAGGATAATAAGTGGAGGTCATTACATGAACAAAGGAATGATCCTTCTGCTTATTTGAACCTTGACCTTGGAAAGTCCAAGACCAATGTGGATGCCACTGACAATCAGGTACCAATAATTGTTCGGAACATTCCACCTTATGATCCTGCTGCAGATACACCGGACAAGGCATATCTTTTTGATGAGATCATTCCAAAGAATATACGGCCACACCTTTTAGATATTGTGGGACATTTAGAATCGGGAGAATTTCCTTCAAAAGGCTATGGGAGTTTTGTTTCAAATCGTGTGAATAAGTTACATGAGCTTCAGGTAAATACAGATAATTTTCTATATGGTTTTTCTTGTTGTCTGCTAGCTTCCATTTGGTTTTCAGTTGCCACATGCTCATAATAGTATCCAGCTTGTTGCAACAAGGAAATTTTATTCTAGACTAAACCGGAAAGATGAAAGGCGAATCAGATAATTTATGTTGTCATATACAGTGGGATGCTATTAATTGATTCTGATGATCTGATCTTTTAGTCATTTAAAGAATGACTTTTTTCTTGTAGTGGAACTGTTTATAATGTATCCTTAGGCAGTTTATGATGTGAAGTGAGCTAATATTCTTGCTGTTGTGATATTTGGGTAGTATACACTACTAGATGGTACCATGTAGAATGCCACTGGCTTCCATGTTTTCCCCCCCTTTAGACACTTACAGATAGTATGGCTGCCAAAATAATGGCAACCAATTGTTTGCCTCATGCTAAATTCAGTTAAGAAGGTGCATGCATAGAGTTGTATCATTTATTCCATGTGATCTAAAAGCTGTAGGTTCTCTCTTATTTTGTTTTAGGGTGAAGATAAGGAGAGGCTTGCTTGGATACTATGCTACATTACACATCTCCTGTCTTTGTTGGCACGGAACAGCTCCATGTCCAAGAAGCACAGAAAGGAAAACCAGGCTAGCCATGGACCAGTGATCCCACATGCTGTATATCGTAAGCTGCTGCTGATGTTTACAGAACCAGGGTCGAGTGCCTTGTCGACAGAGAAACATGAGCTTCTGATCAATTACATCTTGGTACTCACATTTTTTGCTGATGACTTCAGATCCGATCCTACGGATATATGTACGGACTTGAAAATGACCCGCAAGATGCTTAAACCATATTATGATCAGTTGGGATGCAAGTCTGTGTCAGCAGGTGCTTTTAAACCCACCATAGTGACACTTCCAGCCCCCCTCAAGTTCCCACAAGAATTTACAAGGAGAAGGCGACGGCGGTAATCATCTCAGAAAACAACGATGGTAATCATTTCAGAAAGCGCTTACATCGTTTGAATGTGTGGGTGATAGGAAAAGGCCATTCGAAGATATTGCGATTAAAAGCACATTGCCAATGTCAAAGTTGTGCATGCTCGAGCCAGTTTTTGTGATGTACTGAAAAACGAGGAGGTATTGCTTTGCTTTTTGTTTTCCATTATCACTTGGGAGTTGCTGTCAGAAATGAAACAAAATATTTATGTATGGATAGTTATTTGCTTGCCTAGCAGAATTTATTTTGACGCTACCTTTTTTTGTTAGCATCTTGCTGCGATTTCAATCGTGAATAACATGCATCTGATAGCTGCTAATGTTGACTGAGCGTAAGCTGGGGTATTATCATGTTTTCCTGCCAGTCGTGCAGGCTCCCGGTCTTCTTACGGTGATATTTGAGTGCACAAGATACTAGATAGTTGCTGCTATTGCTGAAATGATGATGTAAATTGTATCACATCACATGCTTCCCATCAAAATATTCTGGAAAAAGTTAAGCCTGCGCTTCACCATTTCATGAGCTGGTTTTTAGCTTCGGCTTGTCCGGCTTCTTCGTGGTTTCTTGAAACTAGTTCTCCTAACGATTTATCTGAGTCCAAAATTGAAAAGCGTAAACGACTTATCTTAGTCCAAAACCAGAAAGTGTAAACAGAAGTTATCAGCTACACGCAAAAACAAAAAAAAACAAAAACAAAGGTCCGTAAGCACAATCTCACGCCAAAGATTATACAACGTACGATTTTGTGAGCAAAGAAGCCATATTTTGTTTGACACCCCATACCAGATCCTTCAAGAAAGTGCAAGTTACGAGGCTAAACATTACACTAACCATTATATTAGCTGCTAAACAGAAGGAAAAATCTCTGGAATAATATGCGGGCAAATTATTCCATAACGGCTACAACAATGTAGAATAAGATTACAATCTCAGACAGATTACATCATCGATCTAGAGTTTTTTCTACAAGAAGGATAAGACCCGAGTCTTCTAAGATACAGGTAAATTCGTAACTAGTTGTCATCCACGAGCATAGGGGCTTTCTTTCTTTTTCGTTGCTAGTATACATGGCATTATTCATCCTAACGCTAAATAGCTTAGGAATTTTCTGCTGCATCGCCGCCCGTCTCGTTGTCCGCTCCCGTGCTCTTGTGGCTCTCGGTGCCGGAAGGCTCCGAGCTGGCCCCGGCCACCGCGTCCTGTTTGTTTCCTCGCCCATCTGCCGGGCCGAGCGCTGCTGCAGGCTGGAGGTCAGGCTGCATGCCGTTGACAGTGCCTGGTCTCATGACCATCTGGCCGGGGAAAGGAAGAACCTGAGCTTGCTGCTGCTGAAGCTGCTGCTCTTGCATCTGTTGCGGGGTTAAAGGGGTTCTTGGAGGGAACATTGGTACTTGCGACATGTAATGCCCTGCGCCTGGCATGGCACTGGTCTGCACCATCTGTTTGCAGAAATAATATTTCTGAGTACATGCAGCACAGAGAGGGCTCACAGTATCATCTGGAACATGACTGACCTGAGGGCGACTTGCAGGGTTCTGTGGCGGCTGGGCATCCGCGATAGCGGCCAGATACAAGAGATTCTTTTGGAGTTGAGCTTGATACCTAAAAGATCAGACGATGAAACATATCAGATTCTAAATGCATTAGCATTATTACAAATTCAGTTAGAAGGTAAAATGCATCTACATAGGCAGATCACGTTATAATAAGAGAAGTTAATTTAGTGCATCAGAACGCAGATTACAAATGTTTCATGTATCCTTCTCAATTGACAACGGAAACTAGCAAAAGAAAAGGTAACCTACAGTTAAAACTAATCTTGGTAGTTGAAATCTCTGTGAACCCACTGACAGTAGTAGGACACTAGGATGATTGATACTGTGATTCAGAACAGTATCAATCATTCAGGCAAAACAAGATGGGAGTTAGGCAGAATCGCCTTCACTGGATGGTGTAAAAATTTGAATGCTATATTCTCTCCCTGACTTCTAAACATTTAGAGGCATATGAATTCACTGTTCGACAGCATTATATTGCATATCATATATCCTTGAGGCATGCATGCATGAAGACCAACAAATCAAAATTGCCATCAATAAAGCAACAAGAAATTCCAGGACTTGCAGAAACTTCATAAATGAAAGTAACAACTGGATAGAAGATCAAACTACTTATTCATTCCATGTAATCATTGAGCTGAAAAATCCAAATTTCCATTGTACAGCACAGGCCAACAAAAATGTACAAAACAGTAAACATCTTATGCTGGATAGAGCACTAAAAGAAGCAGTCTACATGAGCAAATCAGGTAGAAACGAACAAGACCTCCATTCTCCATCATAGATCACCAATTGGGAAGCCGAGTAAAATAACATTTACTCCAAAAGGTCAATAACACTTCTGAAGCCATTACAACTGACTGTTCCTAGCTAGGCATATCTGTGCAATCACTAGTCCCATGAATTAACAGAACATGATCAAATGGCTATGAGCCTATGAATGCTGCTGCTGTTAAAAGATACTCCAAAACATCGTACAGGGGGTTTATGTAAGTGAGATCCAATTGTACTCCGCTACTCCTATATGATCTTTACGGTGTAATACCACCGCCACAGCATCTACACCCAAACCATTTTTTGATCAACCAATTTTATTCATTATGAAAGGCAGGAGCTGGAATTTTGGAAATCCATAAACTATACCATGGTTGTTACGGCGTCGCCAAGGCGACGCCTAGGCGTCACGGCGGAGCTGGGTGGACGCCACGGACCTTCGCCGCGACTTGGAGGGGGAAGGAGGTGGGGGGGGGGGGGGAGGCACCGGGGAGGGGAGGAGGCGAGGCGGCAGGGAGAGGAGAGGAGTGAGTTCGGGAGAGAGAGAGAGGAGTCGGCAGATTAATAGGAGAGCGAGAAGGCACGATGTAGAGCGTATGTATGCATGTTGGGAGGAGAGGAGGTGACCAATACATATGTGCATGTAGGGATGCAAACGGAGCGGATACGGACGGATATTGCTCATCCCGTATCCTTTTCCATATTTTTTGTCAGAGTCAGACACGGATAGTACCGGATACGAATACGAATGCGGATATTCTCGGTCACGAATACGGAGCGAATACATGCCGCTCCGAATACGGTTAGTTTCGGTCACGAATATTTAATCGGATAATACACGAAAGCAAATTTCACATGGTGACAGAGACAAATTAAACAAACTGAGATCTAATACGAGTGTACCGATGTTGCAATAGCCACCGAAATAAGTAATCTTATATAAATAAATGATGTTACATTTCAAGAAGAGTCAAAGATCCCACCTGGCCGGCGGAGAGGCCAGGTATCCGACTCCGTTTCTGTATCCGGTAACTATCCAGGTAACTATCCGGAAAAATATCCGGATAGTTCCGTATCCGTCGGATAATGCTTGTTCCAAATCCGTTTCTGTATCCGACAAAAAATATCCGAATCCATTTCCGTATCCGACAAAACCTTCGGATATCCAAAAATTTGCTCCGAATTGTATCCGAATTAAAACGGACGGACGGTCGGTCAGGAAATATCTGCTCCATTTGCACCCCTATGTGCATGTAGAGCGTGGCAACTCGCCGTGGCGTCACCATGGCGTCCTGGCGCCCCTTAGGCGCCGTGGTTGCTAATTACGCCGTGACAACCATGAACAATATTTCAATAAAAATAAGCCAGTGGTGGCATCCACATCTTAAGACTCACGGGTTTGCATATTTAGGCAAAAAAGTGAACCTACTGCAATGCCATGAAACCATAATCCATTCCATAATACAATCTACATGCGCAGAAGTACCACTGACGATAATTGGTAATTGCAGTTTCACGTTATTTTACATGAAACAATATAAAAAAAAAGGTCAACCAATACATGAAACCAACAAGAAGCATTTCATATGTTAATCGATCAGTGAAATCTCCCAAAAAAAATAGCGACTTACTGAGCACATTCAGCCAACTTCCCTAGGTTCTGATTTTCCAGGATGGCCAAAATAAGTTGCTTATTTTCATCCAAATACTGCAAAATAGGAATTCAATTAGTGCTAGTAAACAGTTAATCTTAAGTTAATGATGATGATCATACTAAATTGCTAGGCTTATATATAATCTGTTACTTAATCTTCAATGATCCATTTACCTTTTCTCTGTTGCAAATCTATCCAGGAATTGTACAAGCAGTTCTATTTGCAAAGAAGTCCTGTTATTCATTTTACCATGGTGACATAATTGTTTCTTGAAATATACAAGCTTAAGTTAATGCTAATCATTTGATAGTAGGTTTCGGATACGGGTGCATTGTGATGGATAGTGGATGAATGATTTCACAAAGGTTGATACCTTTGGGGCTAAACTTGGTGCTTATGTTCCAACCACAACTACATGATTCAGATAGCATGGAGATGGCTTGGCTGGTTGTAACTGATTTGAAGGGGACCGAAGGTTGTATAGCATTATATATTGCAGGCAGCATTTGTTATGGGCTTTGGGCCCTATGGGGCAGCGGTCGTGCGGCAAGGCTGCAGCAGCAATGTACGCAGTCAAGCCGGATGAGCAGCAGTCGGGCATAATCAGCAGGTGCAGCAGCAACGCAAGAGGCTGTCAAGGAGTCCCTGGCACACAAGGAAACTAGGAGCCCTGACTTACACAGCAAGCAGCAGATACAATGTCCGGATGAGCTACAGTTGGCACGGCTACAACAAGGGAAAGTCCGAATAGCAAGTTAGTAGATAGGGCATAGTATTTTGGTAAGGTGAGATATATGTGTTAGTTTCAGACTAGGAGTCCACGTGTTATAGGTTGGAATACGTATGCTACTCGGTTTGTGAGTCCTATATATGAGGACGCGTGATGTACTTTGGGAGGCAAGCAATAAGAAACAATTTCCTCTGAGTTCCTTATCAGCAATCTTGGCCAGTCAAAATCCTGGGCTGGAGCCTACTCCACGTTATCCCTTGCGATCTAACCCAAATTCACAACATCATCTACTTCCACCCCTCTCCAGAAACCGAAAACCACCACAAAATTCCGCCCATATCAAATTTAGTATCAGAGCCACTCACTATGGCTGCCGATGCTGAATTATCTCCCTTAGACATGTTGATGGCTAGCAACGAGAAACAATGTTCAAGAAGGCGCTAGGCGGGCAGTGAGATGGTGCCTAGCGCCTAGGGAGCCTAGGCGGGGTCTAGACGGCCGAATTAAAAATGAGGACAACAGACAGAAGTATATATTTGATGTTTAGAAGAAAATTAGTCAGATTTTGGACCGTCCGATGGAGATTCAACGTTCCAGATCAAGTCATCAAATTCTATAACTAATGTTCAAAAAAAAAGTCAGACTTTAGTCCGTCCGATGAAAATCCAACGTCCCAGATCGAGCCATCAAATCCTTATATAAATATTCTAACCCTACCCATCCTCTCGTCCGCCTCCCCCTGCAGATCCCGCGGCCCGCCTCCCCCATCTCTCCCCCGTAAATCGCCGCCACCTCCCTCGCAGATCGCCGCTGCCCGTCTCCCCCATCTCTCCGTCCTAGCCACCACCTCCCCCGCAGATCACCGCCTCCCCCATCTTATTAGACATGTATAGTCCCTTGTATACCTGTATCTGTACATCTTGTACTCCAAGCCACATTGGGCTATATATATACATAAGGTCACCCCCCCTAAGGGTGTGGGATGGTTTCCCTATTCTCTACCTCTCTACATGGTATCAGCCAATTAGATCCAAATTAATCGCTTCCGCCTCTCCCTTCCGTCTGCATCACCGAGCGGACGCCGCCACCCCATCCGCGCGCGACCTCCTCCCCGGCGGGCCTCTCCTCCGCGTGACCGCCGCCCACCCATCCGCGCGCGACCTCCTCCCCGGATCGCTTCCGCCTCTCCCTTCCGTCTGCATCACCGAGCGAACGCCGCCACCCCACCCGCGCGCGATTCCACCTTCCCGGCGGCTCGCCTCACCTAACCTCCGATGGCCACGGTGCGGCCCGTGGCGCGCCGCCCCTCTGCGCGCTGCGGCGCCCACCTGCTCGCCATCGATCACGCCACCACGGGCGCCGACCTGCGCACTAACGCCGCCGATCGTGGCTCATCCATATGCCACGGCCGTCAAGTCCCACATTCGATCACGTTGGACCTTCACCCAACTACCGAAGTGGCGTTCTTCTTCAAGTCGTCGCGGCAAATTCGGACTTCTCACACATCGACGGCTCGCTCCTCAACGACGATGACCCTCGGTGGGACGCTGCGAGTCTTTGCGTTCGCACCGCTCTCGGTTCGTCAGCGACTCGCCCTCGACCTCGCCATGGACAACGCCGATCCGACCGCCCGCGATCTGTGGGTGGCCATTGAGAGGATCTTCCACGCCAACAGGGAACCGCGCGCCATCTTCCTCCTCAACGAGTTCCATTCCATGGTGCAAGGCGACTCCACCATCTCGGCGTACTGCCAGCGCCTAAAGACCAAGGCTGCCGCCCTTCGCGACGTCGGCCATCCTGTGGAGGACTCGCAGCTCGTCCTCACCCTACTGCGTGGCCTCAACCCTCGCTTCTCCAACACCGCCGACGACATCGCCAACTCTGCCGTTCTTCCCACGTTTGCAAGAGCCCACGACATGCTGGTTCTCAAAGAGCTTCGCTTGGCCAACGATGAGAAGACCGTCGTCAACACCGCCCTTCTCACTACGGTTGGCTCTGGCTACACCAGTCCGGGCGGATGTTGCTCCACCACCGCCAGGGCCAACTCTGGCGGCTCCTACAATCCCCACATCAGCGGCTACGGCAGCGGCAACAAGGGCAACAACGGCGGCGGGAAAGGCAAAGGCAAGGGCAAGCGCGGCTCGGTGGCGGCGAGTGCCGCATGCGGAGAATCTGCTGGTGCCCTCAGCAACCCGGCCGAAGACAGCCCATGGGTCCCGGATGCATTACAACCGTGGGCTCCACGGGCCCCCTCGACTCGCAGGTCCCAGCGGTTGGCGCCAGTATCCTCGGCGCGCCCTCCGAGCTCACACGGCCCGTGCTGTCTGACCCCGCGACCTTCGCGCGCTCCAGTCTCCCACCGGCTCCTATGTGGAACGGTGGCCTCGTCGCCGCCCTCAACCACTCAACGCCCGTGATCGAACCCCGGGTGTTGGACTCGCGCTTCCTCTCACATGAGCTCTTCGGATGGTATACTACTTTCGCCATCCTTCCTCGCATTCTTACATTATGTTGGCAATGGTCAAACTCTTCCTATTTCATGTCGTGGCGAGTCTATACTCCATACACCCGTGTCAAATTTTCCGCTTCATAATGTTCTAGTTGTTCCATCTCTAGTGCACAACTCGCTCTCGGTTAAATCGATTCACTAGAGACAAACTGTTCTATCGAATTTGACGCTCTTGGTTTTTCTGTCAAGGATATCCCGACCCGGCGCGTGATGCTTCGCTGCAATAGTGCTGGCGATCTTTACACCATTCCCGCAGCACCTCCCGCTCCACACGCCAGCATCGCCACCACCACCAACCTATGGCATCACCGTCTCGGTCATCCCAGTTCCGCCACCATCGACATCCTTCGCCATAGTGCATCTATAAGTTGCAATAAAGTAGAGCATACTCTATGTCATTCGTGTCAACTTGGCAAACATGTGTGACTTCCTTTTTCAAATTCTAGTTCATTTAGTTCTACGCCTTTTGAACTCGTTCATTGTGACGTGTGGATGTCTCCTGTTGCTAGTATCTCGGGTTATCAATATTATCTTGTTTTACTTGATGATTTTACCCATTTTTGTTGGACTTTTCCCCTCGTTCGCAAATCTGAGGTTGCAGCCCACATCACTAATTTTTGCAACTATGTTTCCACACAGTTCAGCCTCGCCATCAAAGCCTTCCAGCCGATAATAACGACCGAGTTCGTAAACAATACCCTCCACACTCTTTTCGCCTCTCGTGGTATTCATTTACGCCTCTCATGTCCCTACACTTCCCCACAAAATGGCAAGGCCGAACGCATTCTTCGCACACTCAACAATATCAGCCGCACCATGCTCATCCATGCGCACATGCCTGCATCTTACTGGGCTGAGGCGCTCGCCACAGCAACATATCTGCTGAACCGGCGCCCTTGCTCCGCCATTCACAATGCCATACCATATGCTCTACTCTACAACACATCACCCGATTACTCTCATCTTCGTGTTTTTGGGTGCCTCTGCTACCCCAACCTGACCGCCACGACTCGCCACAAGCTCGCTCCTCGTTCGACGGCCTGTGTCTTTCTCGGCTATCCCTCCTCGCATAAGGGGTACCGTTGTCTTGATCTATCAAACCGGCGCATCATCATCTCGCGCCACGTTGTTTTTGACGAGACCTGTTTTCCCTTCGAGCTTTACACTTCTGGGTCCTCGCCCAGCGATCTGGATTTTTTGCTTGCAGGATCTACCGTGCCGACACGCCTCAACGCGGTCGCTCCGTCATATGCCGACGTTGAGCAACCGCGCCACACTCAGGCGATCCTCGAGGAGCTGCAGGACGACTCCGCGATTCTATTTCGCGGTCCTGTGGTAGCAGCTGCCCCTGTTCGGCCTGTGGTGGCTGCCGCTCCTATTCCACCGGCAGCTGCACCACCTCCACACGCATCAGCCGCCCCAGCCTCAGCGACACAGGACTTCCACGACATCTGATCGGCGTCCGGCCCCGACGCGGCGTGGCGCGCGGACTCTTTGCACCACCGAGCAGCCTGCTGCAGCGCCAGCGCCGGCCTCCCGGATGGTCACCGGGCCTGCATCGACTCTTCGTCGATTCGGCGCTACGGTTTCTCCGCCACCCGCTCTGTCATCTCGCCGATGCCGCGACCACGGAGTGCCTTGGCCGATCCTCGGTGGCGGTCGCCATGGTCGACGAGTACAAGGCGCTCGTTGACAACGGGACATGGAGCCTCGTTCCTCGTCCTTCCGGCGCCAACATTGTGACGGGCAAGTGGATTTTTAAACATAAATTCCACTCGGACGGTTCCCTTGCCCGCCACAAGGCGCGATGGGTGGTTCGCGGGTTCTCTCAACGCCACGGCATCGACTACAACGAGACGTTCAGCCCCGTCGTCAAGCCTGCCACGATACGAGTCGTCCTCAGCATTGCTACTTCGCGCTCCTGGCCGATTCACCAGCTTGACGTGAAGAATGCTTTTCTTCATGGCAATCTGGAAGAGCGTATCGCCAGCAGACCTCGTAAGCTTCGTCGACCCTGCTCGCCCTAACGATGTCTGTCTTCTGCAGCGTTCTCTCTATGGTCTGAAACAGGCTCCTCGGGCCTGGTACCAACGTTTCGCCGCCTACCTCCGGCAGCTCGGCTTCGTCGCCTCCGTCTCCGACACGTCCCTCTTTGTGCTCCGAGAGGGGGACACCACTGCCTACCTGCTCCTGTACGTCGACGACATCATCCTTACGGCATCCTCGACTGCACTCCTGCAGCGCATCCTGGCGCGTCTTCACTCCGAGTTCGCCATGACGGACCTCGGCGACCTGCACCACTTCCTCGGCATCTCCGTCACGCGCTCGTCGGAGTGTCACCCTACAGCCACACCGGTTGACACTCGTACCAAGCTCTCCGCCTCCGACGGCTCTCTAGTCGCCGATCCTTCACAGTATCGGAGTATTGCCGGCGCCTTGCAGTACTTGACACTCACCCGTCCCGACCTCGCCTACGCCGTTCAGCAGGTGTGCCTCTTCATGCACGATCCCCGCGAGCCTCATCTCGCGCTGATCAAGCGCATCCTACGCTACGTCAAGGGTACATTGTCCACCGCCTCCACCTCGGCTCCGGCCGGTTGACTCCTCACCGCATACTCCGTCGCGGTGGCAGTCGTCCGGACTCCAGCGCCACGTCGCTCTGCGTCTTCCTCGGCGATAACACTGGTCTCTTGGTCCTCCAAGCGCCAGCCGACGGTGTCTCGTTCCAATGCTGAGGCTGAGTACCGCGCGGTTGCTCATGCTGTGACCGAGTCCTGCTGGCTTCGTCAGCTTCTCCAGGAGCTTCACGCGCCCATTGCTTCTGCGACCGTCGTGTACTGTGACAATGTTAGCGCCGTCTATATGACCGCTAACCCTGTCCACCATCGTCGCACGAAGCACATCGAGATCGACATTCACTTCGTTCGCGACAAGGTTGCCTTGGGACAGGTTCGGGTCCTCCATGTCCCTTCAACTCATCGCCATTCGCGGACATCATGACCAAAGGCTTACATGCAGCTTGTTCACCGACTTTAGGTCCGATCTTTGCGTCAGAGATCCTCCCATTGCTGCAAGCGGGTATTAGACATGTATAGTCCCTTGTATACCTGTATCTGTACATCTTGTACTCCAAGCCACATTGGGCTATATATATACATAAGGTCACCCCCCCTAAGGGTGTGGGATGGTTTCCCTATTCTCTACCTCTCTACACATCTCTCCTCCCTAGCTGCCGCCTCCCCCGCAAATCTCCTCCACCTCCAGCCGCCTCCCTCGCAGATCTTGCTCTTCCCTAGCTGCCGCCCGCCCCGAAGATCTCGGCCCCTCAGTTCTCCCCTCCGCCGTCGCCCTCCTCCGCTCGCCACCCCTCGCCGCCTCGCCTACCTCTGACCTTCCCCATAGATCTGTCGAGTGGGGCCATGAGGCTGGCGGAGTTGGCAGCGGAGGGGAGACGGCGGAGGACACAGCAGAGGGGAGGTGGAGGAGACGGTGGAGGGGAGACGACGAAGGGGATAGGAGGCGGAGGCAGAAGGGAAGCTCGATAGCAGTGCGGTTGGTTCCGACAAGGCAGCAGGGAATTCTTGGTAAGCCCTCAGTCCCTCTTCTTCTTCCCCTGCTCTTGGTCGTCGTCTCACGTACCAAGGCGCCACGTGGCCGTTGCGCCCGCCTGGCAGACCGCCACGCCGAGGCCGCCTCACCCTGCCTTGGACCGCCTCGCCGCCTAGCCACCCGACTAGGTGCCAAGGCGCGGTGGCACCCTGCCGCCCAGCGCCTACACTGCGCCTTCTTGAACAGTGACGAGAAAATAGGGTTTTTACTTAACAATATGATGGCCAATTTGGAGAAGGCAATGGAGTTGGAGAACAAGCTGAAGGTGCAAGAAGAGGCATCACGTGCCATTGCAATAGTTGGGCTGCCACCACCATCCCTGGCGCCAGCGTTGGCACTGGCCACGTCACCAATGACAACTCCTCTTCAGACTTCACCTTTGGTGCCTTTGCCAAGGAGGAAGGTTGTTGTCTAACAGTGGTCATCTCCACGCGGTCGGCCGAGTGTGGAGCACAACGGTTGCCATGTGGGGGGTCAGCGTCATCGCCGCATCTCTTCTACAACCGTTGCATTCCGAGACAAGAAGGATGATGTTACTGCCCTGCGCTGGGTGCCCATGCCCTCAATGTCTCCTTATCATCAAACCACGCTCAGGGATTGTTGTCCATTGGAGCTTCGCTGATTTTCTTTCATGTGACACATGGTCATCATCGTGCCCTCTCGTCGACATGGGATTATGAAGGACTTCAACTATAGCTGCCACCTGACAGCTCGAGGATAAACTGTCTCGCCGCAAGGGGTGTAATGTTATGAGCTTTGGGCCCTATGGAGCGTGATGCGTGCGGCAAAGGCTGCGGCGGCAATGTATGCGATCAAGCGGATGTGCGACAGCGTAATTAGCGGTGCAAGAAGACAACGCAAGAGGCTGTCGAGGAGTCCCTGGCACACAAGGAAACTAGTAGCCCTGACTTACGTGGCAAGCAGCAGATAAAATGTTCGGATGAGCTACAGTTGGCACGGCTACAACAAGGGAAGTCCGAATAGCAAGTTAGTAGATATGGCATAGTATTTTGGTAAGGTGGGATATATGTGTTAGTGTCGGATTAGGAGTCCATGTTGTGTTACAGGTTGGAATACGTATGCTACTCGGTTTGTGAGTCCTATATATGAGGACGCATGATGTACTTTGGGAGGCAACCAATAAGAAACAATTTCCTCCTGAGTTCATGAGCAACAATCTTGGCCGGTGAAAATCCCGGGCTGGAGCCTGCTCCACATTACCCCTTGTGATCTAACCCAAATTCACAGCATCATCTACTTCTGCCCCTCTCCAAAAACCGAAAACCAGAACAAAATTCCGCCCATATCAAACTTTTAGTTTTATGTTGATACATTACCATCAGTGATGTTGATCTAGTAAAATGGAATCATTTATGTTGAGATCAGGTTGTGAAAACAGGAAAAAAAACACTTAATACAAAAAAGGATCCAACTCTATGCTTGTTGATGCTTAAACCACCAATGGTTAGCATGCAAAATTCGTGTCTTACCTTTCCAACCGTGTCAACTGGTATTGTACTCTTGTTATCTGTATTTCTTTATGGTGTCACTGTCATGTTACGCTCGTAACATCTAATCATCTCTACGTGTCCGTGCTTTAAAATCACTTCCTTGAAAAATATTCTAACTATTTCAGATGGCATGGATAGACTATAGAGAATAAGAGTAGAATACCACTTAACACAGGTGGCAAGGTGCACACACAGGTTGTACAAACATAGCTTGGTTAAGCGCCACAAGCAATGATTTAGATCCCTTCGTTATCAAACTTTTTGCCAGTTTGAAAATTCAAATCTTAACATAAAATTTCTCTATCAAATCAACAGTACCAATGCTAACGGTTTCCCTTAACATGGCAAACAACTTATCACTTACATGCTATCCGAATTATTTAGTTATGATTGAAGCATAAGCACCCCAATTTAACCCCAAAGAATAAATCTCTACCAGCTCACTCATCCACCATGGCAAAGAGCCAATGGTCAGTAAGATGAGTGGCACCAGTCACAGAGAGGCCATGGGAGCATGGGTCGGTGACAATCACAGCTGCCGAGATAGCAATCTCTACCATGGATCGGCGAGTGGCATCACATGGCAACTAAGCATGCAGCAGCAAGTCACCGTAGCATAGGCTCGCAAGCCACACTGTGTGCTGGCTGAGTAATTGTCTGGGATATTATTATGGTCGCTGAGCACCTGCGAGCAGGCCACATTCTGTATCAGAGGGCCATGGTCTGACAGTGGTATTGCCCGGCTGCTAGTCACACATTAGCAAACAATGACCGACTGGGTGAGGATCGGTAGAAATGATCGTGGGCCAGCAAGCCACACTGCGTGGCAGAGAGCCAAGGGCCAATCTGCAGCGGCACCATAGAGCAACAGCGAGCACGGGCTGGCGAGCTGTGCCGCGGCACAGAGGACTACAGGCGGGAAGCAGCAGTGCGCATTGAGCCGGCGAGATTCAGTTAGGGGCTGTTTGGTTGCCTGCATGTGCTCATGCAGCTGCTGCATGAGTGTGGCCAGGCTGAGGAGGGAAGCTCCTCAGCCACGTTTCTCCTCAGCCTGACTCCAGTTGATTTTTTGCATCCACTCGTGCAGGCTCTCTCCTCCATACAGGCAACCAAACACCATCTCCCTGCATGCGCAGGTGCGAGCCACCCGCATGCAGCAACCAAACAGCCCCTTAGTTGTGCGATTGCCAGCAACCGGTGGCCTTTGGGAGAAAAAAGCAAAAAGTAATAAAACTGTGACATTTGAACTGAGCAGCCACCCCCCTGTCATCCTACATGTCTATTTCCTTTTTTCCATCTTCCCTCTATTTTCTCTTCTTTTATTCTGTTTTAAGCTCCTCTTGCATAAGCATGCTTCTCTTAACTTTCCAAATGCGCCACTATGTACCATTACACATCGATTAATCAAAGCATTCAAGCGAAGAGGAATCTTCTAACCCCGGGATTACCTAAACGCAAGAGTAGAACAGAAAGGCCCAATATTTCTCTTATCATACACGGAAAAGATCGGATCTTTGGTCGAACCGGTCGCCAAAGGGAGCATCTTCCTCAGGCGCAAACCCTAGCAGGAAGGGGCGGATCGAACCTTTTGGATCTGCTCGGTGGTGATGCCGGCCGCCGCGGGCACCGGTTGCTGCATCGCCGCGGCCCCTCTCCCTCGCTCGCTGTTGGCTTTCTCGGCTGCTGGACTGGGTGGGTGTATCTTCCTTTCGCTTTGCTTCTCGAGGTTTCTCGAGTGGTGTTTAAGACGGGGGGTTTTGGGTTCACAAAGCAGCTAAGGGCATCTGTAGTGTATATAATCCAAAGGATTTTAAGGTGAGTTTCATCTAAATCTTAAGACCAACTCTATAGTGTATATAACCCAAGGGGTCTTAAGATGGTCCCACTTGGCAGATAAAAAAAATTGTATTTTAATGCTTATGGCCAGGTCTTTAGCTTGAGGACTAGCCTTAAGCTTTTTTTGCTTAGGGTCTGCTTAAGGTCACCCCTGTAATGTATAAGGTTGACCTTAAGGTGGTTTAAGATCTCCTCTTTTCATACACTACAGATGCCCTAATGCGGGTACCTGAGGAAGGATATGAGAAGGCGATTTACGAATCTGCCCTCGCGATGGGACAAAGGGAAACAGCAAGATTCCCCTGCTGTCTGAAGTACGCGCTCTTCAAAAGTGCCGCTTTTTGACGGATGCTAAGAGAGATTACTTTTAGCTTATTGTGAAGCAGATCACGCAATAAAAGATACGTGCCTTAAGAATGCACTCTTTTTAAATAATTTTTATAATAATTTTATAAATAATTTGTAAAAACCATCTTAAAAAGCTATTTTATTTAAAAACTGACTTCTAAACACCAAAAGTCAGAAGCAGTTTAGAACGCCGGGCCTGTTTTTTTTCTTCGGTTTGTAGCTACGGTTTATAGTTTTTGAGTTATTTATAAGAGAGAGTACGGAGTCACAGAAACTTACGTACAGTTTTGACCAATATAAATAAAGTTACTATAATGTGTATTACAATCAAATTATAGATCTCGTCTTAAAAAGATACTCTATTTAGAAACTAGTTAGTGTAGAAAAATCAAAATTTTGTTTTTAGAAGTTGAGAAGAAGGCCCCATTCACATGGCCATTGGTTTTTTTTTCATGGACGCATGACCCAATTGTTAAGACACACAATGACTCTCCTTGTGGACGGTGGAGTTCAAATCCTATTTCCTACGTTTAAGGCCTTGCGGAGATTCCCTACGATCCTATGGGAATTCTACCTGCACCCTTTGAAAGTTAATTTTATCTCTACGGACAATACAGAACAATAAAAAGAAAAAAGCAAAAGCCAAAAAATCAAAATTAAAAACCGACGTATTCTAAATGACTTCTGATTTAAAAAATATGGAAAACATGAAAAATGGGAAGCCAAACCTGTTTGGAGTGGCCTTAAGATGCTACTTTATGTTTTCATGTGATGATTAAAATGCTACTCTACGTAGAACTGGAGTGCCTTGATGTGATCTTTCCTCTCCATAGGAAGGAATATTTATTAGGAAGTTTCTTTTCCCTTCATTTTCCATCTCACTTGGAAAGCACAGCAAAAGGGAAGATTTGTAGCACAAACTAACACTATACTAAGGTGTTGTTTGGATCTCTAGTTTTACCAAAACCAGACTTCCTTAAATGCGATTAAGGGCAAAAATTAAAACCAAAAATAGGCTTTTGCTAAAACTAAAAGGTGAGTTTTATGGAAAACCACTCCTCCCTATTTTTCAAAAAACCATTTTTCATATCCACGTCTACAACAGCTCGGCATGTTTTTCGACCGCTCGCATTCCTTAGTTAGGACGTTCCATTGCATGGCAAAGATATCACGTTATGTCGATGCCTACGGCGCTGTTTATATTAGGTATGTTCTTTTCAGTTGTATTGATGATTTTTTTTGTCCTAGCCAAGTACTTATACAAATAAATTGAATACTGGTAAATCATTTTGAAAATACGGTAAAGAAGTTATTCCGTTTGTTTGTTCGAGAAAACATAAGGCATAAGCCAAGAAGGGCTATTGGCTGATGGCTGAAAATAAATATTAGTAACTAAAAGAGGTAACTTTTAGGAGAAAGCGAGTGGTGAAAAAACGAGGAAGAGATGTGTGCACGATGGAAGTGAGAGGAGTGGGATGCGTGATGCGTCCGTGACCCCCTTGTCTTATCCTTAGAGCGCGACAGCAGCGAGATGAGTGGAGAAATTGCTTCAAACTAGATATTTATATTAGCTTTTGGTTTCTTTTATCAAAAATAAGAAGTAGAAATAAATATGAACATGGCTTAGGTACGTGACCCAAAGGTCAGATGTGCTGTGATGCGTGAACTTGGTGATATACAGATAATCGGACACAAACGACGTGATGAATAAGTTGCATTTGGGTGAATACAACTGATGATTGTTTGTCATCCTTTATATTAATTCGTTCATATTGGATTGGAATATTTGCACCTTATAAGTAGTAAATATTTCCAGCCTTTCTTATGGAATATTCTATCGTGTCTTGGTGTGGCCTCGTCCAACTAGCCGTGACAGTATGCAGAAACATAGATGGTACACAGAAATGTAGGCATGTGACTTTGCTTGTCTTGTTGTTCTAATGATAAAAAATGCATTTGCATTTGTCTTGTTGTTATAAATAGTATCTCTAAAAAATAGGCACCTTAGGCTTCAAGCATGTGTATTAAACACACCCACGTGGACACGTATATATGGTATCGTGTGTGTGCACGTCCTGGTTATACTAAAAAAATCTTAACCACGGTGTAAGATCTTCAAAATGAGCTCCTAACTTGTCAAAAAAAATTCTATCTCCTTATCATAAACTCAAAAGAAAAATGTCCACGGAGTTCACAATACGGAGAGAGAATTTAATTGGAAAAGAAAGCTGAAAGCTCTAGTTTCATAATTTTTTCACAAAAAGTTTAAGCTCAAACCAGATCGGTCGTACCAGAGTACCTAGAGACGGGCGGAGGGAGGGTGCTTTGGCAGATTTGTAATGTAGTCCTATACATTTTTAAAAAAATTATTATTGTTAATATTATTTGGTCCCCTCATCAAATATAGGGTATTTTTTTTTGCTTATATGACTGTGACTTATACCTTTTGGCTGAAATTTTACATTTTAGATTGTTTGCGACAGAGATTACGAAGAGAGATATTCGCTTACGATTTTAGCTGATACAGATATTGGGTTTTTAATGTGCGACAGAGATTACGAAGAGAGATATTCGCTTATGATTTTAGTTGATATAGATATTGGGTTTTTAACGTATAGTACAATTAACTTGTAAACCCTATATTAGAAAAATATTTTATTTAAAAATTAATTACTATAATAAAAACTAAAAACTGTTTTTAGAAACAGTAAAGAACAAGCCTGTGATTACATTGTAAGCTAATGTGTCCCCCTCCGTCCTAAATGCTGGCTCGACCTCTTCCTAGATAGCTGACCACAAGCATTGCCGGCCTCTTCCTAGAGCAGCCGCACCAACGCAATGGGGTGTGTTGTGTCTGAGGGTACACTAGGGCTTTATTTATATTAACTTTTAAAAATTATATTTTTAGTGAATAATTTTTCTACATTATCTAGGTTTTCAAAATCTACTGCCCAGCGCCACCAAAACCAAGCGAGAAATGCCAGGACGACGAATAAGACCAATGTTTAGGCATCGTTCGGAATTGAGGTGGTGATCGGTTGGGCTTAAAAGCTCATGGCTTACAGCTGAAAACATTGTAGCTGGCTGAAAAAAGCACTGTAGCTGACAGAGGCTTATTTAGCATAATTAAATTTAAAAAAAATTAAAAAATATGTTAGCCCATTATGTATAATACAAACAAATACAGGAAAAAAGAACCGGCAAAAAAGTTCAACAAAAAGCCAAAAGTTCAGAAAAAGGCAAAATTTATGAATAGTGAAAAATAAGCTAGAAGCCAGAAGCTTAAGCCCAACCGATCGGGCCGTACATAATATAATTAAATTTATGCAGAAATCGAGAAAAATTCACGCTTTTAAATGCGACCGTAAGTCGTATCCGCGATGGCGGACCCGGATTTTGAGATGGGGTACAGTTAAGAATCTACGAGTATATATATAAGATAGAGAATTTTGATACACATAATATGTATATCTCATATAGTTAATCAAATAAACCTTGTGTGCGGGCGGCATGGCGTCCGAGAGCCGCCGCCGTTCAAGCCGGAATAGGGAGGAGCGCCGCGCGCATGGGCCGCTGGCCGTGGGGACTTCTTCGCGCGTCGACGCCGTGTCGGCCATTGGGTGTGGTGCCGCGCGCGCGCGTCGCAGAGACGAGAGACCAGGGCGTGCTATAGGTCATGGCGGGTGTGCAAGAGAGATGGAGAGGAGGCGAGCACGAGCAAGGCAGAGGCGGCGTGGGAGGCGACAGCAGCGGCAGAGCCCGCCGGTCACCGCGTCGCCGGGCCGAGGAGGCCAGAGGCGCAGAGATGGAGAGGAGGCCAGGGGCGCGCAGAGATGGAGAGGAGGCGGCGTGGGAGGCAGCCAGGCAGAGGCAGGAGCCAGGAGGCTAGGGTTAGGTTAGAAAATGTCAATTGGGCCTTTTGGCTAGTGGGCTGAATTTGCTAAATTACTGCACACTATATATATATATATATATATATATATATATATATATATATATATATATATATATATATATATATATATATATATATATATATATATATATATATATATATATATATATATATATATATATATATATAGGACGAGTGTTTCATGCACCATGGTGCCTAGGCACCAATATCAATACCCGTTGATTTGCTTTGAGATTCATAACGTTTGATGTGGGTATCTTCATATACCCATAAAAAGTATATTTAAGATGTCAAACTCGAAAAAATTAAATTCAACTTCAGTTTAATTAGTTTGAACTATTTTTATGGTATATACTCACTGTAGTCGCATTGAACTCAAAAGTAGTTTAAACTAGTTTGAACTAAGTTCAAAACTTACTTACCATAAATATATCAAGGGTATAAAACATTTTCATACCCAAACTCAAAAAAAATATCAATAATACACGTGTATCGGATGTGGGTGCCTAGGCACCATGGTGCCTTACGTAATTTTCTATATATATATATATATATATATATATATATATATATATATATATATGAAATATATATTATATATAGTTGATTTTTTGCAAAAAAAATTTGGAGGTACAACTGTACCCCATGTTCCATGGTGCGTCCGCTCCTGGTATCTGGCTGAATGATGAGTCTAATCAAATAGGAGTATGCTTCGTAGCTACAGCCATGGCACGTTGTTGTGCATTCAATGAGCTGAAGCTATAATGGCGGAGCTGGGATTATATATGTGATTTGGCAAACTTTTAATAACATACACAGCATCACTAGCCTTCACATCGGCACGTTCTTACCGGTAGCAGAGAGCCAAAACAATTGATGAATGAGAAGCAAGAGAGGATCTGTTCCTTTTGGCTAAAGCTTATAGCTTTTAGCTACAGTTTGTGCCAGAGTAACAGAAACTCACGTGCGATTTTTATTGATATAAATAAAATCCGTACAGTATGTACTATAATTAACTAGTAGACTATCTTGAAAAGATACTCCGTTTAAAAGCTAATTGCAGTAGAAAAACCAAAAAAACAGCTTTTAGAAGCTAAAAATAACAAGCCCAGAAGATGGGAGCAGGAAAGCGTCAAAAGGCTAAAAACCAGTAGTAGTATCAGAAAACATCACATCAAGATCATCGGTTAGCTTGCAGCCTTTCACCAACTATCCAAAGATTGCGACCAAATCTTGAAAACAGTGTAATTCTTTTGCAGTACATGGTCTTAATACTACTGGAAGCAAACAAATGATCCGGCTGTGAATCAGACTATTAGACGCAGTAAACCCTAGCAACCACTATCATTGTTAACAGAACATGATAGTCATGACAACAACCGGCAGACATCCCCACATCAAGTTCATACGGCAGCTGTGCCTTCGGGCTGATGGGAATAACAAGAAACTGGAAAATGTTTCACAGACGTGCGATGACAGCTTCGACCTCTGCGGGGGTGTAGAGGTGGTAGTTGGGCGCGACCTTTGCGATGTCAACGTTGTTCGGAGTTACCTGTTTAGAATGAGATAGATTTATGTGAAATTGTTTTATGGAACTCAGAAACGGAATAGGAAGTGGCTTGAGATACCATACCTTTTCCTCCATAACCTGCTTCAAGATAGATAGGGCTATGGTCTCCGCCTCCGGGAGGGTCAGTTCCTGCATCAAGATGTCCGGCAATATGTCATTCTCAATATTCTTTTGAAGCACAAAGCATAAAATTCTGTATACATGTATTTCAACAACTGAAAGGGGGCCTGTTAAATAGTGACAATAAATCTTGCTATGTAATTCTATGTGGATAGCAAAATTAAGGCTTCTAAGCAGTATTTCAATTGGTGTAATGCCCTTTAAAGTTTAAACGCTATGCAACTGGCTTTGATGCCATAGGCCACAGGGTTCTGTAAGACTGTAACTTCAAGTTTGGATCCAAGCTTGAAGTACAAGTCCATCACTAGGGGCTCATAGGCAGCATATTTCCTCAGAATTTTCGGAAACTTTTCATGTTGATTTGGTGCTCAAACCAAGTAGTTTGCATGTTTGCCCCTACCTTATGGAATATGGACTATCCCCTTTTTGTTATTGCTATTCAAAACTGTACAATTAGCTTAGTATAAGTACCTTATTGTACTGCTCCTGTAATGAGCTATCAGCTCCTTCAGAGCCCGATCCAATTGCCTTGGCGTTGCACTGCCAGAAGGTCCCAGATGGGTCAGTGTAGTACCTGCAACACACAGGTTTTGATCCATGAATTGTTAGAAGCAAAGTCCAGTCAAGACAAAAAGAATTAGTAACTCTCGGCTCACAACATAGACAGATAAAGATGCCATGATTGCATAGTGAGCAAAACATAAAAAGGAAGGAGTTGGTTCTGTTTCGAGTGCATGATCTCAACAAAATATTCAGTAATCAACAACCTCAGCTAACATGGAATACATAATACTTATCAGGAAGCAGGGACATAACTACTTTTCTTATGGGAAAAAAAAACTAAAGATAAAACATACGAATGAAATATACAGCCTATAGAACCCCTGAGGCCTGAGGCAACTCTTTGGACAACAAATTCCTGTTTGGTATGTCAGGTTGTTGAATATCAATTCTGCTCGAGTATAAGCAAAGAACATGTCAAATTACAGCACGTAAAAACAGCTTGAATCTTGAAACATAATGTACTACTAACTATATTGACCAGATAAAAACCTTGGCAGTTAAATATGATGATCCTTATAAGAATGGAAAACAAAAGTATGATCAAAATGGCCATTAGGACAACTCTTGGTCATAGGTTTCAGGAGTTATCAATTTTTTTTAGATAATTTACAGGACAAGCACTTAATGACTAACAACAATACAGACTATAGTTCATGGTAACTGGGAACAAATGACAACATCGTCACAGAGATATTTTGACAGAATTAAGGGCTAGCAATTAACATGGCAGTCCAGGAAAAAAGGCAATAAAAATCAAAGAGAAGCACAAGCACAGAATCCTACTACCTATGTTTCAAAGCAAAAATAAAGCAGTCCATTGCAAAACGTTTATTTCAAAATAACAGTTACTGACAACAACCTCAGCTAACATGGAATACATAATACTTATCAGGAAGCAGGGACATAACTACTTTTCTTATGGGAAAAAAAAACTAAAGATAAAACATACGAATGAAATATACAGCCTATAGAACCCCTGAGGCCTGAGGCAACTCTTTGGACAACAAATTCCTGTTTGGTATGTCAGGTTGTTGAATATCAATTCTGCTCGAGTATAAGCAAAGAACATGTCAAATTACAGCACGTAAAAACAGCTTGAATCTTGAAACATAATGTACTACTAACTATATTGACCAGATAAAAACCTTGGCAGTTAAATATGATGATCCTTATAAGAATGGAAAACAAAAGTATGATCAAAATGGCCATTAGGACAACTCTTGGTCATAGGTTTCAGGAGTTATCAATTTTTTTTAGATAATTTACAGGACAAGCACTTAATGACTAACAACAATACAGACTATAGTTCATGGTAACTGGGAACAAATGACAACATCGTCACAGAGATATTTTGACAGAATTAAGGGCTAGCAATTAACATGGCAGTCCAGGAAAAAAGGCAATAAAAATCAAAGAGAAGCACAAGCACAGAATCCTACTACCTATGTTTCAAAGCAAAAATAAAGCAGTCCATTGCAAAACGTTTATTTCAAAATAACAGTTACTGACAACCCAATTCACTCAGTTAAAGGGATAAATACGTACAAGCTGGGTCCATTCTCATCATGACCAGCAATAAGGAGAGAAACTCCAAATGGTCGTGACTGCACAAAACAAACAAGTATATCAGAACACTACTGTATTAATAAAGGGCTATTTAATTACATGCCACTCTAAACTTGCAGGTTTTGAGATATGCTACTACAAAGTTTTTTCTTCGAGAAATGCCACTCTAGAGTTGCATATTTTTGAGATATGCCATTATGAGCCAAATTAGACCAAATTGCCTGTGTCGTCTTCCTTTCTCTATTCTTCTCAACCTTGCTCCACTTATTCCCATGGCTGACGCTGCCTCATCCTCCTCACGTATTTCCGATCGCTGACCACCGGGGACGCTGTGACGATGACCAACGCACGCTGCCTACTTAGTTGATTGCATCAAGCTGCTTGCTAGCAAGCCCGCAACTACATACATTGTTTGTTTGCGTACTGGATAACAAGCAAGCCTGGCCGTTCATTGAGAGTTACGTTAATGGACAAATTAAACGCACAGGAGGATTATCGAGCCGCTTGACACGGGACAGCAGCGTGGACCTTGGCCTCTGCCTCCACAAGCCACGCGCAGCCATGGTGTGCATGAAGAGGTGGCCCTCAGCCTCCACCCAGGCGGTGCGGTGGCTAGCGAAGATCTAGGCGGCTGGGCTATGGCACGGGCGTTCTTGAGACGGCGCATGCGTAGCTAGTACTCGCCGGCGAGGAGGCACGTGGCTAGCACACCGCACGACTGCAGAGAGGCAATGTGGCGCTCCTCGAGTCCGCTGCTGAGGAGGGAGGCGAGGGAGAGGGCAAAGCTGACGCTGAGGTAGGTGGCCAAAGTAGTTGGAGAATGGGGGAGGAGGAGGAAGAGTGGAGGGAGGTGGGGCATTATGGTCTTAAAAAGCTTATAATAGCATATTTCTAATTTCCAAATGTTAGCAGTGGCATTTCTCGAAGAAAAAACTTTACAGTGGCATATCTCAAAGCTTGTAACTTTAGAATGGCATATATCTAAATAACCCATTAATAAATGGTGTAATTACGACTTGGATAAAACCACCTATTAAGTAATCTGGAACTGAAAGACAACAGTAGGTGGGATGCAGGAAAACATGGGTGCGCAAATGCAACAAAATAATTTGTAATTGGGTTTATTAACATTGCTTTGACTAGTGGGGGTGTTTTCAAAATTACAACTTAACAAATTAATTCATAGGTCCACCTTTGTCCTTAGTAGGATAATGGTCATCAATGAAAGAGCCAAACTGAATGCAGGCATAATTGGTCTAGATTTGCAAACTTCTCATTGTTTCATAAAGTTCAGTAGTTATCTCTACAATCTACTAAGTGGTTATTACAGGATTAACTACAACACCTAAAACTTCTACTAGCTGTTCAGTTTCCTCCAAAGTCAAAACACGTAAAGGAAGCAGGTAGCCATAGAACTGCGTACAGTTACCAATGATATGGTGTTAGTTCCTTTTCAAAAGAAGAGGGAAAACGAAAAGGATTCTGCTGTAAATTAATCATGTATATCTTGTTTCTCATCTTCTGCAGGTGCGCAATATTTGTTTTCATTGTGTTACAACAAGGATAAATGAGGCTGACCATTGACTCTTCATCACCTTCCCCAAACCGCAGAGCCAAGTCACAGATAGCTTGTGTGGTAGATTCTACAGTCATTGGCTCCCCATATGAGAACCTATGATTCTGATTGCAAGCACATCAGGTGAGATTGACAGATAAAGGAATACAAGATGTAAAACATGTATATAATAATCCAAGAATGTACCTGAGTCTCAACACGTGCATGCTCAACCAATGTTCTGGCATCAGCAATAAGGCCACTCATGGCACATCCTATGTGCTCATCAATTTCCATGATTTTCTCCACACTGCTTGGTTCCTGTATAATCATAGCAAAGGTAACTTGAATTCTTTAACAATTTGGACATGGCACAACTTGTAAGTTGTAACATAAAAATCAAAAGCTGACTGGTGGCTACAACCTTAGGAAAAAAAGTAACATCAAATTCAGTCATCATCAATCTTTTATAACTACATATGGGTATCAGGTAGATTCCTATTAATTGACACAACTGAGTTATGGGCAAAAAATGTAGTGTTAAAGCCTTCTACATGTCATCAATACAAGAAAACATCAACTGCTCTGACATAGGGGGTCAATACAGTATGGAGAGAGCAAGATTCAATCAATTTTCATATGACCTGCGACCCCTAAAGGTAAGTTAAGAAGAGAAAAGAATAAACTGGATCATTGGTAGAAAGATAATGAACAGCCATGCATTTACTTCTAGAGTTTCAGAGTAGTATCTTCTTTGTTTAGTCTCTTTTTTTAATTCAAAAGAAATATAAGTACCCGTGAGGCCGTGAATCAGTTGATTCCAGGACTTGTCTATCAAATACTTGGATCTGTATCAGTGTTTGGCAGCATGGCTATGTTTTGGTAACACTTTGCATAAATTTGAGTAGCACACACCAGAAAACTATACTGTTATCACCCCATAAAATTGGACAAAGTAGAGACATGATTACCCTAAACAACAATATCTATATCCTCTTGTCAGGTTTAGAACAAAAAAATGTTATGAAAATGGAAACTGCAAGACTATGACGGAGCAGCAGCAGCAGCATTCATGCCTAAGAGAACCATCATAAAGGACTCCCCTACCTAAGAGTGTGAACATACGATAGGATAATTTCTGTTGCATGGACAACAATGAGAATTGAAACATCAGCGAGATAAGAGGAAATTTATCATAGATAAGTTTGGTCAGCAACGCTTGCAACCAAATATCCAAATGCACAGTCTGCGACCGCGCAATCGAACAATCATTTCACCGGCTCAAAAGAAGTAATAAGCAAAGACGAAATTACCAGCAGTGGTGAGGTCACACGTTTCTCAACAGCTAGGACAACACCATCCTTGGTCTTCAACCCAATCGCAGTTGATCCCAACTGCAATCCGTAGCAGCAGAATCAGCATCACAAGCATTACATACATGCAGCAAGGCACACATCAAACTGACAAGTAAAAACAGTAGTATATCACATCTCAGCTAAAGCTTGCAATACTTAGGCCGAAAACCTCCAACGAATCCCAACAAAAATTCAGAGATCCACAGTTCCATCCTAAAAAACCCAAGATTTGCGCCCAAATCACACTCCAAAACCCCACAAATCTAGCGCCTCTCTCCACCCTAACCTCACAGAACTTAACACCGCAGCGTCTCCACAGTTCGGATTTGATCCAAGAAACAGAACAAGAAAGAAATCTCACCTTGATGGCCTCGATGGCGTACTCGACCTGGAACAGCCGCCCCTCCGGCGAGAAGGTGTTCACCCCGCGGTCGTACTCCGTCCTGCACCAACAAAGAAAAAATCACGAGAAAATCCAAAGAAAACCAGCACCGCCAGGGCGCCCACAGACCGAAACGAATCTAGGTAGGGAAAAAAACCGAAGCTTTCCTGGGACAGAATTCGATTACCTTGTGAGAAACATGGTGCCGTTGGCGGCGGATCGGAGATCGAGCGGGGACTAGGCTTTTTCTCGCTCTCTTCCGCTCTGGATTGTCGCCAAGTCTCGATAGCTCGAAGGCTTTTTCACTCTGCGGAACGGAGGCGGCTGGTGTTCTTTCTTCTTGGGAGCCAGGTTGAGCCGAGACGGCGAGTTGGGAACAGAAAGGAGGGGTACCCCGTGTCACCTACATGTGGGTCCCGCTTGGCAGCCGCACGCGCTCTGATAAGCCTGGCCCAAGGCGCGCTGCTGGGCTCAAATGCCGCCTATAAGGACCAACGGCTGTTAAGATGGCCTTCTATCAGAGGTATAGCATCAAACACCATGTTAAGACGACAGGGTCGTGCCCAAAGCATCACTTTGGAGGCCAGTGCTTCTTCAATGCATGATTACGGCCCCGCTCGGTTGGGCTGAAAAGCTATAGTTTATGGCTGAAAATACACTGTAGCGACTGAAATTTCACTGTAGCGAAGGTTGATTATTTGGCGTAATTAAATTTAAAAAAATTAAAAATAGAAAAAATATGCTAGTTCATCACGGACAATGCAAACGAATACAGGAAAAAAGAACCGCGAAAAAAGCTCAAAAAAGTCAAAAGTTCAGAAAAAGACGAAAATTATTAATAGTGAAAAATAAGCCAGAAACTGAAGCTGAAATGAGCGTGCCACATGTTTGCAACTTGTCATCTAGAGGAAAAGAGATGTGGTGCTTCGTGTTTGTTTAGCATCTTGTAGCTCAATTGTGCTCTAAATTTTTAGCATCCAGTTGATGATTCCATGGGAGCATCCAGTTGCTGTTGTAAATTGACAATGCACAATTATTGAAGGACCATATGAGAAGCTTCAGGATATTGTTGTGATAAATCTTTGCAACTTTCGTGGAGTGGTTAAGTGTTTTTGCAAAGATCGCATTTTCGTTTGGGTTGTTTTCTGGAAGTGACAGGAAAATCGGAAGTATCGCATGTGTTTATGCGGTAGTACCGTTGAGTAGTAGTAACGATGTTGTAAGCGTGGTAGTTCTACTCGAACTATAGTTCTGGTCTAAGCAGCAGAATGTTTTTTCCAAAGAGGTCCAATCAGGGTTGCAGGGTGCGGTAGTACCGCTTTGGGGAGTGTTAGTTTCGCAGTGCAGTAATACTGGCATTGTAAGTGTGGCACTACTGATCTTCTCAAAAAAATAGGGTTTTGGGATTTGAGTCATGGATAGAGTTGTGAGGACCTAGGTCATTGGATTAAGATTACATGATGTGTGTCTTGGCTAATATAGATTAAGTTGTGAAAGACTTATACTTGGAAACGATTTCTTTGTCTTTGGATGTGCAGGATCGTTTGGAGTCAACTGTTGTCAACAACGATAATCAGAGCTAGGCTCATAGAGGAATTGAGGCCCAGAACAATCGATGATGCAGGGTGAGACAGTGAGTTCAAGCATGACACAAGAAGGGCGAGAAATATTGAAGGTGAGTTCGAACGGTTGGATGGTGCCATGTGGCTTACACATGCTAAGTAAGCCGTGGTTCGGTGGAATCAGGACGGGAGAGACTTGGTGACGTGTAGCAAACTAGTGGTGCACCTGCACGTAGCAAGCATGGCAATAGCTTGCAATAGGAGATGAAGACCGAGTCAACAAAAGATATTTTGGTAGTTTCACCAAAATACCAAAAACCATTTTATATCAAAATCGTGGTGCATGATCAGTGCGTTGGAGAGCGATTTAGATCAAGGTAGAGCTGGGTTGATCAAGGTGGATCAATGCTAAGGATTTAGCGGATATGAAATTATGCGATTTAAAACGCGTGCATAAATAAACTTGTGAGAGTAAAACCGTGTGTGTGAGGTTAACGGGTTTTCCCCATTATAATAGTGAATAGGATCCACTAAGGAAAATATGTGGCTGGTTGCCCACCTATAAAAGGGGGTAGGATGGAGACATATGAGGTTAACCATCCAACCCATGTCTTGTACTCTCTTCTCTAGGTTTGGAGTTAGGGTTTGACAGTGAATACCTTGGGTGCTCTTTGTCTTTCAAAGTGGAGTGGCTGTAAAATCTATCTTTTCAAGTAAGTAATACATCAATCTTTATGTAACTATTTAGCCCCTCTTGTTTTGATTGATATGCTTGATTTTTGGTTAGTTTTTGTCTCTCTTCTTTCCTTCTTGTGATCTTATTGTGCCAAGAACATGTAAGAGATGGAGAAAATCTTTGCAAACATATCTCCACCCATCTAGCCACTTTGATAGTAAGATTCACGAGAAAACTCGGTTTTGTTTGACTTTGGCCTCTTTTGTCCATTTCTTGATTCGAAGGATTTTGGCTTGGTTTCTATAGTGATCTAACTTGCTATGATGTATGGAAATACATCTAAACGCTTCTTAGTTGTCATCATTCCACGAACAAGTTGTATTCACCGTTTGGGGTTTTGGCTCGGTTTTGGTGCAACCTTCCACAAACTAAAGAAAGTCTCAACTTTGTCCATGATTTTCATGATCGTTTGTTGGAATATGTTCACAATATCCTAGAAAAGATGTGTGGAAAAATTCATATCATTGGATCTACGGATCAAAAGTTACATCAATTCTTCATTTTGAACTTGTGTTGAAATCACTGTTCATCGAGAAAGATAGTACCATAGTGCAAATAAAGGTACTTCTGAAAATCGATAATACTACATTTATAACAACGGTACTTCCGAAAATAGGTAGTACCACGGTTATAACAAAGGTACTACCGATTTTGTTGATTTCTCTCCAAAATTTTAGCAGCTTGTCTAGCTTGATTTTTGGTGATTTCTCATCTTAATTTTCATAACTTTGTAGCTATGAGAGTGAAAGATTATTGAATACTTGTGGGAAAATTTTAAGGTACCATTCACCCTCCCTCTGTTGCTATCTTGAGTTCTACAATTATTTGCTTACTGTAATTTAGCATCTTGTCTAGCTTGGTTTTTGGTGGTTTCTCATCATAATCTTCATAACTTTATAGTTATTGGAGTGAATGATTATTGAATATTTGGGAGAAATTTTTAAGGCACCATTCACCCCTATGTTGCCATCTTCAGTTCTACAATTATTTGCTTACTGTGATTTATTATTGGTTATTGGGATAATGTATTATGTCTGCTTGTAGTTGGTCCAATTGTCTAAATGAACAGATGGTTTTTTGATAATATAATCTTACTTAACAATGTGTGCTGCTGGATGCCTGAAAATATGTTTGATATGGACTTGATAAAATTGGCATATATTGCTTTGGACCTTTGTCTCAGCAATCATGCTGTGGAACAATCTCAGCGATTTAGCTGTCAATTATCACTTTATTTTTGCGTATGACTGCATATGAAGCTTTGAACATGGCTTTCATTTACCAAATGCATCTGGATTCTAGATTAGCAATAGCCACTCTGTAATACTTGGAAGACACCTTATTTCTTCTTTGAAGGCAACTAATGCAACTGAGCTAACTTCATGCCATTGTTTTTCCTCTGTTATAAATGGTAACATGTGACTATTCGTGTTGATGCCACTATTTGTTATAAACGATGACTACTAATATTGTGTGCAATAATGTGCTTTAAAGTAGTTTAGATGCCATATTTGTTGTGATAAATTTGTATGCAACATAACATAAGTTAGATGAACTTTACTATGGTGTACCACTCTTTCAACCTTCAGGTTTCTCTGCTTAATTTGCACCTTTTTATTCAGAGCTCTTCTTAGCTATGTGTTATTTTGATCTGAATGAGAATTGATATTCTCTGTTATTTTGATATGAATGAGAATTGACATTCTCTGTCCAACTATCATACTCTCATGTGTGCTAGGTTAATGAAAACAAAAATGGACAAAACATGTGATATGGCGGATATAAGACATTATATATGTTGCTTGTTAGGAAGTGCAGAATTTGTGGATTCTTTCACACTAATGTAAATTAGGCTAAATATGACCATTGTAATTTCTAGCTACAAAAGTATTGCAGTAATTCCATCATGAATGCAAAATGAACAACAATATCTTCAAAGTTCAGCTGTCACGTGGTCGGGTTTCATATTGTTTCATATAGGCAGAAGACAGTAGAAAGGAGAAGGAAGTGGCTGGATCTAGACCAGGTGGACACTTATAGTGTCAGATTGCTGTATTTGTAACATGGCACACATGGCCAACCGGATGCTTGAATTCAACTTTTTCATGAATTGGACTCGTGCCTCGAGTTATGGATTAATCTGGTCGTATGAAACAGATAATTAATGCTCTAGGTATAAGTAGTACTAGCTAAATAAGTTTGGATTTTACCTATGTATGAATATGATCTGCATGCGTGGATGTATAGATTAGATTTGAATGTTGATGCATATTTTAGGTAAACAACTTTATCAAAATTTGCATGATTTTTAATTTTTTATTATCTTATTTGCATTTTTTCGATTTTTGGGTGCCTTTTCGAATTGTTAGTGTTTTTTTTTGAATTTGTTGTTTTTCTGGATGTTTTTTTACTTTCCTGAATATTTCTGATTTTTCCTGCTTTTCTGGGTTTTTAAGTATTTTTGAATGTTTGAGATTTTTATCTCTATGGCTTCCAAATGGTGATAGGGAATACTTTAACATGGGGATTATTATCCCAATAGGTTGAGAAGGATTTTTTTGTCCCCTCAAAATCCTCCTAGGAGAAATATTCCCGGGTTTCTTTCCTCTGACATCCAAACAAGGCCTAAGAGAAAACATAATAGTGTTAAAAAAAAAAGCCTAAGAGGAAAATAGTGTTAAAAAAAATAAAGGCCCAATAAGTGACCCGTTTATAGGCCCAGAGAGGATCCAATAAATGACCCGTTTACAGGCCTCTCCGACTCCGCCGTGGCGCCTTCCATTCCTTTCGAATGCGCCGCAGACAACCCCTCTCTTCTCTCCTCTCTCTCGCTGCGAGTGGGACCCATGTCGACGTCGGCGGCGGCGCAGCAGAAGATGGCGGCGGCGGAGCATCAGGAGGAGGTGGAGCACGGGCCCTTCCCCATCGAGCAGCTCCAGGTACTTCTCGCCCACCCCGCCGAAACCCTAACCGACTTCTTGGTCCGTTTCTTCTTCTCCCCCAAATGGCGTCACCAAGGTCCAGTCTTTGTTGGGGTTTCCGCTCTGCGTGTGGGAGAATTGGTACGGGTTCGTCGCACCTTTTGGTTGCGGTTAGGTTCTGTGGGTATCGTGTTAGATTCTTGGTCAAAGAACCCTAGGTTCTCGATTTGTTGTTCCCCTGAATGGCGTCAAGGTCGAGGCTTTCTTTGAATTTCCGGTTCGTTTGCAGGCGAAAACAGATGGTTTTTGACTTTTTTTCCCGGTTTGGTGTTGCGGCTTTTTAGGTGTTTCCTCGGATTCTTGGTGGGTGGCAAAAACCTAGGTTCTTGATTCCCAAATGGCGTCAAGGTCGAGCCTTTCTCGGAATCTCCGGGTCGTTCGCTGTTGAACTGGGATGGGGGTTTCCCGGTTTGTTGCGGTTGGTTTGCATATTCTTGGTCAGAAAACCCAAAGTTCTTGATTTGTGAAAGCGATTCCTTCGGTTACGCTTTTGGGGGGCATTTCTTGGGTTTTGTTCGTTCCCTAAACACCGATCTTTTGGTCGTTTCTCCCCAGAATTAACACTAGGATACAGTTTTTATTCGATGTTTAATGCATTTCAAGCTGAATTGAGATGATATTCTCTCGATTTGGCATCATGGTTAGGCTCTCCAATGGACTCTTGGGCTCTTGCTTCTGAAAATCGCTTGAAAAATGGAGTATCAAGTCACTATCAAGTATTTCTTGGGAAATTTTCTGTTGCTAGTAGTTGCTGCGAATTATTCTGATGTTGCAGATGTGAATTTATCAAAGCCGGCAATATCTTAGCTGCATCACTTTTTCTCTGTATGAGCAGTATGTCAAAATGAGGAATTTGTCATCTGAACACCAAATCTTGTTGACTCCAAAAAAGTTTGGAGATGCAGTGCATGACCTATTGATATAATTTCTTCAAGCAGTGCAGATAACCTGTACTAGAAATAACGTTTTGTGGTGTTTTTGTTTGTTAAAGTTGCCTATGCGGATAACATGGTGTTTGCAAGTTAGCTTGGCTGCTTTCGATGCTCCTATGTTCACTGCCATCTAAGAAACTTTTTAGCTGTAGTTAGTGACTAACCAGTCTGTTTCTTGTAAACAAATATTAAGTCGATTGCTTTGTTATTGTCATTAACTCTCTGTGTAAATTTGTGGTCAAGGCATCTGGGATTGCTGCACTTGATGTGAAAAAGCTCAAAGATGCTGGTCTCTACACAGTGGAGTCTGTGGCTTACACTCCAAGGAAAGATCTTTTGCAAATCAAAGGAATTAGTGAAGCCAAAGCTGGCAAAATAATTGAAGCAGGCAAGTAATCAAGCAGCTCTGTTGTATGGAAATTGTATTGTACACTGCAAAACTCCTAACTGTCTACTAAACTTTTGCAGCATCGAAGCTAGTTCCATTGGGATTTACAAGTGCTAGCCAACTTCATGCACAGAGGCTGGAGATTATTCAAGTTACTACTGGATCAAGAGAGCTTGATAAGATCTTGGAGGGTAATGGATTGTTAGCTTTCATGGTTTTCTTTTTTCGGCAGAATTGTACTAGTGAGTTGTGATAGTTGAGCAATTCTGTTTTGACCTACCTTCAACAGGGGGGATAGAGACAGGATCTATCACAGAGATATATGGTGAATTCCGCTCAGGGAAGACTCAGTTGTGCCACACCCTATGCGTTACATGTCAGGTGAGATTTTATTTATCCACCTCTTTTGTTCATTTGACACCTGAATCATGCTGTTAAGCTCAAATTTATGTTACAGCTTCCATTGGACCAAGGTGGTGGTGAAGGAAAGGCTCTGTACATTGATGCAGAGGGGACATTCAGACCACAAAGGCTCCTCCAGATAGCTGACAGGTGATGCCTTAGCTGTAGTGATTATTTTGGGCTCTAACATAAATTTGATTGCTAAACAAGTGAACACTGAATTCTAGGTTTGGATTGAATGGTGCTGATGTATTAGAGAATGTGGCTTATGCCAGAGCTTATAATACCGATCATCAATCCAGACTTTTGCTGGAGGCAGCTTCCATGATGATTGAGACCAGGCAAGTTCATCTTTTACTTTTGAGTGTACCTTTGAACTTTATTACTTTGCATGCACACCTTATTTTACTTGATTAAGACAAGTGACCAACAGTAGGTAAGTTAAATATTTATATGGTTATTTATCCTTATGAATCGAAGGGATCATGTAGTGTCAACAAACCTTCGCTTTTCTAGTGTTACTTTAAAATTTCAATCCGTATAACAATGTTATATAATATTAAAGTATGCATGTAACTTCTGCATCAAACTAAACTTCATTGCTATCTACAGCTGTGGTATTGTGAGTTTTCACTCATACGAATTGAATAAAAAGAACCTAGTGTCCGTGAGTACTAATACTTATTTTAAGTCTAATATGATGATAAATACTGCTTTATGAGACTTTGAGACCTCATCATATCAGGCAATATGGACATAAGCTAAATTTGTTTTGTGGCACCTGCTATTTGGTCAAATTCTACTTATATTTAATTCTGCTTACACAGCATGTTTATTTGCTGCATTCCTGAACATAACCACATAGCCAATGCCTACTATCTTTTATTTTCAGCATATGTTTGATATGCAAACCAGTAGTAACATAATATTGATCTACCTTTAAATCAGAATTTCTGAGTTATAATATACACATGTGCAGGTTTGCTCTCATGATTGTAGACAGTGCCACAGCTCTATACAGAACTGATTTCTCAGGTCGAGGGGAGCTATCAGCGAGGCAAATGCATATGGCTAAGTTTCTGAGGAGCCTTCAGAAGTTAGCAGATGAGGTCAGTAGGTTTTTTAATTTATCATCAACATATCGTAAAGCCTATAAAATTTGGCTATATCTCAGCTTTCATTTAAATTAAATGCTGTTTACACTGTTGAGCTCTTCTGTACTGCATTCATTGAAAAAGAAACATGTTGTTTACATCAGCTGACTAACCATAGTCGCATGCTATTTCTCTTGTGCATGTTTGGATGTGCTAAGTTTGATTTGATTGCTCACTGTAGTTTGGAGTGGCTGTGGTTATCACCAATCAAGTAGTGGCACAAGTGGATGGCTCTGCAATGTTTGCTGGGCCACAGATCAAGCCCATCGGTGGAAACATCATGGCTCATGCTTCCACAACAAGGTCCATTACTGATAAATCTATTCAGATCTCTATCCCAGCATCTGCTCTGTTCCCATCCATATTTTTCCGTACATGTCAAATTGTCAATACTGCGTATCAGGCTTGCTCTTCGCAAGGGAAGAGGGGAGGAACGAATCTGCAAAGTAATAAGCTCTCCCTGCCTGGCTGAAGCCGAGGCAAGGTTTCAGATAGCATCTGAAGGCGTTGCAGATGTCAAGGATTGAGCAACCTCTGCTTACAGGCTTACAGCCTTACAGGCCACTGCATTTTCATATCTATTGCTGGCCTGCTGCTTGCTTTGTCACCACCGGCGGCTTCGACTGATGTGTTGCTCCTTTCTGTACAACCACTTATTTTCATGGATGGCATTGTACATTTGTTACCGTCCAGAGTATCACTGTTGTACAAAAACGATGCCTGTCCTGCGTTGCATGTAATATGACATTTGTTACTAATATTGAATCAATTCTAGTTAGTTCTGCTTCAGCAGTGTTCCCTGTTAATATTGCATTGTTCAGTGAGCATGATAGTTACTGAATCAGCGGTGGCAGGTGCCAGGACATATCAGTGCAGCATTATGAATGACAGAAGCAACAACCTGGATGCTAGATCCGTTGAGTAGTTGGGAACCTTAAGGCTTCAATTGGCGTGATCTTGACTGTTTATGTAAGTTCTGGTGAGGTTCTAGTTCTCTAGCTGACTCTTCCAGTTCTCATTGTTTGTTCTACTGAAGAAATGTTACTAGCTACAGCTGGATGGAAAATTGGACACAATTGCATCATTTCTTGTGCTTTTTTAAATTTTTTTTTGTCACGGACCGTTCAGTAATTAAATTAGCAGACAATTCACACAATTGCATAATCAATTCACACAATTGTGTGAATTGTAATCAATTCACACAATTGCATACGTTTTTCCTGTAGTAGACACTAGACCGTTCAGTAATTGAATCAATCTGCAATAACACACGATCGCATCCAGTGATGTACTGTTTTGGGTTGCAAGTGAAGTATGTGTAAGGGCCTGTTTGGGAGAGCTCTATCATTGAAAACGTGGATCTGGAGCAACAGCTCCACCATGAAGCAGCTCCACCGTGGATCTAGGATCCCACCATGGAGTGTTTGGCTTGTACAGCAGCTTCAGATCCACGAAATTGAGGTTTTGGTGGGAATGACCATTTTTGGTGGGATGGAGTGTGTAACCAGTGGCATTGGTGGGTAATTACTACCCAACTCTACGGTGGAGCACCCCTTGAGGAGCTCCATGAAATCCATGGATCTGGCCCTCAAATCTAGGATTTTGGTGGATCCAGATTTCTCGGAGCTGGAGCGTTTGGATAAAATTTTGTGGAGTGGAGCTGTTTTTCATGGATCTGGAGCTGGTGGAGCTCTCCCTAACAGACACTAACACTAGCAAACGCTGCTTCAAGGACTCCAGGTGTTGGTGAAGCAACTCATTCAAATAAGATTTTTTAGATAAAGGATAGAAATATCCGGCTTCATCTATCAACCGATAGAATCAGGCCAATTATTACAAAAGGTAGCCCAAAGATCGCCCAAAAGCGGAAAAGGTTCCAACTTTACAAAAAACACATGGAGAAATAAAACGCAAGTAAAGTTTTGACTAAGAAAGGCCAATAAATCTTGTTGATAACCATCCATTGGAACAGAAGAATTGCAAAGTCGACGACTCAAGATGTTGCCCGGCTAAGACCAAGCGATCCCGTAGATCATCACGTCATTGCAACTTTGCCCACCGTCGAGCCGGTGAGTTCCCTGAATAGTACTGCAAAAAAGATTTTGGTCTACATTTGTCAAAAACCACCTCGTTTCTTGTTATCCAAACTGCCCAACACAGTGCCGATGCTGCTGTCAATAACAATGCGTTTTGTTTCTTATTACCCTTCTTTGACCACCCATTAAACAGGTCATCTATACTATGTGGAGGTGTTAGTCCGAACAGTAAATGTACCGCTCGCCACAAAAACTTAGCATAGAAACAGTCCAGAAAAAGGTGATGAATAGTTTCTAGAGAATGACAGAAGCAGCACTTCGTGTCACCGTTCCAGTTCCGCCTAACTAGGTTATCCTTAGTTAAAGTCACCCCCTTTTTAAGGTACCACATAAATATTTTTATTTTTGAAGGAACCTTAATTTGCCAAATATCTTGTGACACTCGCACTCCATTGTTAATTAACGCAGCATACATGGATTTAACAGAGAAAATTCCTGATGAATGTAACGCCCACACAAAAACATCCCTTTCTTCACATAAGTTTACATCCCGTAAAGAGGCAACAATTGCGTGCCAATCCCTTAGGTTTGTGCCCACTAAATTACTGCAGAATGAAATATTTAGTGGGAGGAACTAAGTATTTGTGCCACGTTGTCTTGTTTCCTTCTTACGATATTGAACAACGATGGAAATATATCTTTGAGTGGTTTGCTCTCCAACCAAGTGTCAAACCAGAAACGGATTTGCGACCCGTCTTTCACTTTGAAGGAACCAAAACCCATGAAGGTGTCTTTTACATTCATCAAGCTTTTCCAAAATTGAGAATCTGTTGGTTTTTTAACGCAGCTCCCTAGTGGCTTATCTTTTATGTATTTATTCCGCAAAAGTTCCTGCCACATGCCATCCTCATTTAACAATTTAAATAGCCATTTACTCAACAAGCATTTGTTCTGAATGTCCAAATTTTGTATGCCTAAACCACCTTGTATTTTCGGTTGGCACAAGATTTCCCATTTGGCTAGTCTATATTTTCTCTTGTGTTGATCGTTTTGCCAATAAAATCTTGATCTAAAACAATTGATTTTGTCTAACACTCCCCGTGGGATCTCAAAAAAAGACATCATAAACATCGGTAAACTAGAGAGCACCGAGTTTATTAAGACCAATCGACCCCCAACCGAAAGCATTTTGCCTTTCCACCCGCTGAGCCGCTTTTCAATTCGGTTCTCAATCATTTGCCAATCTGTATTGGTTAATTTCCTAGTATTCATTGGTAAGCCAAGATAGCGAAATGGGTACTTCCCCACTTTACAACCAAACAACTGCGAATAGTACACTACCTGATCTTGTGCTTTCCCAAAACAAAAGATCTCACTTTTATGAAAGTTTATTTTGAGCCCTGATAGTTGTTCAAAAGTACTAAGTATTAGTTTCATATTTATCGCTTTCTCAACATCATGACTCATAAAAATCACCGTGTCATCCGCATACTGGAGAATGGATAATCCATCTGGAATAAGATGAGGAATAACCCCTTCAACTCGCCCTGCTTCCTTGGCTCTAGCAATCAGTATGGCCAGCATGTCCGCCACTATATTAAATAGTATGGGCGACATTGGGTCACCCTGCCTTAAGCCTTTTCTTGTTTGGAAGTATGAACCTAGTTGGTCATTAACCTTAATATTAACATTTCCTCCTTGCGTGAACTTCTCCACCCATCTACACCATTTTTGTGAAAATCCTTTCATCCTTAGTGTTTGTTGTAAAAAACTCCATTTTACCTTGTCGTATGCTTTTTCGAAATCAATTTTGAAAATAACCCCATCCCGCTTCTTCGAGTGAAGTTCATGTATCGTCTCATGGAGTATTACCGCACCCTCCATGATATTTTCGCCAGAAGAAAGGTCGTTTGTGTTGGTCTAATAATCTTCAGGCTACGGTAGATAATCTATTAGTTGCCACCTTGGTGAAGATTTTAAAGGAGACATTCAATGACAAATTGGTCTGTATTGTTGAATCACTTTCGCATCCTCGCCGCTTAGGTAGCAAAATTATTGTTCGGTTAAGATCGTTTAGTGGCAAGGATCCCGATGGAAATCCTTAAACAGAGCCATCAGATCATCTTTAATTAAAGTCCAGAAGACCTGATAAAACTCTGGAGGGAAACCATCCGGTCCTGGCGCCTTATTATGATCCATTTGGAAGATTGCAGTCCTTCATCTTCTGTAAAGTCAGCTGTTAAAACCTCATTTTCCAGTGCAGAAACTTGAGGAATATCCTCGGTTTGTAACTCATCCAAAGAGATGGTAGAATTATCCGATGGGCCAAATAGTGTTTTATAATAATTGGTAATATGCTTTTTAAGTTGAGCATCACCACTTATTATATCATTCCCTTCTTCCAACTGGAAAATTCGAGTTTTCCTATGCCGACCATTTGCCAACAAATGATAGTATTTCGTATTTGCATCACCCTCTAATAGATGTTTCGCCTTAGCCCTTTGATACCGTTTTAGCTCCTCTTCACGAAGCAAATCCGCTAGCCTTTCATTTAACACATGTTTTAAGTTCAATTCCATTTCATTGAGCATAGAGCTCTCTGCCTTCTTGTCCAGTTCGTCTAGTTTATTTAAAATTGTCACTTTTTCTTTCTTATAAGCACCACTCACGTTTTTTGCCCAACCTATGAGATATTGGCGTAGCCTTCTGATCTTAGCCTGCCACCGCTCTAAGGGAGTGCCTTCAGTATGTACGCTCTGCCACACCTCTCTTACTATGTCACTAAAACCATCTCTCAGCAACCAACCCAATTCAAATTTAAATTGGGGTTGATAAGATGAGGATGCATTGTTTGTGCACCATAACAACGGAGTGTGGTCAGAAATATCTCTAGACAAAGCAATTACAGTGGTATGTGGATATTTGGACTCAAAATCCGTAGAGACCATACAGACCAGAATCCTATCCAACTTTTCGAAGGTTTGGATTTGCAAACGATTAGCCCAAGTAAATTTTCTTCCGACAATTGTAATTCTCTAAGACTTAAAGTGTCAATCACTGCATTAAACAAGAAAGGCCATCTGTCATTATAGTTGTCATTACTTTTCTCCTCAGGGCTACGAATAATGTTAAAATCGCCACCTATAATTATAGGTAAAGCTTCTTTTGAGCATACTCGCACTACTTCTGATAAGAAATTTGATTTTTTCTCTACCTGAGCCGGCCCATACACTGAAATCAAATTAAACTTAAAGTCGTCTTCCTTATGACGAACTTTAAAACGAATAAAAAAATCCCCTTCTTCAATCTCACCAATGTCAAAAGTTGACAAGTTTGTACCAAGGATCATGCCACTGCATCGCCTCATGAGCCATGCAATGCCAAAGAAAATCTCTGCCAGCGCAGATGTTATTCAAAGTCGATTGCGGAAAATTAGCTCTACCCGTCTCTGATAAGGCAATAAAATCTAGGTTCTTTTCTTTTGATAGGTCAGATAGGAATCTAAATTTTTTAGGGTCAGCAAACCCATTACAGTTCCAGAAAATACCTTTCATCTAGATCGTCTTGCTTATTTTTTCTTGTTCCTAGAACGTGACCTTTTGAATTGTGATAAAGGAGTTTGTAGACACAAAGGGTCACAACCCCATCACCAAGGCCTTCGAGCTTTCTAAACAAATAAGATTCAAGGCTTCTAAATCTATATTGTCTTCTATGGAACAAATGAAGAGGCATCTTCTAACTTGTCCTCCTCTACCCGAACAGAATCATTCACCCTGTGTGCTTCTAAATCTTTTAAAGAATTTAAAGACAGCGACACAGTTTGTTCATTATTCCCAAGAGAAACCCCTATCGAATTAGTTGTAGCTAACAAAATGGAATCATGTAAAGTATGGAAAGAGCTTGGATAAGATCCAGTACCTTTGGCTGAATAAGAGTCCAGATTTTTGCGAGCTTTCAATTTCGACGCCTTCTCCAAAGAGTCCTGATCGGTAGCCGCCGCATTTCTTTTACTGGATCTTATAGGAGACACTATCTCACCATTATGCACGCCCATTTTATTGGATAAGCCAGAGTCATTTTGGGAAGCCATCAAGCTAGCCTTCCATTGGCCAGTTCCATCTGAAGTTAACCCCTGAGTAAGCA